>JAPFBL010000153.1:0-650000 GCA_026182355.1 Hermatobates lingyangjiaoensis
CCTTTTTTTGGAAAAAAATTAAATTTATTTTTTTTTAAATAAATTTAAGTATTAAAAATAATTACTTTGAAAAATGAAAAAACGGATTTTGAATTTAAAAAAAATTTTTTTAAAATTTATTTTTCTTGAAATTACACCAATTTAAGATGGTTAAAATTAAGGGATTTGCTCCGCTTTTATGAAATCCCAATTTTAAGAAATTTGGCCTGAAAATTACCAAGGATTTCGATCGTTATTTTGAAGAACACCGGAGATTCTAACGCCATTTGGAAACTCAAGGGATTAACCCATTTGGTTTTAGAAATTACATGATCCAAGCCACTTTTTTTTTCATGAAAAAAGGGGTTTAAGAATTTTTTTTTCCCTAAATTAAATTCTAACCCAGGTTTTTAAAATTATGGCATTTATCTTTGAGTTCCAATGAAAAACGAAAAATTTTGGTTTTCTAAAACACCGAAAATTTTTTTTCATGAAATTTTAACCCTCTTTTTCCATGAAATTACACGGCGATTCTAACGCCATCTCTTGGTTTTTCATGAAATTACACGGCGAATTCTAAACCCCCCCCACCTTGTTTTTCCCATAAATTACACGGCTAATTCTCCGCCATTCTTGGGCCTTTTCAGAAAATTACTGGATTCTAACCCATTTTAGTTTTTGCCCAGGAACTTACATCGGGAAACGGATTTAACGCCTTTTTCCTTGATTTTTTTTCATAAAATTAACAGGGTTGAAAAGGCCATTCTTTGGGTTATTTGCAATGAAAATTATTCGAATTTAAAACCCAAATTTTGGTTTTTCATGAATTACAGCGATTCTAACGCCATCTCTTGGTCTTTTCATGAAATTACAGGCGATTCCAACGCCATCTCTTGGTGTTTTCATGAAATTACGGCGATTCTAACGCCATCTCTTGTCTTTCATGAAATTCACGGCGATTCTAACGCCATCTCTTGGTCTTTTCATGAAATTCACGGCGATTCTAACGCCATCTCTTGGTCTTTTCATGAAATTACACGGGATTCTAACGCCATCTCTTGTCTTTTCATGAAATTACACGGCGATTCTAACGCCATCTCTTGGTTCTTTTATGAATTACACGGCGATTCTAACGCCATCTCTTGGTCTTTTCATGAAATTACACGGCGATTGGAGTTTTTCCCAATTTACTCCCCCCCCCCCCAATTTTTTAAACCTGGCCCATACCCAATTTTATTTTATTACCCCCCCTGACAGTTTCCCATCATCTCCGGCCTTATGGGCCAATCCCCTAACCCAGAAAATTTCTGGATTGAACTTTGACCTCTATCTTTGAACGCCTTTATCTCGGCTCCAGGTGGAGCTACAGTCGGGAAAACGCGATTTATAATCAAGACTGCAAGGAGTATCCGGTGGTAAGATTCCTTTTCCGTGGGAGATGAACACTTCCGGGTTTTTCTGCTGGCCACTCATAGCGACCTCTCTATACCTTCTTGGCGCTACGCATAGCTTCCCTAACTCAATCGCTACCTTGTTGTCGGCTGATTGTCTCCTTAACACATCCGTGGAAGCGGACAAGGGCTTGCCCATTGACGTCCTTACATACTTCCCATCTGCACCCCTCGGCTGGGGGTTTGCAGCCTTAGTTAAGCTTCGCATCTTATCCTCCGCTACACTTGCCCTAGAAGATTTTCTCTACTGGTCCTCGCTCCTGGAAAAGGTCGATTTCAAATGTGTAGCGCCAAGAAGGTATAGAGAGGTCGCTATGAGTGGCCAGCAGAAAAACCCGGAAGTGTTCATCTCCCCCGGTAAGGTAAGTTTATGTTACCACCGGATACTCCTTGCAGTCTTGATTATAATCGCGTTTTCCCCAAGACTGTAGCTCCACCTGGAGCCGAGATAAAGGCGTTCAAAGATAGAGTCAAAGTTCAATCCAGAAATTTTCTGGGTTAGGGGATTGACCCATAAGGCCGGAGATGATGGGAAACTGTCAGGAGGGGTAATAAAATAAAATTGGGTATGGGCCAGGTTTAAAAAATTGGGGGGGGGGGAGTAAATTGGGAAAAACTCCAATCGCCGTGTAATTTCATGAAAAGACCAAGAGATGGCGTTAGAATCGCCGTGTAATTTCATAAAAAGACCAAGAGATAGCGTTAGAATCGCCGTGTAATTTCATGAAAAGATCAAGAGATGGCGTTAGAATCACCGTGTAATTTCATGAAGAGACCTAGAGATGGCGTTAGAATCGCCGTGTAATTTCATGAAAAGACCAAGAGATGGCGTTAGAATCGCCGTGCAATTTCATGAGAAGATCAAGAGGTGGCGTTAGAATCGCCGTGTAATTTCATGAAAACACCAAGAGATGGCGTTGGAATCGCCATGTAATTTCATGAAAAGACCAAGAGATGGCGTTAGAATCGCTTGTACACTTCCATGAAAAGACGTAATTTCATGAAAAAATATTTCCCGTTGTTTTAAAATTCTGAATATATTTTTCGTTTATTGCATTAGTAACCCCAAAGTTAATGCCATATTTTCAAAACTCTTAGAATTAATAGTTTATGGGAAAAAATATAATCTAAAAACTTTTTTTGGCAAAAAAAGTGACTTTGCTATCATGCATAATTGCTCCCAAACAACTGGGTTTATGTACACTATGAGGTCCATTTTTGTGTAAACTATTGACTTCATCCAGCAAAGATTCTGAACTGTTTATGTTCACAAGAAGACATTACACAAAAAATTACACTTTAATTACTCTGTTAATAAAGGGTACATATTTTTATTTTCAATTGTAAAACGAGGCCCAATTCTGGGTGAAGTCCTCTCCCAAGTTCTGAAAACAGTTTGAGCTTTTCATTTATAATTAAGTCAGGTCCTGGTGTTTTTTTTCTAGTTTTAGTGTTTTTATTATTCTTTTTAATTCTAATTCTTCAAAATCAGGTAACTTCTCTGCTTATGACATTTCTTTAGTAATTAATTTCCCTTCTCAAAGTCCTGGGCGTTATATAAGTTTTTATAGAATTCAGTGGCACTATCAATTTTTTTTTCCATTCGTTTTAGTGCTGTTGTCTATATCTTTGTAAGCCTTTTACCCAACAGTCTCTTTGCCTGTATGTTTTATTTATCTTGCTAACTACACTATTGGGGTCTAAGTAAAATTCAATGATCAATAGTCATTCACAAATAAATTAGTCAACAACATTTTAAAAGAAAGAAACAACAAGATTCAACAAACAAGTATTTAATTATTTAGTTAACAGGTTTACTGATTTAGAAAACAGAAATTTTACTGACTTAGGTAATATTATAACCATGAATTTTTCGATCTTGATCATTATTTGTATAGGCATTTAACTTTCCAAGTAGGCCAGAAACTTTGAACATAATAACATATATTAGTCTCAAACGTCGGAGCTTAGACTCATATTGATAGGCCAGATTAAAGGCACTGAAATAAAAAATATCTAGAAAACATCCATATGAATTGGGATAAAGCTGTTTAATGTTTCTGGGATCACACGACCTGGCACATAAATGTTGGTCGTTTAATAAACATTGAAATTGAGTTAAAGATGTGTGTAATTCTACAAAATCAAATAATATATTGTTTAAAAGCATTTTTATAAAAACCATTGATTTCTTAGAGATCGACAAAATAATAGTAAACCAAAAAAAAAAGTAGGGACTCAAAAAGAGTTAAATGGGAAATTAATAACTCATTTTATCAATGTATAGCACGTTTTGTAAATTTATCTAAGCTAGATTTAGCTTGATTTATGTGTGGTATACTGGGCAATCTCAGCTTAATCGACAATGTCAAAAACATCGTTTCCAAAGTATCCCTAACGTTTTGAAGTAGTCTTCATTCGATTTTAACTTCTTTTCATTTAACAAGCAAATTTCATTTAATTTACAAATCTATTATTTAATATTTCAAGCATTATACCATTATATATTATACCAATTAATGGACACAAAATACTAAATAAATATGAACAGGGCTTATGCCCCCCAGGGGCAGCTGACGTGTGCAGCTGACGGGGTGTAGCGAATCCCGGGGCTCCGAGCTCATTTACCGCACGCATACACCCTCAATAACACACGAAGAACTTTCCATTCTACTGGAACTTTCATACTCCTTGGACCTCGTCTGGTCAACTGGGAGGGTGCCGAAGGTCGGGTGCATCTGGGCCACTCGATACTCAGGGGCCCGAACCCTCCACTAGCCCGGGGAGGAGGGGGTATATGTAGTGACACTACTGATCTGTAGTGCCAGGTAGCGCCTGGATGGGGCCCTGCAAATTAGTCAGAGAAGTAACTCTGAGACCAACCAGAAACATCTAGACCAGAATACCATGTTTATAACAAGTAATACACTTTAAGCCGGGCTAAAGTTTAACCTACGAGTTTCCTATCGTACTGCAAAGGATGAAACCGTTTTACAGGGAGGTAGAGCAGATGGAACAGTGGCAATTTTCATTTGAAAAAATATACCCGTCCAGGAAATCTTACTTGATATATTTCTTTTAATTTCATTCCTTTTGAATTCATTCCATTTTTATTGTTTCTCATTAAAATATCTTGTTTTTTTATACATCAGTTGTATAGAGAGCTATGATAATGTTTAGCAATTTTTTAGCCGAAAAAAGTTTAAAACAATACAACAGAACCCTATGATAAGTCTTTGGACCCACTTCCTAGGTTTGCTCGTAATCTATAATATAGATTTACTAAAGAAACTAAATTCGGTAATATGTTAAATACAAACCAAATTGAAAAACTATGGAATAGGAATATTCATAAATGTTGCTGTAAATACTGTCATAATACACGAGTGTAGAGAAGTTAGCAGTTCAATAGATTGAATATAACTTGGTAGTTAGAGCCGAAAAAAGAATGCCTTATTTTTCTATGTAACTAATGAAATTCATGATACAAAGTGGACGGGAGGGGAAATGATCGCATATGAAAGGTGTAAGTTCTTAATAAATATTATCTAATTTTTATTAATTAAACTTAATGAATAAAGTTCTATAAATATTAGCAATGGTTTTGGTAAATTTAGACCCAGTATTAATGGGAGCACTAGCTTTCTTTTCCGGGTTAACAGTAATTAGCAGATAGAGTTTTACTTATTTCTTCCTGTTGTCCTCTGTTTACTTAACTTAATCAGTCTTTTCTCTATTTACTTTCCCTTTGAAATAGTTAACTTACCTCTACCTCATTATCAATACAACACTAAATGTCTGTTTCTAGAATCAACTTAGTTTGTACCTCTCATATAAACGAGTTATTTTAGTCTAAACACTTAATATCTTTTCTGAAGTCCACATTGCGGTTTAGACTTGATTAATTTTCATATATTTTGTTGAAAAATTATTTTATATAAATAAAATGTCAACAGTCAGAAAGAAACACTAACAAAATGAAAAGAAGCTAAGCGTACTTTTCAATATCCCAGTACACGTGTCATATATGCCATGGTTATCATTTTAAAAAAAATAAAAAAATCTTATTGTATAAGAAATACTTAGTTTCTCCCTTTCAAAAATTGTATACTTCTGTAAGTTCTCCCACTAACCTATTGTCAAAATTTCTACTGTATTTTCTTCTTTGTTACTTTCTACACTTTTGATGTATATTTGATTTTTGAATGCATGTATTATGAAAATGGTTTTAAAAAAAAACCAAAACGTTAGCGATAAGAGTTTAATTTGAACCTTAAGAACTAGCCGAGTCCTGATGAAAATTTTGTTTTATATAATAACGAAGACATGAATATTATTATTACCACTGAGGTTACTATGATTTATATTATTAATACGGCAAATAGTCATACCTCGTACGATGATGTTGGAGTCGTTGGAGCGCTTTCGGACGTTGTCCATCTTCGATCGCAACTAACCTAATATGAGTAGGTTAGTTACGATTGAAGATTGCGATTAAACAACGTCCGAAAGCGCTCCAAAGACTCCAAGATCATCGTACGAAGTATGACGGTTTACCGTATTTATAATATAAATATATAAGGAACTATGAACAACCATCCAACAAAATAAAATAAAATAAAACAAAACCATAAAGATGAGCGTACAGAAGAACCACAGAAACACTCTATGATTCATTTAAAAATTGCGTTATTTCATTATCAGGAGTGGGAAGTGAGATAGTGAGAAGGCATTCGAAGACTGAAATTCCCTTTTCAGACACATTCCGTCAATGCTGTCAGCTTACTGATGGAAGAAGATAACGAAAAGTTATAAAAAAAAAAAGAGTAATAAATAATAGTCAATTAAAAAGAAGAACTGAAATAAGATCTTTCAAGCTTTGTTATGAGAATTAAGCTAGCTTGGTAAAGGGGGGATCTGGCCATAGCGTTACATTAATTATAATCATCACTAATGATCTTCAAAACAGAAGGCATTATGCTTGAGGAGAAAATCAGCTACCTTACTGATGAAACTGGGGGAAGGAGTGAGAGGTGGAGAACTCAGAACTCCGATCATAGAAATATTTGAGAGCTTCCAATCTGCCAAGACCAATAAAGGACTTAAGAGAAGAAGACTTCAGTCTTAGACTGACTTCCGAGTCACTTCACCCTCCTGATGACGATGTATACTGAAATAACATAGTGACATTTTGTATTTTTAACCACGATTTTTCTATATGATTTCCTAATATATATATTATATATATATATATATATATAATAATTAACTTATTACTAAAAGCACAACAAAAAGCTGACACTCACGGTTTACGTTCATTTTGGATAATGCTTTTAGGAATAAAAAAGAGAAAAAATCGAATACTTGAAATTTTTGCTGGCCGTCTGAAGTCAGATGTAGGATCCTGCATGTATTATTATTATAATTACGATTATTATTATTATTATTTGTGTTTCCTTCTTATTTAATCCATAATTATATTATTATTTCTAACATACATATTAGAAACGATTTCAAAAAAAAAACTGCCAACAATAACAAAAAATAAAATGAGTCTGTAGCTTTCCTGTAGTTTTCATTCAAAGATCTTACAGGATTAATGTAAAATGTCACAAAAAAGGTTTTATTTTTTTATCTTCTATTTTTGTTAGGATAAAATTCCATTCAAAGGATGGTTTGGAAAGGTAAATAGAATTCTCTTTAAACGGATTAGAACACTCAAACTAATTAGAAGTAATGAACTCATTACCAACTGATGTGGAAAGTTTTTTTTTATTACAAGTTAGGGTAAGTAATTTATTTTTTATAAGTATAATACTAAATAAAAACAGTTAATGTTTTCTACTATTTGAATTTTGTTTAATATTGAATATTTTTAGTATATTTTTTTGTTTCATTGTTAACATTGATTCAATGCCTACTAGTAACTCGAATTATTCTTTAATATTCCTGAAAAGGAATGGGCCTTGCCAATTGGCTTTCCCCTAATACGGTTTAGACTTATCTAGTTACCTTTCTGACCCCATTTCATTTGTAGCAGCTAGAACCTCTTATCTCTTCTATATATAATTCATGTCATTCCAAATACATTCTATCTTGTCTTTCTTGTTCAATGACATATATAATTCGTTCTCAAGGAACCGACGTCATATAGAAAAAGAAAAATATCAATTCCAACTACTTATTGAAACAAATACTTCTAAATTTACTTTAGTATTATTTCGAGGGCTGATCTAGGATGGGACTGAGGATTGCAACTCCTGAAATTTCTAATAGCATATATATGGAATAATAAGTCAGTAAGCATGCAATAATTTATGTGAACAGTACAAACATCCTTACAGACAATCCTTTACGGTTCTAAAAATACTGTGTATGTGTGTGTGTGTTTGCTGTTCACATCTACAAGAAAAGAAATTGTACTCTAATTTCGTGTGACAACTGTGCACTAGAGAAAGTAGAGAAAGATGACAATGTCTATCTCACAAGCAATCCTGACTCTGATGTACTATTGGAAGGTATGGCTCTCTCTCTCTCTCTCTCTCTCTCTCTCTCTCTCTCTCTCTCTCTCTCTCTCTCTTCTAAAACTCCTCTCTCTCTCTAAAACTCCCTACTTCTCTCTCTCTAAAACTTCCTCCCTCTCTTTCTAAAACTTCTTCCCTCTCTTTCTAAAACCCCCTCCCTCTCTCTCCCTAAAAATATCTCCCTCTCTATCTAAAAATCCCTTCCTTGATATCGACATCAAGAGAGGGAGGGAGTTTTAGAGAGAGAGATAGAGAGAGTGAGAGAGGGAGGGAGGGAGTTTTAGAGAGAGAGATAGAGAGAGTGAGAGAGGGAGGGAGGGAGTTTAATAATAAAGTTTTATACAAAAATAGAATGCAACACTTATTTTTTGTTTTTAACGTCAAAAAGTAAAATGCACTTTTGATATTGTGCTTGATTATGTTGAAAATATAATTTAAATGACAATTGAATGCGGTCAAAGGGAATGACAATGCAATCTCAGATTCAAAGATTAATGAGTAGTCGTAGAATTAAACTGGGATGAATGGATTTTCCATGGTTCTGGCTAACACATCAATGTCACTGCTGGTTCCCGTATTCCTCCATCAACATTTCCTGATTAAGCTTCCTCCTTCACAGCATTAAATATCTATAAATCCTCTCTCTCTCTCTCTCTCTCTCTCTCTCTCTCTCTCTCTCTCTCTCTCTCTCTCTCTCTCTCTCTCTCTCTCTCTCTCTCTCTCTCTCTCAATCCCTGTCCATCATCCTCCCTCTTTTAATTTTTCCTTCTCTTTGTGTGTTTATCTAATTGAATACTTTGAATTCAGTTACTTCCCTTGTTTCATAAATTACACAATTATAAACAACTTCTCTTTATGAACCCGTAAGTACGATCTATATGAATTTAATGTCATTCTTTTAATATTCTGTTCTCTGTCCCTTTGTCGTTATATGAAACCTAAAATCAATATTAGGTTTATATACTATAATGACAGACATAATTCTCTATAGCGAAGCATTTCTACTTTTATTGGTTTCAAGTGTGATTTCTCAAATACCTTTAACTTATTAATGTCAATTGACTTGCATTGACATAGGATGTATCCAAGGGGGCCAGGTTAGCTTAGTGGTTAACGTATTCGCCTCTGGGCTGGGTAGTCCGGAGTTCGGTCCCCTCCTGGCTCTTGATTTATTCACGTGGGAGGTGAATAAATTTGAGTACGTCGTCCCTCGGAGCCGTCGGCCCCAAGCCTGTACGATGTCAGGTACTTGTTAAAGATCCCTACTCGAAATTCATTTTAATTAGGCTAAATTTAAGACTTCCAATGTAGAATCTGTAGAATCACCGATCAAACAAAAAGACATTAAATGGCTGACGTTATCACCCGCTAGGGTGAAAAAAAAAAGATATATCAAAAGTTTCAGACTATTTCAGACAGAGTAAACATTGCTAGTATCATGTTACCTAGAAAGAGTAAGTAGTATTTAAGAGGACACTGTCCGATTATATTTTTCACGTATATTTTTAAAAACTTGCTTTGAAGATGTATTATTCTCATCACAAATTTAACATCAGTTGGAATGATGATTTGAGTTCGAATTTGACCGAGATGTTCTAGAACCCTTTTTCTCCTTCCATCGTTGCTTAAAAATCAATTACATTCATGAAAACGCTGAAGAGCGTTGTGTAAAGAGGCTCCGGGCCCAAGAATGTTTGTTTTCTTCCTCCCACTTATCTAACAGATCCATTTCCTCATTCCTCTGTATTGCTTTCTGTCCATGAACCTAGATTATGATTAACTTATATACGCTATACACTAAATTCACTTTTATATAGCATTCCTGTTACTTGTATCATCTAATCTTGGCCTCAAAGCCCCAATACTTAGTTACTTCTTTTGCTTATATTTCGTATAATTAAATTGAGTTTATTTCAATGACCTCTATTATTGAAAAAAAAATCAAAAAGTCTATTTTAAAAGAAACTTAATTATGTTCGATTAATTTTAATATGTTTGATTAGTTATGTTAATCTATCATCAAAAAACTTATTTCTCTAAGTTAATTGGTATTTGATATTCGAAACAATTACTGCATCAAGTAAGTTGTTCTATAAAGTCTTACAAATTTGAAGTTGGATTTGAAGTTGCATCTTGAGATGGGCTTTTGGTGGTGAAGTCCAGTCCCAGTTAATCTTACTTGTTTCTGACTTGTCCAGTAACTAGTGACGTCTGTTAGTTACAACCTCAGAAGATATAATCATCTATTTAGTTTGTTATTAAGAACATCGAATTATGTATATTAAACCACTTTTTATTAGAATAGCACCCTATGTTAGAACATTTTAGCACCTCTGATAAGGAGTTAATTCTATTCATTTATTGTTTAATCATTTAATAACTCTAAACAGTCATTGCAGCATGGTCGACAGTCCATGTCATTTATTCACGGATGGCACGTGTATTAAAGCATACACCGACATAACCATATTTTCCCTAGTTTTTTTTTCTCATTCCATGAAGAATGTATTAGCGCTGAAAAAAAACTTTTTTTTTGTATTAGTACCTGAAAATTTATTCTATATTTTCTAAAATAAAATAAATTTTCAATACAAAATGTAATTAATGTATCAATGTAATTATATTTAGTTAATTTAAAAGTTCGTTGCTATCAATATTTGACAAATTGTATTTTATTCGAAAAGCTCGAGTTGAAATAAGATACCCTGTAAGGAAATATTGATTGCGTACTATTTATTGGGAATACTCGTCTATTAATTATTCATTACGTGTGTAAAACTGTTTTTAATTAACTAAATGAAACGGTTCAGTGAAAATTTAAATAAAAACGAATTGAAATGAAGGTAGCCCACAGATAGACAAAGGAATGACTCACTTCTATTTTTCGACGATCGTCGTCATCAGGAGGCGAAGAGTCCCGCAAGAAGGCAAGGCGGCGGCTCAGTCTCTGATGACAATCCTATGTTCGACGGTCGTCGAAATATAGAAGTGACTTATTCCTTTGTCTATTTGTACTACCTTCGTTTTCATTCGTTATTTTTTTTTAATAAAGTCGTTTATGAAAGAATCATGGAAAATAAAATAATTCTAAGTCTTCTGGATTATCACAAGATAATATGCTGAATCGGTAGCATATTCAGCAATTGAATAAAACAGTTGATACTTTTTAGAATAATATTGATAAGCCGGACAATATGATATTAATAATTAAATTAAATATTATTCTGATAATTACCTTTTAATTATTTGGTAAGTTTTACATTTTTACTTTTTAAATGGGAAACGTTGTTGGCTTTTTAGTATTCATATCTGAAAACTGTTGGAAAGTTTACTCTTTGTGATATTCTTGGTTGTGACTTTAGTAAAAATCAATCCTCAACTTTATCCCCAGCCTTTTACCCCAATTCAATTCTTCCTTGGCGTGTAGTTCTTCATTCATATCTATTCTTATTTTTCTCGTTTAATACATAATTCGTTTTTTTTTTATAAATGAATATTTATATGAATAAAAATGAATAATTTGTATACACCTTGTCCTTACTTAACGACATACACGTTTAACTGCTGCTCGGACTTTTGACTGCTCCTGATTGCAGACGTTTCATTAGGAATGTTTTGGCATTTTCAAGGCTTTTTTGAAGGAAAACTATTTGAGTTAGATTTTCATGTCTGATGTGAAGCTTTAGATAAATGCTTTTAACTTAAGTAGTTTTCCTACAAAAAAAAAAAAAAAAAATTGAAGGCGTCTTTCTCTTTTGAATACTGTACAACAGTATTTATTGAGGATTGAGCATTTATTATAGTATAAATTCTGTACAATAGTACTAAACATGTATAAGGTGCAGAAGTGACATTAAAATAATACCTAAGACTGCTTGATACAAAATAACTATACTAGTACAGTACCATGGCTTTGAAATACGGTAGTGTTGATAAGGGATCATCTTATTAGCGACCATTTCGTTTAACGACCTGGTTCTTAGAACGAAACCCCGTCCTTAAGTGAGGACAGGGTATATGAATAAAAATAAATATTGTTATAAACCAGCATCTTCTAATTGTATAATTGTTTTATAAAATATGGATAATTGTTTCGATAAATGTTTAAAGCTCCACATCCTTTGATTAATTAAACATTATCTTAAACAGCCCCCCTATCAGGAATGGCTACTTGAATATTTTTAATTAATTTTAACTTTACAAAACTATTGAATAATATGTAGATATTTAAGCAAACATTTAATTAAAGCTGAATAAGAAAAACTTCACGGTTCAGAAAAATTATTGTAATGCTTACTTTTATTGTAATGTTTATTGCAGTTTAGCTGAAAAATTAAGATAATTTTATTTTTTTCTATTTAGGCTTATAAAGTTGAAATTAATAAGTTAAACAATCATGATCATTTATTAAATTCTTTCAGCTTTTAGAATTCTATAGCTTAAAAAAAAACCAGGTCAAATCTGATGGAATTGACTGACATAAAACCTCTTTGATATAAAAAACTCAATGAATTTTTTTTTTTTTTAAATATATTTGGCAATGAAGAGTAGCTTGGAGTATTCATCGATTGAGATTGGAAAGAGTCTTTTCAATATTACTGGGCTTCCATTTCCCTGGTATAATCTGCAGATGTACGGCAACATTGATTTTTTTTCATCCCTGTGTTTTTAATTTAATAAAATAAATTTGGTCGTATTTTAACGTTGATAACATTCTCATACAATTTCATGCGTTGTAAATATTCTTACCATATTGTTTTAAAAATTAAAAATTAATATGAAATTGCACTTTCTAAGCTTTACTTAATTAAATGTTGATTATAAAGTCATTTAACTGAAACTATGTTATTCCATTTATGTTGGCTTTATCTTTAAATTTCTCCAGCTACATATAAATTATCATAGAGCTCCCTCACGTAGTAATCTCCGTATGTCATGCAGGCAAATCCCTTTACCCGTTCACTTTGATAGTCATGTCAGAGTTCAAATCCTTAACCTGATTTCTCCTCCCAAAGACTTCATGAAACTTATTTCACTTCTTACCTAAATTTTCCTGTTAAATGTTTTTTATCTCTTTTCATTTGTTTACATATTTGTCAGATAGGAATCATGGGTTTTTGAGTTTTAGAAGAATATTCCTCAAAATATATTTATTTATGAACTATGCTATATAATTTGAATATAAGCTGGATTCCCAACACTCACAATCATAGCTGCTTAGTTTCCCTCCTTTTCTCCTGATGACGATGAAACAAAAAATTAATGAGGCGAATGCGCATATTTTAATTGTTTGTTTCTCAAGTATACTCAGGAAGTTATATATATATATATATATATATTTATATATACATATAATATATATATAATATATATAATAAATATATATATATATTTATATATATATATATATTAGAACTGACATAAAATCACTATGGACCAGTTTCCAAGTTTAAATGAAACTATCAACTACCAACGTTGTGTAAGTTATTTTTAACCTAAATTTTTCAAACGGGCAACAAAACAGAGGAGAACAAAAATTTTACATCAATCATCAAAAATAAATGTAAAAAGTGGATTATTACATTGTGAAAACTGGTTAAATTAAAGGCAACAGTTTAAAAACAATATAAGGACATAAGTAGCAGGAACTTATTGGCGAAGGAGAGCTAAGAAGTTTTGAAACGAAAAATAAAAATTAATACATTTAATATACATCTCATTTTGTTAAATGTGATTATTTTAAATATTTATTTATATATTTGAGCAGTAAAACATATCAGTTGATAAAAAGTTTATTCAATCACTTAATCACTTCTATTATAAATTCCTTTGATTATTTTTTTGATAGTGCTTATATTTGAAATTATTTTTAATCAAGTATCATTAATAGGTTGTGGGTTTTTATTATATATTGTTATTGATAAATTAACAATAAAAACGTTTTAAAATATCCCATGTTATGTTAAAATGGTTACGAAATTTTACATTCACCAATTGCTCTCAGCCTAGTTTTCGGTTGTTGCTTAAACTTGATTTGCTAAGCAAACAGAGAAGCGGTCTTATAACACCGAACGAAGTGATTTCCAGTTGTCATTCTATAGCATCCAATCGCGGAAAATCTAACTTCCTTTACAGAAATTTGGAATCATCTACTCTCATCTTGACTATAAGTTGATGCTCTATACAAAAATAATAAATAGTTTAAACTGCTTATTTAAGAATTGTTTATTTAGAAGGTTACAACATTAAGTGGTGAAAATGAAATCAGTAGTTTATAACTGACAATAATTAAATCTGTTGATTTAGGTCTTCGACTTGCCGTTAGTGAGATTCTAAAATACTTGAAATAAATTTAAACTGTCGTGGTATCTCATCGAAAAATCATGGCTTTAAGATTTTATCTAATTTGGATGAGTATAAATGCATGAGGTACTCTTATCTTTCATACCTTCTGTCCTCCTCTTTGTAAGTGTAAAATTCTATTTTTAAGACATAGTTAACATTACGTTTTATGATAATTTTATTCATTTAACTTCAATATAAACAAAAGGAATGCAAACAAATCTGTCATGCAAGTGTAACTCAGTGACTTTCAATCTGGCTCTGGGGTTATATGCAGTTCTGTTGTTACTGAATGAGGCTCCTTTAAAACTACATATATGTTGTAATTTATTAAAAATAATATTTCTAAAACACGACAACAAACTATAAAAAACAAATCTTACACACCCTGTATAATAACAATTGTATTTATATTGTGGTACGAATCTTGAGATTCAACTACTACTACTGTTTACAAGTGTCCCTTCGTTACCTTAGTATCCCTTAGGTCCTTATCTTACCTTAGGTCCCCGCAGATACATCGGTAACTGCCTGATGGCAGGTAGGATCAGCAGCATCCATTCCTCTTCCTCCAGTATTGTCCCCACAATATTTAACATTAATTAATACATTAATTAAATGTTAGTCCTTATGTATTGTTTTCATCAAAATACTAGGTTATTATGAAATTGCAAAGCTAAAGTTATTCAATACATACATATTGTTAATACCACTAAGGTTAGTATATATTAGAAATAGGTAAAACCGTCATACCTCGTACGATGATACTGGAGTTGGAGCGCTTTCGGACGTTGTCAATCTTCGATCACAACTCATGGAGTAGGTTTGTTGCGATCGAAGATGGACAACGTCTGAAAGCGCCCCAACTCCAGGATCATCTTACGAGGTATGACAGTTTTACCTATTTCTAATATAAATTAAAGTTATTCAACTTATTCAAACAGGGTTCTATAAATGAATAACAATTTTAAAAAGTTCTAAATAGTAACATATATTTATGTTTTTTATATACCGGTTCTTCCTACCAAATCATTGTTAAGTTAAAATGACTTGCGTTAATATTGCATTTCCTTCATTTTAACATTACGTATATTAAACGTCATCTGTTCAAAACAAATTAAATGTATTTGTCCTCAAATTTTTCCGCATTGCAATTGTATTGCGATTTAGAAAAAGAACCATGTTAATGCCAGCATTAGAATTTAATATTACAAAATACACTATAAATTAATTTTGCAATAATTTTTTTTAAATTATTTTTTTCTTTTTTGAAGCTAGATTATTCATTAATGTTAACTATTTTAAATGATATCTTGCTCTTGTAAATAAATGATCTTCTTATCCTGTAATTTAAAATATATTTTTTTCGTAAACTTTAATCATTCTGTATACAGATTATTACATTATACTATGTGTGGTGTAATTTTTTTATATTTTGATTTTATTTTTCGTAATTATACATTTCCTTTCTTTTCTCCTAAGATTACTTATATGTATTACCTTACTTAAGAAACATGCTTAGGTATAAAAATAAGAAAAATGCTAAAAAAAAAGCGTCGATCTGAACGCACAAGGTTCCGTACTTTGTTGACATTTTCATCGGTGTTTGCACTTGAAGGCCTTCCGCTTCGTGGTTCATCTTCAATCGACTCTCTTCCTTCTGAAATTCCTTAAACCACCGAAAAACCTGTGCCCTTGATAAAACACGTTCTCCATAGGCCTCCTGAAGTTTTTCAAAAGTTTCGGTTGCATTATCTGAAGCAAAATTTGATTGCACACCGCTGCTCAACTTTGAGGTCACTCATTTTTAAAACGCTCAAGAAAAAACCATTTCACGAAAACCAACGCTACGGACAAACAAATGACTGTGGCGAGTTCAGATTCATACTGGAGGCGCATCACACGTGCACCTGACGCTACTCAAGGCCACGCGTCTCCAGCGTTGCCAGGTCGAAAGCGACATTGCCAGTCTCACTACTTTATTTACACACCTCGTAACTACTAATTTTTATCTTCACCCTTTGCTCTTTATAGCATTTCTAATACTCGCTCTTGGCTTCCTCTCTTCCTAAAAAATACTAGTTGTCCGATATCACTTGTTTCATTCGAGACTGACTCCGTGCAAGATCTTTGAAATAATTTTTGTTCCATTTTTAGATTTCTTCCCATAGTTAAATTGTCGAGTTTCATTTAAAGTATTTAATGTGAGAATTTGTAAATAAATGAATTGGAAAAAAAATTGTATACATTCTAGATACAAATACCAGCAGATCACATATAATAATCAGTAATTCCTGCATTCAGGTGAGTTATAATACGTTAAAATGTATTATATATATTCTGATTACTTCTAATATATCTTCAAACTTAAATGGTAGTATGAATAAATCGTATTGCTATTGCAAGCTGAAACATGTCTTTAGAAAGGGACAACAACTTAATTTTGATTTATTAGGGAAGATATAAATCAAACAAGTTTTAAAAAAAAATTGAGAATTCTTTCAAGCAACTTGTGGAATACGAAATGCAAATTAACAAAGGGTTCGATAAAAAAGAACCTATATAATTTAATTTTGATATTCTTTTCTTTTTTTCTTTTTGCATAAATTTATTACCAGAGTTTAACATTGTGTAACACTGGAAACTTTCCTCTCTGTCTCCATTTAATTTTTGATTCTTCTTTCTTTTTCCTTTTTAATAAAACGTTCACATGTTAAAGTACAATTTTCTTTTATTTAATGTAGAATTTAATATTACAAAATACACTATAAATTAATTTTGCAAATATTATTTGATGAATTTCAAAATATTACAAAGTGAACAACATACCAAAATTGAGTTTATTTAAGCGAAACTTTAGGAATCCATCAAATAAACAACTACTGTCAGAAGCTAAGTGTGTGTTTATCAGCTTTTAATTCTCTCTTCTAAGACTTCCTTACAGACTATATCAAAATTTGTTTGTTGAATTATTTTCATATTTATTGTTAAAATACTTTACTAACTTAACTTACTATATAGAATAATCTTTTTAATCAATCATTGGTTATGGTTACGAATAGAAAAAGAGCCATGTTAATGCCAGAATTAATTAACGAAAAACAGGAAGAGATTGCATACACCAATATTGATTGAAGAAGTGGAAATTTGTAGGAGCAATCTAGGTCAAAGTTGAAGGGTGCTGGAGAGATTCTATTCGGTTGATTACTTTCGTTTTTAAGAGAAAATACCAAAATCCTTATCATTTCTTGGCAGATTTATCTAAAATGTAACACAGCAATCTCTTAAAGTCTTTAGTTATTATTCCTTTGTATTATCAATCTTATGGTTTACTGAAATAGATTTAGCATTTTTTTGCTCATTAGAATTATTTTCAATTTTTCTAAAACAAAATAATTTATTTCTTCCTTGTCGTTTACACTGCTCTAAAATATTAGGAAATTATTTCAGAAAATATCATATTTATTAAATGGCTTCAGATTTAATTATGGAATCTATATAAATAAGGTTTACAGCAAACTATTTGTTCTCTTCTAAGTTAGCAACTCCTGTTACTTTACAGAATTGTGATTATGCCTAATTGGGCATAAGACATTCAGATATGGGGAACAACAAGAAAAACTAATTCTCAGAGAATACAAACCAAAATCCTTCGTTAAATTCTTCATTGTCCCTTCTATATATCGAACCAAACAATTTATTCCTACCTGAAGTTTCCAACAGTTCAGCAGGTAGCAATATCCTGCTGTAAAGCGTTTCACAAAAAACTTCCTGAAAATAGTAATCCCTTAATCCTAACAATATCCTTGTTAGGATGTGGCCAAGAGACTTATGACTATGAACTGTTCTAAGTGATTTTTCTTCTTTTTTTTTCTACTTAGACCCAAGCCAAGAACTGTAGTCACTGGATTGCTTCTTCCCTCCTGTATTCCCTCCTACATCTGTGTTATCAGTGTCACTGGTAATGTAATACTTACATTGTTGTGACTTTGAGCAAATAAAATTAAAAAAGAAAACAAGTTAGCAACTCAATTTGTGACTTAAATCACTCATTTCAAGTTTAATGAGAAATCAATACTCTTTTAGATCTTTGTTTAAGAAAAGTTTTCACTCACAAGACTGATTTTCATTGCATAACAAAATTTAACATCAGTATATGAAAGGTCTGGGTATTGAATTAAGTAGTCCAATAGCACTTATTTATATAATACAATTTTTCTTGCGACTAGAGTAAAGGTCAGCATTGACCTTTAGATAAGCTCCATCTAATATATTATCAGTTTTTCTGCTTTTCTCTACTGTTGGCTGTATAACCTACATTATAAGTTTTCTATTTTAGATTTTATATATCTGAATTTATTTTCTGTATTTTTCAAATGACAATAAGCTCTCAAAATGTTAAATGATATAAAGTTGAAAACCAGCTTAAACTGCTGTCACTCATTGTAGTGTCATAATTTATAATAAATTGTATGCTGGGATTTAGTACGTTAATATTACTATTATTTTTATTATTATATTTATATAAAAATGTCTTATACAGAATAAGACATTCAGATATTGGGAACAACTAGAAAAACTAATTCTCAGAGGATGAAAACCAAAATCCTTCGTTAAATTCTTCATTGTCCCTTCTATATATCCAACCAAACAATTTATTCCTACCTGAAGTTTCCAACAGTTCAGCAGGTAGCAAACTGTTCTTAGCTTAGGCAAAATATATATACTATAGCGGTAGGCAAAATAAAATCAGGAAGGAAAAATTGTAATTAAGAGCTTTCCAGAGTATAGTTCTTTTTCATGATATGAACCAGTTCTTTCATATACTAATTTCCACTGTTTTACTCATTGAAATCCGATTGGAAGTAAAAACTTTTCTGCAACAAAAATCTAAAAGAGGAAAAAATGTGAAAAGAATTTCCCAATAAACTGGAACCAGTGGATTGAATGACAGATTTGATCAAATTTACTCCTGACTTTGTAAGAGCGTATTAGACGCAATATAAAAAAGTTTAATTCAAATTCTTTATTACTTATTCCGGTTTATAAAATGACTTCCTATTCGAAGAGAACTCTTTTTTTTTTGTAACATATATTTAGTAATATTTATATTGTAGAAATCATTATTAAAGTAATGAGCTTAATTACTTCTAAGATCCATTTTTAATTTTATTTATTGTCGTACTAAATAGAACACAAGCTGAGATGTAAATTTAGAATAAACCGTCTTTCCTCATACACTGCTGGAGCTGTCTCATTGGTTTCGGATGTCAGCCATATTCGAAAGGAACCTTTCCCATCCCGAAGGAGTTCCTTTCGAATATTGGTGACGACCGAAACCACTCGGACAATTCCAGCAGAAGTGTACGATGTAAGACGTTCTATTTCTAATAATTAATATTATATTTCTAATATTAATCATACTAACTTCAGTAGTATTAACAATATGCATGAGATTTAAAGTTTTATAATTCTCAGACAATTGTAAATTTATCTTTTATAGAAATTGGAATTTCTCTGTTTTCTTAAAACTTTCTTTTTTGTTGCTTTCTTATGTTTTATTACTATGAACAAAACCTGCATCCAAATTGTCCGTAATAAATGTGCGCTCTTTATAGCCAAAGTTCTTTAAACGCTAAAAATGATGTACATCCTTTGAGGATGAGTCCATCGATCTCAACAGTACTCTACTTACAATCAATGAGAACAAAACCTTACTTGCCAATCCAGATATGCTTCTCCAAGCACTTAATTCAAGTATGTTCGCTAAGTTCTGTAACACTGTTATTTAGTGTTTTGGTTGAATACTTTAAGGTTTATTCGGCCTCTTTACTCCTCTATTGAACCTATTCATCCCTGTTCACCTCCTTTGACGACATCTGAATACTAGTAGCATAGAACATTCATAAGGCCTTGACCTATAGGGTCAAATGACCAAGGAAACGACTCTTTCACTTAAAACTCTACAACAACATGAAAATAGTATTACAATAATTCAGCAGTAGACAGCCATTCTGAAACTGCATATTACGACGTGCAATACAGTGCACTGAAATATTCGTCATAATAATTTCCCTTACTCAAATTCGTCATTCGTAATTCTTCTAACATTGTTCATTTGCGTCTGAAAAAGAGCACTTGATTGAAAGGTCATGCAAGCTTTGACAAATTGTATTTTGATGATCATACGAGATGTTTAAAAAATGGCTCTCTTCTGTAAGGAATCATAATATCATTTGTTCATTAGTTAGAAGATTGCAAAATAGTATGACGAAAATAAATAAGTTTAATTAATATTACATTACGACTATTATTAAAATAGGTCATTTTAAACTATATTGTAGTGTATTACAGAATTTTAGTTTGAAAGAATAATACTTATTGATTGGGTTTCTAAAGTGCTTTACGTAGCAAGCTTGTATTGAAGATTCAACGTTCGAATGATGGTCACAGAACGCAAAATCTGTACTTTATCAAAAACTAGACTTCCATTTGCTTAAGAAATTTGAACAAGATATAGGACTTTCGATGTGATCAGTCACGACTAAAGGGGGGGGGGGGGGGCAAATAACAAATGAGCCACACTTGTCACTACTATAGTACGGCTAAGGGGACTAACACAGTGTTATATTCAGTACAATTCTCCTTGAACATACTTGATACTGCTTTAAGAATATACACTTTAATTAACCTCTTTCGTGAACTATTTCATTATGATTAATGGATTTATTTTTAGAACTATTCCAGAAATCTATATCCTTTTTAATCTTATTTTCATTATTCAACCATGTTGTGAAAACAAAATATTTGGTTTCTTTTGGCAAAACATTAGTTGTTATTATTCAGGAAAATGTGAAAGCTTGGCGTGAATGGAATAATAAGTGGACAGAGGAGATGAAAAACGATCCCTGGACTGGACATCTAATCATAAACGAGATAAATAGACGTTAAAGAGTACTTCCCACATCATTCTTCCAACTGCAGCAAAATAACTTTTACAAAATGCCAACATTACAGTCATTAATAAAGCCTGAATGGCACGTAAAAAAAATGCAAATTCAGTACTTTTAACAATGTCAAACACAAATAAATATAATAAAAACCCACTGTTACTATATATCTCTTACAAAGTTAAACAGTTTTTTCAGGAAAAGAACTTTCCACAGTATCAATAAAAATATCATAAATACCTCAGTGAACAGGCGGAAAATAATTAATAGTCATACATGTAAGAACTCATTGCTTATTTTACATACGATGAAATATACTTTGTGGTATGTAGGAAATAAAATAAAAAGTGTGTATAAAAAAAATTATTTTAATTAAATTAATTAAGTATTAGTTAAATTAAATTTACATTTTATTTAAATTAAGTATATTATTTTCATAATTTTAAATTAAATTTTAAATTTATCTTTAAAAACACAATGGTCATATAATGTCTGATGGGAAAGTTCAGTTTTAATTTTCAGCTATTCAAGGAAAAAACACAGTCACTGAACTGGCTGAGATTCCTTCATTCCTTTGATGAAGCATTTGATTTTATATTTTATATTTCATATACTGTAACATATGTTGTAGCATACATTTCTTCGTAAGTAATTTATACTTGAGAAATGAAAGAAAACAAAAGCACAACTTACTTTCAAAATAGTTAATTACTAGATGACACTATTAAATAAATTATAAAAATATAAAAACCATTTATAATTTTACAAAATTTTATAATTCAAAATAACTTTTTTTTGCATCTCAATCTCTTATTCAATAAATTCTTAGACTTCTAATATACTGAAAATAAGCAAAATTATTTTCAAAATTATTACTGAAAAAAAAATTATTTTTTAATTAATGATAACTTATATTTTTATTTTTTATAACTAACATTTGTCTCTGAATTACTCCTGAAGGGATTACCTTTAAATTGCAGAGGCATTCGTTAAGTCTCTCAGACAAGTATACGAGTTACATTCAATTAAACTCTGTCCATGTGTATCTCCTCTGGAGAAATCTATCTCTTTCAAAATGGAGGAAATTAAAGCCATACAGAAAGAGCTCCCGAGGTGCAACAGGGAGCAGATGACGTAATTAATTACGTTTTGAACCAACTCCCTGACCTGAGACTCAAATTGTTAACCTCCATATTAAAAGTGGTTACTTTATGTCAGCTAACTGTCAGACTAGGATAGCCCTGCAACAACAGACCCATAACAGTACTTAGTTCTCTAAGTAAGGTATTTAGGAAGGTCTTAATCAAACATGTATGTATCTGAGTTTTTCCGATTTACAGATATTAATTTGGATACGGAAAGAGACACGAGTTCTTTCAGTTATTGCGACGCACCTTCAACTTCTTTTATGGATCATATACCCTAGCTATCAATCTTAAAAAGGCCTTCAACCGCGTTTGTCATCAGATCACTGTCAAAAAACTAGGAGGCAGTAGTGCACCTTAATGTTCAGGGTATGTTTGAAATCCCCAGGCACTTGATAATGAATCAAAATGGGTATACCTCAATATTTCTAAAGGATTGTACTTATAACCAACTGAGCGGTCCTTTAGAGTAAAAGCTCGATCTACTGCGAGCTCTGACAACAAGATTAAGAGGGGTGGGGGTTTCCTAGGAACTGGTTGGGGTGTCAATCTTTTGAAATTCTACTAACAGAACTTCCAAACTGTAATAAAAACAACAGGAATATATAGAGAAGCTATGCAAACAATCTCCTGGTATATATCGTGCTTTGTAGATAACATACTGAAATAACTTCAACATGTTGACAGGATGGTACTAGATGAACGTCTGGAGGATTGAAATGAAACCATCAAAATGATCAATCAAGGTACAACAACAAGGAACAACAATGTTAACCGGACAAAACCTTCGACTAGACTGTATATATATACTTAAAATAAACTGTGACACATAGAAAGAAACATACCAAAGTTGAAAAGTGAGTCTTTGTTATGTTAAGTTATATGTGTCACAGTTTATTTTTAAGTGCAATCTCTCTTGCGGGGTCACATTTTGTTTATCAGATATATGATCACAAGGAAAAAGGAAAACATTAGAAATAAATGCTCTCAGGCCTTTCAATTTATATCATCCAATCCAATAAAGGAGTTTATTCAAAATATGACCAAAACCTTAAAAATATAAATTCAAAGGTTATATAGATTACGATGAATTAAGAAAAGAAAACAAATATTTAGAAGGGATAAAGAAGAGGGAGAAATTGAGAATAAGAGAGGGACAAGTTTGAAAGAGGAGTATTATTTTCTTTAAGTCTAAAGTACGTCGCATGCAATTTGCTTGCTGAATGAAACAGCCATGTGGAGTGGGATGAAATCCTGGAAACCGCTTTCCACATCTGACTAATTGCTCACTCCATTCAACCACATTTTCCCAAAACCCATCCCACTAGAATTTACCAGAAATCCTATCCAATTGAGTTATTAACGTTGATGACTTAAAATTCAAATTATAGTAGAAATATTTAATATTTTAATTTATTCTATTCCAATCAATAAGAAATCTATATTGTTTACTTAAAAAAAAGATAATTTAGCAAACAACAATTTCTTCAAAAAAAATTTACATAATTCATTTAATTATCAGTACTTATGTATAGTATTTAAAGTTTAAAAACCTTAACATGCAATAATACGTATTAAATACTTGCAACAACATTGGAGAAATATATTTGACATTATTCTAAGATAATCTAGGTATTTGTGAATTAAAACAGAAATATGTAAAATTAAACTAATCTAATATAGCATTAAATTGCATATTAGAAACAAGTATTCTTTGACATAATTTCACTCAATGTTCTTTTGGTTAAAAAATTTCAGTCTCATTCTCGAATTTCTTACTGCTGTTTGGACTTTGATTTTTCATTCATGTGTTTACTGTAAAATCCTTCTATATATATATATATATATATATATATATCCTTATATATATATATAAACTCGAAAATTAGTAAACAGTTGCCTGTTTCTAGTTCGTTTCCAATGTCCGCAGGCTTTCATTGTACTTCGTTCAGTACCAGGGGAAGTTTATTACTTCATTATCACCCATTTAAGCCATATTTAATAATCTCGATGTTTATTATACTTTTGTAGTATAAGGTGGTTTAATCAAGTTTACGTCGAATTTACCGGTATTGTAACTTATAACATATGAATGTCAAGAACTTTATCTACGGGTGGAAGTGGAGTAAAGCTGAACTGCAGTCAATGAAGTCTTCAGGGCTGATGTTACAAATAATGATGGTTTTATTCCATGAAATCAGCTCTACCCTATGTTCAACTTTGATTGAACATAGATTCAAAAGTGCTTTTCAAAGGTTGTTTAGAACCTCGAAGATGAAAGGCAAGTAATAAAAACTCACCCAAGGAAAGAAAGTTTGTCAAAGAAAGAGACTAAGTAAGACATGAGTATCGTGACAGTTGTTTCTAAGACACCTATTGTTAAATTTTCTCGTCTGCATCAACTTCCAAATCTGAGAATACATGAAAAACACAGGAAATTAGCATTATCGTCAATGGTCTTCTGCTATTCCTCGTTGGCAGTTAGAAAGACAATTAGAGATATATAAGACTCAATCGTGGCGTTACAGAGTTGTTTAATTCTATTGCTGGTTCTAAGAAAATTAAAATACACGCCAAACGTGAAAAGAGATTCCAAACCATCTTCTGAAATACAACGTAAACTTCAACTCTTGCCACTCAAAACTTTCAACCTCTTGACAAGAGAAAATAAAAACATTGGAGAAACTGAGTCTGGAAGTAAAGTTTTTCACCCAAAATACGTTTTCAGCTGGTTTACAAAGCAACTGGCTAGCCTAACTAATTTAAACTAATTTAAACTGTTTTAATTTGTTATATTCACAAAATAAATTGGATTATAAAACTTCTTGCTTTTGAGGTAAAGTTGAAAAAGAATGCTGGATTGGGCTTATGACCTTAATGTCATAATTACTTTCGTTTGACCTACATTTAGGCATTCTTTTACATTGACCAAAAATTCAAAAATTAAGTTGAAGCAACCCACTATGAATACCGTAAAAAAACATATTGTGTTTCACCTTTTTCCTCTAACGCTTTAGGGAGCACCAAGTCATCATAGATTTGAGTATACTAAGGCACGAACACTCTTATGAACACGCTATGTCCAGAGGCGAGAACGTTAACTACTGAGTTAAGCAGTCCCTGATGACAACAAATATGGGCTATACTCTACAAAAATAAGTGATATTTGCTGAAGTTATCTATTTGGCAAAAGTAATCTTTTCTTTTTTTCCATTATTTTAAATATGATTGATATTTGAATATCAACTTTTAATTTTATTTACAGAGCAGTCAAGGTAATTAATTACCAAAACAATATATATATATATATAAATGAAGAAATACAACATATAGAAGAAGCGAGAAAACTTACTGGACTGGTATTTCGATATTTCGAACTGAAGTTCGTCGTCAAGGAGAGAGTAGAAGGGAAGAAGAAGAAGTACGTGCGTTCACTTGTACCGGCAGAGAACGACTGTCGCTCCGCGCTCCGTTCTTCGACGTGGGGAGATCTCTCTCACTTCGTCCTCTCTTCTAGTCTACTCCTGATGACGAACAACAGTTCGAAATATTGAATTCTGTAAGTGTTCTTTTTATTCTTTTTTCTTTACCGTGCTTTGTGTAATTTAAAGTTATATATATATAGTTCAATGTAGAAAAAGAAACAGAGAAATTACAAGCACACACTTACAGCCTCTAATTTTCGGTTTGAATCGTCTTCAGGAGAGATAAAAGAGGGAAACCAAGCGCACTGGCTCAGAGACGTTGGAGACCCAACCGTATATATACATATATACATGTTTCACATTAAACTATGGACACAGAATAAAGATACGAACTCACTAAGAGTCACTAATTTTTAGTTGAACCGTCATCACCGTCTCCAACCGTCGCTTCGCAAGTGCGCTTGGTGTCCCTATCTCAACTCTCCTGATGACGGTTCAACCGAAAATTAGAGACGGTAAGTGTGTTCGTATAATTATTCTGTATCTATAGTTTAATGAAAAACGTTTGTTTTCCTTCTTGGGTCGTTTTCCTGTTGGCAATATATATATGGGTAATATATAAATGATTAATATAAAAATGGTAATTATTAATTAGCCATTTTTGCATGGATAATACCACTAGAAATCACCCTTTAGTTAAAATAGATTGCTCCCGGTATAGACTATTATATTCCAAAATATACAGTACAGAATTACTTAGCTAAATTAAATACATGCAAATTTTAGTAACATAGAGGTAAGATAGGAGCAATATTTTTAATTTCCTTCCTTAAATTTATGCCCTTACCCACAATTCCAAGTCATTTTCTGAAATAATGATTGTAGTTATCACTCACATCACAACATTGCATTAAGGTAGATATTAATTTGTTTTCTTCAGTAATACCAAGTGAAGAGTTATTAACAAAATTGTTTTTTCATAATACTCGTTTCTTTAATTGTTGATAGATTTCATTTTTATTGTGCTTACCCATTTATTTTTAATCATCGCTTTTATTTTAAAATGGAAATAAGTTTCAAATCTTTAAATACTTTTATTGACCGTATATTTTTCATTTAACAAACTGTGTTTGTTTTTTAACTTATTTGATTTTTTCTAATTTTCATTAAACATGCTTCTATTGTGAAATATTCTGTTTACAGTTTTAAAATTAAATAAACAAGATCTAATAAACATGCAGAGAGGCAAATTTTTTTCAGTAAAAAGTTAAAAGGTTAAGTTGAGTAACCTTGGAAAGGTTACTCCCCCTTGGAAAGGTTACTTTCGCCTTGGAAAGGCAGGTGATTTACATTGGTATCCAAGCCCTTATCGATGTCGCCTTCGGAAGCCCCTCACGTCTTTCAAAATCATCAATATCCGGTTTAAAAAATGTAACTACCATTATGCCAATACAATCCTGTACCGGTGAAATATCTCTCTCCGTATCTTCTCAAATCGACTTGCTTCTATTCAAATATATTCAACATTTTTTTTGTTTGGATTTCAAAATAAAAATTTATTTAATTTGCTTTTGGAAATTAATACAATAAAATTTAAAGTTATTTTATATCTAATAATGCAAATTTTAATTAGAAGTTATAAGTTTCATTTCAAATAAATCAGCACGGGAGGAAAGGCATCCTATGTCAATAATGGATTCAACTTTGATTTGAAATATTACTGACACAATTTACTATTTAGAATAATCAAATAATAATTTAGTTTTATACATGTAGTAAACTAAATTTATATTATTAATCCTTAAGGCTAAACAAAATGATAAAGTGTGTACGCCTGCCCAAGTTATGGAGTAACAGTAAGGACAGCCGTAACTAGTGAGTCAAAAGGACAAGGTATCCCAGAGCCTTATAGGTAGCTAAGTAGCCCTAAAACTTATCAGGTGGTTTCTTTGTGGCATTATCTTATCAGTAACTGCAAGTTTTCTTGGCTTTCTAATTTTTCGTTTGTGTATATGAAAGGGACTAGGATAGCCCAGTGGTTTTCGTGCTCGCCTTTGGGCTGGTAGATCTGTGGTTTGATACCGACTCTGGATCTAAGTTTATTCATGCAGGAGATGAAAAAAATCTGAACATCTCATCATTCAAAGAGAACGAGCTTGTGTAATGTCAGGTACTCGTTAAAGATCCCTACGCCATATTCCCAACGTAGAATGTTTTTTGTGTGCTATCACAAAAGACCGATCTTTGGCTTATGTTTGTTCTCGCATAACCTACAATAGTTAAACACTTATAGTAATTTTTGTTTCTCTTTATCACAGATCCAATGAACCAATCAGATTTCAATTTTCATCTTTGTTCCATTCGAGTCTTATTTCAAGCTTCTATTCCTCAAACAATTACCATATTTTTTTTCCTTTTTTTACATCGATCATTTTTATTTAAAACCTGTTTTAAATGATGATTTTTATTCCTGTTTTCTTGTGAAATAATCTTAAAGTACTGTACAAACATAGCTTCAGGGATTTTCCCCTGTATGATACTAAGGAGAAGAAATTCCGGAGACTCTGGAAGCGCAGAGGGTCAAAACGCGCTAACTAGTGGGATCCAACCTCCCACAAGTGCACCTAAGTGCCCGAAGAAGGAGGTAATCACTTTCTCCCGAAACGTAGGGAGCCTGAATGGGTTTTTCAGTATTCTTATATTTGGGGAGCAGGCCTTCATTGATACATATTCTATTAAAACCTATGCCTATTTCAATTTTGACACATTTTCGAATTAATTTTTCAAATTCAATTTTGACACATTTTCGAATTAATTTTTCAAATTAATTCTAAAATGTGTCAAAATTGAAATAGGCATAGGTTTTAATAGAACATATATATATATATATATATATATATATAATATATATATATATATATATATATATATGATATATATCAACTGTTCGATAAAACAGGACAGATTCGACAATTTTCTAGGTTCAAAAATCAAACCGAAACGTTGGTAACGGCAGTTTGATGTTGAACCTGGGAAAATTGACCAAATAATGATTAAATAATACACCTATATTAATAAAAATAAGAAATATTATTTTATTATTGACATCATGTTTTCAATTACTTTAATATTGAGTTCTTTATTATTTGAGAATATTTACTTGTTATTTGTTGATAAATATTTGATGTTTTTCCTTTTGAGAATACATTATATACCCAAGGTATAATTATCTCTAATTGTTGAACATTTGTTTCAGGCTTTATACAACTGTTGACACTTTTATACATAAATAATTCTGATTAAGTTAGTAATGGTAAATTCTACATGTTTGAACGCAATATTGACTAAAGACCTTTCTAACAGATGACCGAAAATTGAATGCCATAGATTATAAATTATGCTCTTTCATTTTTAGATATAGAGCTTGAAATTAAAAATAAGAGAATATTGTCACAGTTGCTTTGTGTATCATTATCGTTGTTTCCATTGTGGGAATGTTTAATTCATGTGTCATTATTATTAACGACCTAAGAGATATTAAAATTTAATGAACTTTGAAGACCCAAAACACTGTACCTTCTTATGATAAATACTTCGCTACAGTCTATTTTGTTTTTATAAATGATAGGAATTAATTAAATTTACAAATTTTATTTGGTTTTGTAAAACGCTTGGAGATTTTATAATAGAAGTACGATGTTACTCTGCAATTTGTTTTATTCACAATTTTTAAATTAATATGAAGCTAGTTATTGAAAAAGACCATGACCATATATATAATAACATTTCTGATTTGCCTAACAGCTGCCCATAGTATTTCGGGCATGCATTCGAGAAATTACCTCTTATTTTATCACATGAAGTAATTACTGAAGCTACTTAGCAAATGAGAGAGACTGATAATCTTCATAAATGAACAATGGGACCAGAAACCATGACCGAATAAAGAATTAAAATGATTTTCTTCACGTTTAAGTATTTGATTTCTATTGGATTCTTTAATCTCACAATCACTCTCTTCTCTTCTGTTGTATTTTATTCCATCACCCAAACTTTTAACTTTCATGATCAATGTACAAGAGAAAAGGATGGCTTCTTTGTTAACTAGAACCTATTATGGATATAGATCAACCACTTAACACGGTTCATTTTTGGCAAATATTACTAATTTTTCTTCACTTAAATGTATCATTTGTTTAAGGATCTTGATCTACTGTGAATACGTATCCTTGTACATGCTATAGGCCGACAAATGGAAGTTTGTACGGAAACGTCAAATGATTCAAAATGGAATTATTTTATAACTCCTAGTTTTCAACTTAATCAGTTATTTGATTAGATAAAAGCTGGCATGATGTGGGAAGATCATATCACATCCCTCGGATACAAGAATTAAGCTTCTTCTGAAGACTCAAGAACCATATCTGAAAGTACGCTACCATTGGGTCTAAAGTTTATAATATAATGCAATTTCCTTAACTTATAGATAGCTTGAGCTTGGTTTTCGTTCATTCAATTAATACTCATTTTTTTAAACGGCCTATTTAAACAATTTTGAAAATGTTTTAAAGAGAAAAGAAAAAGGTCTCCACTCTAGTATCTTTCAGTATGTTCTATCTGTCATACCTTCCACCCATGCCAAGGATAACTATTTGAAATTCAAAGACTATTTTTCTTTGTAAAATAATTTGTAATGTAATACTTAGTTTTTCTATTTCAAAATGTATACTTCTGCCTATGAAAAAGATTTAATTAAAAACCGAAACGTCGGCATTGAGAGTTTAATCTGAGCCCGAAGAACTGACCGAGTCCCGATAAACTTTAGTTTTATATATATATATATATATATATATATGGTAGGTGTGTTCTCTAATCGGGGTTCGGTCAATTTTCCAGGATAAAAAATCAAACTCTCGTTGCCTATAAAATTGACCGAACCCCGATTAGAGAACACACCTATTCTATCAAACGGTCGATATATTATTGAATCTGTTTTATATATATATATATGAATAATAATCAAAATAACACTTGATTTAATAGATGGATTAATTTACCACAATGTAACAAATTTGGAAACAATGCTCTAAGGCCTTTCGTCAACACATCGTCAGGGAGCAAGTGAACTAAAAAATAAAAAAGGTTTTAAATTTTTTTTTTTAGTTTACTTGCTCTTTGGCGATTTGTTGACGAAAGGCCTTAGAATATTGTTTCCAAATTTGTTTCATTGTGGTAAATTTATTCATATATATATATATATATTGTAAACAGGAAAACGATCCAAATGGACAACAAACGTTTCACGGTGAAACACAAACACAGAGCTAAGGAAGAAACACACTTACTGTCTCTAATTTTCGGTTGAACCGTCATCAGGAGAGTTGAGAAAGGGACACCAAGCGCAATTGTGAAGCGACCAAGTTGTGAAGCGCACTTGGGTCTCCAACCGTCGCTTCACAAGTGCTCTTGGTGTCCCTTTCTCAACTCTCCTGATGACGGTTCAACCGAAAATTAGAGACAGTAAGTGTGTCTGTTCCTTAGTTCTGTGTTTGTGATTTATCGTGAAACGTATATATATATATATATATATATATATATATATATATAAAGTAAAAATAAACAACAAAATTCACTTTAATTTTTTAAAATACATCATCATCAGGAATAGTTGGACATGTCTGGAGAGGAAGTCAAGAATTTCAAAAATATATATCAAACTAAATTAGTTTGTAAAGTTGATGAATACTCTTGTAATTCTTGTTGCACACCTTGTACTAAAACGAAACATTAGTCGTTGATAATAATGAACAGTATATTACTTAAGATTTATTATTTCATGGTGTAAAGGTAGTTAATGTTTTTTTATGCTCTTTTTTATGGTAAACTATTTAAATAACATTAAGCCATCGAGATCATTACCAGGTGTAACCGGAGTTTTATTCCAACTATATTTTCTCTCTTGTAATTTTTCTCAACTACACTGAATTTGACTATTATTAACTCAACAATTCCATTCAATTTGCATTTAAGAAGTTTGTAATTTATTTTCTGATGTCGTTCCTGAGGTGAAAACAATCGTTAGCATAAACCGTTTACTTGAAAAGCATAGGAAAATTTCATTTGTTTTCGAAGAATATTGTCTCTTCTTTCTTATGCAATGAAGTAAATTTTAAACATATTTATAAATTTTTTCAATGTTGTTTATTTTTAAATTGACTGTTATTCTATTTAATACTGAATTTTTACAACAGAGTGTCTAGTAATAACAATTATAACTTGTAATTAAAATAACAATTTAATACATGTATTTCTAAATTTGAACATTTAGTACATTAGTACAAAATTTAGTACATTCATATATTAATAAATTTCTAATTTAATGCAATAAAAAACTTATTTTTTAAAAATGATTAAAAGGGAAGTCCCATTTCTATTTTGTTTACATGCGGTAGTTATTGTAAAACTAGTAAATGACACCAAATTTAGCTGATACTTGTTTCTTAACAAGTTTCTCTATCTTTCTAAATAACACTCTCGTTTTTTCGTCTATACAATAAAGTACATCTCCTATAGTCGACATGTTTCGAATGATCAACATTCATCATCAGGACGTGAATAACTTCTAGGGTGAATTCACCTTAGAAAAAACAGGTATCAGCTAAATTTGGTGTCATTTTCAATAATGTGTGTGTCAAGGAAGGACTGCTACCAAATTTTACTTACTATTATAAACAAAATAATAATTATAACATTTACATAAAAACTGAACACTCTCAAGAAATGTATTTTGTGATATTATGAGTATTTAAACAATCCAAAAGTGAAAGTACATTTCATTCAAAATAGACTTGAACGATCAAGAGAAGACTCAAAAAAATTGTGCAGATAGCAAAACAATAATTTATTTTGTCAAAATAAATGAAAACAAATTTGTAAAAATGCAAAAGTATTTTTTGGACATATTAGGTATAATATGACTATATTAAATAATATAGTGACTATATAAGACTATTAATATTAGAGGCTATAAACTAATGAATAGTTTAAAATTAATATTTTTCGTTTAATTTTAATGCTAAACTTGCAGTGAAAAACTGTAAAAGTGAGATTTGCTATTTGTTCAGTCACCTATCACTGATTTAGGTATGTATTCTTACCATGATTGTTGTTCTTTTTGGTTTCTTTATGATAATGTTTCATTTGTTAACTGTCCACAAAATTATGAACTGTAAATTAGTAATAATTATTAAATTTTTGTATTTTCTAAACTTTTGCAGATAGCTATAAATTTACGGGTAACCTTCTAGTATGAATTATATTAATTTTCATTTGATAGTTACTTTTAACAAATTGTTATTGAAACTTAGTACAAACACTCTACGGTGCAGAAATAACAAAACACATGATGAAATAATATTAATTTATTATTATTAACATTATTTGTTCACTAGCGTAAAACCAAGGTGATCTAGTACTACATATAAGATAAATAATTCTAAAGCAATCTAAAGTTATGAAGACCAGGCTAGTTCATTGTTTTCGCTTTGCTCTAATTCAAAGGAAAGGAAATGCCAAACAAGGAACAGGCTAGGCCGTTATTGGTTTTGGGAGAAAAGAGGAAAGAAACTTTCTTTCTAGTTTTCTAAGGTTGCATGTTTGAGTGAGTTCAAATACCAGTTAGAATAGCAGTTACAGCAAACGACGTAATAAAAGCGTCCAACAACTTTCTTTCTGTAAAATCTTTCTTATTGTCATTCATATTCTTGTTCCTTCCTTATTTTTTTCATTTTAAAAAATTCCTGCTCCAATAGTTATTTTTTGATTTTTTCTACTTAGATCGTCTCACACCATGTATTTATCCATAACATTTCTGGAATAATGGTAGTATATATTACTTCATTATTTCAAATATTCGTTTTAATTAACTTATTTACCATCAGAATATTTAGTCGTTCTATTTTAATGAGTCTATCTAAATTCCATCACTTATAATAAGAATGTAATTATTCTTACATCGTAATATTAAATTATAATATAGATATAATATAGTAGCTGTGCTTTTTGTGTAAATTTTTGCATCTATTTTTCAAAATTTTTGATATTAAGGCAATAACTTATAAAAAGAATTATATAACAAATTTCTATATTTATAAAAGAGTGAGTTAACGGGACTGTGGGGTAGTAATAGAGTGATTAAGCGCCTCTAATAGCCTCTAACACTCAACTCCGACTTTCGGCCTTTACGAGGCTACCCTGTTAACCTGCTATATGCAGCGACAAACGAAAGAGGAGAAGATGATCAGGGGCTGGGCCTGACCACCTTCGTTTCACACCTTCCTAATCCCCAAATCTCCTCCTTTTATCTCAGCCCCAATCAAAGGTGTTATGCGATCCGTACCGAAGGATGGATAATACAGGGGATATTGTATTATGAACGGAGCCTCAAGGGTACCAGGCAAACCTCTTGAGTAAATAGCCCTACTCCGGTATGAGGTACTCTGCCTGAGCGGACAAAAACCACCGATAGAGACACAGGGGTTTTCTCCAATATGATACTAAAGTGAAGGAAGTCTGGAGACCATCCTCCAGAAGCACAGAGGTTAAAAGCGCCGAGTTAAAAGCGCTAACTAGTGGGAGCGAATCTCTCACAAGTGCACCTAAGGACCCGAAAAGGACCGTCCCGAAGAAGGAGAAAGGATGTTACTTTCTCCCAAAACGTAGGGAGCCTAAATGGACATTATCAATGATAGTTTGTGCAGATTCTGCAAAAAAGTGGAAGAAACACCGTAGCACCTGCAGTCTGACTGTAAGGCAACTTTGCTGCACAGAGGTAGGTGCTTCGAGACACTTAACAAAACCATAGAAAAACTTTTACCGCTGGTACCAGCAAAAGTACTGAGCTTCTTGGAGGCGTTGAAGCTAACTGCTGGGGTGCTTTAGTACAAAAGAGGGGAAGTACAATAGTGCTTTTTTAAGACGCAGTGCTATAGTCACCCTCAAAAAATAATAATAAACCATACTACAGATTATCAAATAAAATATCATAATGTACCTTTTTCTTACTTCAGTGTTTGAAAGTGATGCAGTGTTACATTGGTTATAAAATAGTTAGCCCTAAAGTCTGTGAATTAATTTCCAGTTTTTCTTCCAGATTACTGTTCAGCAAATCTCCTAAATGTAGTTTCAATATTCTGGTAAATCCTAATGTTTGACTATGCATACTAACTTTCTTTTCTAATAATTTGAGACCTTCTATTACTTCGAGACTACTAATTAATCAAGAAAATGACGTTAGTAGCTCTTTGTGTATAGATGACCTTGGGTCTGGGCAGGGCAACGTGAAACTTAGTTTACTGACCACCGAACGACCTGTCACAATTCATTCAAGAATGAGTATTCAATAATATGATACATTTAATTTTAATACAATTTAATAAACATACTTCTCTCTTTCTAGTGATTAATTAATCTTTTTTTTTTATTGTAGATCGTTTATGATTTGAAATCCATTAACTGTGTTCCATTTTTGTGAGTTCATTTCCTAATCTCTGATATGGGCGCTATCTCGTCTCCTGATATCACTAATCGTTAATATAATGATGGATGAATTGCCGTTCGGTTAAAGCGGTTTAGGATTATGCTAAAATAAGGGATCAAGAGAGCTTATCAAATATTAATAAAAATTATCGGTTTATTTTAATCATAACTCTATTATGCTAAACATAAATACTACTTGATACTGGATTAGTTAAATTTGCATTATTCTAACTTTCCCTTACTGCGTTAAAGTAAAGTAGTAAGGGAAATACTATATACTATATTTTTTTTATATACATAAAAAAAATAACCAGGACCGGCCTTTCGACCTCAAGGTTATCTTCAAGGCAATAAATAACCAGAATGGGGTTCAAATGAATAAAGAAAGTGGCGAAAATAAATATCCAAATCTTAATACTAATAAACACAATAGAAGCAATCAAATATCATCGTAAGACTAAAAAATAATTCCAATGCTGTATATTTTAATTATATAAGTTGAAGAACATTTTATGTTAAAAAAATTGCAGATTTCAATATTATTAGAACAATACAGTTTTGCTTGTTATCAGTCTTCAGATTAGAGTATTAATGACTTCCATGGTACTGAATAATACTCCTCTACAATCTCATATATATATATATATATATATATATATATAGTTCAATGTACAGAAAAAAACCTGGAGAAATTAAAAACACACACTTACAGTCTCTAATTTTCGGTTGAACCGTCTTCAGGAAAGATAAGAGAGGGAAACCAAGCGCACTGGTACAGAGGTGGTTGTAGACTACAATCGTCTCTGTACCAGTGCGCTTGGTTTCCCTCTCTTATCTTTCCTGAAGACGGTTCAACCGAAAATTAGAGACTGTAAGTGTGTGTTTTTAATTCCTCCATGTTTCTTTCTGTACATTGAACAGTTTTGTCCATTTCGGATCGTACTTTCATCGAAAAAGAGTATATATATATATATATATATATATATATATATATATAAAACCAGATTTAACATAAACACGTGAAATAACAATCAATGATCAAACCACAGTATGAAATAGGAAAAAAAGGCTAAGATTTATCAACCACAGCAAGCGGTCTTCGTCAGAGTCGAAACCCAACTGAAACACAAGATGAGATGCAGAAACAACATGGTGAGGGGTTCAAAGGAGTGGGAGGGAAGAGTGAGATTTTAAAAGGGTGTAAAGTGCAGGACACTTGTTCAGAGAAGCATGTTTGGGCAAACAAAGGAGTGCAGTTAGAAAAAGTAAACAACTATTCCCTAGCTGTCAACCCTCTTTGACGAGGGCCATAACCTTATCGAAGAGGGTTGACAGCTAGCAGATAGTTTGTTAATTTTTTCTTCCTGTACTGCTTTAAAATACTTGCCTCCCACTCTTCTCAACCCCATATCAGATGTTTCAACATCTTTGGTTGAGTTTTTGACTCTGACGAAGACCACTTGTAGTTGAAAGATTTTAGTCTTTTTTTTTTTCATTTCATATTGTAGTTTGATTATTGATATATATGCTTATTTACAACTTTACTTGTCTAAAAAATATGAAAATTTGGCTCATTCATTATTAGGCAGCTATTTAAACGATATTACAGAAGATGCCAATAGCATGTGCAAAAAAACAACTGCTTAATTTCTGTGATCCCCTTTGATCCATCGTTTACAACATTACTATAGCTATTTAAAGCATAAAATATAATTTTTAAATAGAATACTGAAATATAGTTGGTATTACTAAATAACAACTCAAAACTCGTGTGAATACTGGGACAAAAGTGAATAGCACATAGCAAAGAAAATAGTTCATGAATCCTCATGCGGACAAAATTCTTCGTGTGAAACACCTTCAAGCATTTTTCAAACAATGGTTTCCAATAGATAGATTAAAATTCAAGACAAAAAGAAAACAATTATTTGAAAATATTATATATACTTCAAAAATGAAAACTCTACTGTCTGAAGCACCATCTACATAAAACGGGTCTTAAATAATGCAGGCTTTGTTCGAAAGGGATGAAAAGTTTTGCCCTGAAACTTTGTAAAATCAACGCAACACCTTTATAAATGCAGTGAATTTCTTTGAGACGTATTATTAAGTTTTTAAGAGAACTTAAAACTTACGTAGCTTAACAGGGTAAAACAATAGGGTAATTAGAGCTTTAGCCCTCTAAAACTCTGGCTCTTGTTATAGTAACAATAAATAAGATCTCATCTTGAAAACAAAAAAATGTGGATAACATAGGTAATAAACTGTTACTATATATAAATAATTGTTCTTCGGATATAATAATGATTTGTAAAAGTTCTCTATGACTGTGTTAGTTGATATTAGTATGTTTGAATTCATATATACCAAAGTAGAAATATTGTAGTAAACTCATATAAGTATTATTTTTAAATATTTTTCCTTTAGTAAAAGCATAACTGTAAAACTTGTGTTTTTGAATTAAAAAACTAAAGTAGATAAACAAAGAAAACTCTTCTCACACCTGGTTACCTATCGATTATACCTGAAGGGAAAACAATTCGGTGTCCAATTGTTGGGATTGAGGAATTTAATTTCGGAAGAATGGCAGCCCTGTCTTCTATTTCAGACAGAGTAGAAAGCATCTTTAGTAGAACTAGTTGAAAATATTCACATTTAGAGCATTCTTCAAATATATCAAACACTCAATAATTGTTTGAAAAATTTTTATCATAAAAAACTAATTGAAATATATTTGAAACATTTTAGAAAACTATTCTCCGTCTTAAACAGCATTCATTTTTCAGAACTTGATCAGTTTCTGAACTTCTCTATTAGGAAGAACAAACTGAATGCTATCCTATGATGTTACTCAATAATTACCTTAAAATTGTTTTAACATAGAAAACCAACTGAAATATATTTGAAACATTTTAGGAAACTATTCCATCTTATCTAGTATCCCTTCTTTACAATATAACCTGTTTCCGAACTTGTCTATCAGGAAGAGTAGAACTGAATGTTATTTCATGTTGTATTGTATTTGTAACCATCTCTTGAATAAATGCTGGCCTTCCTATTCGGTATTCTCCAGTCAACAATATCTTACCTATCTAAAGAATAAACTTAATTTTAACATCATTTTATTGCTATTTAATTTTATTTGAGTTAGTTAATATTAATTGATTTTTATCCCTATTTTTTCATCGCTAGTATTCTGCTCTCTTCTTTCTGTTCTTTTCCTACGTATGAATGATTCTGTCAGTGGTTTAAACAAGTTATTTGTCGGGTGATTGGGATATTGTTTAATTATGGCATAGTGAATGTATTTATGTTCAAATATTTGTTAGTGCATCTGTTTCTAGTAGCCTTACACCTTGATTTCCTTTATAAGTCAATCAAGTTTTCTATATCGAATCATAAATATATAATTATAAAACAGTTCATAAATTTCTGATTAATAAACATTCTAACAATATATTTACACTAACAATATATAAAGATTTATTAACAAGAAAAGAAAAAAAAATGAAAAAGAGACTGATGGTAAAAAGAAGAGAAAAAAACAGTTGAAGATTAATGAAACTTAATAACTTAATTATAATGAAGGAATATAAAATAGGGATAGAAACCAGCTGAAAATGAATAAAATCTAATTATAAAGTAAGTTAAACCTTTGTATGAAATAAGATAATGTCTATATTATTTATTATAGGAAAACTTGATCAAGAGAACAACTAAGAACAAAAGAATGTAGCAGACTCATCAAGCTGTATACTATCCCGTCTGCTCCTGATAATGGATTATATTGTGATAATGGATATCCTGTGATATGCATAATAACATATATTGAAAAGAAATTATATTAAAGGAAAGTATGGAAAAACAGAATTCGTTCCTAGAAACAGTAAAACATTTGATCATGTCGATTTTAAAAATCAATAGTATTATTAATGGATATCTGTTCCGATCTTAAACACGTTTCATAAAATTAGGGCATTTTTTGTGATTTCTGATTTGAAAGAAAAAGGACTTTTGTGAATTATAAAAGTTTTATTTATTAATCTAGAGTTCTATAAATGTACTTTCAAATGGATATTTATGAGTAACCAAGTATATTTTATTTCAACTAAAAACTGTATACATAACACTTGCTGATTGTGCTAGAACTGTTTTTTAAGTTTGGTTCGAAAAACTGTAGCAAAAATAAAAAGGGGCACATTAGCCCTTGTTATCACAATCCCTAAAAAAAATTGATTACTGCATTTGCTAATTATTTAGAAAAACATTACGATAATTTAATCAGAAAAGATAATTCATGTTATATAAGTAATGTTATATAAGTACATGCTGGAGAGTAAAGTGGAGAATGTGTGAATCATGGATTAAATGTTAGATAACAAACTAAACTAGTGTAATTAATATCAGTTAGACTTTTATAGAATGAAAAATAAAGTGACAGACTAATGAAATCAGCGGAAAATGTGAAGTTATTTCCTGAGAAAAGAAAATTGTTGATGAAGTGTGACCTCATGGTATCACTTACCTTCTATGAAATTCATGCAGTTCTATATGAAAGAAAGGTTTACTTACCTTATATAAACCTTAAATTAAATGAAGTCTTGATTCTCAGAGTTGTATGTAAGGATAATTTCGAATTATCAATATTTGTTACCAGAACTAAAGTGTTTATCCTGACTACATTTCATATGTTTTGTCAGGATCACTGTTATTAACCCTAAGGGGCAGGTTAGCTCAGTAGTAAAAGTACTCCCCTCTGAACTGGTAGGTCCGGGGTTCGATACCCACCTGGTACTCGATTTATTCACGTAAGAGGTGAATAAATCTGTGTACTTCGTCCATGGGAGAGGATATTAAACTGTCGGTCCCGAGCCTGTACAATGTCACGTACTCGTAAAAGATCCCTACTCTAAATACACTTGAGTTAGGCGAAATTTAGAGTTTTTAATGTAGAAATCAGTGTTTTTTGTGTTGTATCACAAAGGGCCAATGTTCTACCTATGTGTGTTCCCTTGTGGGAGCCACTGAATCTAACTTAAATATTATAATGTTTCAGACATTAGTTCTGTAGAGTAATTTGCACCCTGTTTTATTGTACTTGGCCAAATTTAGGACTCCCTAAACCCATAAATATTTTCCAATAAAAATATTTTCTCTAGACCACTGGAGATTTTTAATTATGAGTTTTAAGTATTAAGAATAATTTTAGAAAATAGCATTTTTAAATACAACAAAAAAATATATTTCTTATTAAAAAAATGCCTAAATCATTTTATATGTAAGCTGATATTTTCATAAGTTAAATGATTTCAAAGAGTGAATAATAAAATTTTTTTTTAATCATTCAATTAAAAATGTTTTTTAGTCGACTACAATCCTGTGTTTCAAGGAGATTCGGTTACAAATATTGTTTTCAACTCTCGTCAGCCCACTGTCCCCATGTAACACTACATTTTAAACAGTTGCACCGATGATAAAAATCTAACTTTACTTAAAATTAACTGCTCTGTCTTAACATAATCACTTATAGCCTTGTCACCCATTCAGTTGTACCTTATAATCAATAAATTGAATTAAATTTAGTATATTTTAGAACTATAATAGATATGGCACAATATATTGTATATATTGTGGGTAATATTTATACTATTTGCAGTATAAGAAACTTTCTATGAACCCCACCCTTGGACCTATAAATTACTCTCCTATTAGTCACCATAGTAACGAATCATATATCATTCCCCACAAAACTCATAGAAACCAATATATATATACATTCATTTAATAAACGGAGATGCGATCCAAACTAGACTCGTGTATAAATTTATATATATATAAAGATAAAAAGATGGGTTGTCAGTTGGGTTTTTGACTCTGACGAAGATCGCTTGTTACCGTTGAAAGATCTTAGTTTTGTTTTCCCATTTCATATTGTGGTTTGTATATCAATCATATAATATATATATATATATATATATATATATAAATGAAAAAAGACAACAAATAGAAGAAGCGAGAAAACTTACTGGGTCGATATTTCGAACTGAAGTTCGTCGTCAGGGAGAAGAAGGGAAGAAGAAGGGAAGAGGAAGAGGCACGTGCGTCCACTCGTACAAGCAGAGGGCTACTGGGGGCTCCAGGCGGCGGTCACCAGTTGTAGTAACCTACGTTGTAGTAACGTTGTAGTAACCAGTTGTAGTACTTACTACAACTGGTGACCGCCGCCTGGAGCCCCCAGTAGCCCTCTGCTTGTACGAGTGGACGCACGTGCCTCTTCCTCTTCCCTTCTTCTTCCCTTCTTCTCCCTGACGACGAACTTCAGTTCGAAATATCGACCCAGTAAGTTTTCTCGCTTCTTCTATTTGTTGTCTTTTTTCATTTATATATCTGTCCGGTTTGGACCGTTTTAATATTTTGATTTATATATATATATATATATATATATATATATATTATTTATATATATATATATATATATAATATATATATATATATATATCTTCACTTAATTAAACGAAACACGATCCAAACTGGACACAATACGAGTTCAAAATTCAAGAAGAGTAACACACAGAGTAAGGAAACACACTTATCTACTTGCCCTTGCGTCTACAACGTGCTTGGTCTCCCTTTCTCTTTTCTCCTGAAGACGGATTACCCAAAAATTTGAGGCTGTAAGTGTGTTTCCTTACTCTGTGTGTTACTCTTCTTGAATTTTGAACTCGTATATATATATATATATATATATATATATATATAAAATGATAATATTAAATTTACATTGTTGTGGTTTGATTTAAATTGTTAGCTTTAAAAATATAGATATATTATGTATGTATGTCTATATATTCAGTTGTACACGTATTAAATAATCCTAAGAGCTAAATTTATTTGATTAAATATAACGAAGTATAATTTGTTGATGTTATAGAAGGATGTACCGGAGAGGCTCATACAACGTATCAGCAGGAGAACCGCTGATCGTGGTGGAAGAATCGGGAGGTATAGAAGAAGAAGAGGAGGAAGGTGTGAGCGAAGAATGGGCACCGAGTGACAACCCATTTCTGCTGTCACCTTTCCGAGACATGAGGAAACGTTCCTTACCATCCACTCAAGTCACATCGGGCATCACTGCTTCACAGGTTACTTCTTCACCAATTTTCCCAATATATATTTATCCCATGTTAGGTACAGGAAGCCTATAAATGCAGTGTGTTGTAATTCTGCAGTACCTATGCGTAAACTTAAGTAAAAAGTAAATTAAAAAGAACTTCACAACACATTGTTAATATTAATCCAGTAATGATTTACCATCATTTAGGCACATCGTGAGATTCAACTTGTTTTTCCTTTTCGACCTTTACTCTTCTTTAGAGTACACAGCTTTTATCATCTTAAAATGTGATGCCTGAAAACTCCATTCCTTTTTTCCTTTATTTATAGAATTCTATGTATCATACAAATAATTTCTGATACTGCTACAAGTTAATTCTACAGGAATATGTAGACAATTGAATAACTTTGAGTTGTTGAAGGATCTCATTAACTAAACTCCATGCTAACACTGTTTAACTTTCTCCTAGTTTCCGTTTAACATCTACTCTCAAACACAATAATCTCTCCGTTAATATTCAATTTTCCTACATATCTAATAATGGCAAATATCTACAATTTATATTAAAGTGCTATTTTAATTTTTTTTTTAAGATCGCTAATTTTCTGTATTTAAAGTGTGTTCAAGTGTTATTTATTTAATATATTTACTGCTTTTTTACTCAGCTTAATAACTTCAAACCTACTTCACATCTTCTTATGTTTAAGTATTCTCAACACTGAAAAGTTTACTTATTTCTCATAACATCATTTATTTTTATATATTTTATAAAATATATAAATATATTTTATGGCCTAATCAACTTCGATATTCAGTCAAACCGTCTATTAAGTGGCAGGAAAGGGGTATTTATCTGACTTTGTCTTATACGCTAGTTGACAGGTTGTGTCATTATAGATTCCGGCATGATCTACAGTCGAATGAGTCCTTTTATACGTTTCTTTTTGTGTATCATAGTTTCTTTCATGTTCTATCAGTCCTTATGGATTGCATTTAGTTTATCATATATATATATATATATAATATATATATATATATATATATATATATATATATATATATATGTAAATATGTTTAACAATTAGAAATAGAGGGAAAAAAACCAAGATTTTCAACCTTAACAAGCAGTCTTCGTCAGAGTCAAAACCCAACCCAAAGACCGCTGACGAAGACTGCTTGTTACAGTTGAAAGATCTTAGTCTTTTTTTCCTCTTTCTTATTGTGGTTTGAACATTGATTGTTATTCACGTGTTCATTGTAAAATATTGATATATATATATAATCATATTTCGCTGATACTTGCTTTTATCGATTTTATACATTACACTATTCTTACTATATATATATAATTTAATAAGTTTTCTACAGACCATATGTTTCTACTGTTCCCCATCCATAATCAAAATTTTAATGTCGATTATTTTCACCCTTCTATTAATCATAATGCCGAAATCCATTTTACTTTGTAAATAGTTGCTGTATTCGGTCAACCGGTTTCCCTGGCAGTGCTTTTTCAAGTAGGACCATTTATATAAACAAGTAGAAGATAATTGGGGAGATTAGTTTTCTAATTTGCTCTTAATCCTCTGTGTTGAGGGGCGTAGAGGTCACAGCATCTACTGGAAACGTCTAACTTGATCAGGACCTGTTTGAAAGAGTTTCAAAATAATTACAACTCTTTTCTAATTAAATATTATGTAGGCTTTCATTTGTTAACTACAAATAGTTACGATTTTTAATTAATATTTTTATTTTTGTACATTGTAACGGTATTTGTGGACTTATTATTTCTCTATAAATCTTGCCTATATGTTTTATAATGCCTCTTGCTTAATTCCCTGTATATAGACGTTATAGTCATTTTAATGTACGAATTGAGTAGGTTGCCAGCCTTCTTGATTACATTTGTTCCCACATTCAAAGTTTCCCTCTTTCAATGAAAAACACTAGATTTGGTTACTATTTCTTTACAAATAGCTAACTCAAAACAGTTTAAAAGAAATTTTTTTCAAAGTAAACAAATGTATTTGAAACTGAATATTCCATATTGCTGAAACGGAAAAAATATTTGTTGAATACATCTCAAAGTATATTTACATTCATTGCTTAACTCTACATTGTTGATGTTTACAGTTCTATACACCGCTTTGTAGAGTCAAATTCATTTAGAGGGGGAAAGATGTTACGATTTGAAAATCTACCAACAATGAAACCACCAACAGTCTAATACCTCTTATACCTATTTCCATTTGATCTAGTATATATATATTCATGTTTATGATATTTGATATTAACATTTCATTTATTTGTTTAAACCTAAAATATAAAAATGTTTTATATATTTTTCCGCAAATTCTTTAAGTGTGTATTATTAATACACATTATATCGTATTATAAATCACACTTTTATTTATTAAATATATATAAAAAGTGTGACAAAATTGCAGATAGTTCAATAGCGCATTAATATATAAAATATATTTTTTTTTCTGTTCAGTTTTTAAACATGTGTTCAAGTTTTAAGATAAAATTGTGTTATGGCTGGTATCACTGGGGAAGCTTGAGGAGTGGTTGATGTTGGGCTGTGGTAAGGAGATGCTTGGGTGATGGTGGAGAGAGGGGGCTTGTAGTGGTGTTGCTTGCTTGGTGGTTGGGATGTGAGTGCGAAAGGTCAAGGGTCAAGGGTCAGCTAGCCATGCACAGCAAGGTGCATGCCAAATTAGTGGACAGACATCTAGGCCTTTTACCACTTCATTCTCTAAATTAGTTTACTTGGCGGGATACAAGCTAAACTGGCGCTTTTACTTGTCCCTTGTATTAAAAAAAAAAAAAAAAAAAAAATGAAAAATGAAAGATGAAAAAAAATTTCAAGATTCACATCAAACTACCAATGGATAATTTTTTTTTTCTTTGATACGTTTTAGCTGTTTTTCAGAGTAGAGGTTAACAATAATTTTAGAACAATCAATAGGTAAATACATAAGGTGAAGTAGATAAATACATCATTTAGAGTAATATACTTAGAAGTAATTTAGAAAAATTAACGAACTTTTACAAGAGAGAATGATTGAAAAAGAAAAAAGACACATTACATTACATTATAGAAGAAATAACAAAACAAGGTTAACACGACTGAAACCTTCCAGCACATCGTTTACATCATTCAGCATATCAAATGTTTATTTATAACACTGTAAGAAACAAATTAATTATATATCGACTTTATTTATACGAGTTGTGATCAAAAAGTAAGATGACTTTTTGAAATTTGTGTACTCTGTGCACTCTAATTTTCAATTTGTTTGTTATTGTGTTTGTATACTCGTTATGTTAATATGTTCACAGTTTTGACTATATAGCATTTGTTGGTTTTTTGTGAGAGTTAACTAGGCGAAAGGTCGGAGACTGACCAGGTAACATTAGGCAAAGCTAGGAGGGCAAGTACCGCTAAGCCGCCCTAAGCCGGCATGTACCGCTAGGCAGCCCTAAGAGGCCAGGTATCGTTGAGTTACAGTCTGAACATTCCGCCACTCGTTGAAGGAGAAATTTCCTTCAATAAATTACTGGTTTAAATACATATAGTTATTCAAAGATCGACATTGATTAAGAATTCATAATAACATAATATACACATAAAGGTTTACAAGTTTGAATACATATGGTTTATAAAAAGTAGCATTAAATTTAATAAGAATTATATTATCTATCAAGTTACTTAGATACTAAACATAGCTTATTCAGAAACTGAAGGTTCTTCAATAGGAAAAGAACATAGTTTTGTGAGGTTACGTCGGGTCTCGGACCCTGATGATGTCTTGACTGTAGCTACTCTGTTGGTTCCATCTTTTCCTGGATGCAGAGTTACAATGCGTGCAACAGGCCAAAGGAGAGGGGGCATATTGTTTCCTTTAAGCAGAACAAGAGTACCAGGCTTGGCAGAATGACAGTTATGATGCTATTTGGTTCTTTGTTGCAAACCACTGAGGTAATCTCTAGACCTGCGTGCCCAAAACTGGTTTTGAACGTGTTCGGTTAGATGCCAACGAGTTCAAAGACTAAAGGTGTGATTTTCAGCTTGCAGTCCTGGTATATGGCTAGAGGCACCACCTGTCAGGAAATGGGCTGGAGTAAGGACAGAGTAGTCAGTAGGATGGGTGGACATGGGAGTAGAGGACGGGAATTCAGTTGGGATTCTATTTCAGCCAGAACAGTACGTAATCAGTGAAAGAATAAAATATATGTTCTTAATATTTAAAAATATATTAGCTGTTTTACCAAATTGTTTTTATTTAGATAATATATAATTTTAACAATTCACAAAATCCACAAATAAAAAATTGTGTGATTACTGCATAGCTGTATTTATTTATTACAAGCCACTTAATTTAACAAATTAGCATTGGTCTATCGGGAAAGTAACAACCATTGAATGTTTCTTATATGAGCGGGACACCTCCCGCTATGTCCCTACTTAAAAATGAAACATTTTCAAAATGAAACAATCTGAGTATTGGTAGCGGGGATCTTGAAAATAAGAAAATGTTTTATTAATAAAATATAACAGCACAACAATAAATGTTTAATCTATGAATTAAGAAAAATGTACGTATGATGCGAGTATGAATAAATCTTTAATATATAACTGAACACTAATAAATACAAAACCACAGACAGAAAGCATTACTTTTTCAACAAACACCCTATTGTGAAACAACCTTGCTGTTTATCATTCTATAAACCACAATGCTCACTATTATGTTAATCCTGAAATGATGCAAATTCTATTATTTACCCTATCACTTCCAGATCTTCAATTCAATCATTGTCCAATGCCCGTTAATTTCCATGATAGACTGCTAGATTAATTTAAACAAACCACAACCATAATTATGTTTCCAGATATGATACAATAATTTGTATTTGTTTAATAGTACGTAATAATCAAAATTATAATGTAATAGTTTAATTTAATTTTAATTAATTCTGTTTTTATTAGTAAAAGTAAAAAAGTTTTTATTTTATGCTGGAAAAATATATACTTTTGTACAGTATATTATGCTAAAATGTCTACTATTTAATCAATGAATCTTATGTATAAATTATATATATAACAAGATTTCACATAAACACGTGAAATAACAATCAATGATCAAACCACAATATGAAATGGAAAAAAAGAGACTAAGATCATTCAACCACAACAAGCAGTCTTCGTCAGAGTGAAAAAACCATCGAAGACGAAGAATTGGTTGGGTTTTTGACTCTGACGAAGATCGCTTGTTGAGGTTGAAAGATCTTAGTGTTTTTTTTTCATTTAATAATGCGGTTTAATCATATATATATATATATATATATACACTTTTTCGTTGGAAATACGATCCAAAACGGACAAATATAGTTCAATACAGACAAAGAAACATAGAGAAATCAAAAGAACACACTTACAGTCTTTAATTTTCGGTTTGAACCGTCTTCAGGAGAGATAAGAGAGGGAAACCAGTTCGCTTAGTTTCCCTCTCTTATCTCTCCTGGAGACGGTTCAAACCAAAAATTAGAGACTGTAAGTGTGTTCTTTTGATTTTTCTATGTTTCTTTGTTTATATATATATATATATATATATTATATATAATATATATATATATATATATATATGAGTTTCATTTTGACAAAATACAGGCTAAAACTCATAATTGTCTATAATATTGGCATCAAACAACCTTCATTTCTCTTGAAATTACTGAAAGTAGTGAGTGTCTGTTTTCTTTATTGAATTTTTGACTAAAAGTTGTCAATATGAATATATATATATATATATATATATTCATATATAAACACAGTAAAAATCAGAAAAATGACTAAGATATTTCAACCAAAACAAGCGGTCTTTGCCAGAATCAAACTAAAACTTATCAGTTTGACTTAAGTATCACTTTGAATCTGACGAACACCGCTTGTTTTTGTTCAAAGATCTTAGTAATATTTTCTGATTTCTTACTTTGGTTTAGAAGTTGACTTTCATTTGACGTTTTTATTGTGACATCTTGTTATATATATAATGCAATATAATTATGTTGATATGGATAATCAAAAATATAATAAATTTACATTAATGATACTTTATAATTATAAAACTCATTAGTAAAATATTTTTTTAAAATTAAACTGTCTTTGGAGAGAATTAGTTCCTTATATAATTACTGGAAAGAAAGAAAATTAAATGAATAATTGGAAAATCAAATGAACAAATGAAATCAAGATTTGTTCCTTAATGAGTTTTTCCTTCTACCTCTTAGTTTCGCTGTCTTGATTGATTGACTTTTTTCCAAGTCTTGTTTAAAGACTCCTGATATTCTTTTATAATCCTCTGTGATTTTAACTCTAGTACATGAAAAACTGTACTTGAACATTCAATTAAATAGAACTAATTTAGTATAACTGGATCAATTCAAATTGTTAAGAAGCATAAAGAAAAGGAAATGATCAATGATTTTAGATGACTGATCTATAACAAATAGATTGATTTTCAGGTATTGAAATAACAAGGATTCGACTATTGTTGAAGAGAAGTTAATAGCAAGGATATGGAACATAAGTGTTATTGCAATGAGTGTAGTGGATGGGGCAGAGTGTATTTTATGACACACTTGTTCGGAATACTTAAATGTATTTCACACTAATCCATTTTATGTTAATCAGCAGTCTCATAATCTAATATGGCTATATGATATAACCATATAAATCAACTTTCATTACATACATATGAGAAAAATTGCTTAAAGAAGTTATTTTATATAATCTACAAGAAAAATTATAAGATGCATTTTTAATAAAAAATATTAGCTATTAATAAAATCAAATGAATAATGTATGATTATAAAGTAAAAATTTTAATAAGAAAACAATATTTGTAAAGTTCTTTAAATTTCATATAATATCACTAGCTTCTCTAGTGCTGCCCTTTCACGTATTTACGAACTAAATATACATTGCTGTAGGGGCCAGGCTAGCTCAGTGGTTACGTGCTCACCTCTGAACTGGTAGGACCGGGGTTCAATCCTCACCTGGCCCCCGATTTATTCATGCGGGAGGTGAATAAATCTGAGCACGTCGACCCTCGGAGAAGGACGTTAAACCGTCGGTCCCGAGCCTGTACGATGTCAGGTACTCGTTAAAGATCCCTACTCTAAATACATTTGAGTTAGGCAAAATTTAGGACTCCCATTGTAGAATTAATCTTCATTGTGTGGTATCACAAAGGGCCAATGCTTGGCCTACGTGTGTTCCCTTGTGGGACGCCACTGCAACCTAACCTAACTACATTGCTGTTTATAGCATATATATCAAAAAAGAAAACCTAAAAGATGTACTCCCATTTCTGAATAAACACATGTTTTTATTATAGATGCAAACACTTTCCATCCATTCGGGAATATATTATTCATTAGGTCTCTATATATCAGTTCTGTATAACAGAGGTTAGCAAATCTGTGTGTGTATGTATGTGTTTGTGCCCACCTCTTATTTATTTCTTATAAACCCACAATCTGCTTGACAGGATTTATTTTTCTTAAATGAATTACAATTAAATAAGTAAGAGGGAAAAAATGTATTTCTTATTTAATTGTGTAATGAATAAGAAAATACTAGTTGTCATACTAACTTGCTGAAACTAAGATTAGTTCATGCATGTTGTTAGTAGCACTGGAGTTAGTATTCTTTACATTGTACATGGATTAAATTACCTCTTTTCTAGTATATTTTCAGTCATCAGGGAGACACACATACACATGCACACTCACACAATCATATACACAAACACAAACCATTTTGCGATTCTAAGAACCTCAATCTACTGACAGGACACAGGTGCTTTAGAAGTCACTTAAAAGTGGTCGGTCTTCTAAGAGGATCAACAGAGAGTAGACTATGTGGGGAGGCAGAAGAAACTGCCATCCACATAAAAGACTGTACTGCGCTAAAAGGCAGCAGGCAGTTATTCCCGAACCCGAACGTCGGGGTCTTTATAATCAAAAGCCTGGCATTTTATATGAAAAATAAGAGAAACATATGGATGGTTAGTTTAGTTACTATAATATACTATATTATAGTATAGTATATACTATACTATATAGTATATACAATACTATATAGTATATACTATACTAATATAGAATAAAATTTCTATAGTATTTATTTTACCTTATATTTTTTTCAAAATCATATTTAATCTTTTGCTAAATTATTGTTAACTAAAGTAAACAATATTATGCATTAATCAATAGATGGATATGGTAAATATGGGATTCGTTTTGGTTGAAAGGATATAAAGGACTAGTTATTGTATTCTAGTTGATTTTGATGAAGTTTGTTTTTTCAAAAGAATACTTCTCAGGGTGTGGACAGATTGGATTGGAGAGCAAAGCGGATTAGGAGCACGTGTCAGCGCCACAGCCCTCCCAGAATCACAATCAAGTTCCAAATAATTCATGTAGCAACCTAGAATCAAAATCAAATTCCCAATAATTCATGTGGTAGTTAAGTCTACCACAACAACATGCGTCAATAGCCATGATAACTCTTGTATCCTTCGTATATCGAAAGAGTTTATATAATAATAATTGCTTACAACGAAACACAACATGGATATAAAATGAACATGTGCTAATAGTTTTAGACCTAATTTATGTCAAAAATATTAATATGGAAATATCGTAAAACTGTTTCCATTGATTAATGCATTTGTAAAATTAACTAGATACCTGTTGAAAATCTTACAAACTTTAATCCCTTTTGTTTGATTTTTTCTTGATTTTCAATAACTAATATATCTAAACTGTCTACAACACTTAAATATCGATAATTATTATTCCGAAAGAAAAAATAACTCTATTTTATTTTTAATTTTATTGTTTTAAAACTTTTATTGTTCTAATATTTTAAAAAAATTCTGAGAATTCAAAAAAAATTTTTAGTGTTATCACCTATCATCTTTAGTGTTGGCCAAGGAGTAAAAAGTTTATCTCATTTGTTCCAAAATATAATTTGCACATCTTTTTTACATAATTAATTTTTTTGTCTCTTTAAATACATTATCATGATAGTTTATTGTTTTCAATTCAATTATTTCATTAATCACAATTTTATTAATCAGTTGGATAACCGTTGGATAAATTAAGGGGTAATAATTTATCCAACTTCAAACTTCAAAAAGAGATAAGAAAAAAATTTAAATTGATTACGAGAGCAAGTACAGGATAGGATGTTAACAAAATTGAATCGCTCATATATGATTTAATCGTATTTAGTTAAACCTTAAATGATGAATACATCTCAATATTGTTATTAATCTGTCAAATAATCTGTCATTCTATCAATGTATGTATGTATCTATAGTATGTATGTATAGTATGTATATATGTATCAGTGGCGACTCCTGACCTTTTTCTTTAGGCATGCAATTTTCAAAGAATAAAAGAAATACAGAGAAATACCCTTCTAATTCTCATGTTCAGTCTTTTCATGTTGCACAAAATGATAATGATGTATTAAAAACATTTTATGGGGATTTGAATCAGGTTTTATTTGGAAATACTTTTAACATTAACTTTTATTAACCAATACAATAAAAATAGGCAAAAAATGTTTTTATTAAAGAAAGAGATACACAATACATCATTTGAATAAAAACTGCTTGCAAAATTCTTCGATAACAAAACCATAAAACTTCTCTCTATCTGCCATGAGATCTTTAAGTAAATGTCTTTCAATTGAAATTAGGGATAAATTAGACAATCGCTCTTCACTTTGGGAGCTTCGTAAATAACTTTTAATTCTTTTGAGGGCAGAAAACGATCTCTCAACACTTGCTGTTGTTATGGGAATAGTCATAACCAAATTCATGAGTTTATAAATTTCCGGAAGACCTGTATGCAAATCACTTTCCAGTATGTATTTGAGGAGCTCAGCAAGCCTGAGTTGCAGTGTATGCAAACTTCGTTCTTGTTTCTCTTGGCAATTAAGACCATTTTCATTAACCAGAAATGATATGAGTAAACCCCTGCATTGGGAAGCTTAGCGCAATCATAGAAAATGGTTCCTTAGCGTGTAGTGGAATAAAAAAAAGGGGTTCCTTTTAATATTTCGAGTCTCGAACATTTTGGTTTCTTTAAAGATGAATTCTGTGCATGCAATGCATGTGTTGCATTCCCTGAGAAATCGCCACTGATATGTATAGCTTCGCTATCGTCTCCACCGAGAACTTTAAGTCAATTATTGTTAAAGTAGATATGGTTTACTTCATTTAACTAAAAAGTTATGAAATTATATATAAAGAACAATTTAATATATAAATGGCAGTTATCATATGAATAAAGAACGCTGATATAAACGAAAAGTAATACAACCAATATTCTGGGAACCAACTGTAACGTTTCTTTGAGTGCCCTGAGCAAATGAAATATTAATTAAATAATAACAAAATAAATTTTCTCCAATATAAATTATCGGAGGATTCATTTTATGATAAAAATTTATTTACTTTCAATAATTGGTTTGATATATGTGAAAGCTTCATTTACCAGCTCAATTAAATTTTATAATAATTCCAAAAATCAATATGGTTATTTTTAGATTGTTAACATATTTATTTACTTTTTGTTTGACGTTAACTTCGAAACCTTTCGAAAAACTATATGATGGAATTGCCGTTTCCTTGTGACTCTTGAATGCAGTCATTTACACTATACTGTAACTGGAGTATTACAAATATTAAATTTTTAGTCTCTTTATGGAACTTGGAATAAAAATGAGATATTCGTAAACCTTTTAACTTTGCTTTTAATATTGAGTGCAATATTAAGTTAACTTCCAAATTCAAAAGTGAATTGCTTAGTTGTATAAATTAATTATTATTTAATTAGTAATAACGGCTCATTCAATTTGGTATTTAATTAACTTCATCTGTTATGAATTGTATTTAGAAAATTTTAAAGATAAAACAAGAAAGGCGATTCTGAGTAAACAGCTTAAACGAAGACTTGAAAAAGAAAATCCGAAACATTTTAGAAACTGTTAAGTGTGTACAAAACATCGTAAAAATTAATATAAGCAAGTACTAACATACATATTGATAAAATTGATAAAAAGATTTCACATAAACACTTGAAATAACAATCAATGATCAAACCACAATATGAAATGGGAAAAAAAGACTAAGATCTGTCAACCGTAACAAGCGGTCTTCGTCAGAGTCATAAACCCAACCCAAAACCCAAAACCCAGTTGGGTTTTTGACTCTGACGAAGACCGCTTGTTACGGTTGAAAGATCTTAGTTGTTTATCTTAGTTGTTTTCCCATTTCATATTGTAGTTTGATCATTGATATCACTAATTCTTCAAGTGAATGTTTCCAAATTACTTTTTTCTTAAATAAATGAAACATCTAGTGCCGAGGGACACTTATAGTATTCATAGTTAGTAATTGCAGACAATGTAATATTCATTGTTTAATTAATTTTTGTTTGCTTAAATTATGTAAAAGTCATTTCAGTTAAATTTTGTAATAATCGATTGGCGACCATCCGTATCATTGTAACTGCAAAAAATCATGTTAAAGTCACTTTTCTGTGTAAAATGTGAATTTGGATATTATTTTTTTTCTTCTTAAACTACTAATACCGCGGCTAACACATTAGAGATTACTATAAAAGTAATAACATCAATACCTCTCAGGGACAGCTGACGTGTGCAGCTGACGGGGTGTAGCGAATCCCGGGATCCCGAGCTCACCTACCACACGCATACACCTTCAATAACACACAAAGAACTTCCCTTTTTACTGGTACCTTCGCACTCTTTGGACGTAGTCTGGCTCTAATCGACTGGGAGGGTACCGAGGAGGTGCACCTGGGTTGCTCGACAGTGCAGAGACTCGAGCCCTCCACAAGCCAGGAAGCAGCTCTTTCAGTGGGCGCATAATCTCTCCTAATCTGTAGTACTAGTGGTGGCAAGATGAGGCCCTTCAGAGTGACCTCTTGATAAATCTAATTTACGAAAGTGTTAGAGAACTGACTATCAAGGAGAATGTGGTGGAATTTATCTGGTTACCAGGGCACGTTTGAATCGATGCTGACGAGCTTCAAAAAAAAAAGAGATTAATGAACTAATATTTTATGAATATATACAAAATAATTGATATTGAAAATTTAACAAAGCATTAAAGAATTATATAATTATAAAAATCCGTCATACCTTGAGAATCGTTTTGTAGATGCCTAACCTGTTAGGAAGCAAATTGTATAAAACATTGCTATTGACTCACAGGCAAACTAAAAATTTTTTTTGTAGTTACATGACTACAATTCAATTGAATTGTATCATTGGTGATTCAATTCAAAGGAATGATAGCAAATCTTGTTAAAACAAACAAAGCATTCTGTTACCTAACTCGTCCGAGTAAAATTAAACCATTCCAAATTATTATTCTCAAAATATACAACGATTTTAAGCAATATTACAACTAGGGTATGATTTTAAAAAGTCTTATATATATTTATTACACATTTTATTCGTTTATTGTTTCTTAGTTAGTTATGAAGAGATTTAAATAAACTTTTCGTTCTTTTAAGTAACTTTGGATGTTTACGAAAAGCATTAACGTAGGTAAAATTAAAGTAAATTAACTTGATTATACCATCATGTTTAGCCATTCTGGCCCTCGATTTATTCACACAGGAGGTGAACACATCTGAGTTCGTCGTCCCACGGAGACGATATTGAACCATCGGTCCCGAGCCTGTACTATGTCAAGTACTCGTTAACGATCCCTACTCTAAATACACTTGGGTTAGACAAATTTTGCAAGCAAGCGTTGATTGGGTTTTTATTATATCATTTTGTTTAACAAATGGTTTGTCTGAAAGAATTTCACAAGGATTGATGCCACTGAGGGAACAGTAGTTTTTAGGGAATTAAGAATCACACACTGTGTTGCGATGAAGGATAGAAAACTGAACAGTAGAATATACCAGAGAAAGTCTTTTTATGAAGTTTTTTCGATGTCTGTGTATATATGTGTGTGTGTGTGTGTGTGGATGAGTATGTATTGGCCACGTTACAGTTCAGAATCTCTGATGGATCAACTTGATATTTTCACAAAAAGGGTCACCTAGTGTAGATGAGCCCTATTGTTTGGGAGCAATTATGTATGATGAGGAAGTCACTTTTTTTTCCCCAAAACCTGTTTTTAGACATTTTTTCACCCAAACTAATAATTCTAGAGTTTTAAAATATTCACATGATCTTTCCAGCTGTTCTGAAATTTTTAAAACAACAGGAATATTTTTTTTATAAAATATAAAAATTTTGGCTTATTTTTAATCTTTATTTAAAAAAGGGTAACAATCTATTATATCTAAACCACTTCCATTTAGACATTTATATTATACCTAAATGGAAAGTTATGTATTATATACCCAAGAAGTATGATATTATGTTAACTTATAGCAAAGTTGAGTGTAGGCTACACCAGACTTTTTTTTGTGTTTAATTCAATTGCTTCATATCCAACTCTCAAAATACTAATCATTTAGCCACACACAGTGTATTATGGTTTAATCAGAAGAGTAAGTTGAATTGTATTAATAGTTTCCCAAAATATCAGCTAAATCACTCAACACTGTCAGAAGTATTTGCGGTGATTTAACAGATGGCCCTAAACTGCATTGCTAGCCCTCATCGCTTTCCCCCCACGTATTCTACATACTCTTCCAAGCCCTCCTCTCTTCATCACACAAATAGCTACCATTGTTCAATCCCTTTCACCCATTCTTCATAACACCTGGTATGTAATTCCTTAACACTTACTATCTCTTTTATATATTCGAAATTAACTTCATTCTAAATTCTCGCAACCTCGTTTTACTTTCGATATAGCCTAGAAAAATTATATCCAGTTATATAACCTTTTACAAAATAAATTACCCAATACTTTTTATCAAATATTTATATTTGGAGCCTTTCATAACTTATTTCCTGACATGCATAAATACAACATAGTAACTGATTATATAAGTGTGGCTTATTTTGAATATAAACGAATTTATATTTACTAATATTAATATGATAATAAAATTTTGATAAATATTATTGGTTTATGAAAGGACAAACTCTAAAATCATTAAGTTTTGATGATTAAAGAAATTATAGATTTATTTTTAAAAAAATGAATTCTCAAAGATATTGCTTTAAGACCTCAAGAGAAGGATATATTCCTGATTTGTGCCAAGCACTCAATAAGAACACCTATATGCTAAATAAACCTGCGGACCTGCGAGAGGCTAATTGTAGAGCCTTCCGTGTAAAGCCATTTGGTAATGTAGCACAGAGAACCTTTGAGTTCGGCGTGTCAAAATTTTAAAAAATCGAAACATAATTTGCGTTGCGTGTGACATCACAAAAGTATAGACAAAAAAAAATAGGATCATTTATAGTTTTTGTAAGTTAATTATTTGTTAAAGCTATTTAAAATACAAAATCCAAAATTATGACACCAATGATTTACATTCAGATCTGGTTTTACATATTTCATTGTTACTTAACATAGAAAATCAAATAATATATATATAATTTACTTGATACATTTTTATATTAATATTAATAATAAACACTGATTCTTAAAATTCAAAATAGGTTTCTTGAGGATTTGGTCCAAAAAATTAACTATTTTGAATATAAGCCGATGTTTCACCGAAAATAGTTCGGCATTTTTCAAAAAAAGCCGTGAAAATGCTGAACAACTTTTGGTGAAACGTCGGCATATTATCAAGAGTAATTAATTCTTAAAACCAAAAATGAGCACCAAAAACTTAATGTGTCACCAAAAATGAGCTTGCGTGTCAGCACTGACACTCGTGTCATAGGTTTGCCATTACTAGTGTAACACTTTTGAATTTAGAAAAAAGAAGCCAGAAGAAGAATAATGTGTCATGTAATATGTCAAATGTGAAGAAGAAGAAGAATGTGTCAGCCTGTTTTGTTGTTGATGACCTAAACATAAACTATTTAAACTAATATGGAGCTTTTACAAGAAAGGTTCATTTTCAGCCATTGTTTTAGACGATAATCTACCCATCGTTGGCATATTCTTATTCGATAGGTCAAAGACCTACGCATCCTATATCTATAGGTTTACAGACTTTCTATATATAGTTTCTTCCTTGTCAATAACCTAATCAACCTTCATGCACTATTACACTGAGTTTACACAAAGGATACTCTTCTTTAGTCTATGACCAACACATCCCACTTTCTTTTGGTATAGAAGTTTAAATAAGAGCGCCAATCGTTGATCTATTGTTAAGTCAGTGGTACACTTATCTTATTCCACTAATAATAGAGGTTTCACAAAGTGTCCATTGTTATCCTCTTCTTTGTTTAGTGACCTTCTCGAACTAGTTTCTCTCGCGTATAGTCAATATGTCAATTTCTATCGCGCATAGAAAAAGTCACCCACGTTTTTCGTTTCTCAGTTTAATGTTTTTCTTTCCACTCTTCTTCCCCACTGTTAATATACTGTTTGACCACTTTCCAGTTAAGGGCTATTATTTACTGACCAATTACTTTATCTCTATTAGCACACTGGACAGCCACATTACTTATTCTGGTGGTCCTAATAATGAAACAACTCTATTCGATGATCAGTTTTATATAATATGTCTTGTGCTTATTGTCTATAAAGCTAGTAGAACTAGTCATCAAACATGCCTAATAAATTATGAATTACAGAGTATAGATGCTGTGCTTATTGTCTATAAAGCTAGTAGAACTAGTCATCAAACATGCCTAATAAATTATGAATTACAGAGTATAGATGCTGTGCTTATTGTCTATAAAGCTAGTAGAACTAGTCATCAAACATGCCTAATAAATTATGAATTATAGAGTATAGATGCTGTGCTTATTGTCTATAGATGCAGCATTCATTTTATAAAGTGCTATAGAGAATTATTTTGGAATAATCATCCAACAGCTCTTTTTTTATAAAATCCTAGTTGTTTTACATCAAACGATGAATACAGTTTTAAATTTTATATTATGAAGGATGTTGATAATTATGATTCATCTTCAGTGAAGATGGTCTATCAAAATTATATGTAAAATATATATATATGCAGTTTATATTGCTTGACATTACACATCGGTGTAAAATGCAATTGTTGTTAATATCTGAATATTGAATGTGAACCTCTAAGATAATATCTCATGGTGCGTAATTAGTCCCGAGGTTGACACGGCATGAGTCTACCATAACTGCTTCTCAACTGATCAATTCAGCACAAGTCATATGTTTCAAGGCACTCGATTTGAAAAAAAACATCAAAGAAAACTTCATTCTTTCTCTCTAATTAACTTATTTATAACTATAGCTTACTTATTTATCCATAAGCTTATTTATATAGGTTTTGGTGCTATTTTTCAGCAAAAATAGTCCCTTTTTTTTGCGAGAAACAAAGAGATTCTTGTTTATCAAATAAAACAGAACACATATTCTGTACTTACCTGACAACCAAGAAAATGGGTTTGCAGTTAATAATTCAGAAATTATTCTTGATAGCTAAATATTTTATGCAGGCTTAATAAAATTAAGGTAATTTTATATCCAGTAATAAAACAAATAAAAAAAATGTTTTTAATGCCAATAATAAAGTAATCTTGTTATTGTAACAATAATAATTTTGCTTATACTGTGTAATTAATACACACAGTGCGATGTCGAGCATAATAAATTTTAAAAAAAATGAATAGCTATTCCCTATAGAGTATTAAAAATTCGATACATCACTCGTCTAAAAACTAATATGTTGAGATAACAAATTGAGCAATTTTGGATTAGTGGAAGAGAAAAATCGGCTTTAAAGACGCAAATCATAATTTCAAATAATCACAGTCTCATATCAGCTTGGTTTTTAGGAGACGAAAGTACGGGGAATGCTTATTTCTTCTGATCGTGTTCTTACACGATCATTCTTACACGAGAATGTTACTGTAAGAATGTTACTTTCTAAATTATAGTGTGTTGACTATATGTACCCAAAACTTTGTTCATTAATACAAATTTATACTTGTAATTGTATCATTATGTACATGATTAAAGTTATTAATGTACGAATATTACAGTGCTTCATGTTTATATGATGGTATTTATTAAGTGAAAATTCAGTAATTTTTCTGCCTTGGGGAGGATAGTCTACAGTTATTTAACAAAGGTGTAGAACAGTTTGTTAATTTAATGCTAGATTATTTTAGGGAATTAGCGAGAATATTATATGCGTGAACTCAGAGTGGATTTAAACAGAAAAGTGTTTGAATAGAAATAAACAAGCATTTGTTTGAAATATCCACTTTTATAAGGTTTACTTTTTAGTATTGTTTAAGTTAGTGAAAAATCATGTGTTTTAACTGTAGACGAGCCATATTAGTGGGTTAATTTTCCATCAAAAATGATAATGTAGCCCGAAGAACAAAGCAAAACCTTTAAATTGAAATTTGTTCGCCTCTCTGATTGTGAGAGTACACGGGCTCTCTAATCAGGCTCGATATTCTACTTTGTTTCTATTATAAAATATTTCGATTAAAACCCATGATTATTTTTTGAGTAAACATTAGGGTGACTTAATACTCTCTGAGAACAAAAATTAAAGCTCGTTTTTTATTTTCCTGGCCAACATAACATTTTTATTAAATCTTGATTTATAAATACAACTTGATTAAAGCAAACAGTTTTATTATAGGCTGTAAAAAAAAATATAGTTTTTCAGTTTTAATCAAGAACTTTGAAGAACAAAAAAATATCAGGCGTTCTTTTCATAATAACAAAGAAAGCACATCAATGTCATTAAATGAAGTAAGTTATTGAACATTTAGTTATTGAGCAAAATAATAGTCTGGAAACTGAAATAATAAAACCCATGAACCAAAATGTATGAACTAAAATGAACTAGTTTACTCTAAGCAAATATGAGATATAACTAATAATAATAAAAAAAAATGTTACTTCGACGTATTTGATTTGACGGAGTTGCATGTTTTGTAGTCCCCTGAGTTCATTTTTTAAATTTGTTGATGTCGTTTTGTGGATCCCATGATTACAATATACCCTCATGTGAATGAGCTGAATACCTTTTGTGAAATATTTTACTCACGAGAAGTCCACTTTATTTTTTAAATGACACTTTATTTAGACAATTATTTTTTCATTAAGTACTAATTCTGGGATGTTTTAATCGCGCAGCTATTAAGGAAGTCTTTTTAAATGAAAGACTAACATGGTAATGCAATATATGAGATATATTAGCTAAGAGCACAAAAGCAATGTTCCTCTATAAGAGTTTAGTTCATAAAAAATAAGTTGTTAACCCCACATCTAGGGCCAAGTTAGCTCAGTGGTTAACGTACTCACCTGTGGGCAGGTAGTCCGGGATTCGATCCCCACCTGCACCTCGATTTATTCACGCGGGAGGTGAATAAATCTGAGTACTTCGTCCCTCGGAGAAGACGTTAAGCCGTCATCCAGGACCCGAGCCTGTATGATGTCAGGTACTTGTTAAAGAACCCTACTCAAAATGCACTTGAATCATGCATAATTTGGGGCTCCCAATGTAGAATCTGTAGAATCACCAATCAAACAGAAGTCGGTAAACGGTTAACGTTATCACCCACGAAAGGATCGGTTTTAAAAAAAAAAAAATAATAACCCCAAATCTGCATGATTAGTTCTACAGAAATACTATAACTGCTATTAACTGCTAAATAGGTTTAACAAAATGGAAAAACCAAAGTCCCTAAGCATAATAGTATTAAATTTTACTGTTCAGTTCAGTTTTCTGAATGCTGCATTTGATAAATGAATGAAGAAGAATGCTAATAAAATGTGTGTAGAACAACAAGTTTAATTCATTCTGAATTGCTTATTCCAGTTTAACTTAAAGATGTAAAGAAAGTAATAACTCTTTAAAGGAAGGCTTTAAAAATATATTAGGAATATCTAACCATAATGTGTTTTCATTACCACTTTTTACGCAAGCAGCAATTAACATTTTACGAATCATGCAGAATTTGTCTTTGAGAGAGTCAAATCTTTTATCACATTCTGCGTGAAGGCGAGACAATGTTTTACAGATAAGCTAAAAAATTTTTGTGTATATTAAAATAATTTTAAAAAAAATTGTTATATATTATTATTTTTTAAATATCTGTTATATTTGTTAACCTCTAAGAAGTAAACATCCCATATATGCTACTAACGCATATTGAAAAAGCTGCTATTAACGGTTATACAACAGTATTTCTTGGTTAAGTTACAACTAGTTGGTTATTATTTGTAATCTTAAATTTGTATATGTTAATCAAACAGTCATATCATTAGAATCCCAGTGTATTAACAAATTATTAAAAACTTAAAAATAAAAATGTATATGTTTACTTACTTGCTAATGGCAATAATATATTTATTATAATATATATTATACGGTTTTTCTTCAATACTGATATTATAATCTACAATATTGATATCATTATGTAAACGTTATGTAATTATATTTAATATCTATCGTTTAGAATTAAATATTTACCAGTAAATTTAATTTCGATTTTAAAAGGAAAATGTAATGGTAAATGGATTATATTTTCGTGGAATCTAATATTCTAATAATCTCTTTTGAATTAGAAATTATTTTCAAATCGTTTCTACTGAATCAATGTATTATTTGGTGCTTAATTTTAGCACTATCCCCTGAGAGAAGCCGATAAAGCTGTAATCACTTCATATAAATTTTATGAACCACTTCTGTGCAGGTCTACCAGCTAAAGCAGGTCGAATGTGTAGGCTTCGAACACTATTAGTACAATACATAATTATCAAGTGTTTCAAATACATTTTCATTTTTAATATCTATCAAATAATTAAGCATAATTTAGATTCTTGAATACTCTTAACCAATCTTAATAGGTTTTTTTTTATTAAACTAGGGTTGGAATTATCATCTGTCATTCATTTAATGTAAACTCAAATAAAGTGTTTACTGTTTCTTTAATGAAACATTAAATATGTGCTTCAAAGAGACGTTAAAATTTCAATAACGTTACCTTGTACAAATATCTTGAATCGAAGATTGATAAAAACAAATGGTCATGCTAAACCTACAATGCCTTACAGTTTTAGGACTACCATACGATTTTTTTAATTTAGTCGTCCCTCTCCGATGAGGCAAAGCCCGTTACCCCGGGACCAGGGCTTGCTAGTTGTATTTAATCGCACCCCATCAGGGCGTCATTGTGAGGAGTGTTGTTAGTACTTCAAGAAAAACGATTCATAGAGAGAGATTAAAACCTCTCGTTGTTTAAACGCTACCTGGTCTGTGTTGGTTATGTGAACTGAACATATAAGGGCTCGAAGGGGTGGTATCTAATCGTCCCCACTTCAGCTCCCGTCCAGAGCACAGCCTCTACTAGGCAAGTACCAGTAAGGGTTTGGAATCTCTAGCTCCCCGGTATTCTAAGCATGTATCCTCCCAAGCAGTTACTGCTTCTCACACAGCAACCATAAGGGTCTACCCAACTTGGGTAAGAACCAACAGCCAGCACGAATCCAACCACAGTTGGCGGGATGGACAGAGAACCCCTCCATGTTCCCCCGCCCCCCGTAGTACCGACTTATTATAGGAATTTTAGATCGAACTCCGGATCAAAGGTCCTACTGAACCTGCTCAGCTACAGGTAAGATTAATGGCCTTTTAACCCCTGATTCAAAGAACCTGTGGATATATATAAGCCGATGCAGCTTGCGGTTGAGCTGCATGGTCCCACTAGGGGTGGTCGAAGATTGCTAAAAAGAAGGCTTTTTGCTCAACTTTATAGATATATATCACACATGTAAGTAAATTAAACAATAAGACTTGAAGTGCACCATTGTGGGCCAAGTTAGTCTAGTGGCATCGAGCTCACCTCTGGACTGGTAGGTCCGGGGTTCAATACCCACTCTTGCTGTCTTTAAATTTGAGCACGTCGCTCCACGGAGGGGATGTTAGGCCGTCAGTCCCGAGCCTGTACGTGTCAAGTACTCTTTATAGATGACCACTTAAATCACTAAATACACTTGAGTTATGCAAAATTCAGGACTCCCATTTTAGAATGTTTATTGGTGTGGTATGACAAAGGGCAATGTTTGGCCTATGTTCTCATGTGAGACTGTCACTACAATCTAACCTAACCTGAGTATTCGATAAAAAATATTCTTAAAAAATTGTAACTATCAATTTTTAACACATAGTATAAAGTTCTGAAATGGACCAATGGTATGAACATCCTCTCTTTCACTTCTCTATTTGTGACTATGAATGTGGTATTTTTATTCAGAAATACATCGAATCAGAAAAAATCAGATGTTACTTTTTCGATTCAGAAGGAAGAAGTGAGTAATGAATATGTAAAACGGAGAAAAGTTTTACAAAATACTGTGAACAAAGGAGTCACAAATAAGTAAAAATGCTATTTCTCACACCAAGTGAGTCGGAAGATTACATTGGATTCACTGAATGGAGACAAATTTTATCCAAATCTCTACTAATTTATTTATAAATAATGACAGAATCTTGTCAATGTTTTGAAGGTACTCATTCATGATAATTTTATAACTAGATGGAACATCATTTTAATAAATTCGTTGATTGAGAATGAATAAGATTTGGAAATCGTAAATCTTTGAGAATACTGACTAAAGTTAAAGGAAAGCTATATTAAATTATCATTACTCTCTGGAAAATAATTTTAACTAAGATACTGGAAAACATTAATTGTTTATTATTGAATTATTATGTAATAAGATGAATATTACCTTAAATCATTAGTTTACGCTTTATGCTTCGTGAGTGTTAAATAATTTATAATCAATAATAATTAGAAAGTTATATACTTTTCTGTAAAATAATAAACAATTAAAATACAAAATTTCTTGTAAAACTATGTTTCAATGTTTTAAGTTTTTTTTCTCTTTCAGGATATAATGTGTATATGCTTATAAAATCAATGATTGAATCTGTTTTTATAAATTTTAATCACAAATTAAAATGACAGTCATAAATATAAATTTAATCAGACAAAAAAATCTCGACATACCTTTACATCTTTTTTTAATAATCTCTTACCTTACCCATTATTTAGATAGTATCAGTTAACTTCGTTAAATATTCGTTTTTTGTTATTAGTTCAGAAAAAATATTTAATAATATTTTATAAATTCATGTTCTTTGCAATTTAAAAATTTATTCTGTTAATAAATGTGAAATAATTCATCGAAATGTTGAAGAGTTAACAATGTTGAAAAGTCAAAATTTTACATTACAATGTTGAACACATAAATAAACATTGAGTAAATTATTAGGAAAACACAATTACAACTTTTTTAATTCAGACCTCTCAAAATTACTATACGTGGATTTATATGGAACTTTTTTTTAACCAAAATGTTGGTATGTTCTCTAGAATGAGATATTGACCAAAAAGTAACTTCCTCATGATGCAATATTTCTGAAAAACCTATACAGGACATTTATGCTATATTTATCCATTTCAGTTTGATCCATGATACTGTATGCCTTGAAGCGTGTCCCCAAACGTTTGGATTTGGATACACACGCAGGCATCGTCAAAATAAACTTCAAGAATGGACTCAGGAATTCTAATAACTGTTAAATTGTTCGAAATATCGAGAAATTGATTTTTTTTATGATTATTTTAGGATAGGTTGGTTATGTTGCACTGGTTGTCCCACGAATACATGGACCAAATATTGTCGATTGTGATACCATATAATCAACATTCTACATTGGGAGTTCTGAACTTTGCTTAACTCAAGTATATTTAGATTGGGGATCTTTAAGAGTACCTGATAGGTTTAACATCCTCTCCGAGGTATGATGCATCATATCCTGGTCCTTCCAGTCCACAGACACGCACGTAATCCACTCGGCTACCCTTCATGATTCCTATACTCTACTCATTGCGATGCAAAAGATTTATGAACGGAGAGAACTAAAATTATCAGTGTACTCCATACTAATTACTATGAATTTGTAATTCTTGGACTTTATAGTCTGAATTTCAAACTGTTTATGCTATCAGTACTGGATTTGGTTGACTACCTCGTAAACGCTGCAATGGAGTTTGTTAAATAGTTGCGATGATTGAAATTTATTTATAACCATGCATTCTATATCTCACACTGTGTATGTATCTGTATCGTTTCTTTAAGCTCATTCAGCTTCATTATTCGTTAGAATTTTCGTAACATTAGTAGTATAGAGTGATTAAGCCCTTGCATACTAGATGTGATAAAGGACTTTACGGTACATGTTACTCTCAGACGGTCGTTCTAAGGTGTATATCATTAATTCAAAACTTTTACAGTTAGTTACAAAGTAAATTTTTTTTATTATAAATTATGATATCATCTATACAAATGTTTTACAATCTAAATTGTTTCAAAAGAGAATCGGAAACATGCTGTTTTTATAAAAAGTTGATAAGTGGGGCTTTTATTATTTTATTAATGTGTGGACACACATAAGCTATGGAAACAAACACTGTATGAATCAGTGACGTGGTAAGGTGCATGGCAGGGGAGCCACTGACTTCATTAGTCAGATTTAAATCCTGAAATTCCATACATGAGGCAGGAGAACTACGTGTCCCACTAAGTGACTCTTCGCAGCAGTTTTATGATCGCTCATCACAAGTAAGTACTACACATATAGCATTGCTGATAAAAAAACTCCATAAATTGGAAATTTAGTTAATATAGCAAAAGTGTTTAAACTTTTGAATGTCACTCTGAGACGATTATTCCAAGGTGTATATCATTGTACAAGTAGTTACAACGAAATATTTATTCATTTTATTAAAAATAATGATATCGTTTGTACAAATGTTTCAAACAATGTAAACATTTTAATAGCGATATACAGAAATACCTTATCACTGCAGAGCATGCCAGCACAGTTAACAGTGACTGTGCACTCTATCGAGAGGCACAGTCATTGGCAGCCTCATGCACTTTTATTTTATGTATCTGAATGGTAAATGGAAAACCCAGCGATTTTGAATAAAATCAATCTAAAACTTGTGAACTGAACTAAAAAATATCTTATCAGTGGAATTCATTCGATAAATATATTCATTTAAGTCAGCATACTATTTATTAACCATTTGACTATTTTACTCACTCCATTTTTTTTTTCAACATTGTCAGGTGAGGCACAGCCTCCCTCGTCTAACTGCATGTCCCTGCTATGAATATCTGTGTTTAAGTTGTTAATCCAATATAATAACTGTACCTTCAAACAGGTGTATGAAGCAGTCAGAATAGCTTGAATCTTATACAGTTGTATACAACACTGCTAGAAATGATTTTGTATGTCTGTTCTATAGTATCGCTTTACCAATGGTCACTTTGACCGACTTACCGAAGTTTGAAGTGTAGTTCTTACTATATTGACAGGCAGTGTTGTTGAGAAGACAGTATCTTCAACTTACTGATAAGACAGACTCTAACGCAGGTTCTTGCCCTACTTATAACAACTTGTCACCCCGCTTTATGTTTACATACCACCTCCACACAACCCTGCTGTGTTAACAGCTTTGGACCTCTTTTACAATATCATTGCCATTCTAACTTCAAAAAGCTTTCAATTTAAATACTAATGGAATATAAAACCCCTTTCTATTGTTTTTATCTTCTTTTTATTTCACTTTTTCTTCTTTTCATGCCTTTCTAAACTTTCTTTTTCTCTTGTTTCCTTATCCACTGTACTACTCATTTGCATCAAATGTTTATAGATTACCTTAAACAGGACCTAAATATTATTTTGAGAACTAATATTCACTGAATCCAAAAGAAATAAAATGCTGGTGCAAAAGATATTATAAGCATTACATTTTATTTTATTTTGTATATCATATATATTACGAAATCGTTTTCTTACATATAACAGTTAAATTAACTTGTAGATTATCAGCAAACTATTCAAAACTGCTTAGATGAAGTTAAAAGACCTCTTCTACTTAGTTTATCTCACAAAATAAACATATATAAGTAATTTAAATTCCCGCAGTATAGTCTTGTACCATGTTTACAACTGATTTATGAAGTTAATTTATGAATATATTACTTAACTTCAGTAGTTTAATTCACCAAGGGTAACAAATTCAAATGAATTAAATATTATCGGAACTTAAATTAAAACAACTTACTTGGGAAGAAAATCTGACAAATGAATAACAATATAAAATAAAAGACAATGTAAGATAAGGGAATTTTATATTTTTACCGTTTTTTTTTCAAAATATTGAGATCTCAGATTAATTTAGAGAAAAAAATTTCCATATTAAAGGTGTAGATAACAATATTTACTATTGACCAGGTGTTTTCAGATTACCTCTAGAGTCAATTATTTTTAAAACATTTTTACAATAATATTTGGCTCTCAATTTTATTATATACTTGATCAGATCTGACTTTTACAGTTTAAGGCGTACATACGATATAAAAAGTCATACATAGAGCATACCAATATCTCATTAACAATACCTATCGCATATATGATATAAAAAATCATACATAGAGCTTACCAATATCTCATTAACAATACCTATCGTATATATGATATAATAAGTCATACATAGAGCTTATTAATACCAAATTAACTGCACTTATCGTATATATAGGATATAAAAAGTCATACATAAAGATTATCAATACCTAATTAACGGTACCTATCGTATATACGATACAAAATAGAGCTCCAGTATTTAATTAATGATACCTATCGTATATGCGATATAAAAAGTCATATATAGAGCTTAGCAATTTCAATTAATGTCACCTATCGTACATACGATATAAAAAGTCATACATAGGGCTTACCCATATCTTATTAACAGTACCTATAACGTTATACTTATAGATATGAAAATTGTTAGCATCACAGACGTTAGTAAACATAAAATGATTATAAAAGTCTGGCTTACCTCGTAAAGTGTTGTCATAGCGACCGAACCGGTTTGCAAGTTGTGCATCTTCAAATTCTTCAATCCCACTTGATGATGAACAACGTGCAAAACAGGTTGGGTGGCTATATCAACACTTCAAGAGGTAAGACGGACTTTTATAATAATTTTATGTTTATTTATAGCTCAAGTATAGAGAGCTCGTTAAAGCCTTAATTTTTTCCAAACTGTTTTGAGTTCTTACTGCTAATTGAAATATCAAGATGCTATTGCTAACTAACTTATTGCTTACCAAAAACATTATTTACTTACTTCTCCCTCAATCAGTCAATTTATCTGAATTTTATTATTTATTTATATTTGTATTTATTATCTGTGTTTTCAAACGATCTCGCCAAGAGTCAAATTTCAACTGAGTTGAGAAGCGGTCTTTGTCAAAGTCAAATTTCAACTGAGTTGAGATTTGACTTTGACAAAGACCTCTTGTTACGGTTAAAAGATCTTCGTCTTGTTTTCCCTTTTCATACTGTGGTTATATCATTGATTATTATTTCACGTGTTTATGTGAAATCTTTATATATATAAATTAATAATCAACAATAACTCTTGATATAATATATGAATTAAATACCACAATAAACAATAATATATTAATTAAAATGCTCTAAGGCCTTTCGTTACAAAAAATGTTTTGTTTGTTTCATTTAGCTCTCTGACGATGTTGTATCGAAGGGCCTTAGAGCATTTTATTTAATATATAATTGTTTATTGTGGTATTTAATTCATATATATATATATAAAGAATCACTTTTGTTTAGTAATTAATAGTGTATAATAATAGTGCATAATTTAGTAATTAATGCATGACAAGTAATAAAAGTTTATTCGCATTTCTGTTTATCATGGTAAAATGCGGACAGTGAACATATTTAATATTCTATTGTTAGATCTCAGGAACCGCAGAACTGTCCACTTTTATTACGGACTGATGTGGGACTGTAACATGGGGGAAGGGAAGTAATATCCCACTAGTTTTAAATTATGGCAGAATTCACATGGCATTTCTCACAACCAAACGCCTGTATTCAACAAGTAAAATCATTCCCTTTTCAACTGAAACAAAATATTAAAAATGTATTCATAAAATGATAAAATTATTGTGAGCAAGCAACAATGTTTATTACACGTGAGAGAACATTATTTTTAAATAATATACCTTCTCAGATCCAGTTTGGTAAGAATTATTTCATAAAGGAGTTATATTTAACTAAAATAAATTGATTGCTTTAAACATGGCATTTTGATGGTGTACAATAAATACCATCTAATTTGATAGCATCTACTTTCACTTGTGGTTTGTAATTAGAATAATGTTAAAAGTAAATCTTTAATCTTGGGATAAATTAATTTCAGTGATATTACTTTCTTTGTAAAGAATCTAAGTTCAATAGCTGCCTGAAAACGACAACAGCCGTCAATAAACCTACTAACGACAAGTGAGATAGGTTTGATTTTACTATTAGGATCGAAATAAATCAGGAAATAAAATGAAATGGTTCACCTTACAGTCAGATGGTCCCTTACAGATAATGTGTCCCTTCTACCTCGCTATTCGCTGCTTTCATGAATATAAGTCAGGCAGCTGAGCTTGAATCAGATACCTATCAGGTCGCTAAAAAAAATTAAAAAAATCAATATTTCTAGTTTTTATTATATTGTCTGTCAACATTTCTTAATTTCAGACTGTAAACTAGAAAATGTAGGTATAAACAAGATTGGTTTATATCAGGAGTGGGGAACCTTTCATGGAGTAAAGGCCATTTTAGCACCGTCAACTTACCCAAAAGGCCACAACGAATGGATAAGCCAATTCTTATATAATAGTCATATTGTAAAAATATTTAAATCTGTTATTATATTACTGGACAGTGCATCAAAAAAGGTTCAGCAGTGTCCTTATTGCCTTCGTTTATTACCTTTGTTAACTCAGGAAAATATTTTCTAAAAGCTTTGACTTTTCATGTAATTATTGATGAATGGTCTTCTATGTAAATGCATTTTTCTCAACAAACAGCAGAAGGCCGCATTTTTTGGTTTAAAAGGCCACATGGGACCTTGAGGCCGCAAGTTCCCCACGCCTTGTTTTGACCATCTATTCTGTTTAGGTGTGACGTTTAAAGTTTAGCTGAATACTTTAGCTATAATTTTGATTAGCTATAGCCGGTGTCAAAGGGTCAACAGCCTCATCATAATACCTTACACCATCGTTTTCAAGAAGCAAACACTGAAGTAGTCAGGGCAATCCATAAGATACCCTTGTATCCACAACGCAATGCTGCATTCAGAATTACTAAGACGAGTACCTTCAAAAGTTCTTTCATCAAATTAAATCATTAATATCACCTGATACTCTACTGTCAAGTTGACAATACTAAGAGAGAATATTAAAAACTACATGTATCTTCTTATCCCCTCCATTCTCGATCACTGGGTACCTGCCAATACCAGACTGTTTCTGAGGTAAAATGGATAAACCAACAAAAGTCTCCACACAAATGAAGTTTTATTCAACGCGTTTCGAACACTTTGTGTTCATCATCAGAAAAACACAAAGTAATCAGTGTTTTCCTGATGATGAACACAAAGTGTTCGAAACGCGTTGAATAAAACTTCATTTGTGTGGAGACTTTTGTTGGTTTATCCAGTGTTTTCCTGATGATGAACACAAAGTGTTCGAAACGCGTTGAATAAAACTTCATTTGTGTGGAGACTTTTGTTGGTTTATTCATTTTACCTCAGAATGAGTAAATACCGCACAATTACGGATTGCACAACTAATGATTTAAGAACCAGACTGTTTGTCGACTTATATTCGGTTTCGTAAAAAGTAAAAGTGCAAAAACTCATCGCCAATTTTGTTTATATCTTCAGAATTAATGGTCTGTTGGGATAAAATGAAACGTGTAATGCCTGGGTGGTGACCAACCATTCAATGGTTAAGAAATTATTTTGCCATATTTCCTGGCATATTCAAGACATTATTAACCTCAATGTTTGACCGAGATGAATAATTTTTTGTTGTTTCCTTACAAATAGCTGATTGATAGTTAATTAACAATTAGAGGGCTGTTTTTCATGATGATCTGCATTCATCAATGATTCCTCTCCGGATTTTCAATCCTCTTTGTTACAAAATAACATTATTTTTCTTTCACTTTTAGTCATAGTTGTTATCTTTAAACTATTAAGACAATACTCAGCAGATTTTAGATAATCTTTGTTCCAACAAACTATAACTTTCTGCGTCATTTTGTTTTTATAAAAGTAATAATGTAAGACCTCTCGTAAACGATGTTTTTATTAAATTAGGGTGATGGATATCACCTGAACTCTTTATCAGTAGGCAATCCCAAAAGGGAATCTCAAAACTTGCAAGGATTATCTTGGAAATACCCACAGAGGGATCTACTGGCACAGACCATCAGTGACGACCTATAGATCCTTTGTTCGACGTGTATCTTGTTTGTTATGGTCAATTCATTAAAAGTCAAACGGAAATTGATAAACATACTTCATTCAATGAGACAGGAAAGTTTACAAAAATTGAATACATTAAATGAAAAGAACATAAAATCATAAGTATAAAGTATAAAATGTTTAACTTTTATAGCAAGTCATAACTATATAAACAAAATTTATGTAGTGCAAACAACTTGTCAAGAAAAAAGTAATATGATATTTAGAGTGACTTATGGACATAATCTAGTATTTATTATGGGGTTACAGCACTGGCAAATAAACAATATTGTTGCTAAAACTTGAGGTCATGGTTTCACCAGTTGGTTTGCATAGCTATTAGAAAATGATAATTTATGACATCGTTTATTCGCCATTGTTTTAGGTCAATATCATTTTGCATTAAAACCAGTCGTTCTTCTCTTTTACTATTTTTTGATAGTTGACTAGTTTGAAGCTATTTCACCTTTATTCCATCAAAAAAACAGGACACTCTGCAAATGCGACTATGGCAATCTATTTTACTTCAATTTGTATCTGTAGAGAATGATTGATCTATTTCCATTCCAAAAAAGAATCAACAAAATATCCTTAACTGTTAAAATAGAAGATTATAGGGATAGAAGGATTGAATTTTGTGAATACTAAAATGTATTTAAGAATGAATTTCCTCATTATTATTATTACTACACTAATCTATATTTCATTATCGAGGTTTGGTACAACATCAAACAATTCTTCAATAAGTCAACATTTCGTCTTTAATTCTAGATATTTTCAGAACTATATCAATACAGAATTAATTACCATAACGTAAAAGAAATATTTACAATATTTATAAGGATATACATTCTTACCTTGTTATTTCTGCTCTCCTGAAAGATGTGATAATGTAATTTATTTTTTTCATGTTATGGTAATTAATTGTGTATTTATATAACTCTAAATATGTCCTGAAATCTAAACGAAAGTTTGGTATAAAGTTTCTAATTATTTGTTAAAATTGTTTGACACTGGACTTAACCACCATAAAGGAAAACAGTATAGAATACTCATATATATATGGTTGAGATAAGAAAACTATGATAATAATTACATAAATTATATTTATTGTTTCATAAATAATATGTTTAAATATCTAAACATCTTGTTTTTCTACATGACAGTAAATAAATGTTCAACTCAATCCCTTCATACAGTAATTTAGAGCTAGTTTAAGCAGTAATTTCGTAATAATATAACTTTCCCAATTTAAAGGCCTTTCAAATTAGTATCGGAGAGAAATTTTGTCTTTAAATTAGTGTGTCAAGGAGCTAAAGTAGTTGAATTGAGGAAGCAAATCTTATTTCAGTTAGAGGATTGAGAAATGGTGGGTTCAGATGATGAGACAGACTCCTCTCTCTCGAGGTAACACTGTTCCTTAATCTGCTCCTCTAATCTTAACAGCTTCCTTATTAATCCAATTTAATATAAATAATTACAATTTTTATTTAGTCTGACCTTTCTAATACTACCACAATAGCTATTTTTATTACTTTTTTTCTGGTAAAGTTTTAAAGTCATAGAAACAAGATACGTCATTGATAGATTTAAAACTCTTTTAAACTCAATCAATATTTTCATTATAATTTCCAATATTTTCTAAACCATTTTTTAAAGACTTTTTTTTTCAACAAAATTTGAACTTTTCCCTCCCTTTTTAATTAATGTTTTTGATTAAACTAATTACGATTTTTGCTGAATCAATGCTGGCCATCTAAGACAGAATTAATTTCATTTGTTTCTTCATGACACACTAATCCTTTCTTTCTTGCCTCAGGTTTCCTTTGAATGAATTTTTTTTTTTTTTGATTGATTAATTCAAAATAAAATTTCTGTCCGAATCTACTTTTTTTTATACAATAAAAGACGTAATACTGATGGCTTATTTTTTACAAGTCCATGCGAAAGTCCAACCTTGTTGTTAAATAGTAATTCCTTTAAATCTCCATCCAACCCTATTTTTTTAATTTAGAAAGTTCTCAATAAAACCGTTTTAGTCAACTTGTTTATCAACTACACGTTTACCTTAAACATTCATGATCAAAAAAGTGCTAAAACTATTGATCCCATTTTTGTTTAACTTTATAGTTATGAAAAGTATTGAACCAGTTACATTTCTTTATAATATATTTATATTATATTAAATATTATGAAATATTTATATATTATATTTTATAATTTTCAAGTATTTCTATTCATACGCAAAACAAAAATATTTCCTAAGAATTTGTCAATTTTCCAAGTTTAAATTAAACTTAAAACAATGATTTTTTTCATAACATTGTTTTAATTAATAAACAATGCGAATCAAATATGAAAAATCATATAACAATCTACAGTATAATGAATTCCAAAGATGTCAAATTACAGTGCAAGGATTGTTACGAATGCAGATATTCTGGACTAAATTGAGAGAAAACTTACAGAAGTATGAAAATTTGAAATGAAAAATAATGATCATTATTTTGCAATAAAGGTTAAAATGAATTCTAACGTAGTGCAATCAGTTATTATGTGGTATTTACTTATTGTAGGGTAAAATGAATTGTTTTGGGAATGAAAATTTGAACAGAACTGTCAGCTTAAACAAGAACACTACACTAAATATATTATAGTGACTAAAAAGCTAATTTTTACTGAATAATACAAAATTACACTGACCGATACAGATAAGTATCTGAAAACACCTTAGTAAATACTATTAAAATTAGCATTTAACTTCTACAGATAAGGAAAGTTTGATTCTTTTTAATATATTTTCAACGTTTTTCTGTTTTACACTTCTTGTTGATTAATTATAACTCTTAATTTAGTAAAGTGAACATTAAATCTTTCATTTGATTTCGTATTCTGACAATGCAGTATCAGCAAAAAAGTCGTTAAAATAAAATTACCTAAAGTAACTTTTGTCGTTGATAATGAAAGGAAAGTGAAAACTTTTCATATCTGAAAAAGAAGATTCAAAAAAAAGTTAGAAAATAGCTTTGTAAATGTAATAAAGTGTAAAAACTGTGAACAAGTTTATTACGGAAAAAGAAAATGTTAATTAAAATAGCACGTGCATCAACATTCATACCCCATAAGCAGAAACAAGATCAATGCACAACTCCATCTAGAATTTATAAAGTACTATATATTAAAACTCATATCATATATGAAATATATAAATATATATAAAATATGTTTATATATTATAAACATATATAAAAATCATATCATAAATATCATATATGAAAATCACAAATCTTTTGAGAAAAAGTTGATTAAAAACTTTGTGATTTTGATGTGCTCAGAATGATATTTTACTCTTCTGTAATGTAGAAAAGAAAATAAGGTCATGCAGAAGCATAAATATTAAAAACAGAAAATAAGTGCTTACAAAAATCCTGATTTTCATACAAAATGTAGATCGCAACACGTCCATATATTTAATTTTCACTCATAGGCGTGTATACATTGTCTGTTATAGCAGCATTTGAACGGAAAATTTCAATAAAGTACTTCAAAATTTTTGGTTTCTCGGTTTTATCTTCTAAATTAATACAAAATATTAGTCTATAATTTATCATTTTAATGTCTTTAATACTCAGTTATTATGAAAATTTCTACATTTTAATTGTTTGTACTCCTTTATACGGCAATAATTTTCATTTGTAAAATTTAAAAAACTCGTAAAGATGTTCAATATGGCGCCGCCTGCAGACAAAATAGGCTGGATACATTTAAATATTACAACTTGTTAAATCACAAATTCAATAAAGAGACGGCAGAGGGGAGAGCGAATCATGCGGCCACCACTGGCTATGCCGTGTCGATATTGCCTTTTCTATTCCTCTCTGAACACATACTCTCTCTCTACGTAATCATAATTCCTTGATTGACTGTCAAGTTTGAATTTCTTTAAAAGTTCTAGCTAAAATGAAATATTTTATTCAAAAGAGAGAATTTAAACCCAAAACCCTCTCACTTATTGAAAAAACCAGATCATTAATCTTTTAATGGGTTAACATCATTGGTATAAATCACTGGTTAACATAAATTGGTTTAACGACATACAAATTTAATAGAAAAAAAATAATAAAACATTCCTTTATTTTCTTTTCTAACATGTACGCTAAATACAAATCTACTTTAATTTTGTTTTAGTATTAATTTCTGTAAATAATTAAAGCATATGTGTTACCGGAAAGGCTGGGCTACTTACTTGCAGCAATCAACCAACTTGCGTGAATCTCTTTAAAGATGACGTGCAGAATGCAGGTCTTTGAAACATCTGGAAATTAATGTAAGATGGTTTTTAACACCACCTTATAAATTACTTTATACGGCAATATAAAGAACTAATATGTTTTGTGTTTCTTTATGTATTATTATTTAGAGCCTTAACAAAATCTATTTTTCAAGCATGAAGTTTATAATTAAAATGATAAATCCTTTTATTATTTAAAAATAGTAACCATTCTTAAAATTAATAAAGCATACAATAAATAAAACTTAGTTACCCAAATATAAATAAAAAAAAATGGAGGACAATTATTTGCATTAACATTGTGCATCTATTTTAATATAAAAATTGTAATTAGAAAACAAATTATGATGAAATATGAATTTTAAATTAAAGTTTGGTATTTCGTATATCAACTTTTAAAACCAAGTTTCTTTTAGGGCAATTGATATTAAAAAGAAACTATATCAACGAACTTCTCATAGCTGATTGCTCTTTTGGTCATTTTGCTAACAATTCGAGCAATACATTTCTCTACAATGATCTCGTGGCGTCTTTTAAACATTGCTTTCAAATCGAACAGTCTTAAGACTTTCTTTAAGAGTTTTTACTCATCTTGGTTGAAGTCACGTCCTTGTTTCATTTCTTCTTTCTGAAATACCCACAACCAACATCTTTCTTTCCTTTATTCCATACCGAGGATTCCGTAAAGTTGTACGTAGATTATCTCTTAACAAATTTACTATCTATATCATTTAAAGAAATCTAATTATCTTAACAATATGTTTGTTAATCTTGCTTCCCTAATGTTTATGTTATTTTACAGTATAATTTAAGTTAACGCTGCGAAGGTTTTAGGTAGGTCAAATTTTAGTTTGGTTAAAAGTTAACGTCACAGTGAATGTTGTCACATTCACCTGTTGTCGTTGCTCGTTAGTCATTGTTAATTTCGTTCACTGTTAGTCAGTGAAAGGTGTTTGACAGAAATGTTTTACTTAGAAATTTAATTTAAATAACATATATTCATTTGAAAAATCACTAGAATATTATTGCATATATGACACTCCTCTCAGAAAGAAAAACGAAAAGCTATTAGAAAATTAAGTTCTGAGTCAAGCTTATTATGATAGAAAAAAAAATACATTTAAATTGAAACTCTGATAATAGAAGAATGAGAAACGGGCAATTAATCAAATCAAAGGGTAATTATATCAAATAAAATAGGTCAGAAATTCTTCAAAGCAGAACTGTCCAACTGGAAAGTAAGAACTCAAAGCACCAACTAGCAGGCTTCAATTACTCTGTAACACAAGTATTTAACTTTAAAGCTGTCATCAAAACATTCAGCATAGAATGAAATTGATTAATCCTTAAAATTCGTAATACTAATCAATCAAAATCAAAAGTGTATCTAATCTAAGTCTAAATTCTAATCTAATTAAAAGAGGATCAGTTAATTTAATGTGATACTTTTTTGAACTCACCGTACCCATAGTCGTATATTAGTGTATTTGACATTCGCATTGGCTTATATGGGTATGCAGGGCTTTCGCATTTGTATATATTGGTATGAGGATATTAGCATCAGTATATATTGGTATAGTTAATGGTAGTATTGGTATATAAGGAATTCACATTGATATATTGGTATAATTAATATTCTCATTGATATAGGTGGCATTCGCATTGACTTATATGGGTATGTAGGGCGTTCGCATTTGTATATATTGGTATGAGGACATTAGCATCAGTATATATTGGTATAGTTAATGGTAGTATTGGTATATAAGGAATTCACATTGATATATTGGTATAATTAATATTCTCATTGATATAGGTTATATTAATATATGTCATTCGTTTTGGAATATACTGTATGGTTGGCATTCACATTGATATATATTGGCATAGTCTCATTTTTTATTTATTATTTAATCCTCTGTAAAATGTCATCCAAATCCTGGAGACAGACGTACAAGGCATGATTATCATTAATGTAGTTATAATATTTATAACTACATTAATAGTTAATACAATCATCAATTTTGAACCTCGACTGGAAAATAAGTAAAGATAAAATCATATACAGTCAGGTTATATCACTATAAAATTAAAAAATGTAAACCTATTACATAACATAAAATTACCAAAAAATGTTTGTAAGGGATTCAAAAACTCGTTTATTGTTCAAACGCAAAACAGCAAACTTTAGTAACCTTACAAATTTAAATAATAATTAATTAAAATGTTAGTCCTCCAGAAAGATTGTATTTTGAATTCATTTCTATTATACAGAAATCACTAATTCTACAAATTATGAAGAATATTAAAACAAAAAATTATTCGAAATAACATAAAAAAATAAATACTAATACTTACTAAAAAACTATATTACTAAGCCACTTTAAATATATACAAAAATGTTTGTTTATTTGTTTTCAGCTCCAACAGTTATATTTTGAGAGTTGTTCTAGGGGTGCAAAGTGTGGCTCATTTGTTATGGGGCACCCATTTGAGTTAGGGGATGCTACATTACCGACTTTACTCTACACCGGTAATTGTAAATTTTGCTTCACTGAAATTTATTAGAGGAGGGATCCTTCACGGTAAAAATGCTGTAACTGCTGTCCGAAGGAGCGCGTGCCTAAGACTCTTTATCTCCTGCATGACAAAGCTAGATCCCATGGTTATTATAATCATGGCCTACGTTCAAACCTGTAAACACAGAGACAATATCGTTAGGCTACACCACATCCAATATATAACGTTATTAACATAGCATATATTGATAACATAGTTAACAATTATTATCGTTTAGTTATTTTAAGATTGATTTTTTTAAAAGTTTTAAATTAATATTATCTCTTAGTATATTTTGTGTCCGGTTAGCGTATAAATAACCGGAAATGAAATTGGTGTATTTTATTTCCGGTTATGTTATGTATACGAGTTTATTTGTATACATGAACTCGTACTTCTACTGCTAAAACAAACAAATTATGTATATGTCTTATTTTAAAATAAACAAATAGCAAAGTCTAAAAGTACACAGTTGAAATGTTTGACGTTTGCTCAAGGGGTGTAGACCCACCCAGTAGTCAACTTTCAATAAGGGAATATATATTACCAGGGAATTTAAATTAGAGTTGGATATATAACTTATTTGGCCCCTTTTCATATCGGGTCACCTTCTGCTATAGGGTAAAGGCACTATTTCAAAGCCACCGCAGTAAGTTAACCCGTTTAGGAGTCGGTCTCCGATGCAAAAGGGGTAGAGATGCACGCATGCTCTTAGGAGTTACAAGACACATTGCTAGCTTCCGAGAGATAATTCATGTTTAAATTATTCTCCCTCTTCAGTTGGTGTTAGCTTTCCATTCATTTTTGACACAAGCAAGTCAAGAATGGAATTGAATTTGTAAAATATGTTTACCTTCTCAAGAAAAATTGTATTCACTATAAAGAGATTCATATCCGAATTTACACAATCTTCCGTTTCTTATAATTAAGAAATAGTTTATGAATCTACTATTCTACAATTTATTATGACTGAAATAACCTTTTATTGAATGAATTAAAGTTTTATAATTCATTCATAATTTTACGAATAATAAATGAAGGATATATATTTTACATTCTTATAAGTAAATACAGAAATCGTGAACCTTTTGTGTAAATACAAAAGTTCTGAAACTTTTTTGATGATATCTGTTTGTGTATGCTTATGTGTGTAGGTGTTGTGCATATATCTAAAAGAGTTTGTAAACAGTTACAGATTACACCGTTTGATGAATCTTGTGATATCATATCAAAAAAATTACTTACAGTGAAAAAAAGCTGTGTATTTTCCGGAAATATTATATTATATTATCGAGGATGCTGGACCAAACCTTGAAAAAAAAAGAAAGTAGTGTAGAACATTGTAAATATAAATATAAGACTTCTATGAAATGATACAATACGTGCACAGTTTACTAGAACTACAGACCAAAGGGCTCTCTTTATACCTACTGATGGAAAGATGTACCGATAATATGTACCAAATATCTATGAGTTTATCACCGAGAATTTCTACCGAGAACGCTTTGAAAGAGCAGGAAGTATTTTGCGACTGTGTAAAAGTCAAGACATTATTTTGATGCATTGATGACATATTTGTGCTGGTAATGAGGGAAGGATAATCCCACATCTTTATGAACAACTCTAACAAGGATTATTGAAACTCACCATAAAATATAACATTTACGAAACCTGTTTTGATTTCTTCCCATAAACCATTCAGCCTTTTGACCATTATATGGAACAAAGCAGAGCAGGTCGATGTTTTTTTTACGTGGCGCTCTTAAGCCACGACGTTGGTTTATTTTAGAATTTATTAATTTTTTTAAATGAATCTAATTAGAATGTAATCAGAAAGATTGAAATGAAAACAGAGTTTTCAAGAAAGCTAAATGTTGTTGATGCGTTGATGTCCACTTAACTACCAATATATACTCATGCTAATGTCCTGATACCAATATATACAAATAACAAAGCCCTCCATACCCATATAAGCCAATGCGAATGTCAAATACACTAATATACGACTATGGGTATGGTTTCGTAAGGGCGCGCCATGGAATGCAAGATCGCAAATTTGATTTGCGAATATTGTTGACTATCAGAAGTTAAGTATTCAATTAAAATAGGATGGATGTAGTGGTTGCCTCTACCATCATTTGTTGTTGTTAGAACTTAAAAATAACTTAACAACTTTATGCTTGATATGATACTAATGCAATACTTTAACAGAATTTTTATAATTTTATGAAATATCTAAGGAAAGCATAAAGACATCCATAATCATATAGTTTAAATGCCTGTTTTTTATGTGGCATGAAAGAACAGTTATTTATGATCTTCCGTACAATATTTCATTAAAGATTCCCTTTCAACTGGAATAGAATTTGAAAATCTGTCAAAGGTGAGTTAACTAAAGATGTAATGGTTTAAAACTCATAAAGCACGCATTCCATTTGAATTACTAAATAGTGGCTATACTAAATGTATGAATTACTAAATAGTGGCTATACTAAATGTATGAATTACTAAAAAATGTTCTGCTAATTAAGTTTAAATGAATGATTGCGATTATAAGATTTTAACAGAAATACTAATTATTATAAAGAAGCTTGTGTTTAAATTAAATACAAATTGCATAAATCTGTTCATGTTTTAAAGCCTTTAAACAGTTTAAAAAATATGTTGGCATGATATTTATGAAATTGGCTTATAGGAAGAGCATGTAAATGAAGTTAGCTGTGGCTTTTGAGAAAGTAAGTTTTAGCGGCAACAGGGTCGGTAACTCGGTTACAACCTGATAAATCGGAGCGTGTTTTAGTTCCTATTAACAGACCTCTCTCCCTTATAAACATCAATTAGAAATATGATTTTCAGTGCACAAATTTAATTTCTTTACGACAGGCATTTAAATTTAAATGGAACTAAAATTTCTAAAATGTTCACAGATTTTGTAGCAAACTCAATTTGTTTAATAGATCCTTTTAAAGTTTTAATATAAAACTTTTACTCACAAATGTTTAGGCGTTTCAAATATAAATTTATATTAAGAAAATAGCAATAGATAATAATCAGTAAGGAAGTAGAAAAGAAAATCTTGTTTCTCCAAAAGACATATCACTCCTACTGTTTTTATTTGTGCATTATCTAGACTTTGTCCTTATTAACATTAATAATATTAATTTATATGTTTAAATAAATTATTATTATTATTATTAAACATATATTCAATTAGCAAAAGTATTTTATAATGTATATTGTTTTTGTATAAAAAATACAGATTAATTGTTGAACTGAAATGTTTACAAGAAGTGAAGTTCATGGCAAATTGATGATTTACATTATCTGCTCTAGGACTGCTAAAGAGTTGGACTGTGGTGAAGCCCATCTGAAATATGCAATCCAAGTGATGGCTATGCATTTTACATAACACAGTGAAAATCCATACATATATTATCCAGTCGATACGACCTAGCTGTCATTTTTCAATATTTTTCCAATGCTTTTAGTTTAACGCAAATATTACACTCTTCTCTCAGTTCCCTCTTTCATTTTCTTTAAATCTTCTGTTTCATACTGTAAACCTCCCTAACTCAAAATATTTTTTCACCATATTTGCTCTGAGGTCTCTTATATTTCAGAAGGTATGAGATAGTAAGTAGTGTGGTCGTCTTAGCTTGATAAATTATATAACTCTTATGTTTTAAGTATGTATATGGTTTTAATATTCCTACTTCAATTAAATTTCCTAAAGTTCAGTTTAACCTTTCTTTAGAGCAACAACATTGTTATAAATGATTTTCTCCTATAAGGCTTTATCGTGATGATCAGTTCTATATATATATATATCCTATATATAACAAATTCAATTATATGTCAACCGTTAGATTGAATAAGTGTATTTGGAAATCGGCATTCAGTCAATTTTCTAGGTTCAAAAATCAAACTCCGTAGCCAACGATTCAGTTTTATTTTAAATCTTTTTTCATAAACAGAAATAAGAATTTCTTGAATAAGAAAATGAAATTTATTTTAAACGAACTAACAGTCTTGAGTGGTGAAAACCTTCAACTAGACAATCTAGTTCAGACTGTTAGTTTGATTAAATAATGAAGATTTAATACGAAAAAGGGTTTAAAATAAAACTAAAACGTTGGCAACGAGAGTTTGATTTTGAGCCTAAAAAATTGACCGAATCCCGATTGCCATAATACATCATTTTATCCTTTTTGGTAAAGGCATGTCTTTTGCCCAAGGTTAACTACTACTTTTTCTTCAAATTTTGAATAAAACTTGTTCACATTTTTCTTTATTATAGATTCTTTTTAATTAAAGGACCTATTGTTGACTCCTTGTTTGTCGTATAACAGATTGGCCGCAGTGTGTAAATGCTCTCTTAATGAAGACTTTAATGGTTGTGGCTCTAAGTTGTCTACTATATTTACTACAGCCATTCAATAAACCACTTCTTTTACCATTTTATGAATGAAGAGTTACATTTTATACGAATCAATTAGTGCGCAGGAGAATATGAGATCATCTTGTATAGTTACCCACCATTATATTACGTAGTCATAATTTCTAATGACTCATTCTTGTTTAATAACTAATGGTCCATGTCCTTACATGATGTTTAATTGATGTAGATTAATTTACTATGTATTAATTACTTGTAAATACGACAACTACAGTAACTGATCTATTATTCCGTGATCAATTTTTATTTTTTATAACTATATTGCACTTTGCGATAATCGGAATTTTATGAACAATTGTTTATAAATTACTAATTTCTGGTTTAATTTCTTAAAAAATATCATTGCTATATACATAGCGGTTTAGCGTTAAAACAAACAGAAAATGTACCTTAACGCTCCTTTAATTAATGTAATTTTGAAAAAAAATTCTTCAATCCATCCCCACACAATGCCCTATTATTAGGTATAATTTAATTTTGATCTCTCAGGTGGTATGACATTTACCTTCCTTACAAGCTTTCAGGCTTAATCAAAAATGAAAAAAAATACAGTTTAATAAAAAAAAATCTTTCCAGCTGTTTTAAGAAGATTTTGTATTGTAAAAGGATTTTGATGCATGACTAAAAAAATAAATACGAATTATGATAAAAAAAATGATACTAATATAATGTTCTAAACATTAGTTCCAGTTTTTTAAGTAAATAACGTAGATAATTAAAGTAATATACCTTTTGTAAAACCCTTTTGAAGTGGTTCTAAATGATGATATAACTTAAGGTATTTTAGAATAAAATCCTTTAGCAGCAGATATGTTTTAATGGACCCAATATGTAAAATATATGTATATTTGTAATTAATATTTGTGCTTCTTTAAAACGATTTTGAAATTTAGACATTAACTCAACTATTTGCCATGGCGAAATCAGTCTGTACATAGCATTGATGTATTTTAGAGTATTTACATAATATAGTCGAAATGAAAATGTAACATCTTAAAAGCATTGTTTCAAATGATTATTTTTGGCTTAGTTATTTTTTTACCGTGAAATTTGGAAGTAACAAATTAGTTGATGAAAAGTAAATAAAAATTCTTTTCAAATAATCGTTAACTTTTGAAACTTTTTCCGTATAGTTTGAAATTGGGTCTTTTTATTTCTATATCAGTCAAGCAAACTAAAAATAATCTAGTTATATCAACAAATTTAAAAAAAATCCGCTTGTAATTTAAGGCAATATTTGACTTTTGCAAAGAAAAGATTATTAAAATAGAGGCAATTTATTTATGTTTGTTGAAGTTTGTGGAATAACAATCCTTGGGATCATAATTAAAACTTTTAATGCTGTTTATTTTGTAAGTTAAGTTAAAAATTATTTTACATTATATTCAACTATGACGTAGAACTTCATTTTTCTTTGTATAGTACTCTTATTTCAAAGTATTCTTAAGAAAATTTTGGTTGAAATATTAAATCAATAAGAGTCTCAATATTTGCATTATCAACCAAAAAATTCTTGCAATCCAGCTGAACCCTATAATTTTGTTGTACTACATTATTTTCTAGATAATTTACGATATGTTTTATCTGATATCTAAAAAAAATAAACCTTTTTTGAATCTTTATTAACAATAAATATATATTACTAACAGTCTTTATTAACAATAAAATTTATTATTATTAACAATAATAATGCGTGCTCTGTCAAGTACGGAATATTCAAGTTCTATTGATGATCTCTGTCTGTGTGTATCTTTATAAATGTGAGATCCAAAACTTTGGGGCCATACTACATCCCACATTGTTTGATCTATCAAATTTATATTTTCCACAAAAATGCGTCCTACAAGGTAAATGTGCTTTGTTGTTTTTGGATAATATTCCTTCCTAGAAAAGTGACTTTTTAATCAAAATGCGATTTAAGGGAACATTTCTTTCTCATAAACGACTGTTTATTTTCTTATGCTATTTTTAAACAGTAATATTACCTGAAAAAGACTGAAGATTTTTGTCAACAACCAGAAAGATCAGTAGTATGCAAAATGTAAAAATTTGACTTAAGTTTGATTGTGAAAGCCTATGTACTTAATACAAATACTAACATCGTTCAAACGAAAAAAATAAAATGATATCCAAAAATATCGCCTATGAGAGAATGAACGGAATACATTTTTTTTTATATAACATGAAAAAAAAGACGTTATGATGTATTTGTGATTTCAGGAAATGTTTCACTAACTCTAAAAACTGACTATAGGATATTGAAATTTTATAAAAACTACAAAAAATAGTGTGTAATAAGAAAAATTGCGAGAAATCCTCATAACGGTAGAAGACAATATAACCATAAAAATTGAAATCTTAGCTTGAACTTATGGGAAACCTTTCTGCCTGTCTGATTTGTATAAGTTCTCTTGGAAAGTTTATTAGAATCAGATTTTTTTAAAGAATTTATACATCTTGTTTTAATGTTAATACAAGAAATTTGTAGATATTTCAAAAAGTTGATATGATCTGTAAGAACAATAAAAGTTAAGAATACAAAGCAAAGTGCCAAACAGGCATATCTATTTAATGAGTCTCTCTAGGGTGAAGAATAGTTGTCTAGCAAGAAATCTACATGTTGCAAATTGTCATATGTAACTATTAGGTATATAATTCTCAGTGTTTAAGAATTTCAAGTTTTTGGGAAAGGAAAAAAATATTGTTTTCTTTCTTTATGTGAACGTGGCTACTATTTTTATACTACATCTACAAAGATTGAAAAAAAAAACCATAAAATTTCGTATTAGGTATTGTGAGTTAGTATTTCGTGAGTTTACAATATCGAAACAGGTATATTACATAAAAATTAACAACTATTAGGTTGTACCTGTACTAATATGAGAACATTTTAGTAAATAAGAGACACAATATCTATCAAATCGGTAATAAACAAGATTAAAATCTTAAAATTTTGGTTCACAAAAACAGAAAACTCTTTACGTCTTAAAAGAATCACTCTAGGCTGCTTTCACAAATTGAAAGTTTTTTTGATAACACTGCTTTTAAAACAGAACTAATCAATAAACGATTTAATACAAGAGCTTTAGAATGGATTATATCAATCCATCGGAAGAATAATTGGTATTAGTGTAGATCTACCACAACTGAAATTGTGTTGGCTCAAAGCTCTACAGTAGTATTGTAATATAGATATATTATTCTTACAACTAAAATTAAAACTTTTGTGTTTATTTATTGTTAAACTATTAAATCCAAAAGTTCCCATTTCATCTAAAAATGAAAATTCAAACTAATCGTTTTGAAGGAATATTTATAAACTTTATCATTAATTTATTATGATTTTGTGAACTACCCGAAATGATGTTGGCAATATCATAGGAGAGAACAATATGGCCAAATGGAACACCCAGTCTCTACCGTGCAATGACTAATTGATGACACACTAAATATCATCGTTTATTATTTTATTCCGTTTTAATGATTTCATTAAGAACGCATTCCAATAAGTGTTATATTAGTAATTTTTAAATACTAATGATCCTTACTTATGTGATTTTTCGTCGCAATTTACATTGCATTTTATTACTGGTGCAATCTGTTATTGTGTAGTAGATATTTACTTATGATGGGGAATTAAAAAAAAAAAATAATCGCCACGCAAAAGACGGCTTTATTTTTAAATGTTAAAATTTACATTTTGAAATGCGTTTTGAACTCTTTAGTGTTCTTCTTTAGGCTTACATCTGAAAAATATATATATATACATACTTTTTTTCGTTGGAAATACGATCCAAAACGGACAAATATAGTTCAATATAAACAAAGAAACATAGAGAAATCAGAAGAACACACTTACAGTCTCTAATTTTCGGTTTGAACCGTCTTCAGGAGAGATAAGAGAGGGAAACCAAGCGCACTGGATCAGAGACGGTTGGAGACCGTCTCCAACCGTCTCTGATCCAGTGCGCTTGGTTTCCCTCTCTTATCTCTCCTGAAGACGGTTCAAACCGAAAATTAGAGACTGTAAGTGTGTTCTTCTGATTTCTCTATGTTTCTTTGTTTATATTGAACTATATATATACATATATATATATAAACTATATTGACACAAAGAACACTCAGAAATGAAACAGAAACTCACCACTATATTTCGATGTCCTCGTCATCAGGAAGATAGAACCGAGTCGCTCCGCAAGCAGACAATGACTCATATATATATATATATATATATATATATTATATATATTATATAGTGTATATACTATATTACTATACTATATATTATATAGTATATATATATATATATAGTTATAGTATAGTATATAGTATAGCAAAGATATATATTATGTATACTTTATATATATCATTATATAATATATATATGTGTATATATATAAGCCTCAATATTAATTAATTATTTAATTAAGGCACATAGATATATATGCTTTTTAGATTTAAACCTGAAATAGAACACTAAGTTGAGAGAACACTAAGAACACGTTGTGAGTTTTAACATAAAGCTCTTTTGTGTGAAGATGCAATTTTTTTTTGTAAATTCTCCAATATTTTTTGTTATTGGTTTACTTATAGCAAAGTTGAGTGTAAACCACTCCAGATTTCTCATTCAGGGTGTATCATTTGACGTACATACCATACCTTTGTGTTGCATAAGGTTATTCAATAGTCCCGTTTCCATTCACAAAGGGCTCTATAGAAAGGCAACACGTGCACCGGTTTTCAACTTAATCAATAGCGAATCATGTTTGCCAAGAATTTCAATATTCAATTTAGCTTTTAATCTTAAAACAATCATAAGATTAGCAATAGTAATAACATTATGCTTCAATAATAACCTAGTTTACAATTTTTATTATCAAATATTCTTATATTATATTCATTAGTTACAACAAATATGTGAATGATTCATATAGCGTTTACTACTTTAATTTACTGCTACTCTTTATGAACAATTGTTTGAAACTTCACCAAACAAAATCTTGTACACTCGAGCAACCAATTCATTCCATAGTGAATTAATAACACATTTTACATTAACATTTGATTTTAACATAGAGCCCTTTCAACATATCGCGAAATTGTTATTTTTTTTTCTTAACCATTTGGAAAAACCTGTTGCTGTTCTAGAACATTACTATAGTATGTCCGATGGTCTTTGCAAAGACAACATAATGTTGACCATAAAGTTAATGTATTTTTGATTGTAAATATTTTATTGACACACTCCAAAAAGTTTACAATACACTTTTTTTTAGTACAATGTTTAGAAATAGCACCATTAGTTAGCTATGTCATATTTAGTCATGCTAGATAGTTTTTCTACATAGAAAAATATTGTAAAGCAACGATTTTTAAACATTAAAACTCGTCTTACTTAATTATTTCAACATTATTAACTTTTCTGTTTAATCTGCCCACCGGTTAAATAGGCTTGTCACTTATTAAGGGACAAATCTGAAATAAACTAATATAAAATGTTGTCACTTAATTGACGCAACAATCCGTTTAATTGGGACATCATTAACTGACAACAGATCTACCTAATATTGATTTCGTTCCATTGTCTTAAAAATATATTTCAAGGACTTTCATAATACAGTGTTTTCTGGAGAAGATACACATGTTTATAAGCCTGACTTGCGCCTTTGCTTCTGAGAATTCTAAATTAGAGGCTTAGGATTAAGAAGCTCCATCTTTCGGTGGAATTCAAGCAACAGTAGAAGATGAACACTTCGTCGTGTTTCAGCTCACTTTCACCAAACTAACTGTACTTAACATTTCTTATACCTAGTTTACTAGTTATTTCTACTACATGTACTACTCTAATCAAGTGGTAAAGTGTCTATTTTATTTAAAAATTAAAACTTATGTCAAGTTTTAAGAAATGATTTAGCCCTTTCAAGTATATTTGCTTTACTAATTACTAAATAAGATTTAAAAGCAGCCGTTGAATTCATACCAGGGTTGTTCTACTGATATAACGATTCTGTCAAAATTTACAATAGAACGTCACATGGAACTGAAACCCAGTCTACGGAAACGTAAGGAGGAACAGCAAAATGAAAACGCAATGTTGAAAAACTTAATCAATTGGTTTCTATATTAACTTGATGAGGTGTGAATATGCAGGTCAGTGTTAAAATCAACGTCAAAAAGCACCGCTAACAATTTCAGGAACGACGAATTTAAAGTAAATGATTGGTTGGTTCAATACATAGAAATTAAGCCACAATATCAAATTTGAAAACGTTGCTCATGAAAGAGCTGAACAAACAATGGAAATTCCATTTTTGAAATAAAATAACATTCCTAATTTTTGAAAAATTGTTGCCCAGGGATACATTTAAACACCGATGAATGTGGGCCTTATTCGGTTGCCATGATGGTTTCTCTGCTATATGCAGATTACACTCTCAGCATTTAAAAAAGCAATGGACAGCAACACTGCTTTGTGTTAGGCAACAGTGTATCATAAGTACTTTGTATTTTACGTTAATACAATATTGTTCATACACTATTCTACACATAACCAAAAAATTTTCACCTAATTAAATTATATAGAAAGAGGCCAGGTTAACTCAATAGTTAACGCAATCGCATCTGGGCTGGTAGTCCGAGGTTCGATCCCCACTTGGCCCTCGATATATTCAATCGGGAGGTGAATAAATCAGAGTATGTCGTCTCTCGGAGAGGACGTTAAGCCATCGGTCCCGAGCCTGTACGATGTCAGGTAATCGTTAAAGATCCCTACTCGAAATGCAATTGAGTTAGGCAAAATTTAGGAGTCCCAATGTAGAATCTCTAGAATCACCGATCAAATAAAATGGCTGACGTTATCACCCATTACGCTATCGATTTAAACAATATATATATATATATATATATATGGATTAATTTACCACAATGAAAACAATTTTTTAAAAACAATGCTCTAAGGCCTTTCGTTAACACATCTTCGGAGAGCAAGTGAACTAAAAAAACAATAAATACTTGTTAACTTGGCTGATTGAAATTTCCAAAATTGATGGCAACCCTGAATGTGTTTAATAATGAAGTCTTCATATGTTTAATTATCCCGTTAATCAAAACTTCATCTAATTTGTAGAGTCCTAGGCTATTGTTCATCAACCTCTCATAAAAGTTCTTTATGAGGGCACTTTCTACGATATTTCTTCTTCTTTCTGAAGATACGTATATTAATTCATTTGCTTCATTCCAATTAATCACATGATTACTGTCTCTTATGTGAATGAACAAGGCACTCTTTTCGTCCTCTCTTCTGATGGACATAATGCAACCGAAACTTTTGAAAAACTTCAGGAGGCCTATGGAGAACGTGTTTTATCAAGGGCACAGGTTTTTCGGTGGTTTAAGGAATTTTCAGAAGGAAGAGAGTCGATTGAAGATGAACCACGAAGCGGAAGGCCTTCAAGTGCAAACACCGATGAAAATGTCAACAGAGTACGGAACCTTGTGCGTTCAGATCGACGCTTAATCAGCACTTCTACCGTGAGGTCCTTGAAAGACTTCGAAAAAGAGTCCTTCGTGTGTGGCCAAACATCAAAGACAAGTGGGTGTTGCATCACGACAACGCGCCCTGTCACACTGTCATCTCAATAAACGAGTTTTTGGCCAGTAAAAACATTCCTGTTGCTCCTCAGCCTCCTTATTCACCAGACTTGAGTCCTTGTGACTTTTTCCTCTTCCCGAGATTGAAAAATCACCTCAAGGGAACTCATTTCGGGACACTACAAAACATACAAACTGCTGTAACCGACCAGCTGAAGGCCATTCCAGAATCCGAGTTCCAGCAATGCTACAATGATTGGAAGGACCGTCTCCAGCGCTGTGTGGCTTCCGAAGGGAACTATTTTGAAGGTGACAATATCACATTGTAATTATATTTAAATAGAAAATTAAAAAAAAATCAGTCTCACTACTTTATTTACACACCACGTATATAAGATAATATATATATACTTTTTCAATGAAAATAGGATCCGAAATGGACAAATACAGTTCAATGTACATAAAAAAACATAGAAAAATTAAAAACACACACTTACAGTCTCTAATTTTCGGTTGAACCGTCTTCAAGAGAGATAAGAGAGGGAAACCAAGCGCACTGGTACAGAGACGGTTGGAGATGGTTGGGTCTCCAAATACTCCATCAGAAGAGAGGACGAAAAGAGTGCCTTGTTCATTCACATAAGAGACAGTAATCATGTGATTAATTGGAATGAAGCAAATGAATTAATATACGTATCTTCAGAAAGAAGAAGAAATATCGTAGAAAGTGCCCTCATAAAGAACTTTTATGAGAGGTTGATGAACAATAGCCTAGGACTCTACAAATTAGATGAAGTTTTGATTAACGGGATAATTAAACATATGAAGACTTCATTATTAAACACATTCAGGGTTGCCATCAATTTTGGAAATTTCAATCAGCCAAGTTAACAAGTATTTATTGTTTTTTTAGTTCACTTGCTCTCCGAAGATGTGTTAACGAAAGGCCTTAGAGCATTGTTTTTAAAAAATTGTTTTCATTGTGGTAAATTAATCCATCTATTATATCAAGTGTTATTTTGATTATTATTCATATATATATATATATATATTTCGTTGAACAGCTGACCGTATTTCGCTGATGTCATTTTCTTCACTAGTTTTTCAAGGTTTCTGAATACCTTCTTCTTTCCTTCATCCAAACGTTGGAGAATGTTAATTAAGTTATAACCGACATGTTTCGACTGGCTTCCAGTCATCTTCAGGGTGATTAATTAAACAAAGAGGAAAATTATTAGTCTTTGGAGTTGGTATTAAAACACATTATATAGTAGAAGTTTGAAGTAGCTGCTCTTCGGCCTGATTCGCAAGAGCAACTGACTGTGGTGGGGTGGATGGTGGGGTGGGGGTACTGACAGTTAACGGTTTTCTCATCCAATCAGGCGAGTATAGTTTAAGCACTCTCTCACTACTACCCGTCTGTATATTTATTGTAGGTTTATTCTGTTTAATTATTATTGCTTCTGCGATTTGCAGCCGATTGAAGTTGTTTTCTTTTCTAATTATTTTAGTTCCACTCACGAGTAGGTCTCTAGTTATTTTGGTATTATGCTTGTCCTCTGAATGTTTCTTGGGACCGCCTATAGAAAGGTGCATGGTAAGTCTTCTCGACAGTGATGTAGTTGTCATCCCAATGTATGAATCGTTGCAGGGCTCACGGTCCCCGATTTGACAGGTGTATTCATACACGAGATTAGACTCCTTCAGTTGAGAATCTTTAACCTTATTGCTATTTCTCATCACTAGGCTGCTAATGGTGGGGCTCCGATAATAGGTTATTAAGGCGACCTTATCCTCGGGTGAGGTGCATTTTATATTCTTCTTAATTATATCCTTGAGTACGCGTTCGTCTATTTTGTGGTCTTCCGAATACTGATTTTCGTAATAAAGGTTATGTGTTATGCCTGTTATTTGGTTATCGGTTTGACTGATGTGTTTCGAATTGAGATATTGTTTTAAAATATTATCAAAGAGAGAGTTGGAGTAGCCGTTGTTAATGAGGGATTGTTTTGTAAACTCGATGTCCTTCTGAAATAGTTTCCAATTTGCTGTTGTTTTATAGACTCTATGTATCAAGGCTTTTATCGTTGAGTTCTTGTATTGTTGTGGGCATTCACTGTTAGCATTAAGATAAGGTGCAGAGTTTGTGGACTTCTTGTGAATTGATGTAGTAAGTTTTCGGTTATGGTAATCTATCTTTACGTCGAGGAAGTTGAGTTTATTATTGACAGCAATCTCTGAGGTGAATTTGAGACCGGACTCGTTTTCAAAAATCTCTTTAAGCCTGTTGAGTTCATTCTGATCTTTTACTACAACGAAGCAGTCATCAACGTATCGGCAGTAGATAGAAACCTTGAAAAACTAGTGAAGAAAATGACATCAGCGAAATACGGTCAGCTGTTCAACGAAATATGCTTAAAAGAAGGACTGCTTCCAAATTTTACAAACATACGCACTTATGACCCAGCAGCCCGAAATAAGGACTTCACTCAGGAATACAGACGTAACCTTTTAAAGTATGAAGCCAGAAAAAATGAAGCCAAGTATGAAGAACTTTTACCAAAATTTATGAACATCAAAACTGAACTGAACGAATGCATTGAAGACCCGCAACTAATGGAGGACGTGCTTGAATGTATTGAGGTTATTACAAAGCATGAAGAAGACATCGTACTAACACGAATCAGGAAAAAATTGAATAAACTGTACAACGGGAATATACTACTCCCTACTATGACTGAAAACTACTTAAACATATCATCCCACGAACTCTCGAATAAACAGAAGAAGTTTCTATCCCTGGGGCTAAAATGCCACTATAAACCAAAGTTTGACCCTATTAAGAAGAAAATAGAATTAGAAACACTATATAACAATATATTAAATCTACAAACCTAAAATATAATCACTATTGATCCAGCACTTCCTGACCAATTACGATCCGAATCGACTAAACAACGAGGACTTAAAACGAGCATCCTTCTGAACAAGGAACTACGGGATGCAGCAAAGGAGCTCCGAGAACACCCTGATATTATTGTCAGACGGGCTGATAAGAGTAACTGCTTCGTAATTATGGATCGCAAGGAGTACAAGAAGAAACTTGACGATATTTTATCTGATACTACAAAATTCAAGAAAATAACCCGTAACCCTACTAAGGAACTTAAAACCAGTATCAATAAACTAATTAGAACAGTAAATAAGGAGAAGGATGAGAAAATACTACAAACCATAGTAGGAGAGTTTTCCCCAGGATATATCTACGGCACCGTAAAAATCCATAAGCCAGGAAACAAACTAAGACCCATCATTTCACAAATAAATAGCCCAGTCTACAATACAGCTAAAGAATTAAACAAAATAATAACACCCTATATGCCTGCAAAATATGTAGTTAAATCAACCGATGAATTTCTAGACATTCTTAAAATCCTGGAACCTGATGGAACTTTAGCATCGTTAGATGTAGAATCCCTTTTTACCAACGTACCGGTCAAGGAAACAATAAAAATAATCTGTGATTACGCCTACAACAACCAACTACCACCTCCACCTCTCAGCCGAACCATCCTAGAAAGGCTTCTACATGCATGCACGACGCAAAATCCTTTTACCCATGTGGACGGAAGTTTATATCTTCAGACTGACGGTGTTGCCATGGGCTCACCACTGGGGGTAACCTTTGCCAACTTCTATATGTGTCACATGGAGAACCAGATTATGAATAAACTCGGGACAAGACCCACTATCTACTGCCGATACGTTCATGACTGCTTCGTTGTAGTAAAAGATCAGAATGAACTCAACAGGCTTAAAGAGATTTTTGAAAACGAGTCCGGTCTCAAATTCACCTCAGAGATTGCTGTCAATAATAAACTCAACTTCCTCGACGTAAAGATAGATTACCATAACCGAAAACTTACTACATCAATTCACAAGAAGTCCACAAACTCTGCACCTTATCTTAATGCTAACAGTGAATGCCCACAACAATACAAGAACTCAACGATAAAAGCCTTGATACATAGAGTCTATAAAACAACAGCAAATTGGAAACTATTTCAGAAGGACATCGAGTTTACAAAACAATCCCTCATTAACAACGGCTACTCCAACTCTCTCTTTGATAATATTTTAAAACAATATCTCAATTCGAAACACATCAGTCAAACCGATAACCAAATAACAGGCATAACACATAACCTTTATTACGAAAATCAGTATTCGGAAGACCACAAAATAGACGAACGCGTACTCAAGGATATAATTAAGAAGAATATAAAATGCACCTCACCCGAGGATAAGGTCGCCTTAATAACCTATTATCGGAGCCCCACCATTAGCAGCCTAGTGATGAGAAATAGCAATAAGGTTAAAGATTCTCAACTGAAGGAGTCTAATCTCGTGTATGAATACACCTGTCAAATCGGGGACCGTGAGCCCTGCAACGATTCATACATTGGGATGACAACTACATCACTGTCGAGAAGACTTACCATGCACCTTTCTATAGGCGGTCCCAAGAAACATTCAGAGGACAAGCATAATACCAAAATAACTAGAGACCTACTCGTGAGTGGAACTAAAATAATTAGAAAAGAAAACAACTTCAATCGGCTGCAAATCGCAGAAGCAATAATAATTAAACAGAATAAACCTACAATAAATATACAGACGGGTAGTAGTGAGAGAGTGCTTAAACTATACTCGCCTGATTGGATGAAAAACCGTTAACTGTCAGTACCCCCACCCCACCATCCACCCCACCACAGTCAGTTGCTCTTGCGAATCAGGCCGAAGAGCAGCTACTTCAAACTTCTACTATATAATGTGTTTTAATACCAACTCCAAAGACTAATAATTTTCCTCTTTGTTTAATTAATCACCCTGAAGATGACTGGAAGCCAGTCGAAACATGTCGGTTATAACATAATTAACATTCTCCAACGTTTGGATGAAGGAAAGAAGAAGGTATTCAGAAACCTTGAAAAACTAGTGAAGAAAATGACATCAGCGAAATACGGTCAGCTGTTCAACGAAATATGCTTAAAAGAAGGACTGCTTCCAAATTTTACAAACATACGCACTTATGACCCAGCAGCCCGAAATAAGGACTTCACTCAGGAATACAGACGTAACCTTTTAAAGTATGAAGCCAGAAAAAATGAAGCCAAGTATGAAGAACTTTTACCAAAATTTATGAACATCAAAACTGAACTGAACGAATGCATTGAAGACCCGCAACTAATGGAGGACGTGCTTGAATGTATTGAGGTTATTACAAAGCATGAAGAAGACATCGTACTAACACGAATCAGGAAAAAATTGAATAAACTGTACAACGGGAATATACTACTCCCTACTATGACTGAAAACTACTTAAACATATCATCCCACGAACTCTCGAATAAACAGAAGAAGCTTCTATCCCTGGGGCTAAAATGCCACTATAAACCAAAGTTTGACCCTATTAAGAAGAAAATAGAATTAGAAACACTATATAACAATATATTAAATCTACAAACCTAAAATATAATCACTATTGATCCAGCACTTCCTGACCAATTACGATCCGAATCGACTAAACAACGAGGACTTAAAACGAGCATCCTTCTGAACAAGGAACTACGGGATGCAGCAAAGGAGCTCCGAGAACACCCTGATATTATTGTCAGACGGGCTGATAAGAGTAACTGCTTCGTAATTATGGATCGCAAGGAGTACAAGAAGAAACTTGACGATATTTTATCTGATACTACAAAATTCAAGAAAATAACCCGTAACCCTACTAAGGAACTTAAAACCAGTATCAATAAACTAATTAGAACAGTAAATAAGGAGAAGGATGAGAAAATACTACAAACCATAGTAGGAGAGTTTTCCCCAGGATATATCTACGGCACCGTAAAAATCCATAAGCCAGGAAACAAACTAAGACCCATCATTTCACAAATAAATAGCCCAGTCTACAATACAGCTAAAGAATTAAACAAAATAATAACACCCTATATGCCTGCAAAATATGTAGTTAAATCAACCGATGAATTTCTAGACATTCTTAAAATCCTGGAACCTGATGGAACTTTAGCATCGTTAGATGTAGAATCCCTTTTTACCAACGTACCGGTCAAGGAAACAATAAAAATAATCTGTGATTACGCCTACAACAACCAACTACCACCTCCACCTCTCAGCCGAACCATCCTAGAAAGGCTTCTACATGCATGCACGACGCAAAATCCTTTTACCCATGTGGACGGAAGTTTATATCTTCAGACTGACGGTGTTGCCATGGGCTCACCACTGGGGGTAACCTTTGCCAACTTCTATATGTGTCACATGGAGAACCAGATTATGAATAAACTCGGGACAAGACCCACTATCTACTGCCGATACGTTCATGACTGCTTCGTTGTAGTAAAAGATCAGAATGAACTCAACAGGCTTAAAGAGATTTTTGAAAACGAGTCCGGTCTCAAATTCACCTCAGAGATTGCTGTCAATAATAAACTCAACTTCCTCGACGTAAAGATAGATTACCATAACCGAAAACTTACTACATCAATTCACAAGAAGTCCACAAACTCTGCACCTTATCTTAATGCTAACAGTGAATGCCCACAACAATACAAGAACTCAACATAAAAGCCTTGATACATAGAGTCTATAAAACAACAGCAAATTGGAAACTATTTCAGAAGGACATCGAGTTTACAAAACAATCCCTCATTAACAACGGCTACTCCAACTCTCTCTTTGAAATATTTTAAAACAATATCTCAATTCGAAACACATCAGTCAAACCGATAACCAAATAACAGGCATAACACATAACCTTTATTACGAAAATCAGTATTCGGAAGACCACAAAATAGACGAACGCGTACTCAAGGATATAATTAAGAAGAATATAAAATGCACCTCACCCGAGGATAAGGTCGCCTTAATAACCTATTATCGGAGCCCCACCATTAGCAGCCTAGTGATGAGAAATAGCAATAAGGTTAAAGATTCTCAACTGAAGGAGTCTAATCTCGTGTATGAATACACCTGTCAAATCGGGGACCGTGAGCCCTGCAACGATTCATACATTGGGATGACAACTACATCACTGTCGAGAAGACTTACCATGCACCTTTCTATAGGCGGTCCCAAGAAACATTCAGAGGACAAGCATAATACCAAAATAACTAGAGACCTACTCGTGAGTGGAACTAAAATAATTAGAAAAGAAAACAACTTCAATCGGCTGCAAATCGCAGAAGCAATAATAATTAAACAGAATAAACCTACAATAAATATTCAAACGGGTAGTAGTGAGAGAGTGCTTAAACTATATCGCCTGATTGGATGAAAAACCGTTAACTGTCAGTACCCCCACCCCACCATCCACCCCACCCAGTCAGTTGCTCTTGCGAATCAGGCCGAAGAGCAGCTACTTCAAACTTCTACTATATAATGTGTTTTAATACCAACTCCAAAGACTAATAATTTTCCTCTTTGTTTAATTAATCACCCTGAAGATGACTGGAAGCCAGTCGAAACATGTCGGTTATAACTTAATTAACATTCTCCAACGTTTGGATGAAGGAAAGAAGAAGGTATTCAGAAACCTTGAAAAACTAGTGAAGAAAATGACATCAGCGAAATACGGTCAGCTGTTCAACGAAATATGCTTAAAAGAAGGACTGCTTCCAAATTTTACAAACATACGCACTTATGACCCAGCAGCCCGAAATAAGGACTTCACTCAGGAAACAGACGTAACCTTTTAAAGTATGAAGCCAGAAAAAATGAAGCCAAGTATGAAGAACTTTTACCAAAATTTATGAACATCAAAACTGAACTGAAGAATGCATTGAAGACCCGCAACTAATGGAGGACGTGCTTGAATGTATTGAGGTTATTACAAAGCATGAAGAAGACATCGTACTAACACGAATCAGGAAAAAATTGAATAAACTGTACAACGGGAATATACTACTCCCTACTATGACTGAAAACTACTTAAACATATCATCCCACGAACTCTCGAATAAACAGAAGAAGTTTCTATCCCTGGGGCTAAAATGCCACTATAAACCAAAGTTTGACCCTATTAAGAAGAAAATAGAATTAGAAACACTATATAACAATATATTAAATCTACAAACCTAAAATATAATCACTATTGATCCAGCACTTCCTGACCAATTACGATCCGAATCGACTAAACAACGAGGACTTAAAACGAGCATCCTTCTGAACAAGGAACTCGGGATGCAGCAAAGGAGCTCCGAGAACACCCTGATATTATTGTCAGACGGGCTGATAAGAGTAACTGCTTCGTAATTATGGATCGCAAGGAGTACAAGAAGAAACTTGACGATATTTATCTGATACTACAAAATTCAAGAAAATAACCCGTAACCCTACTAAGGAACTTAAAACCAGTATCAATAAACTAATTAGAACAGTAAATAAGGAGAAGGATGAGAAAATACTACAAACCATAGTAGGAGAGTTTTCCCCAGGATATATCTACGGCACCGTAAAAATCCATAAGCCAGGAAACAAACTAAGACCCATCATTTCACAAATAAATAGCCCAGTCTACAATACAGCTAAAGAATTAAACAAAATAATAACACCCTATATGCCTGCAAAATATGTAGTTAAATCAACCGATGAATTTCTAGACATTCTTAAAATCCTGGAACCTGATGGAACTTTAGCATCGTTAGATGTAGAATCCCTTTTTACCAACGTACCGGTCAAGGAAACAATAAAAATAATCTGTGATTACGCCTACAACAACCAACTACCACCTCCACCTCTCAGCCGAACCATCCTAGAAAGGCTTCTACATGCATGCACGACGCAAAATCCTTTTACCCATGTGGACGGAAGTTTATATCTTCAGACTGACGGTGTTGCCATGGGCTCACCACTGGGGGTAACCTTTGCCAACTTCTATATGTGTCACATGGAGAACCAGATTATGAATAAACTCGGGACAAGACCCACTATCTACTGCCGATACGTTCATGACTGCTTCGTTGTAGTAAAAGATCAGAATGAACTCAACAGGCTTAAAGAGATTTTTGAAAACGAGTCCGGTCTCAAATTCACCTCAGAGATTGCTGTCAATAATAAACTCAACTTCCTCGACGTAAAGATAGATTACCATAACCGAAAACTTACTACATCAATTCACAAGAAGTCCACAAACTCTGCACCTTATCTTAATGCTAACAGTGAATGCCCACAACAATACAAGAACTCAACGATAAAAGCCTTGATACATAGAGTCTATAAAACAACAGCAAATTGGAAACTATTTCAGAAGGACATCGAGTTTACAAAACAATCCCTCATTAACAACGGCTACTCCAACTCTCTCTTTGATAATATTTTAAAACAATATCTCAATTCGAAACACATCAGTCAAACCGATAACCAAATAACAGGCATAACACATAACCTTTATTACGAAAATCAGTATTCGGAAGACCACAAAATAGACGAACGCGTACTCAAGGATATAATTAAGAAGAATATAAAATGCACCTCACCCGAGGATAAGGTCGCCTTAATAACCTATTATCGGAGCCCCACCATTAGCAGCCTAGTGATGAGAAATAGCAATAAGGTTAAAGATTCTCAACTGAAGGAGTCTAATCTCGTGTATGAATACACCTGTCAAATCGGGGACCGTGAGCCCTGCAACGATTCATACATTGGGATGACAACTACATCACTGTCGAGAAGACTTACCATGCACCTTTCTATAGGCGGTCCCAAGAAACATTCAGAGGACAAGCATAATACCAAAATAACTAGAGACCTACTCGTGAGTGGAACTAAAATAATTAGAAAAGAAAACAACTTCAATCGGCTGCAAATCGCAGAAGCAATAATAATTAAACAGAATAAACCTACAATAAATATACAGACGGGTAGTAGTGAGAGAGTGCTTAAACTATACTCGCCTGATTGGATGAGAAAACCGTTAACTGTCAGTACCCCCACCCCACCATCCACCCCACCACAGTCAGTTGCTCTTGCGAATCAGGCCGAAGAGCAGCTACTTCAAACTTCTACTATATAATGTGTTTTAATACCAACTCCAAAGACTAATAATTTTCCTCTTTGTTTAATTAATCACCCTGAAGATGACTGGAAGCCAGTCGAAACATGTCGGTTATAACTTAATTAACATTCTCCAACGTTTGGATGAAGGAAAGAAGAAGGTATTCAGAAACCTTGAAAAACTAGTGAAGAAAATGACATCAGCGAAATACGGTCAGCTGTTCAACGAAATATGCTTAAAAGAAGGACTGCTTCCAAATTTTACAAATATATATATTTAGAAACATGCATACAGCTATTTGCATATACATATACACATATTAAAGGTAATGGTTTTCTATATATGTAAAATTTCATTTCATTTAAATGTTTTCATTTAATTGAAATTTAAATTTAAATCTTCATTTCATAAAAATTTCATTTTGGTAAAATTTCATTTAAATTGGGCAGTCACTTGATTTGGCCAAAATATAGGGTAATAGCAAAGGAAAACTACTCCTATAGGAAAAAGTGTTAAGCGTAAACGCTGCTTTAAGTAGTTAAGAGCAGAAATTTTACGAAGTAAATTCCATGAAAATAGGAATGGATAGATGCCTTCTGATTTTTTTTTTAAATTAGCTTATAATATGGGACTTAGAATGACAAGGACAAGGAAAAAAATCTAATTCCTTCCTACAATTGTTCATCTGAAGCTCTTTTGAGAAATTTAAAAAACATAAAGTTTAGCATTTTTCCCACCCAATGCAACATTGTTAGTACAAGAAGAGGATAATAAACAATTTAAAGATGTTGTATCGAAGAAAATTAGTTAATTTCATCATAACTTCATTGATAAAGGACCTATTAACAAGTTATTGAATACCAATAGGGATTATTGCAAAAGTTTCTCTTTTGCCAGAAATTCAGTTTATCGTTGGCAATCATCAAACTGCAAAAGTCAGCACCTTACAAACTGCTTTGCTCCTTGCGGTTTAAAACTTCTCGAAATTTCCGAGTTAGCAAACAATGTCAAATATGAGGACATATTGCGAGATTCCATTATAAAAGATGAAGATTTTTTTTACAATGGATGACAATTTGTCAAGCTGTGATAAAAATGGATAATGCGAAAATATTATTGACAAAAGTCTGAAATTAACACGTAAAAATCAAAAAGTGAAGAAGAAGAAGAAGATGGGTGACTTGTACCTGAGACTAAGCAGAATGCAACAAAAATATACTTTGCTTTCAACACTATTCAAGTCAATGAAGGAAGTAGTACATCTGTACTGAATCTGTGATAATTTTGTAAAATTGTAGTTTTTTAAAAGCAAAAACCAAGTAAAACTTGACCTATTTTTAACAAATAAAATTGTATCTACAATTGTGCTCAAGCATTTGAAGTTATTACCCAAAAATATGTCATGGATTTATTATTTTGTACTTAAGTTTGTTCAACATCGTTTACTCTACTTATTAAGAATTTTTTTTCAAAATGAAAATATATATAAATACGCGTATGTGTATTTTTGTATATGTTGGAAGCAGTCCTTCATTTATGCATGTTTGGTTGAAATGGTCCACATCTTTTCTAACAACTAGTTTCCACTTCTGTAGTTCTGGAGGAAACTAAAAGTACACAAGGTACACCAAGCACATAATTGTAGGAAATATGGCCTGCTTTTAACCAAACAAGTATTTTAAATTTATATTGTTCTATATATATATATATATAGAATAGGTGATTTAGTAAAATTTCATTTTTATCGTTTCGTGCAACCGCTTAATCAGGCTAAAACATCCCTAGCCCAACATATCCCAATTAATTGAATCAACTATTGCTTTTGTATATTCTTAAATTACTTAATTTTTTAGTGCTTTTTCAATTAGGTTAGGTTAGAGTACAGAGGCTGTCGCATAAGACAAATCATATAAGTATAAACAGGCCCACTGTCCTCTTACGTGTTTATATTTCAGATGTAAACTGAAGAAAAATACTACTTGTTCAAAAACGCGTCGTTTGTTAAAATCATTTTTATGTGAAGACTTGGTTTATTTTTATCAGATGTCAGTCCATTCTTGACCGTTTTTCATATGACTACTTTCTTTCTATTTTTATAATAAATATTTAAAGCTATTTAAAAAAAAAATCATGTTTTATTCATTCCCACCATATAACTTTAATGATACCAAGTCATACATACAGTGACATATCAACGTTCAAACCACAATAAGAAATGAAAAAAAAGATTAAGATCTTCTCTTCTGTTTATGATCTTAGATGAGATTTGACTGTGACAAGACCGCTTGGTACAGTTGAAAGATGTTAGTCTTTTTTCACATTTCTTATTTTGGATAAAAGGTTGACTGTTTTTCACGTGTTTATTGTGAAATTTCGTTATAGTGATTTATAACGAACCAAGGAAATATAAAGTGATATTCACTTATATTGTGAATTAAACATAAATCATTCCTTGAACAATATAAGTGATATTTATCAGTGAACCAAGGAAAGAGTAGATGACTTTCCCCTGAAAACTATGAAGTCCACTTTGGCCGAAAGTGTTAGTATAGACTCTGAACACAATGCAATCGGCGGACTACTTACTTGTGCCATTAAACGTGATTATCATTTCACTCTCCCATCAGCTACCTAAATTGCTCAATCAACTGCGTTAGTTGAGCAATTCCGGTAACTGATTATCCCCTGGTGCTCAAGGCATGGCACATTCGGCACACATTTGACACCTTCATTTCTAGACATCTATACAAGCTTTGGTCAGTCCAGTAACAGACCTGTTTCTACTCAAAATAACTCTATCCCATTTAATGATCACTTTAAAGATCAAAACTGAGAATAATTCAAGATAATGGTACCATCAAAATAACTCTATCCCATTTAATGATCACTTTAAAGATCAAAACTGAGAATAATTCAAAATAATGGTACCATCAATATGTTTCAAAGTTTTACAAACACTTCAGTTCTTCATTTCATAACATTGTACATTTTATTACAATGCGTGATCATAATTCGCGATTATGAAAACAGAGATTTGATATAAAAGTTATGAAGAAGAATATCCGAAATCTATTACTGCCATATTTAGGCTAAAAAATAGCGCTACACCCACAAAATATGATCCTGAATGGTAATTTAAAAGATGTACTAACACGTAAATAATACTACTGCATAATAATCTTGTTCTATGTTTGACTTTCATTAAAGCTCAAAAACACGTTGCTACAAGAGCTAGCTGCAGAAGTAGTGCAATTGCGATGATACGCTTACATCATTATCATCAACTTTGTAGTCTCAGAAAACTTAATGTTAAGTCCAAAACAAAATAGTTTATCGGTACAAAATACAGAAAATATCTTGGTAGTTTCATCAAATTTTAAGAAGTTTTTATTTATTATATCTTATTTTATTCTGTTTATGTTATATATTTTATTAATTATAGATATATTTTAAAAAATTTTCATGTTATATATTTTATTATTACATTACAATAAATCTTAAAAATTATTATTACATTCTATAGTAACTATACTTTTTTCTTCTTACAAATTACTAAGCTGTTAATCTTCTCTGAACTCCATACATTTTAACAGTAATTCTTATGATATTAAAAAAAAAGTAATCTATTCTATGTAATGTTATTGAGACAAATACATTAATCTAAGAAAAATGACTGGAAAGAGAAGAAGCTTTTGGCTCTTACCTTATAGTAATCTATATTCTATTAAAAAGAAAATGATAGAACTCCACACTAATAAATAGAAGCCTTAAAATAAATACATTGAACTCAAATCATGTTAAAATATCGAAAAACCATGTAATTTAAGTAGAAACATAAAATTGAAGAGCTGGAATCGGAATATGAAATGATATTTGTAGAAATATCAAAATCGAATCAATATTTAATTAATTTCTAGCTTTGGTAACTGCAGTTCTTACTGTAATTCAAGTTTAATATAATTAAACTGAAAGGAACCTTACAATATGTAGATGTGTAGCACTCTAAATAGAATTAACCAATCTCTATTCAGGAATGTATTGAACTTCATCGCAATACATAGCCTGCCTCCTTTTGATCAAGAGGTCATATTAGATATCTTTAGCTTAAAAATTGGAAATTTAATTAAAATATATATTTTATTTATAATCAAATTAATAATAAGAAACACGTTTATACTAATTGGAAAATAAAACTAGAATGATTTTTATTCGGAACAGCGATGTCTTTTAATAACTTCAATATGTTCACTGATTTCAGCTCAACATTATTAGTTGTTCATGAGAAAAGTATTAATTCTTATTTTACAGTTTTTCCCTTTTTATTTACACAATTAAACCAACCAATAAAATATTTATCAAAACTTCCTCCTTAATTACTGAGATTTTATTAAATTTACTGATTGTATAAATTTAAATACCAAAAACCTAACTCTTTTATTTTTTTTAATGAAAAAATTCCAGGTCTTTCACTTTAAATGAGTTTGAAATAACTTTATCTTAAAAATTAAAATGACATTAACTTCAATAACCTTAATTCAATGATTTGTTTTTACAAAAATAAGAAAAAAAAAGTTTAAATAATCAAAATGTAGGGAAAGTTTAATTATAGGAAGAGCAATTAAGACATCCATCACTCCGTTATGCAATTATCTTAAAAGCTAATTACTAACTCTCTTTGAACTTTATTTTAATTCTAGGGAATATCAGAACTTCTATGTTAAGACTCATAACTGGTTTATAAAGATTGTTGTGGAGAAATAAGAAGAGATGGCTGGTTAGGCATTGTTTGAGCAGTCTTTAGGCTAGATTTAAAAGGAAATGCAAACAGCAAAAGTGGAAAGAGGATGGCTGAGGCTTAGTCTCTCGTTGAAGAAGTTTTGTTGTTGCAATTTAAAGAAGAAAAGCGAACATATTAAGCCTTTTCTAAACAAAGATACTTGCCATCCATTCAATTTGAACAAATGATGAAGGCTATGAGCGCCTCTTTCTTATGTAAAATATATCTTAAATGAAAATATATAAACAAGGGGAAAACAAAATGAAATATTGTTATGAGTTATATCACGGAGACTGGGAAATCAATCGAAACTAATAATTGACGCGTGACTGTGCATCTTCTCACAACACGGTTATGTAAACATTATAATTACACTATATCGTGTAATTATATTGTAATGAAAATTAGAATGATATTATAATTACACTAATTATAATGTTCATTATAATTTAACACTATATCTCAACAATTTAACTTTTGTTTTACCAATAAATTACGGATATAAATTATACATATTTACTCTATTAAGCAACATATATATATATATATATATAGAAGCAGTTTGCTTCTCAACGCGAGTAATTATTAATCTCAATAATTTCAAGATTTTGAACTAAAACACATTTAATACAAAAGCAAAGCAAAAAACAAATCTTTTTATTTCAAATAATTTAAATTGAATATAAAAAAAATATGTGAATCTTAAATAGTGACACTAAAAATAGTTTCACTAAAAAACGTTAATATTAAAAGATTAACAATAAAAAGTACCTTATACTTTTGATTACCTTTTTTGTTTGGGTAAAGAACTGATTTGCTGACCAACAGTATGAGTTGTCTGCACCAAGGGTTGTTAATAGAAAATTGGAATAAATCTGACATGGAAAAAACTTCAAAGGGAGTTGAGAAAAAAGAACAATGACTCAGTGAAAAAAACAACGTTTTGTTAATTAATACTTGGATTATATCTTTCACAGTTGTCATTTGTATTTTAACAAGGGAGAAATGTTATCTTGCTGGTTGTTAAAATTTAATTTCTTCTAATATATTATAATTAGTTTCCTTTGAAAAATCAACATTTTTTTTATATTAATAATAGTAATTTAGTTTATAAAACCTGCATCCTAAAAAACAATTATAGCTGTATTCATTGTACTCTAATATAGTGTAGTACTTACTTATGATGGAGAATTTCAAAAATTACGTCTCCACACAAAAGAGTTCGTTTTTTTTTATTAGTTATACGTTACGTTAGTTATACGTTAAAATTTATACATTTTTAGTTGCAACATAAAGCTCTTTTATGTGGAGACGTAATTCTTGAAATTCTCCATCTGTACGAGTATAACAGCTTTTTCCTTTTAATATGTTTTCTAAGATTCATCTCTCTCTCTCTCTCTCTCTCTATATATATATATATATATATATATATATATATTATATATAGTTCAATATAGACGAAGGAACATAGAAAAATCAAAAGAGCATACTTACAGTCTCTAATTTTCGGTTTGAACCGTCTTTAGGAGAGATACGAGAGAGAAACCAAGCGCACTGGTTCAGAGACGGTAGGAGACCGTTGCACATAAAGCTCTTTTATGTGGAGACGTAATTCTTAAAATTCTCCATCTGTATAACAGCTTAACAGGGTCTCCAACCGTCTCTGAACCAGTGCGCTTGGTTTACCTCTCTTATCTCTCCTGAAGACGGTTCAAGCCGAAAATTAGAGACTGTGAGTGTGTTCTTTTGATTTCTCTATGTTTCTTTGTCTATATTGAACTATATTTGTCCGGTTTTGGATCGATTTCCAACAAAAAAGTGTATATATATATATATATATATATATATATATAAAGAAACATAAAGAAATGAGAGACGGTAAGTGTGTGCTTTTAATTTCTTTATGTTTTTTATGTACATTGAACTATATATATATATATAAAGTTCGTGAGTTTGTTTGTTTCTTTAACCATTTTCTGCGGAGATAGAGACCTGAAATTATTGTAATCTTTACTTTTGTTGTGATTGGCTTTGCTGTAGTTGTCAGGGTAGCCCAGTGGCTTGCATACTCGCCTCGACTTTCTACAATATTATTTAATAATATTTTTTTAATAAAATTTAATAATATAGGGTAACTTATACACTTATAAAACTCTGATGTTCTTGTTTAAATAGTTACACGCTCTAAACTGAATGAAATAATAGAAATGTTGTGGGAATAGAACCCACGCCCTTGGCATTGGAGGTCCAGTGCTTACCATCTCCACCACGTGGACTTTATAAAATAAGCTTCCAAAACCTGAAATACCATAAATGACGTCAAAGCATTAAATAATAGTTTTTCGACCTAAATTATAATGATTTAATTATAATAAATTTAGAAAGAGAAAATTTGATGAATAATTGACGAGAATAAGAGACTCTACATAAAGTTTTAGTTCATTTATGTAAAACAGCTTTAACATTACCAATTACATGTTGCTCTCAGTAGGGTCAAACAGAAAGAAAACATTAAAGTTTTTTCTGGAAAATACAAATTCTACAAAAAATGTAATTAAAGATAACTCTAAAAAATATGTTCATTACCCTCTTTAATAAAAATAAATTAATATAGAGTTTATCTGCATTTATGTGAACATGATTGCATTAAAAAGGAAGATGTCGGATGATCCAACGGGTCACGGGTAGTCTAGTTTACTATATAATCTTTCATTCGTACTACAGAAGTATAATCAGTTAGTATTTCCTTCAACAAATATTGTGTAAACCGGATTCCGTATTTCAACCGATTTACTGAATAAGGAAAGAAATCACTTAAATATATCTAGAGCTCTTGTATTATCTGATTTAAAAGAAAGCATCTGTATTTATAGTATTGCCAAATAATATCAAACGTTATCAAAATTAGCCTATTGCACAAGACCAACAAGAAAGAATACTTACTGCTTCGATATTTCTTAATTATTTCTTTGCTTGAAATTTTATGTCTTTGGGTTAATGTACTAGAACAGTTTTTGACGATGAAATATAAAACAAATAGAGAGATGTAAAAATATTCAGCATAGAATATTTCAGTAAAACTAAAAATAAAATTAAGTTTATAAAGAAGTTTAAAAATAATTATGAACTTAACAAATACACATTTAATATTCTATTTTTTTTTACTTAGTTCACTTTGATGAAAACATTATGAATATTTAAAAATCCAATTAACTATGTCAAGATTTTATAACATTAATAAGTAAATTTAATGTCCCTGTGTTTTATTACCATTAAAGTAGAATGTTATATTATTACTTATCAATGATTCAGTTTTGATCAATGTTTCTAATAAACATTTTAATTACTTTTACTGGGATTATCAACTGTGATAGAACTATAGTTATTATGATGATGAACAAAGTGACATCAAAAACCATGAAACATTACTCTCTTGTTTCATCTAGGGAGTTATGATCTTAAAGTAACAAGGTAAAGAGGTTTAGTGATAACATTACTAATTTTTGTTTTTGGTGCAGGTTCGGAGGCTGTCAGAGCAAGGCGGCGAGGCGGGAAGAGGTCCCTCAGTGGTGGAAGCAACCTTCCTTGCGACTCTATCTTCAAAGCCGTCGCCATCATCGGGAGGTCGTCGACACTCTGTCGTCACAATCTCTAAAGCTCCAAAACCTAGTGTCCTCTTCGGTAGGAATAGGAGAGAATCATTCGCTGCATTCTCTGACAAGGGCCCTTTACCACCTTTCAAGCCAGTGCGGAAAGATTCCGGAGCAATGATCAGGTCTCCTAGTTTAGCAGGTAGTGACTACAATCTTCAACTAGATATAATGGATGATATTGCTGAAATCAAAGCAGCAAGGAAGGTAAAGCTAACCATGTGGCAGAATGAGGGGGAGGAGAAAGTGTGTGAAGTACAGCCTCTCGAGGGAGGTTCATCTATGAGGTATCACCAGAAAGATAATCGAAGGTATTCTGATATAACAGGAGGTACAGTGCTCACTCAGCCTCGAAGGCGGGCCTCGGAACTACCTCCAGCGACTCCTAAAAGTGAAGTTGTTTGCACAAGTAGTGACATCATCAACATGATGTCATCCTTAACTTCGTCTGCTCAGGAAATCAATGAAATTAAAGAAAAATCACCTTCTGCCCTTGAACAGAAAAGAAATGAACTTGCCACTAATAGATCAAACAGTTTTGATACTTCTCAACTACCTGAATCGGGGCTCAGAAAAACCGAAGCAAACTGGTTTGTTAAACGTCATCAACCCATTTCAACAAAAGACCAAACCAGTACTAGCGAACAAGAAAAAACATCACCGAAAAGTAAAACAGATTTAAATAAAAAGAAAAAGAAACTGTTCTGGGAAAGACCTGCCAGTTCGCTTGTAGACCCACATCTGATTGGGAGCGCTATCGAAGTCTTCTTGAACAAGAAAACAGGTAGCCCGAACTCCAACCAGCCCACCTCCAGTCAAGCCAAGCTGAAGTCATGGTTTTCTAAACCCAAGAATGAAGACGATGACCCCTCCTGTGACAACTCTATTTGTTCTACCCTCAAAGACCTTTTTGTTAAATAGCTGTAAATGTGCATGGTCATCCTGTACGGTACCACCTTCATTGATGTTATTGTATCAATGTTTTACAGTTAAAATATGTACTTAATACAATAATTCCTCCTAAATGAATGAAATTAAATTCATGTAAATGTATAAATGAGGAACTCAACTGCGTTGTATAGATTTTTAGTATTGGTCATCAATATATAATGAAAAACAACACTGTACCCATGAGATTAACCTACATAACAGTGTCAACTGTCACTTACTACTTACAATTGTACCTTCCTTCTACTTTAGTTAGTGACATAAAGCATTTAAATTCTTCTTTTACTATCTTTTATATAATTAAAAATTAAATCCAATTTTGGTATTTTCTATATTTGTAACAGTTTTCTGATAATTAATGTATACTGTTATTTATAGATTGTAGTATCAAAACTGTTGTCATTTTAGCAATTCTAAATATTTTTTTACTCTTGGTGAAATATTTAAATATATCGTGCAAAGTAATAACTTTAGTGGTATTACTACAATGGAAAAAACATATTAATTTAAATTTAATTTAAGAAATATATATATTTAAAAAACATATTAATATTAAAAACATATCCAAAAAATAATAGAAATAAATGCTCTAAGGCCTTTCACTTTATATCATCAGAGAGCGAATAAAGTTAAAACTGATACAAGAAAAACAGTTTTTACTTTGTTTGCTCTATGATGACATAAATTGAAAGGCCTCAGAGAATATATTTCTAAACGGAAGTGTTTCTGCCAAACGTTACGGAACATCCTTAGCCTCGTCAACAAGTGATGACTTCACTGCGGCCGCTATGGAGGTTCGTATCGCCGGAATCTTCAGTTGGCTGGTGCCACTCAAGTAGTCTACTACATTCTGATGACGACGGATGTCAAAATATCGTAGTGAGTCTATCTGTGAAGCTTTCTATTTCTTACATAATATCATTAATCATATCATTATATCATTAATACTCTTTGTTGTAATTAGTCATTCGCGATCGTTTTTTTAATTTATGTATTATCAGTATATATATATATATAGTTCTAATATTTATATATTGGTTTTATTTTCGGTCTATTATTTTACTACTTCTTTGTGAAGTTTTTTTTATATATCTATATAGATATACGGTGATTTTAATAAGTAGACATTATGAAACACTAAAAATTACACAGAGCAGATAAAAGAGATAAGAGAGCGTCCGCTCTCAATCAATCAATGTTTTGAGCAACATTCGTCATCTGAGAAGATCAGAACAGATGATAACGTGGTAGAGATTAATTCTGTCTGACATATCAAAACAGATATTCCACTTTTAAACGGAAAAGGAATAAATATTGTTTTAAATATCAATGTTTTCTTTTGTAGTCGTGTAATTTTTAGTATATATACACATTCTGATTGCTACTAGGAATTAATATGTGCTTACGTCAGTTTTTTTTGTAGTTTTGCATAAATCTAACATTTCAGACAGACATATTCATTAGTTTTTTATTCTTAATTAGATACATATATACTTTAAGACGTAATCATTTTATTACCTATCAATTACTAATTATTGTTTTGTTTCTTTAACAATTTTTACTTTATTTACCTTTATTTGTTTTTTCTTCAGCGCATCTTCATGAAGACATTAGCGCTATGCGCAATCAATTCAATCCTCATCTAAGTAACAGTTTTCTGATATATCTGCAACTTATATTTCCATGAAAATCAGTACTCCTTTAAAAAATTTATTATTTCTTCTTTTATATAAAAAAATAGGGAAACCCGTCATACATCTTTAGATGTTTTTGAAGTCGTTGGAGCGCTTTCGGACGTTGTCCATCTTCAATGCAACTAAGCTAAGGAGCTGTTAACACTGGGTTTATATATCCAATTCACTGCTATCTAGATATTGTTATTTGATATTATTGCGTTATTTTAATATCAAATAACAATATTTAGATAGCAGTGGATTGGATATATAAACCCCTGTGATAACAGGTGCTTAGGTTAGATGCGATTGAAAATGGACAACATCCGAAAGCGCTTCAACGGCTCAAAGAACATCTTACGAGGTATTACGGTTTCCCATATTTGTAATATAAATCATACTAACCTCGGTGGTAGTAACAATATGTATGTATTTATTTATTTATGTTTTCCTGTTTTTAGTGCTTATGTCAGGTCGGAGGACTCCTGATTTCTCTCTTTACCTTCCGCCGCAATATGCTGAATTGTTATCGGGACTTGGCAATAGTTGTCAATTGGTCTAGAATCCCTGTAAGAATATCCATGAGTCAGCCTGCTGTGACTACGTCTTAAACGATTCATTATTACTATATGGCGTCTGGGTAATAATATGTTAATATTATATGCTTATATGTTAATATTAACTCTATATTAGTGGTTCTTAACCTGGGTTCGATCGAACCCTAGGGGTTCGAAGAGTTGGTCCCAGGGGTTCGGCGGAGCCTCCGCCAACATTGGTCAACAGCAGAAGTCACATTAATTTACACGTATGTAATTCGTTGTGATTACATGTACTGTGTACATTGAAATCTTTGGACAAGGTGATATTCATTCACGGTTCCTTTTGTGCACCAGTAAAAAAAAATACGCCTATGACTTGAATTTGTTAAAATATCATACTTTATTTTTCACCAAAGAAGGGTTCGGTGAATGCGCTTATCAAACTGGTGGGGTTCGGTACCCTCAAAAGTTTAAGAACCTCTGCTCTATATGCAGAGTTAATCGCACAGTCGAACACAAGTTGAACTCCGCGATGCTACAGACTGCTGCTTGTTGACCTAGCAATACATTCTTGTCACACTCTACACATCACATATTTCCGACAGTACTCTGGTCTAATTGCAGCATTTCCTTGTCCATATTTTCTGCACCTTCTTTTGCAGCTCTGTTAGCTAGCTACCTTCCCTCCAGTCCAGCGTGACCCGGTATCCAAGCAAACTCCACCAGATATCCTTTAAAGTCAGTTCTTTAACACTTTCTTAAATTCAATTTATCAAAGGGTCACTCTGAAATGGATTCCTCATAGCTGTCAGTGCGGACTTTAATTCATTATTTGTTAAAGCGAAATATTTTTCTTCTTTTAAAGGACCTAATAAAAAAACAGATTTTAAATTCTTCCTTTATGATTTTGAAATGAAAGTTATATGATGGATTTATTGAATGATAGATAATATTTTATTATTTTAGCTCTAACCTTTGTTTTTCAAATACATTATTAATAATAATTTGTAATATTAATAGCGTTCATCCCAAATTTTTAATAATGAATCAGGATACAAAGGACGAACATATTATTTCAATAACATATGTATATTTAGTATATCGCAGGTTTTTCTGCATTTGAGAGAGGAAATAAGTGGAGTTTTCAAAAGTTAATTATATGAGGTCAGTTGTTTATTTAATATTTCTTTGATGCAATGTTCAAAAACTAATCAATTCTGAAAAAAATGTTGCTGCTTCTTTTGAATATCACTTTTGAAATAAATATAAATCAACTAAATAATGAAATGCAACATGTTTTACATAACAAAATAAAAATAGCAAAAACTGAAAGTGTTGAGACAAAAAAAGGGAACCAATTATATCTTTTTATCTTTCAACATGAGTGTGTAAAAAACATTCAATTCAATGTTTAAAACTTAGCAGTTGTTTATATTTCACTCTACATTATACTTTATGCACAAGAATTGTGTATATAACATCTAATGTTATACTTGAAATAGCGAAATAAACTTAAAAAAAAATTTCGTTGAAAAATTATATTAGCATTAAAAAGAATAGGATAAAAATAGCGAAACATGGAGACGTTAAACTCAGCAATATGACAGAAACAAAAAGTATTTTCAAAATTTGTGCAAACTGAAATATAGTTGGTCATATAGTTTATATGGAATATATTTACATTTCCGTATATATATATAGTTAAATTGCAGAGCATATTATGCATTCACGATCTTTTTCAATAATTGCTCTTTTTTCTTAACCATTTTCATTTTTAGAAAACCACCACCATAGTGATTAGGAAAAAAGAGCAATTATTGAAAAAAGATCAAAAATGCCAGAATCTACTCTGCTGTTTAACAACCTATGCGTGGATGAAGATCTGCTGCCAGTTTATATATACACGTATATATATATATATATATATATAAATTAAATTTACAATTAGAAAACACAATAAAAGATGCAAGCATTCACGATTTTCGATCATTTCGGCTTTCTTGCCCTGTTGAGAAGAGGAGAAATAAAAAAAAAACGGAGGAAATGCTGATGGAAATATTTGATTAATATCAGTTCAAATTAATATCTGGTACATTCAAATTAGATCAACTGGTTGTTGATATGATAATTTAACAGCTATTTAAAGGTTTCTCTTGTCGAAAGTTCAGCAGTTTTCTACAGGTACGGATAGATGAACATTCTTCCCACTTCATATATATCTTTTTCTTTTTATTCTTAATTTTGATCTATCTTTTTTTTTTTCACAACAAGAACCTTAAAGAATTTAAAACATTTTCGATTGTTTGGTTGTCTGTTTAAAGCATTTTTTGGGTTGTCTGTTACATTCAAAAATGCAGTTGTTTCTATATGAACGATTTTTTTTTTTGCTATTATTTCAACTTTTCTGACTATGTTGAGCTTGGTGGTAATAGCCAAAGTATATTTGACAAAGACATCTACTGTGATCACTAATTCACGGATTGGACTATAATTAACTTTAAATCATTATCCATGTATTGATTTCTAAAGCATTATGTCTAATAAGCCTTAGTCCCCGCAGGTCATGACATTACTAATCTACTATTACTATTTCATCTCAGGGCAAGATGCATTTACATTTAAAGAGACACTAAACATTACTACATTAACTTGGTTACGGTGGTGGTTTATGAGAGAGGTTTAGGAGAAAGGGTTAATGGCTAGTATATATAATCTGACCTGCGAGTATTACTCACTGCGGCATAACTTCTTCCTCACCCACGAATTACACTATTTTAAATATTCTTAAAAACAAACATACATTGAACACATCATTTTAAATCAATTAATCATGAAGATTAGGGGGGTCAGGTTAGCTCAGTGGTTAACATACTCACCTCTGAACTAACTGGTAGGTCCGGGGTTTGATACTCACTGTGCCCTCGATTTATTCTCGTGGGAGGTGAATAAATCTGAGCACATCGTCCCTCGGAAAGAACGCTAAGCTGTCGGTCCCGAGCCTTTACAATGTCAGGTACTTGTTAAAGATCCCTACTCTAAATACACTTGAGTAAGGCAAAATTAGAACTCCCAATGTAGAATAATTAATCTTTATTGTGTGGAATCAGAAGGTCCCAGTGTTCCCTGGTAGGGGACAGCACTACAAGTTACAGTGATGCCTACTACTACATGAAGATTGATAGAAAATAGTTTAATCTTAATTGCCAAATCAAAAATTAACTTTGCATCGAAATATTCAAAAGATTGTGTTCAGTATTATCCCTAGTTTTAATGAATATTGAAAATACTTTCAAGTTCGGATAGAGAAAGAAGGATGGCCGGAGAAGTTCATTCACCTTGAGACAGGTCAAATTATTTGATCTTTCTATTCACCCTTTCAGCTTTCTTTCTTCTTTCCCTTAAACTCTATCTCTTGGACTGCTTCCAATTTTAGGGTTTTTATGAGGACTTTGTTTCCTCAAAATCAGTTAGTGTATGAATAATCAAAAGCTTTTGTTGGTACGTTCATTAACCTTCCCATTGTTATTCATGTAAATTCCCATACATTGTCTTAATGGCTCGTTCCATGTGTACATTCTGATTCTAACTTTGATGTCACTTTGACTGCTTCACAGCAATCACATATTTGTCTCCGAACTCAAGCTGAATAGTTAGTTATTCAAAATTACTTTTTTATTTCCTATTTATTTAAATAATATTTCTCTTATTTTATTTCTTTATTACTTTATAACTTAAATATAACATTTTTCGTTTTAAATTTAAAAATATTACAAAATTTTTATATTTTTAATATCTGTAAGTGATCAGTCACAAACACCGAAGTATGAATCGTTCCTGGACTCAGACTTACACAATAACCCTATACTTAGCCAAGTTTTATTTTAAAAAAAACAACCCTTTTTAAAGTAAGCCTGCTTTAAATGAGAAGATAGAATGTCTACAATCGATTTAAGGAGAGAAGGTTGATAAAATAAATTGTACTAATAAAGTAAATGTAGTACAGTGAGTTTAAACAATTATATAACTTTTCTACCTTCTTACCATAAACAAATAAACTAAAACAAAGAAGGTTTATCTGTTTCAGTTATATTCTGTTCTTAGAAATTATATCTGTGTTCTTAGCAAACTCGTAGTCAATAATTTTGAAATATAACTTTTTCTCAGGCGCAATTTGCAATAATATATTTTAATAGAACTAGACTCTATATTATTGTGAGTAATGATGCTATTTCCCGTTTACTTCAAGATAAGTTTCTATTTAATATATGAGAATAAATTCAGTCGTGCAGAAGTGACGGCAGCCTAAGATGTCAAATTTAAACAACTCTCAGAGAGCTTTAACTTGTTTTCTTGTTCACTTATGCTCTGCACGTATTTTTTCCAATATTCTTTTAAATCCAAAAGAAAACTTACTTATTTTCTTCTCCGTTTACTACTCAGTAAATCCTAATAACCTAAAAAGCAGTTAAGAAAAAATGGACTCAGTTTTAACTTAAATCAAGGATGGGTTTACATGTTGGAATTAATTTTGTAATATGTTGTTGAGTGGTAGTTTTTAAAATAATTTGGTCATTCACGCCTTTACAAGTCAGTGGTACAGAAATCCGGGCAATACTGACAGCATGTGTTGAAAGATTGAAAGTCACATATTTGTAGCCGGAAAATGGGATAGGCTTCACCAGCGCATCTTTAAAATATGTTGCATCGTGACATTGCAAGGTAGCATCTTAGAACTTTTGTTGTACACATGACATTTAATATAAGTCTGAAGTAACTACAGGAACCCTCCATTTAGAACCATACTCACTGTTTATTCAAGCTGCTCTGCGTTAGGTCCATTCTGCTCTGTTAGGTTCATGCTGCTCTGTGTTAGGTCATGCTGCTCTGTGTTAGAGCCATGCTGCCCTACGTTAGGTTCATGCTGCTCTTTCTTAGCTTTATGTTGCTCGGCATTAGGTTCATACTGATATATGTTAGGGAATTGCTGTTCTGCGTTAGGTCCATCCTGCTCTGTGTTAGGTCCATACTGCTCTACGTTAGGTCCATGATGCTCTGTTAGGTTCATGCTGCTCTTTCGTTAGCTTGATGTTGCTAGGCGTTAGGTTCATACTGCTATGCGATAGGTGATTGCTGTTCTGCGTTAGGAACATGCTACTCTGCGTTTGATTCATGCTTCTCTGGGTTTGATTATGCTGTTCTCTGTTAGGTTCATGTTACTATGCATTAGGTTCATGCTACAATGAGTTAGGTTGATGGTGTAAAGCGTTAGCTTCATGCTGCTTCTGCGTTAGGTTCATGCTGCTCCGACAGGTTCATGCCGCTCTTTCGTTAGGTGCATGTTGTTATGCATTAGGTTCATGCTGCTAAGCGTTAAAATATTGCTTTTCAGCGATATATTCATGCTGCACTGTGTTACGTTCATACTACTCTGTGTCAAAAGGCTTTAAAACAAGAGGAGAGCATGCAGTCTCCCTTCTTGATCTTTTATGGCAGATAATTCTTCTACCTACACTGATCAGAATTGATCTAATATTGATACTTAATCTGATATAACATTCTAATTTATAGAATGGGTGTGTCCAAGATTTATGTAGACTATCTATGTTTTAACTTTTCCTCACTTTAAACATTTCATTCAAAACGGAAGTGTCCTAAGTTTAACCGCTCTAGATTTGTAGCTACAACTACAAGTAGTAGTGGTAGCTACTGATTTGGTGGCTAACATTACATCCTTTTATCAGTTGCAAAAGAATTACCACAATAGAAGTGCCCAAAGTATACCTTGCAGTGGTAGGTACTAAATGTTGCTTAACATTTGAATAGAATTATGTAACGTTTTACTTTATAACAGCTGTACCTTCAATATAACTACAACTTTCATAAATAAAAGTAAGAGCGCTTAAAATTTTTGGGACAATTTTTATTTGGAAAAAAATCTTGTTTTATTTTTAAAAATTAAGCATTAATGCTTAAAAAAATTAAGCATTTTAATTTGTATGAATAAATATATACTTTAATTGAGATATCAGTATAATTAAAACAATAAGATTTTATCAATCCTAATTAATCTAATTTGTCGCATTAAAATAGAGTTCTTTTAACAATAGCAACAAAATAACGTTCAAAATCACAAAAAATATAGAATAAAAATACTATATCAAGGAAGAACAGAAACCCTTCTCCATTATAATACCCATGAAAATGGAGAGAGACGAAATTGGATGTTATTTTTTAAATCATGATGGGTTTCGTTATTTTTTACTCTTTATTAAAAAAAAAGCTAGTGCAAAAATAATGAAAACGATACCAGGGTTTTGTAAATCATGTTTATCAAAGAGGTTGGAGTAAATAGCTTTTTTAATATTGTTTTCAAGAAAATAAGTGTTTCGTTGTCAGAGTTTCTTCAGGTGAATTAGTCTTCAGGTGATGTAAAATTCTGTTAATTGTTTACAAAATGAATATAACGTTTATTATTTTGTTAAATAAACAGTCACAAAAGTATTGTAAAATGCGTATCTTATCCATGGAATTGATGTAAACTGACTTTCAGTGGATTCCTCCTCTTAAGCTTAGCATAAACTTCAAAGATATGTTACATGAATATTTTATAAATAGCCAATCTTTAAAATTACGAAAACCAATTTTTAAGAAAAGGAAAAAAAATGAAAACAGATATTTGACTTATCTCAGCAAAATGAGAATGTATGTTTGAAATTTGAGGCAAGATGGTGATATTTCAACGAAGATGTAGCAACGGGGGATGAATTGCTGGTAATTTGCATCGCAGATCTCAAGCTGTGTATTAAATTAGATTACACCCATGAGAGGCACTCCTCATATTCCTTGAATCATTAACTAAATCTACTGGAACCATGACTTCCTTTTAACCACCTTAAAACACATGGATTACAATGTCTATTCCATAAAAGTGCTAAAATTTGAGAAAAATATATAAACTGTTTGCAAAACTCACAAAATAATCGGAAAGAGGGAGAAAAATGTGAGGTACATCATTTGAATTTGGCAAAAAAAGAAAACATGTGTTGTTTATTCTACCTTGGAAACCACTTCTTCAGTCAGCAATTAGTTTCCCATCAGGCTTGAGAAATGTCCTAATATCTTGGTACTTTGCCTTTAAATTTGTATCTTTGGACACCTTTTGGAAACTCATTAAAACATTCAAATTTTCAATCATGTTTATATCACGTAGCAATTGTATATGTTTATACTTATAAATATAAACGGATCTGAGATATAAAAGCATACTATGTCATGAAGTAAATATTAGAGACGAAGATGGACTTATAAGCAAGTCAAATCAAATGATAAGCACAAGAACGTGTTGAATTTTAAATACATTGCTTTTTCTATTGAGCAATATTGCAAAATTACTTTAATAATATTATATTTCCTCTATTCTTTCAATTTGTGGAGTTCGACCATATATAAAAAGTGTTTCACGATAACACAATACTATAAATATATTGTTTTGTTTATTGCATATATACACTATTAATGTGTACATTAATAGTTATTGTATATAATATGTAGAATTTTTTTTTTAGAAATTGTAATTAATGAACTGTACACACTTCCAATTGGGAAAAAGTATGAACCAAGTTGGTATTAACGGTAACACATTTGTCTCTACTTCATATATTTAGCAGCGGGTCTTTGGATACGTGGGGTATATTTAATATCAAGAATGGTTAGTTAAGGATCACAAATAAGTTGGAACAGATAGTCTAAAAAATTAGACCTCAGAGTGTATAAAAAAGATCATTCTTGATATTAAACAGCTGAAAATTATATTCAGAATAATGTTTGAACACAGTTAATGGACAGGCAGATTATGTAATCAATACATATCCTACAAAACTAATTTAGTTACCAAAATCATCGCACTCAAATAGTTTTGCACTTCCATCGTGGAGTTTATTTATTCTGGTGGATTTATAATACATGATTATTTTAAATTATTATAAAGTATTACAATTCAAGAATTATAATATTTTTAATACATCACTCTTCCGCAAGAAAGAATTTCATAGTAACTAAATGAAACATTTTTTCAACCTCTTTGTTTAGATATTTTTTTCTTTCTCTTTTAACGCTATTAAAACGAAAAAAATAAATCTTTAAAGCTGAAAATTTTAGAAACAGACTTCTTCCTAAACAGTGTATTTCCTAGAATCTTTATAAACCGGTTTTATTTGAACTGCTCTGAAAACCATTTAAAGAATTGATTTAAGGCTTGAAGAATGATTGTTTTTACCAAAATGAAAAAAAAAACGAACAAAAATGAAGAAACAATCAAATGGACTTAGTCCAGGACTCTTTAACTTGAAAATAATACTGAAATTTCACTATCAAAGTAATGAAGTGTATTTATTACTGATTTATTTATAAGAATGTGTATTGGGGTTTTTGCTTTAATTTAGGGATATCTAGATGTTAAGTTTTGGAGAGCTATAAAAAACCATGTCTCTCAGTGTGTACTGGTTGGAAAGAGACCTGTACTAGCATGAACTTTTCCGGTATACAATATATGTACTAGCTACATCTACTCCTATATAGCGAGTAAATGTGACAGACATTAATGAAGAAGCCAGATTAAACCAAGAATGGAAATTTTCAATACTTAAGTTTGTGTTTGACTGTAGACTTAACATGCATTTTCGTGTAAATTCCAAAGTAATATAACATTACTTAGAATAACTCTTTATATGAAATATAAAGAAATGAAAATAATGCATTGAGGTCTAAATGTTGATATCGAGTTTTAAACGGAAATACATGCTTTGAGATTTCCTGAGTCCAATAAAATATGTTTTGTAAATTATTTTAGGTTTTGTAAATTGTTCCATCTCTATGTATGGGAGTGAGGTTGATCTCTCAAAAATGAAAATCGTTATGCTGACCAAATTTCATATTTAATTTTCTAATATTTTTGAGACGGAACAACAATTATCCACAATAATTTCACTTTTTTTAAGAAGTTCACTTCATATGAAAGGAAAAAAAACGGGTTTTTCATTTCCCGAAAAATTTTGTCCACAATATTTTGACTAAAGTAACTGTGATTATGGCTATTTATTTGACATTTCATATTTAAATGTCACAGAAATTTAATAAGATGCGATGTACACAGAAATTGCCCTTAAACCCTAAAAGTACAAAAAATATTTCTGTAATAGTCATAAATAAACTTTTAAAAGCTTTTTGGTTGCATTAACACGGATATTCAACAAAAGACTGTAAGCGATATTTATTATCATTAAATTAAACCTGAATTGATTAAAGTGAGAGAGATGAGAGAAAGGGCTATTGCCTAATAATAATAAGACCGAAAGCATCAACGCACAACAAAAAATTTACTGTAGCAAATTGACTAACGTTCATAATTAAGTATAAGCAAGTTGTACGGCATGATAGATTAGATTTTTGAAATTTATTTTTAACAACTTGAATTTTTAAACGTGATGTAACTGACAAAGTACGAGAAGTTTGTACAGTTCCTCTCTGAAAAATTCTTTTAAGAATTATGGAAAATCACGCACTTTAAAAGAGATTGTTGTTAGTATACGGCAATGATTTTCGGTGAAATATAGGAAGAAAACTGTTTCACCAACTCCAGTGGTCGATAAAACTGCTTAAATATTGTCATCTATTATTAAGAAGTCTTTTTATGGTCGGTTCTACCATAATTTTGCATAGGTGATGCGCTTAAGTAACAGGAATAAATTATGGATATTTACAATTGGGTCAGTCAAACAATTTTAAAGACATCTATGCATGAATTCATGTGTCACAGAAAAGTTAAAAAAATAAAACAAACTCTATATTCTGATATTGCTTTTTCCTTTCATTTACAAATTAATTTCTTACGAAATAAATGGTTGTTTTTATTTTTTTAACTTACCTAGATATATATTGGTCTCAAAAAAATTAGATAAAAGTCAACATATTTTTGAATTGTATAATACATATCTAAGTATTTAAAAGAAAATTGTGTAAGATAAAAAAAAATGTTTCAACAAGATTAGAGGCATAAGGCGATGATGAAAACTGAGCTCCTCTTCTCACTCTGTCATCTGACCGTTAAGGGTTTCCATTTAATCAATTTTTCACTAGAATGCTTTTCATGGGAAGTCAAGAATCGAAGTGTGATGCTCTAGATATGTGTCATATTAGATATTAGACCATCGTACACTATAAATGTAAGCAGGTTTTATAACATGTTTGCCTGTGTAGATATGTAACTCTACATAGTAAAAAGTACATTGTACTATAGTCTAAATGCTTTTTTATTGTTAATAACCTAACAAAGCAGCACAAAAAACTGAATAGCACACAATGTCTATTTAGTAAATTAAAGAGAAAGTTATATCTTCATTGAAAAGCAAAAACTTTAAACAATAATCTTACTTTTCATCCTCTGGTGTTTTCGAATTAATTGTACATCTTTGTGTTCGATCAACATTTTTTTCTTGATTTTCTTCAACAAGTCCCTTGATACATATGTAAAAAAAAATTGATAATTAGTAGTCGCCTTTGGTCTATTAGATCTCCGGTTCGATTCCCACTCTGGCCTCAATTTTTTCACGTTTAAGTTAAAAATTCTGAGTAAATCGTCCCTCGGAAAGGACGTTAAGCCGTCGGTCTCAAACCTGTACAATATCATCTACTCGTTAAAGATCCCACTTTAAATACAATTTAGCTAGGAATAAGCCAGCTCCCAAAGTCAAATCAACCCAGTAATGTGGGCTCACCTATTACTACTCTGGGATGCCAAATTAATAATTGAGAAACACTTTACGCCCTTAGAACAACTAAAAGTTGAAAGCCTATAAGTTTGGGAGTTAGAAAACGAAAAAAAAACAGTTTTTACAGAATTGCATATTTGCAGATTTATTTGCATAATCAGATCAGATTGAAATTGAAAACCCATATTTGGTAATATTACCATCTGCAAAATATCGTAATTTATCAACCCAAACTTATATAAAAAAAAACTTATATTTTTTATTGGTGTCATTTTTCTTTTTTTTTTCACTTCTCGCATTGTTACCATGTCATTTTAAGTATGTCTTTCTTTCCGGCCTATCTCCACCTGTTCCATTATTACCTAGATTCATTTGTATTATATTATACAATATTCGAATGCCCCATTTGTATAAATAAAATTAGTGGATTCAAACCTATTCTGAATGCCATCAGGGTGTGTTTGGAGGCTAGGGACATCCTGCAGGGCATGTCAAAGTTAGGAAGAGTTTACACGAATTTACCTGACGTTCTTCGTTAATGCCCTTGCTTGGTTCAATGGTTCAATCGACATTAGAAGACACTTCTTTAACAATCTTGAAGATCTAGCATTCATTCGTATCAGGGATCTAGTCAAGTTTATTGTTCTCTAGGGATTGTAGAAGTGGGACTAGTGAGAGGGGAGAATAACCTTATTTTCTTTTCTAGTATCATAAGAGGCCAGTTTATGGCCTATATGGGTTCTCTTCCAATACTGCCACTGCATCCTAGCCTATCCTATAAAAACAATGTTAAGAATGTCTTAAACTACCATTTAATTCACCTTCTTTAGGAGAGACACTTGCACCGGTTTTAATGTGCAATTTCTTTTAATAACCTACTATAAATGGTCCAAGCGTTAAAAATATCTGTTGAAGTTTATTTAGTAGAACAATGTACAGTTATTCCAATTATTTAGCTGTTTACTGTCATCCAGGAGTCCATCCTCTGTCAAGATGAATATTATATGACCAACGACATTACAATTCTTGTAATTACTAATTAATTATTTAAACAATTAAGATCCTTTAATTACTCAATAACGAACCCTTTTTAGTGATACGGTAAACCTAAGCTGTTTAGTTTCCAAAGAAGCAAATGTTCCTGAAACATTTTCCTGGCTCTAGATACACATCAATGTGCTTTAAACTACCACTTTGTTTAAACAAAATTATATATAATCCGAAAGTTTAACTTTATTATTGAAATATTATTACTTTTGTAGTTATTATTTAATTAATATTACAAATTGATTTGTGGATAATATTAAAATGAATTAGTTCATTATTATATTTGTCGTAAAGAATTAACATGAACCGAGCAGTTATTAAAAATTAAAATTAGTTTGATTAAAATAATGATGGATAGGTAAATTAAGTTTTGATTGATGTGACAAGGTTGTTCATTATTCATTAGTTTACTCAAATACTAAGTAGCATTTAGATAACATTAGTATTACGACTCATCTGAATATATAACATATATATAATATAAAAGTATATTATATATATATAAATGATCAAACCACAATAAGAAATGGGAAAGATCTTGTTTTAAATCGTTTGTTTTAAATCGTTTAGTCTTGTTTTCCCATTTCTTATTGTGGTTTGATCATTGATTGTTATTTTACGTGTTATTGTGAAATCTTTATATATATATCAAAAATCAAACCACAATATCAAACCATAATAAGAAATGGGAAATAATGATCTTAATCTTTGTTTCCCACTTCTGATTTTAGTTTGAACATTGATTGTTGTTTCTCGTGTTTATTGTGAAATCTTGCGAGATATATATATATATATATATATATATATATATATATATATATATATATATTATGTGTGTGTGTGTATATATATATATATATATATATTATATATATATATATATGTATATATAGATAACTAAAGTTTATCGGGACTTGGTCAGTTCTTCAGGTTCAAATTAAACTCTCATTGCCAACGTTTTAGCTTTTATTTAAAAGCTTCTTCATAGGCAGAAGTATAAATTTTGAAACAGAAAAGCTAAGTATTACATTACAAATTATTTTACAAAGAAAAATAGTCTGTGGATTTCAACAAAACAACTGTAGTTTGAATGAACACGTGACACTGAACTGTCACAGTTCAGAATGTCACTGTCATAGTCAGAGTCCAATGTCACGTGTTCATTCAAACTGCAGTTGTTGTTGTTTTTGAAATCCACAGACTATTTTTCTGTGGAATTACAAAATAATTTGTAATGTAATACTTAGTTTTTCTGTTTCAAAATTTATACTTCTGCCTATGAAAAAGGTTTTAAATAAAGACCGAAACGTTGGCAATGTGAGTTTAATTTGAACCTGAAGAACTGACCGAGCCCGATAAACTTTAGTTTTGTTTCTATTCCACGGTCGATACTTTTATCAATATTGATATATATATATATATATATATATATATATATATATACATATATATATATACACGTCACTACCTTCTCAATAAGTCTCCTAAATGACTCACAAGCTACCGATGCACTTATTGTATTGTATAATAAATTGTAAAAAGATTAAATATAAAATATATAATTAATATTTCATATCATGAACGACTAGTTGTCGCAGCTCACGCAGATTTATAAGTTATATAACCTCTAATGATAGGTTTCAAGTAAAATACACGGAGTTGCGGTTTCCGAGAGTTATCAAAGTCTGTTGGTTGCTGTTCTGTACTTCTTACCCGTAAGTCGGACAGCTTTACCATCAAGGGTTTCTGAAGCCCTTTTACTTGATATCGTCAAGCTATTAATCTCATTTCTTCTTTATCTTAAGACTTTCATTTTTTTTAAATATTTTTTTTCTTAATAAACTTAGAAAAAAGTTTCCTAATAGCTTTTCTTTTTCGAAGTTATCGTTTAAACTTCATAAGATTAAATTTTAGAGATTTAAAAGATAAAGAAAGATAGTTTAAATATTATATTGTTTAAATGAAATTGTTTTATAATCATTTTTGTTAAAATCCTTTCATTGACTGGCATTTGAATAACAAAATGTTGTAAACAACCAACAGGCAAAGAAAACTTACAGGTAAAGGCAAACAACGGAGGGAAATTACTCCTTTGACCTGCGTAAAACTTTCCCGGAATCAACCTGAGTTAATAAAGGCCAAATTTCAAAAATATTAATAAAGCCATTCTGGCATGCATGTCGTACAAGTCAACATAACAAAGAAATTTAAATGTTTATTGATAAACATCAATAACATCCATGTGTGGACAGTTTGTAAAATGCACAAATATAATAAAAAATATAATTAAAAATAAAACATTTATTGTGTGATATTTACTCAGGATTAGAATTAGGGAAAGAAACACTAAGTGTACCCACAAACGAGTTTATCCAACGTCGCCGCTTTTTGAACAGTGTTCATCTTCAGGTTAGATTACTTTACTAAGTGCGATGAAATTAAGAGAGTCGACGTTGGATAACATTTTTTGTGTGGAAACTTAATGTATCTTTCCGTTATTCTAATCAATATACATTCTTTCTGCTTTATATTCTCCAGTATAAGCAACCCCAAAGAGATTGACATATTTATCCGGGACCACACATTTTTTCAAACTAAGAATTACTTCACAAAAACTAAAAATAAAACCAAATTATTTAAACATTGCATTAATATTTTTTTTTGGAAATATTAATAATATTTAAAACAATATATTGAACGGAAAAAAGAATACATTGGAATCGAAATCATGTTTATATTGAAGTTGCACTAATTACACAAAGAGATGAAAACAAAATAGTTACTTTCCAAAGTATATAATTTCAACCATTTCAGTATTACACTATCGAATTTAATGTTCCCAGCAATATACCAGCTTGTTTAAAATATTTTATCTTATAAAATCTATTTGTTAATAAAAAACCCCATTCGTTCCAATATAAATGCATTGCTTTAGAATGATTTTTGATAACCTTGGATTGCTGCTTAGCTAAAAAGTCGTTAGCGAGGGTTAAGAGGTTTCTGCCAGTGAGTAATTATATTATAAATATTCCTTAGAAAAACCATTAAAGATTTCATTAATTAAGCGAAAAGACTATAATGTAGGCTCTTTACTTTCCTATTAATGCCATGTCTTTTCAAAATAAAAAACATTGGATTTAACATTAACTTGAACAATTTACTGTTTAAGAATCTTTCAATAACTTGAACAATCATAACTTGTTTCAATAATATGATTTAACATTTTTGAAGAATTCATATCAACGATATGAATTAGTATGTATTCATACTAAAAATACTAAATGCCCGTCAAAACAAGTATATTATTTTAATTAAATTATCAAAAAAGTTTAAAATTATTTTTTGTACAAATAAATTATAAATATTATCTATATATATATAACAATTATCACTCAGTGATAGTAATATTAAATCAATTCTGTTTCAATTTATATACTGTTAGTTAGACATACCTTTAATTAAATTAAAATTGTCTTAAATAGTTTTATAATATAAAAGTAGTTTGATAAATGTGCTGTAGATTTTCTAAATTAATTGAAAAATAAAACAATCGACATAACCCAATGTGAAATAGACTGTACTTTACTGTAGGATATGTAATTCATTTCGATGCACCCAAGACCTAATAAATGTACAATAAGATATATAATCATGTATAGTATAGACGTATGTTACGATGTAGGTAGTGAATATGTATTTTTGTAACTAGTAATGATAACATGTACATAAATTTAACTTTTTTAGTGAATGTTTATATAAATGGGTAATTCAAAATATAAACTTCTTGTCATTGATGTCACCAAATCAAAAAAAAAATAAAAAAAAATGGAGTGGACTCGTAAAATATATCAGATTATTGTTCTCTATTTATATGATTGAATGTTAAATAAAATATATATTTTTTATTCATACTTGCAAACTAAACCATAATTATAAACTTTGTAATTAACGAGATCAGATTTGTTTATTGGAATTCAGTTATTGGTTTATTTTTTTTTTTGTGATTTTATTTCAGGAATGAAACTGAATTCTAGTTTGGTGTTGTGTTTTCAGTATCTAGCATGCTAGACTATTATTTGTTCAAAGTAGTAAAAGTTAATTAGAAAAACATAAAAAATTTAACTTGTAGCTGATACTGAAAGCTTGTGGTCACGAGACAGGTCACAACATTTGACTAATCATAATCAAATTATACCTAAAATAGTACTGTTTGAGAGGATGGACTGAATACATTTTTTTTCTGAATTACATTTACGAAATGAGGCTTCTGGCACATTGTATGAAGTCAGAAAGTGAATTTTTATGACTCACTTTAATACTTCGACACCACCGTCATCAGGAGAAGAATAAATATGCTCCTGTAGATGACGGATGTCGAAATATAAGGGTGTCTTATGTCAGTTTTAATATATGTTCCTTTCTTTGTATATGTATAAATACATGCGTGTAATATATCAACTTCGTATTAGTATATATTTATATCAAAAATACAGAAAAATCGTTGCAACTACATTTCCTAAAACTAAAACACTAATGTATAGAACAACAAATAAAACAAAGCACTGTTATTTCCAAAAATCATTCACTAACATAATATGAAACTGCACGATGGATAGGAAGATAGACTTTTTTAAAACATGGAAAAAAATCTAAACATTCAATATCCAATCAATGTACATTACAGTTAATTTTGCCAAAACTGTAAATTTAGTTATTTTCAACTCTAAAACTCCGGCTGCGAGATTGATGCTGGAAAGAGACTCTCTAAAAATTATTTTCCAGCCCTTATGAAGTTTACTGGATCTTCAATGAAATGATTCCAAACCAAACTGGTTGTCACAAATAGGGTTCGCTTTTTGATGGACGCTTAAGTAAATGCCCTGTACAAAGCAGAAATAGACAGAAACCTTCAGTGACTCTTTTTATGAGGCCATTGAGAAGTCATAAGCTTCTATAAGCAACACTGGTTGTATTCTAAAACTAGAAAAAAACAAACATCTAACCTTCTTTCGAATAAAAATGGAGTTTGAAAAGTTAAGAGCAAGTCAAAAAACACAGCCAACTTAAGAATGTGCTGAATAAGCCTAATAAGTTAATTCCCAACAGATATAAATTTTGCAAGAATAGGTCTAAATAAAATGATTGAAACTATAAGAAACACCTCAAGAAGGAATGGGAAGGGATGAACCGGATTCAAGATAAACCCAGTTCTTCTTCTCTTCTAGTCCTCTTCATACTACGAACGGGCCAATCGACTCAAGAAAATATAGTTATTGGGTTCAACTATATGGACTCAAGAAAAACTATTTCTTCATGTGTACTATTCCTTCATCTGGGAAAGGGCGAACAGACTCGAGACAAACCAGTTCTTCTTCTCTACTTGTCCACCATTACAGTAACGGTTGAACCTACCCATAGGAAATTCTTCTTCTCCACTAGTTCTTCTTGCCAGGAACGGGCAAACTAAATCAAGACATAACCAGTATTCTTCTCTACAGTTCTTCATACCGGGAAAGGGCTTTACTGTTTCAATACAAACCACTTCTTTTTTCTACTAGTCCCTGATGTCAGGAGCTGGCGATCCAACCTAAGACAAACTAGTTATTTCTCTTTAGCAACCCATCTTGCTAGGAAAGGCGAATCGACTCAAGACAAACCAGTTGTTCTTAGTATTCACACTGTAAATAGCAAACCGACTTAAACTAGAACACTATACCAGTGAGGAACATTTAAATGAATTTTGAAAGTCTTCTACTGTTATTATTTTATATTTTCCATATTATTTTTATTACTATTATTATTTTATTATTATTAATAATATTATTATTATAAACGATTTCAGGTTAGTGCCCTTAACGAGAATGGCGTGTTTTAGTTAAGAGAACCCAATACTACGTAGGTAAATGCATTTCACTTCCATACAAAAAAAAATTATTATTATTTTTATCACTATTAATATTATATATTTATTATTTTATTGTTTATTTATTGTTATGTTAGTGTTTTGTGTTATTCTTACTGAAACTCTTTTAGTTAATATAATTAGACATACGAGTATTAGACTCGTAAGTATTAGATATTTGTATGCATGAATGTTAGTTCATCATTAGTCTTAAGATTTTAAGTCATGTTTAAAAGAGAAAAGACCTTGGTGCGAAGGTTCTAGAATACAGTTACTATCGCAGTATTATTCTATTGGCAATACAATAAAAAAAAATTATTTATTCCCCTATATGCCTTGGAGGCGAGGTGTTCATTCAACGATAAATCAATATTTTGCTGGCTTGAAAACTAATTAAGAAGAAAGTTGTGGGATGAAGATAAAAAGTGAAGAAGCGAAGGAGAGGCATGAAAAGGCTGGTCAGAAGGGGGTGAAGACAGGATTCCAGGAACAAAGCATTTGTTCTGCGAACTCCCTTGACTCCCTAAACAAGATTATTGCTCTTCTTAGTACTAAGACCAATTTGAATAAATTACCAATATTTTTAGCATTTTAACTAAATTTAATTCATGACGACTTCACTACACTTCTTAACAATGTATATATATATATATATATATAATATATATATATATATATATATATATATATATATATATATATATATATTATATATATATATTATATATATATATATATATATATATATATGTATATATATATATATAACAGATTCAATAATATATCGACCGTTTGATAGAATAGGTGTGTTCTCTAATCGGGGTTCGGTCAATTTTCCAGGATAAAAAATCAAACTCTCGTTGCCAACGTTTCGGTTTTATTTAAAACCTTTTTCATAGGCCTACAAACAAAGGATAATAAGAAATCACATATCAACATCAAACATATACACAATATGAAAATGGATTGTTACAACTCATGAATATTACAAGCAGAAATATTTCAGAGATACATAAAACAATATTACTTACAGAAGTAAGAATTTTTTAACTAAGAAAATGAAATTTACATTATTTAAAGGAACAACAATGTTAGCCGGACAAAACCTTCGACTAGACTAATAAGATAACATTACAAATAACCTCAACACTGTTCACTCAAGGGAACTAAATAAATCAAATTTCACTAAACCTCAGCACAACACTCCAGAATAAATATTACTTAAATTAGTAATATCACTTCTATGATTAATCGAACTTAGATCCTTTTTAATATATAACATCTCAAGTGTCTTCCTTCTTTGCTCATCTTTTTCTTTTTCTATTATAGTTGTATCTTCAAAATCGAACGTGTGACCTTCGTTTATTGCATGCCCAGCTAAGGCTGTTGCGTTACTTTTATTTGTTCTTATGGAATAATTATGTTGGTACAACCTTTCTTTGAGAAAACGACTAGTTTCACCATAGTAACACTTGTCACAGTCTTTACATTTGATGGCATAAATGAGGTTACTTTGTAACTCCTTCGGTATTTTTTCTTTCAAATTTGAAAATAAAGATTTATTTTTTCTTTTATTATAAAATGCCAGTGTAACTTCAGGTACGTTTCGTTTGAACACTTTTCTAATTGATTGTGATAAGCCCTCAACATAAGGAAATTTGAAATACTTCCTATTTATAACTTCCAGTTCAGCATGATCTTCATTTGAATGTGCTGGTTGCTGTCTTAAATATCTTAACCAATATCGTTCAACTAAGTTCTTCGGATAACGTGATATGTGATTTCTTATTATCCTTTGTTTGTAGGCCTATGAAAAAGGTTTTAAATAAAACCGAAACGTTGGCAACGAGAGTTTGATTTTTTATCCTGGAAAATTGACCGAACCCCGATTAGAGAACACACCTATATATATATATATATATATATATAACCGCCAGTCGAAACATGTCGGTTATAACTTAATTAACATTCTCCAACGTTTGGATGAAGGAAAGAAGAAGGTATTCAGAAACCTTGAAAAACTAGTGAAGAAAATGACATCAGCGAAATACGGTCAGCTGTTCAACGAAATATATATATATATATATATAAGTTGCTGTTTGCCAGCCGAACAGAACTCATATTCATCTTCTTCTCCTGATGACGACATGGTCAAAATATATATTCCGTAAAGTGAGTTGTGTATTGTTTCTACGTTGTCGTTTATTCTAATCGTTTGATATATATATATAAAGATTTCACATAAACAAGTGAAATAACAATCAATGATCAAACCACAACATGAAATGGGAAAACAAGACTAAGATCTTTCAACCGTAAAAAGCGGTTTTCGTCAGAGTCAAAAACCCAACTCAACAGAACTAAGAAAGATCTTAGTCTTGTTTCCCATTTCATATTGTGGTTTGATATATATATATATATATTATATATATATATATATATATATATATGTGTGTGTTTGTGTGTGTGTGTTAAGTGTGTGTGTGTATGTGTGTGTGTGTGTGTGTGTGTGTGTGTGTGTGTGTGTGTGTGTGTGTGTGTGTGTGTGTGTGTGTGTGTGTGTGTGTGTGTGTGTGTGTGTAAATTATTGTTGCAGTTCTTCTTCAACTATATATTATTAAAAATTACACCAAACTTAGCTGATGCCTGTTTATTAACAAACTTCTCATTTTTTTTTCTAAATTACACTCTCGTTATTTCGTCTACACAATATAGTATATCTCCTGTAGATATTTGTTTTGAATGAAAAAGTTTCATCTTCAGGACGTGAATAACTCCTTGGGTGAATTTCCTACTTTATCATATACGCAAAGTGAAGACATTGGGGGTTGTTTTTCTTCAGGTTTAAGATAAGCTGGTCGTTAATCCTGTGACGTATGTGACCTCTTGTTTTGAGTGACTACCTGTAAGGGTTTCTGCATGAACTTGATGTGGATTAACCAGCTTTAAAATTCTGACCTGAATATTTAAGAGTAGTGTGAGTTTTCGTTTTAATATAGTTTCTAAATTTTTCAGTTTATTGTGATTACTTTCTTTTTTTATTATTTTTATATTTGTAACTAGCAAACGAGAGGAATCAGGAAGTGAGTAGAAGGAAAGAAGAAGAGGTACGTGTGTTCAAGATTGTGGGTGGAAATATTAATCCAGTAAGTGTTCTGTTCTTACGTGTTGTTTTTTTTCAGTTATTTATCTGGCCGGTTTGGATTGTTTTGTATATATACCTTTTAAATATTGATAAAAGCATCGACCGTGAAATAGAAACAAAATTAAAGTTTATCAGGACTCGGTCAGTTCTTCAGGTTTAAATTAAACTCTCATTTCCAATGTTTAGGTTTTTATTTAAAACTTTTTTCCTAGGCTCATATCACATCCATATGTTCTTCTCATATCCTCATGAAGAACTGACCGAGTCCTGATAAACTTTAATTTTGTTTCTATTTCACGGTCGATACTTTTATCAATATTTATATATTTGGGATAATAATTATCGGTTTTTATAAGATGTAAGAAGAACATATGGATGTGATATGAAAAAGGTTTTAAATAAAAACCGAAACTTTGACTAGAAGGGTTTAATTTGAACCTGAAGAACTGACTTAGTCCTGAAAAACTTTAATTTTGTATATACATATTACTAATTGTAAGCATTTCATAAACCTATACACATACATATATATATATAACTCAGAAATAATTGGTAGTCCAATTATCGGACTTGTTTTAATTATTGGTTGATCGGATAACTAAGAGCATACAGGGCATTTGAAGAAGGGCTGAAACTGATTAAAGTGAAATTTGAGAAATGCCGGATGAAAGAGAATTAAAGCTTAAAAGTCTTTGATCTCGTCCAAAGGCAATCTCCGAGCTGCATCCTCTACAATGATGATTAGAATAACTAATTTTCATCTATTGACAGACTTCTACTTGGTATAATCTTGGTATATATCATTAATTATTATCGACACAAATGGCTCATATACTAACATAGTTATTACTCATACTTCGAAAATCATTACTATAAAAACAGTCCCTATAAAATCAATAGTGCTTTTAATGTACTAATTTTCATATTCAACAAAAAAAAACTAAATTGACGGAATTTAAAAAGGGATTTCAGTGTTTGGTAAGCAAAAAATAATGTTTTAATAAAATATATTTGATACGTAGAAATAACATAAATTAAGACCTAAACCACGATTGCGAACCTATATAAGTGTAAATACATGCATATTATTATTACCACTGAGGTTAGTATGATTTATATTATTAATATGGCAAACCGTCTTACCTCGTACGATGATGTTGGAGTCGTTGGAGCGCTTTCGGATGTTGTCCATCTTCAATCGCAACTAACTCATTTACTCAATTGAAGATGGACAACGTCCGAAAGCGCTCCAACGACTCCTACTTCATCGTACGAGGCAAGACGGTTTGCCATATTAATAATATAATTTATTTAAGTGTAGTTTAAAACTTTTGTGTTTTCACTCCCTATTCTTTTTTATATGCTTACATGAAATAGTTTGATGATCTTGAAATAAAACTAACATATATACTATTCATTAAAGTTACTTCTTGTCAGTCATATACCTAGCGATATCAGGGAAGATTCAAAAGTATTATTATAAAAGTATTAAATGAAATGACAAATAATGACAACAAATATAATTACAAACTATAATGCCAATAATGACAAAGATAAAATTGTTTATAGCCATATTTAATAATGATATTCATTGACTTAAGAGACTAACGAACAAATAAATCAATGTAAAATACTTAAGAACTATAGCACCAAAAAAGAATGAAATACTGCATTTAAAAATATAAATTGTTACAAAAATGAACAATGATTTTTAAAAAACCAGTTTAGAGTTTCATTACTTTTACAAAGTCTGAGAAGTCTTTCTGTTATTGTTAAAAGCTTGTTTAGTTGAATATTTAAAAAAAGTGAAAGGATGGTAATATCTTGAATGAAACAGCGTGAAAAAAGAACTAATTTAGACACAGAAAAAAAAAGATAAATAGAAATAAAAAAGCTTTGTAACTTATCCGTATTTGAATAATTTTAATACAAATGGAACATTTATTATTTCTTCGCATATAATTATTCTTTTTACTTTGAAAAATATAGCAATCACACAAAAAAAACCAATATCCTAAACTTGACTAATGTGCATATTTCTATTGTACTTACCGCAAAAGACAATATGGCTGTAAAAACTGAAATCTCAACTGGGAATAATGGTTACACTAGTTTACTTGTTCGATTTCTTTACATCAACTTAAAATGAATTTGTTTATCAAAATTGGTTTAAACAAATTTTCTATTTAAATTTTGGAAATAATATTTGAAAATCTTTGAACGAGTTAATATGATATGCGAGAAGAGATTTAATTCTCAAAACTATTAAAATAAACATAGAATGACCATTTTTTCAGGATGTTTTGTTTCATGTGACGGATAGATAGCTGCCCGATAAATATGTTTTAATCAACCTATATGTTCTTTTTTAAGAAATTTTAATACTAGATATAAAGTTCTTATGGGTACGACCATATTTGAAAACGTTTAACTGAGCCTTTAAAATACAATTCAATTTCCCGGTTTACTCATTTACTTAATTTCAGATTAAGTAACAGTGAAAGACAATAATTATGAATTTTAAATCTTTATATTTAAAAACTTGATTTAAAAATAATTTTTTCTAATAAAATTTGTTTTAATTATTGAAGATAATCCAAGATTAAACGTATCAAAGCAAAAAAAGCTACATTCAGGCATCAGGATGAGACAGTTTTAATAAATAATATAGCTCTTTTTGTAACATATGTATATCTGTTTATATAAAACATATAATATAGAAACTTTTCAAACAAATAAGTAACTGATAAAGAGTAACAAAAAAAGAACGAAAAGACTTACTAGGATGTAAAATTTATCTGTTCATATAAATTTAGGCTACTTTTGTATGAACTGTATGATCTGTCGTTCCATTAATAATCACAAATATATTTAGTTATATTTTCAGTCATTAAAATCCTTTCAGTCATTTACTATTTCATAAATTCTACAAGATTTTAACCAAGAATTTTAACCAAGTCATCATCAGAGCTTTCTTTACATTTAGATGATAACTACAATAAAATTAAAAACAAGCTTTAAACTATAATTACATATCTTTAGCAGTAGTGGGAGGTTACAAACATGATTTCTTTCTTAACAACTTTAATGTTTTGAAAAACATAAAACGCCATAGCTATTGCCTAGATTGGAATAAATATTTCTACGTTGTTCAAAGTTATTTTTAATTTTCATTATCCTTTGATTGACAATGTGAATCACTCTTAAAGACTTCTTTTCTGTTCGTTTTCTTTTATTTTCTCTTTTTATAAAAACAAGTTGTTAACATTGAACTTGTGATTTATATTAGAAATAGGGAAAACCATCATACCACGTAACATGTTCTTGGAGTAGTTGGAGCACTTTCGGACGTTGCCTATCTTTAATCGCAACTCGCAATAGTTGCGATTGAAGATGGACTACGTCCAAAAGCGCTCCAACGACTCCAACATCTTACGAGGTATGACAGTTTTCCCTATTTCAAATATAAAGCAACCTAACCTCAGTGGTAGTAATAATATTCATTTACTAAAGTTATGATTGTATTCGATCACTGCTTTTACAGAAGTGTGATTGAAAGTTAAAATTTCGTTTTAATTTCAATTCCACTTATTGTTTGTATGTAAAAACAACTGATTAAACATCATTATTAATCCTTGGTTGAAAGCTTGGTGAATGTGGATATTTTAAAGTACAAAGATCTGAAACGTTACTAAATTTGAATATATTTTTTGGCATTCTATCGTAATATCACAGAAGTCATTTAGTAAAAGGTTTCATAATTTTCTCATATAAGAGATTTAGGTTTCTTTATTTTCATTGAAACACTAACTTCTAAACAAAAAATATATATTGAAGAACTTTAATTTTGTTGTTTCTTCAACTAAAAATGATAAAGGAGAGTAAGTACCCTTCATAGTGGAGTGCAGCAAGTTTTTTCCTGACGGAATGGTCTGAAGGTTCTTTCTGATTCAAACAAAGTAGCGAATGCTTGCAATGTAAGTTATTGGCTACTCAATTCCTATTTTATATCTTTCCTTCTTTCATTCTTATTGCCCTGTCACATAAACATAATAAACACCATTTTTAACAATGTCTCTTCCGAATATTTTATTTATTTATATATAGATCAAAATCCTTTCTTCTTTTTCTACCTACAGAAAAATGTTTATTTTATTTTGTCATTAAATAATGCATACTAAACTAAAGAACACTAGTTATATATAATGATAATTATAATTAAATCAAACAAGATTGAATCAGTGACTGTTAAACAAAGTGTAACATAATGATGGACAGTTGTAGTAGATGATTGTTTTTAAATCTCTTTACATCGCAGTTAAACAAATCTACACTACTATACATACCTTTACATTTTATCATCATATGAGATGGACAGTGAAGAAATAATTATTTTTGTGTCATGGAACAGAATAATTTGGCTGCTTTCCAATAAATTATGGAATGGTAGTTACGAAATGAGATAACGGCAATCAATTAAACTGATTTATACAATATATAAATATATTTCATCTCTTTTACAAAAGGGACAGTATAGTAATAATCAATAGCTAATTATCTAACGTTTGACTCTTTTACAACTGTGTAGTTTTCCAAAACTAATATTATAATATTTGCAAACTTATATGTAATTTTTACTTTAATATAAGTAAAGGGATCATACAAAACATTTTATGACTTTGACTTTTACTTAGACTTTGACAGGTTTACATGTTTTTGGCCTCCAAAGACATTTTTTGAATTTCGTCGATGATCAATATTTGTTTGGTTGACTATATGGATATCCAAAAGTTTTTAGACACTCCTCAGACCATCGAATTTATATTTAACGCAAAAATGGTTTCTATAGTGTAGATGGGGAGTATTATGTTTGGTATTATTGTTTCATAGAATTCATTTATATTTTTTTTTTTGCTAAAGTGTGATTAAAAACAAATTTATTTTTAAAGAAAGACTGTCGATAGTGTTGAAAAGTTGTAATTATTATGAATCAAAACGCAATCATTGAAAAAACCTTACATTTTTAAAACAACCGGAAAGAAAATTGGTGCAATGAAATATAAATATTTTGACTTGTAATTAATTTTGAAAGCTTGTGAACACGAAACAAGCCACACTGTTTGACCAACCATAATGGAATTATATCCAAAAATATCATATTTTGATAGGAGGAGCCGATCAACTCAGTGATAATGGTCATAACTAAGGAATACCTTCTCTGAGCTGGTAGTCAGGAGTTCGATCCCCACCTGGCCCTCCATTTATTTATGTGGGAGGTGAATAAATCTGAGCACGTCCTCCCTCAGAGAGGACGTTAAGCTGTCGGTCCCCAGCCTGTACGATATCAGGTACTCATTAAAGATACCTACTCGAAATGCACTTGAGTTAGGCAAAATTTAGGACTTGCAGTGTAGCTTCTGTAGAATCCGGTAAACGACTGACGTTATTACTCGCTAGGGGATCGGTTTAAACGATAACAAATAAAAATTGGAATGCCTTCAGTGTTCATAACTTTAGTTGTATATCCAATACTGACATTAATTATTCACCTATTATATTGTTGTAATCTATTATATAGCCTCGTGATGAGTATAACTTTACATTATAGCAAATTTGATGGATCCAAAACAAGCAGCCAAACTTCCAATAGAGTTTAGCCTATTTAAATATCATCTCTTGCAAGAAACGAATTTGTTTTCAGATTTTTTCATATCATACTCCTTTTATCATACTTCATGAGAAAATGGATGCAACACTTGAAGGACTGTTGCATGCTATCACTCCATCTCAACAGGGCATCAAAATGTATGCAGAGTCGCATCTCTACTGGCCAGCGCGTCACCGAATGACCAAACAGCCAAGGGAAGGCGTTGGCTAATAAATAAATAAATAATTTCTTATAGGGTGCAATTCAGAAAAAAAAATGTACAATTCATCCTTTCATAAGAAACTATTTTTTTTTTTTTTGTTCAATTTCATTACGATATATAGAAACAGTTGAATCGAATCAATGCTCTAAATAAACCGGAATATAATAAAATTTAGGACTCCCAGTGTAGAGTCAATACGGTTGTTTGGTATCACAAAGCGCATTCTTGTAACTAAGCTGTCTATTTACGGGAACAGTCACCTTAACTTGATTAAAAGATAAAGTCTAACACGACTTTGTATGACTGTTTATACTCAGTCAGTATTCTTGGCTAATTGTGTCTCACACCTATTAAAATATTAAAATCAGCAAACTTCTCTGAAAAATTGATTAAATAATTTTCATTTATTGAACTTCAATTTATTTATATTGATATATTCAAGACTCTAAGAATTCATTTTAATGATTACGACAAGAAAATTAGTCATGTTGCTCAATATGACTACAGACTTATATTGCCTCTTCACCTCATAATTGCAATATTCTCTCACAAAGAGCTATATTATTTTTATGGTTTTTTTTTTTCTTTTCTTAGTACTATGTAATTTCTTTTAAACATTAAACAAGAAACTGATATAATTAGTGGTTTCAGACATTTGTGTGACCATCTGAAAACTGCAAATTGTATCAAATAAATTGATTTTAAATTTTATTTAGATTAAAGGAAAAGAAAACATCTTACCCATGCAAATTTCAGAGTCTAACTTCAAAAGTGAAACTGTAGGAGTGAATCCTGTATTATATTTGAAAGTATTGTTTGTTTTCCAGCGCACGAAAATAAGGTTTTCTCCTTTCAGAGCCGTTCTGTGGGCAGAAATTCTAGCTCATTTATTATTTGGCACAAATTTTAGTAATGAGTGAGTCACATTACCTGTTGATTCAACAGTTGGAGTCCTAAATTTTGACTAACTCAAATGTATTTATAGTAGGGATCTTTCACGAGTACCTGACATTCTACCGACGGCTTAACGTCCTCTTTGAGGGTCGACATGCTCAAATTTGCTCACCTTCTGCATGGATAAATTGATGCCCAGAGTGGGTATTAAACCCTGGATATAGATGTCCAGAGGCGAACACGTTGACACTGTGCTAACCTGAACTCCGTCAATCAAAAATTGATCGAGTGAGAGGAACATTTATGAGGTAAAGTGTTACATTTTATTATTATTTATTGTTTAAACCAATCCAATGGCTATTTACCAGTCCTAAAGTTTGCCTAACTCAAGCGCATTTCAACTAGAGATCTTTAACGAGTACCTGACATCGTAAAGGCTCGGGACCGACGGCTTAACTTCCTCTCCGGGGGACGACGTACTCAGATTTATTCACCTCCCTCATGAATAAATCGAGAGCCAGGTGGGGATCGAACCCCGGGCTACCACCCCAGAGGCGAGTACGTTAACCACTGAGGTAACCTGGTCCCTAAAGTGTTACATTTCTCTTTAATTGTTACTAACAATAATAATATTACGTTTTTATAAATTATACAAGTTTGTATTTAAAGATAACAATATGGATTGCTAAAATATGTCACCCATTGTATTTGTCTGTTGAAAAAGTACAGTCTCAACCTTCAACCTATAAAGTTTGAAATTCTATTAAAATTAAATAGAAATTATTAAATGAAATTATAATTATTTTATAATTATTAAATGAAATTATAAAATAGAATCAAAATTTTAATTTTGTGTTCTAATAGTATTAAACGTAACTGTTTTACCATTTCTCTGGAAAACTTAAACACAAACTCTTTATTAGAAATTAATTCAAAATTGGATGAAACATTTTAATTAAGTCAATATATTATTACAGTAATATGCGGGAGATAAATTAGGTAGGTTAACAAAACAAGGTCTGGATTCCGAAAGTAGTCTATGTTTGTCAAACACTCGACCAATCAGGGAGTACTTTTACAGGCCTTTCAAACCACAAGCTCCTATCACTGGTTAATTAACTACTTCGGTGCACTAATGTGTTTACTCAGCTAACGCCATTACATTGTTTGGATGGTTACAGCGCAATAACAGAGATGCTAAGTGTTTGTATTGGATAAAATAACATAACAACTATGGGTTCTTAACATCGAAAACAACAATTTAATATTTAAACTCACAAACGATTTTAATAAAATGGATGAGTTAATAAAATATAATTTAAGGAATACGTAGTAGTTTTCATGTTTATATAGAAATCTATGTAAAATTAATAATAAGAAAAACGTGATGAAAAAGATAAACTGATTGGGGAATACTCACCTAGTTCCATATAGATTTAATCTCCATCAAATAAAAAAAGTTAATATTTGTCAATTATGAAGACAAGCAAATAAAAATGTTATCTAAGATAATATCTATAAAAATAATAATATAATATACTTCTAATTTCAGGTGTGGGAGGAAATTTCTGTGGGATTAATCATATTGTGGCATCATTTAGCCAAATTTACAAGCCTTAGGATGCATTTGGCAGAGTCATCCAATATCCTTGAATATTTTTTCAAATATTCTTAAATAAGTATGTTGAAAAATTAGAACAAATATAATATAATAATGGCAAAAAAAAAAAATTTCATGGTGCTTAAGGCGTTTTAACAGTTTTTACTTAATTTGAGGGCGCTGATTCCAGAAATACTGTCCTTTTTTCTCTATCAGGTCTAGTTTTTCTGCAATGGTATACTCCTCTCTGTAAGAAGGCAATAACTACAATAAATACAGGCAAATCAAAAAAGCAATATTTTTATTTAACTTTAAAACTTATATTCATTAATTACACGAAAATATTTAAATTCGTATACAAATATATGTGCAATATATTTGAATTGAACGTATATTTCACGCAAATATAGGAAAACTCATTTGCTTTATTTAAGGAATATCGTCAAGGAAAGGATAGAGCCATGGTAAGTTTGACTATAAAAATCTGCAAGGTTTAAGGTTTAGTCATAATCACTTAACATTCATCACAATAACAACTTGCAATTGTAATTATGAATCAAGAATGTATTTAATTAGAAATACGTCAAATTTTACGGTAAAAAATGTATGAAATATCAAACATCTCAATAATAGAACCTGGTGAGAAAAAAATTGTATTATTTTCGGAATCAGGGCTTCTAAATTAATCTAAATCAACTTAGAAACTTTCAGCACCAAAAAAGTGTGTTGACGAGTGATAATCTATTATATTATAGCCAACGATGATTCATATAATATACTCCGTTTAATACATTATTTCAATTCAACGCAACATAAAATAAAAGTTACCACAGATATTGGAAAACAGTTATTTCAGATGATGTGAATATTCCAAGCGTGAAGTGATAGTTTTGAAGCCGTCTTTCGAGCCGTTAAAGACAAAAACCGCTGGCACTGTCAGGACAGATGTGTTCACTCCATTAAACAAATCCAGCAATGTTTACTCTCCTGGAGGTCGTTTCATTTTTGTTTTTACCTTACTTTATAAAAAATAGAGTAAGTATAAAGGAAAATCACTTTTAATAGTTTAACTTATTGCCATCTGTTTAGTACTCAGACTAATTTATTTACTAATATCTTATTGAAATTAAGAAAAGTTTAAATTCTACCAACCTACTGCAAAACAAATAACACTATTATGTTTTACGTAGTTCAAATATTTATTATATCCTGGAAAAGGCCGCTTGGTCGCAGACTGAGGTTTCCTTTTAGAATTTCTAAAGCAAACAGGAGTTATTAGGCTAAGTTACGTGACATTAAAACTTTCTCTTGGCTCTATCCTTCTTTTCTTTACCTTTCCTCCTGTGGACGACATTAGTGACTACTTTTGAGTAAGGCGATTGTTAATCTTATTTTTATTCTTAAATAATTATAAATCCTTAAGTGAGGTTAAAACTTTAAGTGTATTAATACTATATAATATCACTTATTATATTAAAAAGTTATTAAAGTTCTAAAAGTTTATTTAAAACTCCAGCAATTAATGTTGTTTCTATTTACATTTAAATTTGTACTTTTCATTTAGAAATGTTATTATTGATTATAATATATACCTTTCTCAAAAATTGAAGAGTGAGCTATATAACATGACCAGAGCAGCAGATAACATAACATAACAGCAGAGTGGTGCTGTTATTAAGGAAGGAATTCACCAATGTACAAGAATACTAGAATTCGAATTTATATAAATATATACCTAAACGTCTAAAACACAGTAAGAAATTTGGTAATGCAACTGTGATCTTTTGATTAATCTAACTGGTCCTTGTCAGAGTCACACGAGGAGCTTTCGTTGCAACTTGCCTAGTAGAATAGTACTGAAAAAAGTCAATTCTCAAGATTCAAAACAAACTTTTGTCAATGCTTACAATTTACTTTATTTATTACGAGTATCTCCTCCTTGGGTTGGAGGAAAAATGTTTCAATAAGAAAATGGTTAAATTATGGTCTGAGATTAATATTCTTATTTTTGACTAATATTACAAAAATTTAAAGTTATTCCTTTTTTTTTATTAATAAATTCTTACTTCTGCCTATAAAAAATGAAACGTTTCGATTGCAATTATCAGCCACAATGTTTGGTTTGAACCTTGAGGACTAACCAAATACCAAGAGAATACTCCAGCGTGTTCAACGAGACCTGCATACTGAAAGACTGCTGCCTAAGTTAGCTAAGATATATATATATATATATATATATAAATGATCAAACCACTCAGATCAAACCACCACAAAACCCAACTCGGTTGGGTTTTTCACTCTGACGAAGACCACTTGTTACGGTTGAAAGATCTTAGTCTTGTTTTCCCATTTATATTGTGATTTGATTATTTATTTCACGTGTCTATGTGAAATCTTTATATATATATATATATATATATAAAAAAGATTTCACATAAACACGTGAAACAACAATCAATGATCAAACCACAATAAGAAATGGGAAAACAAGACTAAGATCTTTCAACTGTAACAAGCGGTCTTCGTCAGAGCCAAAAACCCAACTGCCAGTTGGGTTTTTGACTCTGACGAAGACCGCTTGTTATGGTTGAAAGATCCTAGTCTTGTTTTCCCATTTCTTATTGTGGTTTGATGATATATATTATTGAAAATGAATGCAATTCCTGCATTCACGACCTCTTGATTCACAGATTCTAGCCTTCTGGCTATTTTTTTTATCGTAGTTCGTAAACTATAAATCAAGTTCGCTAGTAACATTTCCAAGTAGATAGGTCAAGTGAACGAAAGAAATTTAATTTCATTGTCTAAATGTATATTTTACCTTACAGTAATAAACTAGCTTTCAACATTCATATGTTATCATCAGCTTAAGAATTAAAATAAATAAATTACACAAAGAAAGTTATAACTGCTATTCGGTCTAAGTTGGATTCAGAACTGAAGGCATGTATGGGTGTAATGGCGGGGGCGGGAAGGGGAGGGGTGAGTGGGAAAGGAGTGCTCATTAAGAGTCTTACAATAGTATCCGTATTGTCATAAAGAATGAAAAAGTATATTACCATAAAATAATGAAGTTCTTAAACACACAAAGAATATATATCTGTCAATTAGATATGTTGAATGGCAGAATATGTATAGTCATTGTAGCATTCTTGCTAGACAATCATCCCTCAACCTCGTGAGTATCATAAAAATACATGCTTGTTTGGTGTGTTGTTACATAGTTTTAAGTATTTCATAGTCCATATTGCATATGTAAACTATAATTTCATAAATATTTTGAATTCAACTATAAAGTTTGAATAATGTTGAATCAGATTTTGTGAAAAAATATCTAAGCCAACGTAAACAAATCCAACAAGTACAGCTGGTTGTCCGTTAGGCTAAGTTGAGTTTTCAGTTTTTACAGCTATATATTCTTTTGGAGCACTCATAATTTTCTGATTTTTTTTCTTTCGAATACAAATTTTAAGTTCTGTTTTATGAAAAAATTTTGTTTTTTATACAATTTGTCGTTTATTGTGGAAAAAAAAACAATTTTTGAAATCATAAAATGAACCGAAACTTCCATTTTCATCCATGTAATTTTAATCAAAAGATCCTTTCATAATGTTCTATTTTTAGGTACAATTTCTATTGGTTTTTTTAGAAATGTTTACTTCTTTAACTCTAACACCTCTTTGTAAAGACCTGCGCAATAACACTTTAATTTTCCCATATTCTAATTTATTATCTTGTCATTGGTTATAATTAGATATTTAACTGTTATAAAGATGATATACCTCTGTTGATTAATGAAATCTGCGTTACTTGTTTCTTTTTTTTGTCTCTGATTAAATTGGATATTTTTATTTAATAAACTGGTTAGTGGTGATAACTTGTTTTGATTTATATTAACTTTTTAATAATCTTATCAATCATATATAACAATTAGTGTCAGATTTAATTATGAACAATCAAAACATACGATGTTTGAACAAGTAGACATTATCTACAATGGATTTAAAAATCCGAGAAGAAAAGGAAAAAAAATGCGTTTATTTTTCTTAATAATATATATAGTTTTAATTAAATGTTAAGTTTACATAACTGAACTCTTGCTTAGCTGTACTCAATTGAAAGGATTTCACAAATAATGGAAAACTACTGGAACATCTGACCTAGTTCCGTATAGCATATACCTAATACAGGCACAGTTTCAGAGTTCTCAACAACTGAAGTTAGACAGTTACTTCCGGCCACAAAACTAACACCAGTTCCTTCAATGGGGAGTCTGTGCTTCCACCACACTGAACAGAAACTCTAGTACCCATTCCTCTATCTCTGTGACAACTCCACTGAGTATACATATAAACAAAAATTAAACAAATTGTTCAGTTAAACAAAATGTTGTTGGATTTATATTACTATAGAGACATTTTTATAGTTTTTGATTGGGTTGTGTACCTCATTAAATTTACAGTGGCGTACTGTCCTCTTTTTTTTATAACTTCTTTTGAAAATCGGATGCTACAGTCAACCAGTTTTTAAGGACAGGTGTTTAGCTATAATCTCTGAGAACTATTATCAATTAATATTATTTGAAAGATAATGGGACTGCCAACCAAATATCAATGTTGATTTTCAATTACTAGAAACTTAAACAAACAAATCTGATTTATAATTCCTTCTTTTTAACTATTTGGTACTTTCTTCTACATAAAATAGAATACTTAAATTTTATTTTTACGACTGAGAAGGTTCAACCATTGAAAGGAAGCATCATGGTTGCCTATGAATTAGTAGGTACGGGGTTTCATTCCCACTCTGGCTCTCGGTTTATTCACTGGGGAGGTAAATAAATCTGTGAACTAAACCCCATTAAACCATCAGCCCTTGTCCTGTACGATGTCAGTTTCTCAAAAAGATCGCTGCTCTAAATGAACTTGAGTCAGACAAAATCTAGGACTTCCAATATAGAATCAATGGGAGATGCCGTATTCCTTCGAGTAATGAGTCAGAGGGTGGGGGGTGACTAATGTCAGTCCCTGAGCCCCCCCCCCCCCCAAAAAAAAGAAGGCAGTGGTAAAATAATTGATAAAGTGTCAAAAGCTTGCAAATTTTTTATTTGCACTACATTTCTTTAGTCTTTGCTTTTATGGAATAATCATTGTAAGCAACTTTTTTTTTGCTAAACTTGTTGTTTAGTGCTTCTAAAACCACTAGCGTTGTTCCAGTTTAGTACTCACTTTACTAATAAGGAAACCACATTCCCTGAAAGATTTCAAATCATCATCAAAAAATCGGAATGCTTCCTAACTCAAGATCATTTGAGTTAAGATCTTTAACAGTATGTAGCTGACGGTGTATTCGTTTCGAGACAAGAGCTTCACGTAAGTTTTCAGTACAAGACAGTCTATGTCCATCTCCACCACTAAATCACATCTGATCCTACCTTTACACAACTAATAACCTATCAGCTACTTTTGCATTTCAAAATAATAAAGCTGCAGAGTAGTATAAACTCTTTATGAAAAACCAGTGTGGATTGTAAAAGAACAAGTCCAATGACAACAGTTGACAAATAATGATATCATAATTTTTTTCTTGCTTAAAGAAAAAAAATCATATGATATAATACAATATTTGTTCGCAATTTTGTTGATCAAACGATGACTATTTGTTAAATATTAAATTCAGTAGATTTACTGAATTCAGGAGATTTGCTGGAAGTTTACCAAACTCAGAGGGTTTACTGTATACATCAAGGAGCTGATCCTCATTTGTACTGATTTGTTTATATTGATACATATTAATAATTTAAAATATATAGTACAACGTGGTTACGTTTTTGCAATATATAATTATACAATTATAATTTATCGTCTTAAGAATGTAGAATATTTGAAGGCTAACTTCGAAATGATTCCTTCACGATTCAAAATCTAAATATATAGCGTACCTTCTTATTTATTTATTCTCTCTTGAATAAATTTATGGATACTGTAGTCCATAACCTACAGCTACTCTTCAACTACTATACACTCAAAATTCAAATAGACTAGTGTAAATCGTTTTTTTTCCTCCAAAGATCAGTTTTGTGAGCTTTTTTTTTTTTTTAAATATGAAGTATTAATTCTCAAGAATACTCTGTAAGCAATGATCTTACTTCACATTGTTGTAACTGGGTTGAAAACGTTTTATTCAAACTTTAAATGATTTTACTCCTGCAATTAAATTGAAAATATGCTGTTTCCCTTGAATTTAAATTTTAGCCCCATTTATATCAGTTTTTTTTTAATATTATACAGAAATAAAGGGTAAGATTCCAGGAATAAATTTCAACCTTAAGAAATCTCTTTTCCTTCACTATTTACGACTTTTTATATAATATTTTAGATATTACTTTAAAAATGAATTTTTAATTTTTTTTTGTACAGTATAAATAAATATTTAATATTTATGTCAGTAATAAGATAAACAAGAACAGGTGAAGAGGTTTTCGCGAGTCGTAAGTGGTTGCTGGGCCGATTGTCGAGTATGCCCGATGTCGGGCACACCCGTGTAGTCTTCGCAATCAATAATAGTAATTTCATGACTAAAACATGCTGAATAACTTGCTAAGTTTCGATTCTTCTCTCAGCCTTCTGATTCCAGGATTTTATAAAGTCTAATATTTGACGGATTTTGTTTTTATTCTTTCATAAAATTGTTTGTTTGTTAAAGATAGAAAATGTTGTATTCCTTATAATAGTTTCGTTGTGCATATAACATTTCATAAACAGAAAGTCTGGAATAAAAAACAGTGGTTTATATGACCATTTGATGGACTGATTATATCAAGGTGATTGTTGTGAAACCCTCGTCTAGCGCTGTTAAAGCTGTGATGCAGTTTTAATAGGGCGCGTAAAACTTGTTAATATGGTCATAAATGAATATGCTCGAAAACAGGGTCTCAAACTCAAGTTCCCCGAGGGTCAAATGAGGACTTTCGCAGTAACACAAGAGCAGCATGATGAAAACACTGAGTTATCTATCATCCCGACGTTTCAAAAAGTTTGAAAAAGTTTTATTCACACTTTAAATGATTTTACTCCTGCAATTAAATTGAAAATATGAAAATTTAAACATTGACGTTGATAGTTCATTATTTATTTTGCAACATGTTTTCATTGAAAATACAATTGAGCTTTACTATTTAGTAGAGTGTTTTGAGTTTCGGATGTACTGGCTATATCCTAAATTTGTAACCTCCACTTCAGGGTTCGAGGTTACAGGTGTTTTAAAACGAGTAAATCAATGTGCACTAATGCAATTCATTGAAGAAATCATTGCATCATGAATGTAGAAAATCTAAAGATAAATAATTTTAACAGAGGAACTCAATATAAACAAATATAGAATAGAAGGCAACGATGATCATACAAAAGTAGTTTCAAAACAAAGAAAATTATGTTTTAGAGTAGAAATTAAAATGTTTCAGACATATTTTTTTAATTTCATAAAATATTCATATCATATTTTAGTATATAATTTCAACAATATTGTACCGAGGGGTAGTAATGGAGTGATTAAGCGCCACTAATAGCCTCTAACACTCAACTCCGACTTTCGGCCTTCACGAGGCTATCCTGTTAACCTGCTATATGCAGGGACAAACGAAAGAGGAGGAGAAGGTGATCAGAGGCTGGGCCTGACCACCTTCGTTTCACATCTTTCCTAATCCCCAAATCCCCTCCTTTTATCTCAGCCCCAATCTAAGGTGTTATGCTATCTGTGCCGAAGGATGAATGATACAAGGGTTACTGTATTATGAACGGAGTCTCAAAGGTACCAGACGACCCCCTTGAGTAAATAGCCTTACTCCGGTATGCGGTGCTCTGCCGGAGCGGACAAAATACCACCGATAGAGCTTCAGGGATTTTCCCCTGTAAGAAGAAGGAAGTCCGGAGACCATCCTCCACGACCTCTCCTTCACAACCTCCCACAAGTGCACCTGAGGACCCAAAGAAGACCGTCCCGAAGAAGGAGAAAGGAATTTACTTTCTCCCGAAACGTAGGAAGCCTGAATGGACATTAACAATTATGGTTTGTGCAGATTATGCAAAGAGGAAGGAACACCGTTGCATCTGCTGACTGACTGTAAGGCAACTTTGCTGCACATAGGTAAGTGCTTCGGGGCTCTCAACAAAACCATAGAAAAACTTTTACAGCTGGGACTGTTGTTGAGCTTCTTGGAAATTAGCTAACTTCTGGGGTACTTTAGTACAGAAGGGGGGAAGTACAATAGTTCCTTTTTTAAGATGCAGTGCTATAGTCACCCTCATATAATAATAATAATAATCATAATAAATATTGTACCTATATAACTCTTTTTGAACAATTCACAGAGAAGGCAATCATCATCCACCTATCCATAATTTTTGAATAAATAAGGGAAAGGACGCAAATGTTTCTTTTCAATACCAGTTGAAACAGATCCCTCCGATGTGACTTCACCTTTTCGTGGTGGAGGGGCTTAACCCTGTCTAAAGGCTCCAGTTTTAATCATGTTCTGTATCGTGTAATGTGTCAGATGAAAGTCCTTAGTTGTGTGTGTATTTGTTAATGTTTAATGCCTAGAGTTTAATGTTAAAAGTTTTATGAACCTAGAATTTTAGAATAGAATATATATCACTAATGAAACATATATTAGCTTATCATATTGTCCAGTTTGATTATTAAATTTTTGTTATAACTAATAAAATGTATATATCCTTATAAAATGTAATAGTTATTAAATTATTATCTATTTACCCATTATTTCTTAAAACTTTTACTATATTGTTTGATAATATATCAACACGATGGACACTTTAAAATAAATCCAAAATTAATTGTTGATCAGTTTGATTGTAAGTTAATTTTTTGTTAAGTTGAGGGTAGATCACTCTAGTTTTTTTAGTTAAAGTAAAGTAAAAATTAGTACAGCGTTTTTATTAAAGTTTGTTTATAAAATATTCCATGAAATATATTTTATGAATACACTTTAAAAAAAATTGCCATCACAATTTCCCTAGTACTTTACTTTGTTAGAATGGTCATGCTGATATCTCTGATAACCTGTGTGCAACCTTCAAGCACATTTGGGTTATGTTGAACTGATATTTGTTTTAGGTTTATTTGAGATTTGTTTGTAGGCATTTTGAAACCTATTATTTACCTGTGATTATTATGTGTAGCTTAGTAAGTTATTTAAATGACCCTTATTTAGTTCAAAAAATACAAAATTATTTTGGAGTCTATAGTGTTAAAGAAAAGGATAAATTTTGTAGTGTTGTTGAACCTAAAGCTAGGAGAAGAATTGATGAGATCTCTGTTAAATCAGGACCAAATGGAGCTATTACACAATTACAAAAAGAGACTGAAGAGACTGTTTCTTCTGAATCAGACTTTGAAACACCGGAATTTGTTATTACTAACCGATTGTGGTATTTTTTATTTTTATTTGGAACAGAATTAGGAGATGAACTATTCTATTCGATATTTATTCCATTTTGGTTTTGGAATGTTGATGGAGCAGTTGGAAGAAGAGTTGTCATGGTATGGGCTACACTCATGTACATTGGTGGGTTTTTATTAGCTTATCTCTTTAATAGTAACAAAATTATCATTTCTTGTTAATAAAGTTCAATTATTGATAATTTAGTTGTGCAGTAGACGTTTTGTGCCGAACGAGACTCCTTTTAAATATACTTTGATTTTATAAGTCTAAAACTCTTATCTAAAAGTCTAAAATAAAAGATCCATTTTATGACCAAACTTTTTCACATTCAATACAATCTTCCGCAAGACATTATTAGGCTTTATTTAGTATGTATTATTGTTTTTTAATTACTTTATATTAAATAGTTTGCGCTTCTTTAAAAGTTAAATATGTTATTGCTACTTTATTTAAAGATTTATAATTTTTGACAGATCTGCTTAAATTTAAAGTGTGAAATCAAAGAAACTATTTGAATAATTAATTGAAATTAATTTTTATGATATTTAAGGGGAAAAGGAGATCATTTTCAAACTGATGAAAATTTTATTCCAGTTTTCAGTATGTTTAAAATAAGTATTCAGTTACTTATCATTACTGTGCATAAGTTTATTTTATTATTATTACTGCATGCCATTCCTAAAACCACTGTATTATATTGAGTTCTTTTAGTCACATAAGTGTGTGCCATTCATTGAAATTTTGCAAAATGTAATGTTCTTTTTTATTGTCAATTTTGTATTATCCGTATTATCCTTTGATTATTGGTGAGATTCACATAGCTTACTATTCTATAGTCTCATTTTACTGTTAATGATTAACATATTAACTATTTCAATTTTTGAAATTTCTTCATACCCATCAAAGGCATCAATTAATATGAGTAATACCACCTCAGTGGTATTAACAATATGCATGAATAGGTATCAGTGTTTTGATACATAATATAATCATCAATGTTTTGGATTTTTCAATTATTTGTAAATATATTTCAACCTTTACCAAAAACAGTAAAAAAATATTGAAATGTTTTACCTTTAAAGTTGTACACATTATTTTTCAATATCATTATTTCATTGTTTGTCATACCTATAATTTTTTTCCTGATATAGTAGGAAAGGTAATGATTTGTTTATTATTTTTAGGTCAAGGTATTAAAGACATTGTGTGTTGGCCTAGACCTGCTTCTCCTCCTGTATTTAGACTTCAGAAAAAATGGTCGCTGGAGTATGGAATGCCTTCAACCCACGCTATGGTGGGAGTGTCCATTCCTTTTTCTGTTGTCCTCTATACAATGTACAGATACCAGGTAAGTTAAACGTATAAAATCAATTTCTGTTATTATCATATATTTGCGTAAGTTTTCCCTGGGCTGTTCTACTTATCGATGTCTAACTTGTCATATATCATTTATTAAAAGTTTGTTTTTGTACCAAATGAATGGTTTGATCTTCCGTGAAAAACTACTTACTTTTTTTTTCTTTTTGCTTAAAATATGTCGATTTTTGAAACATCAATGCATTCTACTCTCCATAAATCTGATTCATTGAATTCATTATTGAGTTATCGTCACAACTGGTTATCATTGTTAATAATGATTAACTTATTTATATTGTTAACAATAATTGTTTCTTTTCTATATGAAACTGATGAAATCCACTTCAAAGGGTGTTACTTTTTACATCTTGTTAATAATTTGATATGATGTAGGTAGCTTTGTGGTAAAAAAACGAGCCCTCTCGGATTTCTTGTTTCCTACCCGATAACATGCAATCAGAAAACCGCCATAAACTGACTTCTTTTGCCTTGTACCATTGGGTTTTTTTTTAGCCATATTATTAAACAATTTTGTACTGAAAAATCTATAATAAGAAAAGACAAATGTTTGTTTGTCCACCACGAATGTTGCCAAAGTACTGATTAGTTGGAAGCAACAAAAGACGATGAAACCGATGACAATTAAATGAAAACGATCAATTGGTCCAAATGCAGAAACTAACAATTAATTCCGAATTATAGGTAGAAACCTTTAATTATTGGAGAAACAAAAGTAATTGGACAATTATTTTAATTGCCTTCTCGTTTGATCAGCAGACTACAAATTTATGAATGGACGTAACCAATTACGCTACATAACCAATAGCTACGTAACATATTCTCTAAAAAAACTTTCTCTAATACTTCAAAAGAGCCCCTTTTATTATCAAATTCTATAGTTTTGCCGTACCACGAATCATTGGACCCCCTTCCAAGATTAGCCAAACAACTTGATTTTAATATAGTGTTTTCTAATTGTAATAACGTGGGTAATATGTTAATAAAAAACTCTCCAAGCGAATTGGAGTCCGCTGGTATTTATAAAATTCCGTGCAAAAATTGCCATAAAATTTATATTGGTCAAACTGGTAAATCATTAAAAACACGTGTAAAACAACACCAATATAACGTAAGTAGACAGGAAAACAGTAGTGCCTTGTTCTTGCATATAAAAAATGAAAATCATCATATTGATTGGACAGGAGCTAAATTTATTACCTATGAAAAATCAATGTTGTTAAGAAATATTATTGAATCGTCTCTAATTAAATTTAATAGATCTAATATTATAAACATTAGTAACGGTCTCTTCAAACTTGATACTTTCGTCACGAGGGCAATAGCCTCTTCAAAGAGGGTTGACAGCTAGCGGATAGTTTTTTTACTTTTTCTTACTGTACTCCTTTGTTTCCCCAAACATCCCTTTCTGGACATTAGTCCTTTCCTGTGCTTTCACCCTTTTAAAATACCACTCTTCCCTCCCACTCTTCTCAACTCCTCACCAGATGTTTTCTGCATCTAGTGTTCAGTTGGGTTTTTGACTCTAACGTTAACCGCTTGTTACGGTTGAAAGATCTTAGTCTTGTTTCCCATTCTTATTGTGGTTTAATCATATATTCTCTTACATATTTAAACGCTTCTCGTAGTTTTAAAATAAATTAATAACTATGAATAAGAGAAAGGCAATTAAAACTAATAGCAGAGAAAACATTGATTAAAATATGGTTGTGACACACGCAGTGGTTCACGAACAAAGATGCTTGTGGTTACAGCAATAACATATTAGAAGCAATCGTAGACTATGGTGAGAAAACTCCACTGAACAGTCTTACAGATCAGATCAACAGATTTATCTGATCACAAGGATCACATCAGTTTAAATCATCGAAATATTAAATACTGCACTTAACCCATATGATGTGAGTGACGTATTGGAACGCTTCCGTGGCGAAATCAGCAAACGATGTGATGTTTGTGTTAGACAAATGTCTGACGTAAAAAGCTGATAGACGAAAGATTTAATTCATGTTGATACAAAGGTGACGTAATGTTCTACCAGCATTGCGACACATATCACCTGGTATAGATCATTCTAAACACTTTAAAAAACACATGAGTTTTTATAATGTCTTGTCTTGGCTCAATGGGAACACAAACTGACAAGGAAGCTGGAACGCGATCTATATTCCTACAGAGTGTTGGCTTAAATGTATTTCAAAAACCTCATTTTGCAAAGTATACACCCCGAGTATACGGATGAAAAACCACAAGAATTTGCTCAAATTGAGTAGTGCACTCCATATACCAGCTTGTAATATAATGATATATCTCAGTTAAAGTAGTAACTTACTATTGATTATGGTAGTACAGTATATTTCAGTTAAATTCACTCAAAAACTATTCGTAAATTAAAATGTTATTGATTAATAATTTATGATTTTTTTTTAAATTAATAGATCTAAGTAATTCATGCCAGTTACTACCAATTACGGATCAACACAAATACAATACATACAATTATGTATTGTATAACCCAAGGTTCGATACTTACTCTGACCCTCGATTTGTTCAGGCAAGAGGTGAAAGAATGAGTGCACACTTAAGCCAGTCGGTCCCGAGCCTGTACGATGTCAAGTGCTCGTTAAAGAACCCTACTCTACATATACACGAGACCAGCAGAATTTATGGCTCGCAATGTGAAATTTCATTGTGTGATATCGGAAAAGGCTAATCTTGGCCTATTTATGTATGCATGTCCTCATCTGCATTTTCAGTGTGCTCGCCTGTTTGTTACCTAGTGTCAACTATTGAAACAGCTATTAATATAGTATAACACTAATCAGTGTTATGAGACTAAAAAATGTCTCATTCGATTATTTACCGGATTTCTTTTTCTAATATGTTTTTATTATACTATAACTAACGTTTGATAATTAATGGCATTCGATTTTGAATGATTTTTGAGTGGTTAAGATCCTCTCATCCTCGCATTTTAGTTTTACGGCAATATGTATTGTTGAAAAATTCACTTTTTTCCCCAAAATGTATTTTGAGATACCATTATTTTTTCTCCTGTACTATTGATTCTGAATAGTTTAAATTTTGAAGATATTATGTCATTGATATTAGCATTAGCTGAAAATTAAGAAAGTTTTGCCTGAAACTATAATTATTTTAAGATATCATTATTAACCGCCATACCTCGTCTATCGCTGGTGAAGTCACCTGACTGGTTTCGCAATGGCTGCAGCATCAATGGGACTAATGTTACCTTTCAAAATCACGGATATATATTTGAAAGCTTGTGGACACAGTACTGGTCATATAGTTTGATGAACCATAATGAAATTTAAATAGAAAATATCTTTTTACTGGGCAATAAGCTGATGGATTTTGTTTTTCTTTTCTTTTGTAGATTAGCTTCCAGGGAAAAGGACATTTTAGTTTAATTATAAAATGAAAAAAAAATTTTTTTTTTGTTGCTTAACTACTAAAACTAGTAGAACATTGAAAATTCCTTATAGCATCTACCTAAAGTTAGTAATGTGTATCATTACAAAAAAAATCTCAATAATTTTTGACTATAGTTAGAATCGAAATAGCCCGAAAAATGCAAAACTTGTATCCTAGTAATCAATATCTGCCCTACTTGTTGGTTATTTTTTTTTACATTAAACTAACCTAAGAACTGAGCGAAAATGATTTATTAGACCTTAGAATACTTTTAGAAAAATCGGGTAGTTCTCTCAAAAAGGTTAATTTTTATATATAAATTTCATGTAAACCATAAATAAGGGAATGTTCTATACTCTAATTTGGTATAGTAAATATATAATGTAGCTCAAGAGTAGTAAATATGACTTGGTTTCTCTCTATTTTGTTAGATGTAACGGAAAAGCAATCATCGTTATATCACAATCTCGCAAAGGATTATTGATGGAGGTTAATAGTTATTCTTTTTAGGGTAGCATATACTTAAACAATTTTCAAAAATTAGCGAAGATTAAACGAATTTTAAAAAAAATAAAATTCCTAAAATCATCAGAAGAGCAGGTTAAAATCAGGATCTGTTTTGGGACAAAGTAACGATAAATTACGTTTCCCATTCTTCAATATTACTCAAAATCTATACAACTCATCTATACTATTTAGACAATGTTTAATGTAATATCAAAATGAATTATCAGTTGCAGCATGTTCACGATCTTTGGGTATACACACATCCACACATCGTCTCACACACATACATAAATATAATAGGAAAAAATTCAAAAATAGACTCAGTAAAACTAAGAATGATATACATGCATGGAATCTGGAAATCGATTACTATGCATTACTTATAGTAAATTAAATAGTGGAATATTTGAAACTATTATAGCAAATATGACGATGTATAAATGTTATCCTTTTATGGTTATTGAAGGAGTTCTTGGGACAGAGACATTGCATCCATCCTTCATTGCTTTATCGCAGAGATTCGGTTAAATATTTGTAGAATAATAATAACTATATAAGATATTTATTTCGAAATAACTATATATAAGGACATATATAGTTCTAAGTTCGAAATAAAGTATGGTATCATATATAATAACAGTGCATGTTGTATTCTGGATCACCCCATTTTAAAGATTATTTTTCGCTTCTTAAGATGCCATTTTATTTTTTGTTGTTGCTTACTGTAGTGATCAAGAGAAAAAATATTTGTAAAATTCGACTGATTTGAGGTCTTCAGGTTCCCAGAATATTTTTTTTTTCTGTAGAACAAAATATTTGTAAAATTCGAAATAAGTACTAATTTCAACCGGCTTTTCTGGTGTTTCTACAAGCAATATTTCGTATTTAGTATTATCTTAATGTGGATGTTGCATGATAAATATTTTATGAACCTCGAATAATGGAAGAGGAAATTTAAACTAAAAAGTACAACTATAAAGCTCCATCTTCAGTAATTTGGATTGTTTTGTCGATAAAATTATTCCATGTTTGGTGTAACTGATAAAATGGATATAGGGATGCACGCATTGTAAAATGAATGAAATCGTTCAACGATTTTATTATCTATTATATTATAAATACGTTAACTCGACAGTCTCTTGAAAATATGTTCATACATTCATTTACAATATTCAATACAACATTCAATATATTCATTTACGTAAAGTTAATGATCAAGCCACAATATGAAATAGGAAAACAAAACTAAGATCTTTCAACCGTAACAATTAGTCTTCATCAGAGTTTAAAAACCCAACTGAAACACTAGATGCAGAAAATATCTGGTGTTTCACCAGATCACAAGATCTTCGTCTTGTTTTCCCATTTCATATTGTGGTTTGATCATTGATTGTTATTTCACGTGTTTATGTGAAATCTTTTTATACATAAAGTTAAATGTAGCCCACTTCTGATAGTTTTTTCGGACACCTGTTCTAATTGTCCTGTATTGGCAACATCAAATACAACCTGTCTTTTGTTTCTATAGATTGATGTTGTTTTACTGAGTCTATTTTTGATTTTTTTTTCTATTATATTTATGTGTGTGTGTGGCGATGGGATGGATGTGTGTATACACCTCAAATACAACCTGTCTTTTGTTTCTATAGGTTGATGTTGTTTTACTGAGTCTATTTTTGATTTTTTTTCTATTATATTTATGTGTGTGTGTGTGGCGATGGGTGGATGTGTGTATACACCTCAAATACAACCTGTCTTTTGTTTCTATAGGTTGATGTTGTTTTACTGAGTCTATTTTTGATTTTTTTTCTATTATATTTATGTGTGTGTGGCTGTGTGTTTACAGTGATGGGTGGATTTGTGTTTACACCAAAAGATCGTGAACACGCTACAGTGATTATTCATTTTGATTATGCATTTTTTTCTTTACCTTCGGGTTCGGAATCAGTATTACTAAGCAATTCATTTTTTATCTACGGTTTTTCTCGGTTACTGTATATTATTATGTTTTTCTTTTAGCTATGTTATTATAGTTTTTACCACAAATATTTATTTATAGTAATGTTATTATATTATTTACTTTCATAAATAGAGAGACGACAATACGGGTGTGACAATAGAGTCTGTATGCATTTTGGACCTAGTAAATAACTCATCCCACTCCTGTTCCCCAATATTACTGCTATTGATCGTTGATTCGCTATTGTTCGCCTGCCTGATTATAACATTAGAGTAATTTCGATATGTACTAGATCATATCCCAGCAATACGAATCTGAAATAACTAACTATAACTAACCGGTCTCAGTGAATAGCCAAATTTGAATATTCTTACTTGAAATTCTGGAACAATACGGCCTTGCTCCTATATAATCTACAAAATTGAAAATAGATTAACAGTGGTTTTAATATGATTTGTTGTTTTATTGAAGCCGGCTTTTATTTTATAGCATTTAGATTGTTTGTATAGCAACTGACAAAGTTTGGTTGTCGGCAAGCGTCAAATAGAAGTATTTAATAAGGAAATCAAATTCACAAACAGTAATCACATGTCTCAGCCCATCGATAAAGAAGCAACTGCAATCTAAATTCAGAACTAACCGGTCTCAGTGAATAGCCAAATTTGGATATTCTTACTTGAAATTCTGAAACAATACAGCCTTGCTCATATGTAGCCTACAAAATTGAAAATAGATTAATAGTAGCTTTAATATGACGTGTTTTATTGAAACCTGCTTTTATTATGTTAAACGTTTTCACATTCATTTGTCATTGACTACAGGTAATGTTTGGATACAAATTACTAAATAAATAATGACGTAATGTTTAAATTGAAATATATTTTACGCACTTCAGTACATCTTGACTGGCCGAAAAAAAAATTGGGATTGCTAAACCACCAATGGTATATATTATGTCTGTAACATTTTAATACAAAAAAGTTGTATATTTTTAAAAAAATATCAGTTAAGTTATGTATACACTTAAAATATATACATTTGAATATATATTTTGATATATTGAAGTAATGAGAAAGTTTAAGCTATATTTAAATGTAGCTTATCAAATATTCTGCATTAAAACTATTTTTCACTCAGTTAGTATTACTGATTTTTTGAAGCCCAGTTAATTAAAGTTGAAAAAGAATTAATTTATAAAAGGTTGAATTAAAAGTTATAAAAAAAAATATTTCATAAAGTTTTGAATAAGCTAAAAAGTTTCATGCAATTGATAAAGCAGACTTGCAGTCCTACATTTAAAGTTTAGCCATCATCAGGAAAAGGAAAATGTTAACAAAATGTTTAATTAAGTTTTATAAAAAATTATGACATGATAAAGGCATCGACCTAGTACTGAAAAAAATAGGTTGAGAAAGTTTATCTGGAATCGTCAGTTTTTCAGGTTTAATTATTGAACTTTATTTTATTACATACATCATAGTTTTCTTATTTCAACCATATATATAACACATTTTTCATTACCGAGGTTTATTCCAGCATCAAACAATTGATAAAAGAAAACGTTAAGCCAATGTTTCATGTATATTTCCAAATTTGGTTTTCAGCAAGCCAAAAATACTAAGTGCTGAAGATGTCTATAAATACAGACAAAATGTTGGGGTAAGGGTTTTTTTTTTTTAAGAATCATTTGACGCTGGACCAAGTCTCTATAAAGAAGAATAGTATACACGTATATATATTTCACTAAAACCTCAAAGTCAAAAACACAGGAAGGAGACAAACACTCTCAATTCTCAATAATTTCTGCCTCATGCCATGTAAAGAAGAGATGAAGAAGCGAAGATGTTCTTTGTCGATGTCTTGCCGAAATTATTTAGAATCTGAGTGTTTGTCTCCTTCTTGTGATTATAATTTTGAAGTTTTTTTATTTTTCGAAATATATATAATGTCACTATTATCTATTAATACATGCCACATTTAAAAACTCCAACCGTCTCTAAACCAGTGCACTTGGTTTCCCTCTCTTATCTCTCCTGAAGACGGTTCAAACCGAAAATTAGAGACTGTAAGTGTGTTCTTTTAATTTCTCTATTTTTCTTTGTCTATATTGAACTATATTTGTCCGTTTTGGATCGTATTTCCAAAAAAAAAGTATATATATGTATATAAACTAGAATTTAAAAAAGAACACAAAGAAAGGAAACCTCTGAACTCACTACTATATTTCGATGTCCTCGTCTTCAGGAAAAGAAGTGAATCGCTCCAAAGGCTGATAACGACTGACTTGGCGTTCGAACTGAAGCACTCAAACAGTGTAGCCAACTTTCGGAGGAAAGGTAGACAGGGAAGATAAAGAGATAAAAGCCAAATAAAAATTAAAAAATGAAAACATTTAACTAAAATAAAATTAAAAGCTGATAACAACTTTAAAAAAAAAATCAACGATTGAGGTTAAGCCCAGGAGCCGATCTACCGCCCAGAAGACTAATAAGTGCTTCTTCTGAAGCTCTCAGAGTAACTTTCGAATTAGTCTGATCAATCTGCCTCAGGACCTGTACACGGAAACAGTCATTAAAACTGAGTCCGTGAGAACTGGCATGAGTAGCAACGGGAAGGTCACTGCGTTTGCCAACGGATGACCTGTGATTATTCATACGCAGGCTTAGCTTGGTGGAAGCCAAACCCACATAAAAAGAATCACACTGGGTGCAATCCAAACGGTAAACGCAGTTACCAGAGGTACAAGAGGTCTTGTGAGAGATAGAGTAGGTGCGTTTACTATGGACAGAGGTAAAGGAAGGAACAGGATTGATGATAGGACAAGTAAGACATCCACGACGTCCACATTGAACCATACCACCAGCAGTTTTTGGAGGCTTAGGAGAAGAGATGTGAGAGAAGATAGATTGAAGATTAGCAGGTTTGCGATAGGAAATGGAAGGTGGCTCACTAAAGACAGAAGAAGTACAGGAGGAAGAAGAAAGTATAGGGAAAAACTCCCTGACAACTGCACCCAGCCTATGAGCACCAGGAAAATAAGTGGTGATGAGGAAATTAGAGTCACTGCGATCCCTCCTAGGACCTGAATTATGATGAACGTCTGCAGGGACTATATATATATATATATATATATATATTGTTCCGTATAGCTTTTTGTTCTGCTCATAAACTAATATGTTCAAATGAAATTAAAATTTACCTTGAAAGGCGTAGAAGCAGAACAAAAGCCATCAATAATAGAAAGTTTGAACATATTGAATTATTACCTTTGATTAGAAAACTTATTTTGAAATGTTAATTCAATGTTAATTATTCAGTAAAATTGCTTGGTTTCAGTACCCAGTTGTGATTGGTTGGATTGTAGCCATCCTTTGGTGCACTCTGGTCTCAGTCAGTAGATTGTACCTTGGAATGCACTCTGTCGCGGTAAGTTTTCTCCTTTTACTAAAATAGGAAGATTTTTTTAATTATTATTATTATTATTAATTTTTATTTTTTATAAAATATAAAAAAAAATATTTTGTTATATTTAATTTCTGTTTTTTTAGGTATTTTTAGAAATCCTGATGACTGGATTTATTACTTCCACATTATATAAAATTATTATATTAATAATTTCATTTATTCCTTATCGTTTCAAACGATTCACTAATGTTTAATATATTGTACTCTGTTTTATCAGAGTTATTTGTCAACATTATCCATCCCCTGAAGACTTGTCTCTTAGTATTTTGTCATTTTCTTTGAAAGTGGTTAATTGATTAGTCTTCAAAGTTGTATGCGGTGTAATTTAATTATTCAATGACTTTACTGTGAGTAAAGTATAGTCACTACGTCTAAAAATCTATTTTGAAAGTTTGACGAATTCACACGTTTTGAGGTGCCTGAATTTATGTTTGTTGCTTTTTTTTTGTTTTTGAAAATGTATTAATATGTTTTGTATGTATATTGAGGTATCTGTGTTTTTAAATAAAACTTTTTTTCAACATGCATCCACACAATTATTGCTTATACTTTTAGACTTCTAATAAATTTATTAAATATAATAAAATCATTAAAATTACTAAATTTATTAAAAATATTATAAACACTTTTTCTTCTTCTCGGAGTTTGGTCAGAGTAAATATATGGAATCACCTTTTTGCCAACGTTTCGTCTTTATTTTAAGACATCCTCAGGGCTATAAACTAACAAAAAAAACCAATAAACAATGGACATTTGTCATTTCTACTTTAGAAACATCATAAACAAATTGAAAAAGAACTTACTGAAGGCTGGGTTCTGTTACAATACAACAACCGTTAACTGTCATTACATGTGCTGCTCCAAGCGACATATTATTGAAACACTGTTTTTTTAGTACAATCATATATATATACATACGAGGTGTGTAAATAAAGTAGTGAGACTGATTTTTTTTTAAATTTTCTATTCAAATATAATTACAATGTGATATTGTCACCTTCAAAATAGTTCCCTTCGGAAGCCACACAGCGCTGGAGACGGTCCTTCCAATCATTGTAGCATTGCTGGAACTCGGATTCTGGAATGGCCTTCAGCTGGTCGGTTACAGCAGTTTGTATGTTTTGTAGTGTCCCGAAATGAGTTCCCTTGAGGTGATTTTTCAATCTCGGGAAGAGGAAAAAGTGATAAAGACTCAAGTCTGGTGAATAAGGAGGCTGAGGAGCAACAGGAATGTTTTTACTGGCCAAAAACTCGTTTTCTTTTCGGAATTTTCGGAACCATTTTCGCACAAATTTTTCTCATCTCCAATTCATTGGTCAAAATGTGATGAACGGAGGTGTGATTCAAATTCAACTGTTCCCCGATCATTCTGACTGTCAAGCGTCGATCTGAACGCACAAGGTTCCGTACTCTGTTGACATTTTCATCGGTGTTTGCACTTGAAGGCCTTCCGCTTCGTGGTTCATCTTCAATCGACTCTCTTCCTTCTGAAAATTCCTTAAACCACCGAAAAACCTGTGCCCTTGATAAAACACGTTCTCCATAGGCCTCCTGAAGTTTTTCAAAAGTTTCGGTTGCATTATGTCCAAGTCTGAAGCAAAATTTGATTGCACACCGCTGCTCAACTTTGAGGTCACTCATTTTTAAAACGCTCAAGAAAAAACCATTTCACGAAAACCAACGCTACGGACAAACAAATGACTGTGGCGAGTTCAGATTCATACTGGAGGCGCATCACACGTGCACCTGACGCTACTCAAGGCCACGCGTCTCCAGCGTTGCCAGATCGAAAGCGACGTTGCCAGTCTCACTACTTTATTTATACACCTCGTACACACATATACATATACACATATTATAATATATGTAATATACATAATATATATCTATTATAATAGGGTGGATACATATTATAATAGATATATATTATAATATGTGTATATGTATATATATATATATATATATATATATATGATTGTACTAAAAAAACAGTGTTTCAATAATATGTCGCTTGGAGCAGCACATGTAATGACAGTTAACGGTTGTTGTATTGTAACAGAAGCCAGCCTTCAGTAAGTTCTTTTTCAATTTGTTTATGATGTTTCTAAAGTAGAAATGACAAATGTCCATTGTTTATTGGTTTTTTTTGTTAGTTAGTTTATAGCCCTGAGGATGTCTTAAAATAAAGACGAAACGTTGGCAAAAAGGTGATTCCATATATTTACCCTGACCAAACTCCGAGAAGAAGAAAAAGTGTTTGTTAATATTTTGTGGTCAAGAAAACAGTACCGTATTATAAAATATTATATACAAAAGAAAATATTACATTGACACAGATAATATTTAGATAATAAGTTAAATATATGACACAGATAAAATATCTAATTAATATACATATACAAAGCACTTAATTACATGAAGAACAACAAATGTAAATTATAGAATTAACATGTATACATTTATAAAAATTTTAAAATATATTTATAAAATAACAATCAATTTTTTTGAAATAAAATAGAATATATTTAGCATTAGTAAATGTTATATTTAGTGATTAAACCTAAATAAAATAATAATAGTAAAAAACAACTTATAAAATTAGTGGAGCTCAACTTGTTAATATATTTTATCTATTCAAACTTATTACATGCGCTTACATTTCAAATAACATTCTTGAAATGTGATATCAAGTTAATATCTAGTTTTCAATAATATACTTGAAACAGTTAGCATGTATTATATATAAAATAAAAAGTATGACGTTATTAACTATATAAATTCAAAACACTTAAATTGTATTGTTAATTACGCAGTAAAATTATTGTAATATGAATTACTGATAGATTTATTTAACAATATATAATAATGTTAAAGTAAGTTTTGATCAAGTTATGAGAAAATATTATAGTAAGTCATAATCAAGTCCTTGCATAAATCGTTCAAAGAGGTAGATATATCTTTGCCATAGATTAAATTACAAAAGTTCCCTAGAGGTCAGGAGTGTTTTTTTCCTAAGTTGTGTAACTTATAATACATACAATGTTACAAATCTACATTGACATTTCAAAGGTTACCGTGAATTACATATTTGCTATCACATTAGAGAATAATATTTTCAAAATAGAATAATTCTTACTATGGATGAATGTTTAATTTAGTTATGATTCTAGCGGTATATACAACTATTTATGAAAAAGAGAATTATAACTTATCAAAGTCTATTTGGTTTATGAAATTAGCGCCTGTGCCTCGTAAGTCAGTTTTATAGGAGCTGCAGCTTAGTTTAAGGCCACACTTCACTCCTTACTACTCGTAGTATGAGTTTCTGCCTGTATCCGTCAAGTAGACAGCAGTTGATCAAGAGTGGATGATCGGTATCCTGAGTCCCCTTAGGAGGAAGAAGTTAAACCTACTTAATGCAGATACTTGCGAAATTTCCATAACCTATGAGGCAACGTGTATCTTAGTATCCTGGGCTAAAGTTAGCAATTCTCATACGATATTCAAATCCAGGTAAAAACTCCTTTCTTGTAAGACCAGCAGACTGATCATCCATTGCACATTTAGTTTTCCTATGTGGTTTATATGAAGTTCCCGTTGTAGAATTACCCGGAAGGCGTAAGATGGCTTATCATTTCTCTTAGTTTCTTCATGGGATTTCGTTCAAGAAAATTTAACATTTCCATTTTCCTGACTTGTCTGAAAAGTGCTGAAATGGTACCTAATATTTGTGATCAATCATTGATGTTTTCTATGGTTTGATAATAACTTTGTACTTACTGTGCTGCCAGTTATATTATTACATGTCCTGTTGCCGACTCAGAGTTGATTATGTATGATCCATTTGTATGGTTAGCAGTTCTGGCCTTTTGTTTTAACAATCATGACCTAGTCTGTAGTCTCCCTCTTCAATAATAGCGAGAGTCTATACCTAGGTCTACACCTGGGAGACCGAAATGGGTGGGTATATGTGTGTGTGTGTGTGAAGACACAAAATTGTGTATCCACACAAAGTGGGTGTGTATCCAAATTCGCTAGCACATTACCAATTCCATCAGTATTAAATAAAAAATTAATTTGAAATTAAATTTGACAGAAATTTGTTATTGGTTTGAAAATAGCTCTATTGTGTTTCGAGAATATTAACCATGGGATAGGTAATTTATTATACTTTTTTTTCATAACTGTATTTTAAAAACCTAAAAATTTGTTTTTTTGGATTACTTTAATATCCATTAAATCGCAAAATTGATTTTTTTACACCTTAAGTGTACTTTGCTTCATCAAAGAGAAATACAAATGCTAATGGGATTTGATAACAAACGCAAACAGCCGTTATCAGCTACTTATTTTGACTGAGTGGCTCCTTCCTTGTCAATAGGACTATGCACCCAGTTTGGGGACTCCTGGATAGAAGAAGTTAGCCCAATATGAAGTAAAAATCCAGTAAAAGTTGTTATCCCTCTGATTATCACTGGTTCAAAGTTGAACAATATTAGGGAAAAGTAACTAGTAAATATTTGTGGTATGACAAATGGCATTATTTTTTAAGTTTGTTCTCTGTTGGAGACATACACTATGCGTAACCAATGGCTCGGTGCAGTCAAAAGTATCCCTTGAATGATTCCAGTGTATGTTTTATTGTGACAGCAAGTGACTCTCTGTTGCAGGACGTTGTAGCTGGTCTGGTGCTCGCTCTCTCCCTCATGGTCCCTCTGGTTCCTGTTGTCGATCTTCTTGACAACTTCTTTGTCACCAATCACTGGTCTCCTCTTGTCCTTGTCATCACTTCAATATCTTTAATTATTTTTTATCCAAAGTACAGCAATAAATGGACTCCTACTAGGTAACATATTTAAATCTAGTTTTATTTTTCCATATAAAATTTAAAATAATATCAAAATTGATTAGCTCAGATCACACCAAATGCCAGACTTGTATTTTCATAAGCAAATTACTGTTTTCTAAAAATAACCTATATTGAGACTGTACCTTATTTTACATGTATTTTAACCTTGTTTGAATTGAAGGGTGGTTTAATACTATTTCTTGTTGATTAATTTTTACAGTGCAAGGTCTTATTAAAGTTTGTTTTCTTGACTGCGAACAACCCATATACTTTATCTCAGTGCTTGCTTAATAATTATGCCTTTTCTGATAATCATCGCCAATCGCCTCACATAGCTGAAGACAAGTATCTCCAAAGTGGTCGATATATACCCAATAGACTAATTATTAAAAATCTCCAAAGGAATTGGAAAATGTTAATGGGGTTTTGTCAAAACTAAACTGTACAATTGTTGTATTTCTCATTTTTTTTTAATTTGACATTACTTACTTCCTTCACAACAGAGACAACGTTGTAGTCTCAAAGAAAAATAATATTAACTGAGATGAATTCACGATTAAAAGAAACTGATGTCTCTGCAATGTTTAAACTCCTAATGAATTTCAACAAGCATATAGTTATCATTAAATAATTAATCTTAATAATAACATTGTAATAAATTAAATAATTAATTAATAATATTTGTTAATTGTATTAACAAATTCAATAGACATGTATTCTTTATTTTACTCCTGTGTCATTTTACATATATCTACGATTGTTTGAAGTAGTAGGTTAAGAGAGTTGAAAACAGTAAAAGTTTTGGTTCCCCGGGTTAATGTGGTCACTATTAGTGAAGTCTCCAGGTGCACAGAACATACAAGAGAGGCTATGGGCTTAAGACCAATGCGATGATGTGAGTCTGCAAAGATTTGAGCTCGTAATCAGAGACCACAGACTCAGTTTTGGGTAGACGTTCGTTGTACTTAGTCGACAAGAACCATTGCTTCCCTTTAACATCCACCTGTTGTAACCACGGTAACCTTTACAGTACTACTGCAAAGACAGATACTGCCGTCTGTTCTTGGTTTTACAGAGTCCAAAAGGAGTTGAGATGAATGTCAACTGAAGTTTCAGTTGTAACTGAAAAGCTCTAAAGATGCCGAAAGACAAAATCCCGAATGGGCATAATGAGGAACTTCATCTTAACGTAAAACTAGACAAAATATGGAGAATACAACATCTCAACGTCACTTAGCTACTTACCAAATGCAAAAAAAAATAAAAGATAAGTTTGTTCCGTTGGTATTTAGATTACTAATAGAAAGTTAAAATAGAAGCTTAAATACTGAAGTCAAGCTCTTCTGTGCTTCATATGAAAGTATTAATAGAGTGAAGTTTTAAGAATAATACAGCTTTAATTGTACACCAAAAATAGGAATACACTGTAATAAAAAGTTGAAAAAGCAATAAAACACAAGGAGACCAAATTATAATATGACTATTAAAAAGTTATTATCTTTAAAAAATATTCGCTGTAATTGTGAAAATGCTACAATGCCTGTACAACAAAATACAGTAATCTAGGACTGGATGGAGTTTAAAGGAAATACAAAAGGAAAATATATTTCTCTAAATAAAAAATACTATTTTTCGTTTTTATCGAGGTTTGGTCTAGCTTCAATAATACAACACCTTTAAGCCGACCTTTCGTCTATATTTCTAGACATCTTCAGAACTACATCAATAAAGAATTTTAATTACAATAACATGAAAAGTAATTATATGTAATTTACTATGTACATTATAATACATATAATATAATAATATAATTATAATTACATATGTTATCCTGTTTAAATATTATATGTAATGTACAATTCCATGTTATTGTAATTAAAATTCTGTATTGATGTAGGCCTGAAGATGTCTACAAATATTGACGAAACGTCAGCTTAAAGGTGTTGTATTATTGAAGCTAAACCAAACCTCAATGAAAAAGAAAAATAGTGTTAAATATATGTGGTCGAGGTAAGAAAAACATTACATAAAAAATATATATGTACGGTAGAGTTAAGTGGTTCGTTATAGATTGGGATCCAGGTAGTGGTTGGCTTTGACAACTCCAGATAGTTACTACGCTAAAGTTACATATGAGGTCTTGACTTCATTATTCCGGGTTATTTGTTCCTATATATAACAAGCAGTAATGCCATCGCTTGTTGTATATAAATTACTGATTGTCATTTCGACTTTGTTCAGTAATATGAACTTGTTGATAAAGTTAAATTGTAGAAACTTAATAGTAATTATTAATGGATGAGAAACATTAACATATTTATTAAAATCGCAAGGGATTTTTGAATTCTAGATTTTGTAGTCCAACCTGTATTAAATACGTATTAAAACTATCAGATCTGTACTATATTTCTATTATATCAACTTTTATATTTGAGTTCTATCATGTTTGTGTGTTCTTATAATTATTATATATATATATATCAGTTGGGTTTTTGACTCTGACGAAGACCGCTTGTTACCGTTGAAAGATCTTAGTCTTGTTTTCCCATTTCTTATTGTGGTTTGATCATTGATTGTTATTTCACGTGTTTATGTAAAATCTTTTATATATATATACTTAAATCCCTCAATTAATGGTCAGACATGCGATATGGGTCTAATACCAAGCATTAGAATTTTTGAATCTAGTTATAAGAAAAATAGGGATGCTAATTGATTGGCCTACGATGAGTAATAAAGCTTTTATAATTAGTAACTTGTTAGTTCTTCCAAGTATCGCTAGGTTGCACTTCGTACTTAGTTCTTTCAAGTATCGCTAGATTACACTTCCTACGTCCAGTGATAACCGCTATCTCCAAAGCCTTGTTTAGTTGTAAACTTTCTGTGAAATTCTTTTATTCGATTTCTGTGATTTTAATCTAAGAATTTGGAAAATGTAAGACTAACCTGATGATGACTAAAGAATAGTAGAAAGCTAGTTTTTATAAGTAAGTCTTGTAAGTTATGTCAAATTCTTTATCTGTGATGTTGTTTTCAATATAATTCAGTTCGAAGTGATTCAGCTGTCTTAAAATTGTTCATATTTATTAAAGTGTTTCAAAAAAGTGTCTCAATGTCCTTTGGGCAACTTATTTGGGAATTACCAGCTTGTATTCGTAAGACTGTCAGGAGACTGGAACAGCTTAGTTTGAAAGTCGTTAATGCCGAAGCTGCGGTACATTTCAACAATATATATATATATATATATACTTTTTCGTTGGAAATACGATCCAAAACGGACAAATATAGTTCAATATAGACAAAGAAACATAGAGAAATCAAAAGAACACACTTACAGTCTCTAATTTTCGGTTTTTCTCTAGGTTTCTTTGTCTATATTGAACTATATTTGTCCGTTTTGGATCGTATTTCCAACGAAGAAGTGTTTTAGTGCGTGAAGTGCATCATACTATAACCTCTTGTGCTGTTATATTTGTGTTCTTAACTGCTTTCTTGTTTTCTTCAAACGCTATTCGTTTTTCTTTTTAGTCTTCTAGAACAATATAAGGTAGACAGGGTCAAGTTATTGTGTAATATCCTGACCATTTATGGTTTGATCTCAAGTTTTTAGCATCTTTTGCATTTTTGTTTTGATCTTGTTTTGTTTTGTTTATCATTCTATTTTTGTTATTGTGTATTTTGAACCTGCTTGATTCATTTAATCAACAAAAATTTAATTTCTTGGATTGTTTCATTTTATCTAGGAATAATAAATTTTATTATTTGTTTTAATTCTAGATTTTTTATTTTGCTTTATTTTTTTAATGTATGAAATTTGTTTATCTTAAATTTAAACTTATTATTTTTTAGTTTGTGTAATTTTATTTTGAAATCAGTTATCTTTTGAATATTATTTGTTTTATTCTTTATTTTCTAGCTTTTAAAACTGTTATGTAAAAACGGTTCAAACCGAAAATTAGAGACTGTAAGTGTGTTCTTTTGATTTCTCTATGTTTCTTTGTCTATATTGAACTATATATGAGCCGTTTATTTTGAAAGTGGCCTAATTCCATTTTCCAAAAAAATTTAGCTAGCTATTTAAATAATTACATTTTTACGTTATCTTTACCTTTTGCAGCAAATTGTACAAAATTTATTTAAAATTACTAAGATTTTTTATAACAAAAATTAGTTGGTAAATAAAATGACAATATTTTTAAATTTTGTAAAACGCAAACCCTTAAATATCTCGATTTTAACATATTAATGGAATTAGACCACTTTCAAAATAAGCGGCTCATATATATATATATATTGTAAACAGGAAACGATCCAAAAGGACAACAAACGTTTCACGATGAATCATAAACACAGAACTAAGGAACAAACACACTTACTGTCTCTAATTTTCGGTTGAACCGTCATCAGGAGAGTTGAGATAGGGACACCAAGTGCACTGAGATAGGGACCCAACCGTTGGGTCTCCAACCGTCGCTTCACAAGTGCGCTTGGTGTCCCTATCTCAACTCTCCTGATGACGGTTCAACCGAAAATTAGAGACAGTAAGTGTGTTTGTTCCTTAGTTCTGTGTTTGTGATTCATCATGAAACGTAATATATACAGGATGGGCCATAAGTTTCCATACATAGGCAAAATAAACATTTTATGTTGAATAACCATTTCATTTATATAATATGCTCTATATGTTTTCAAAGCACATATTAATACGTGTTTCCCACTATTGATGAACACGCATTAGCACAGTTGAAGGTATGCTTGTAATGGCGTTGGCGATTTGTTCTTTTAGGTGATTTATGTCTCGTATCTTTACCTGATACACCATAAACTTCAAATGCCCCCAAAGATAGAAATCTAGGGGGCAGAGATCTGGGGATCTGGGAGTTTGGATCCTCGTTCACTTTAGTTAATGCCCATTCACAAAATTCCATCCGTCTATCCGGGTCATCTTCACTCAAATGGTGTGCCATATGCAATTTGTATGGATGCCATTTGTTTGCTTTTAAAATGCGCCTGATACTCGATCTGCTGACACCACTTTCTGCAGACAACCGTCGTGTACTCTTTCTGGGACTCCGTGTAAGCGCTGTAAGTATCGTAGCTGTTGTGTCTTCATCGGTGGCCGTACATCTTGGACCACTTCTTGGTTGATCTGCAACATTTCCAGTTTTCTGAAACTTGGTAATAAGTTTAGCCACAGTGTCATGTGTGATGTTGGTTCCATGTTTTCTGTTAAATTTCAGTGCAACCATGCGACTGCTTCCCGACCCAGCCATCAGTATGATTTCAATTCGTTGCTCTTTCGTCAAACGCATCTTCTAGGGTATCTGAAATAGAAAAAAATACACTATACATTTTCCTATGTATGGAAACTTATGGCCCACCCTGTGTATATATATATATATATTGAAATTCGTATATTTGGGGAACAGTCCTTCATTTATACATGTGAGATTAAATTTTCTGCCCACTTTTGTCTTTATCAGTTTTCTGGATTTCGTTTCCAAATCTCGTAGTCTTACTTTGATTTCTCTAGGAACTAGGTGTAATAACTCACCATATGTTTTGCTGTCCATTTTTTATTGTTACCGACGTTTCGGTCTTCTTTGACCATCTACTGGGTGATTTTTGAACATATATACATACTATTTATTTATTTTTTTTTTTTTTTATATAAGTTTAATGAAAGATTTTACTTATTATACTGGTAAGAATATTACCATTTAAGAAAATAAACTAAGAAGGGAGACATATGTAGCAATTGTGGAGTGACATACTAATGTCTATTTTAGCAGAAAAATATTACTTTTTTTTCATTCAAATTCACCTTTGTTGTCTGCTGAAGAAAGGAAAACCCATTTGGATCCAATTTAATAAACACAGAATTGCAACCTGCCAGTTTTAATGTTTATGTTCCTATTTTGTTAGTCGAGTGTTAGAATTTAGTTTTTGTTAAAAAATGTTGAATAGTTTAAAATAGTATGTATATATGTTCAAAAATCACCCAGTAGATGGTCAAAGAAGACCGAAACGTCGGTAACAATAAAAAATGGATAGCAAAACATATGGTGAGTTATTACACCTAGTTCCTAGAGAAATCAAAGTAAGACTACGAGATTTGGAAAAGAAATCCAGAAAACTGATAAAGACAAAAGTGGGCAGAAAATTTAATCTCACACGTATGCAAGGTTGTGTGAGTCAGTAAAATGATTTTATGCGCATTTCTTTGATTTTGATTTGATGCTGTTGTAGGGGTGACACGGCGACTGTGCTGAGCGTATGTGCAGGAGTGCAAATAGGATCATGGACCAATTACCATCTGGGACAGATGACAAGTCCTTTGGAGCCACCTCCCTATCAAATCATTTGGCCTTCGTATGAAATGATAGGTATTCTTTTTATTACATTATTCAAAAGAAGCATTGTTTAACTAATAATATGTATTTCAATTATATGGAAACATCATTTTTTGTTTAGTTTCTCCGGTATCACTACAGTCATATGTTAAAAGAAAATCAATGTTCTCAGATGGTTTCATAGAAATATTAAAGTTAAGACATAAATGTATTACATTTAAAATATGAAATTACTTTTCAGTCACCCTATAGTGGGAATTTAATTATTTAAATAATAGATCTCATATTTATTTTTTAATACAGTACTGTTTCATTACTAGAGGTGGAAGAAGAAATACTTCTATTTGTTTATTAGTACTTTTTGTAAGTGTGCTTTTTACATTATTAAATTTTGCTTTGTTTTTACTTTTTGTTTTTTTTTATGAAATTGAAATCATTATTTACTTTATTATACTTCGTTAAATAATATTTAATAACATATAAATATTTTATATTTAATATTTAATTTAATAATAAATAATATTTCTTTATTTCTATGATAGTGGAAGTTGTAATAGCACCATTAATTTAATGTTTATTTGAATCTATACATTTATGATAAATTCTTTCTTATGAAAATTTAATATTGTATCGAATTTCTTGAAATAATTAGACATTTGTAGTTGCGGACTGATAAATATCAAAAGTGGAGAAATTCCAAGTTATTTTTGTGTATATATCTTTCGATATAATTATATCTTCTGATGAAGTATGGCCATGGAAATACCTGAATCAACCGCTATATGTGTGCAAAATTGGAACAATATTGTTTTGGAGTGATAGGTCAAACATTTCAAGCAAACCATCGTAGATTTGATCCAGACAGTAAAAAGGAAATGCTTATCAGAGAGAAATGCAATTTAATTTGTTGTAGGTTTGAGCTTACTGAGATCAACACTGGGTCTTTGTTGTATAATGGCCACCAGGGCAGTATGTAAATCAGCCTGCTATGCGACTCTTTGTTTCATGCTCAAACTGAACTCCGATGAACTGAAGAAGTCTTCTCACACGTCGCCTTCCAGCACCAAGAACTCTATTGAGCTCACCTACACCTTTATTACATACTTGTTAATCGGCATCAACATCGTCTACATGCTGCCCACAGTCTTCAAGCACCTCCACATAGATAGACCCACCTTTTACACAGAACTCTAACCTTGCAAAATACACCTTACGCCGAGTACTGCCTTGTATGCATCAAACATCACCCTGATGTAAAACATAGCCCTCCTGCATAGAAACCCCTGCAGTTTAGTCAAACATTCCAGGTCGTTTACTAATCACTATTTTTTTTTAAAACCAAATTGTTAGATCAGCACTCTATTCGACTATTGCATCTGATAATTCTAACACACACAGTTATAGATTATTTAGTTCTATTTCATTATCTTAGTGATCTCTATTGAGCTCTAATGATTTCAATGATAGGTCTATTCCATATTATTATTCTTAGCGACCTTTAATTGTAGTACTAATTATTTCAATTAAAGGTCTATTCCTTATTATTAAACTATATGATCTTTAAAATGAATACTAGTGATTTCAATTTAAGGTTTATCCCATATTATTAATCCTAATGATCTATAAATTGAGTTCCATTGATTTATTAAATCCCAAATTAATAATCCTAATTATCTTTAAATTGAATACTAATTATTTAAATTAAAGGTCAATCCCATATTATTAATCCCAATAATATTTAAATTGAATACTAATTATTTCAATTAAAGGTCAATCCCATATTATTAATCCCAATAATATTTAAATTGAATACTAGTTATTCAATTAAAGGTCAATCCCATATTATTAGCTTATCGACTTTACGGGAGCGTTGCTACGGTCTACACAAATAGGAACCTTTCCTCTCCTCCCACTCATGCCTTATCTTTTCCTCACAGCATTCCATCCAACTAATGCCTTGTTTCTACAATTCAGAGTCTATTATTTCTTTAAATAATATTTTTGTTACTTGCTTAGGTTAATTAGTTGTTAAGTAGAGATTTATTATATTTGTTATTAATTGTTGCTTTATTTCTATTTGTATTATTGGACCTTACACAAAACATCAAATGTCTGGCTATAACTATTATCATTTGTAGTTTTACAAAAAATTATTTATTACAAAATCTTTAAGTTATTAAATCATCTGAGAGGTATATTTTATATTTTCATTAGTTTATACGCCTGGAGATAAGTGTAACTTGGGAAATGTTGAGATTAAGTTATTTAATTATTACTTAAATGTTTTATGGACAAGACAAGGTTATGGAGGTTGTTATTTTAAAAAGTGTTCGAACACTTATATTTAAGTATTATAATAGGGTTAATTTTGGAACTTTTATTATTGAAAACAGTTGTAAGTAATGAATATGCACCCTTAGCTGGGTAAAGAGAAAGTCAGAAGTTATTACTGAAAGAATCGTATTCGTTGTGAACACTGAGAATGTGACCCAAGAAATTTTAAGTCGTGTCGTGGATGTTAAAAGACTATTTTTATTTTCATTTGGCGATAAAGAGTGATATTTGCCATGCATGCCTTCATATTAGGTTTACAACAAAAGGTTTCTGTATGAAATATGTATTGCCTATTACATGAAGAAAATATTCAAGTACAAAAAGCAAATTCCGTTCTTCAGAAGTATAAATTTCCTTTTTATAAAATATAAGTTTTTGGAATAAGTTGTCAGTTGTGCACAAGAAACGTATTTGCCAGTGTATAGCAGTGACTCTTGGTATTACAATAATATGATAAATAAAAATAAATATTTTTATTTATAAATGAAACTAACTTGGTCACAGAGTCCTGAGTTCGAATCCCTTAAATTGTCACACCAGTAAAACTAGCAAAATGAAGTTAAATCACTTGGACGGTTGGTCACTTGTCTCGACTACAAAGTCCTGAGTTCAAATCTCTTAAACTGCCCCCACAAATAAAATTAACAAAAATTGATTGCATAAATCATTTTCGTGCATTCATCATTTCTCTCTTTACTTTAGAGTTGTGAATCTGAACCTGTTAATCACTTGTTCTGTTTGTTTCAATGTAGTTTCCAAATCTAATAGATATTTTTATGAATTATAGACTAAAGTTGAAATAAGTTTACACATATACAATCGCATTAGATAGAAATTCGTGGCAAAACTATTAATGACTTCAAGGTGATGAAACAGTTGAATTATTAAAGTTAACTAATTAACAACAGAGCGGTCCATAATTCCTGGAGTTATAACAAATGTTTAACAGAGCTTGGTCTTAAATATTTGAATAGTGTAACATTTATATTTATAGCGAATTCAGTCACAATTATCAAGTGAGAAAATTGAATGAGTCATGCTACTACTAGTGACTAAATACAGTATTAAATACCATTCAATACATCAGCAAACTAGTAAAAGAAAAAATTGTCAATCCAATATTTCATTATTGCTTTCTGCCAATCATATTTAAGGACAAATTTAAACCTCAAGTATGCATTCACAAATTTATCTTCATTTGGTCTGATAAATGTTTGTTCCTTAAGTTTTTCCTTAAATATGATTGGCAGGAATCATAAAAGTGAAAATTTTCTCTTTTACTAGCTTGTTGATGTATTGATGTGTATTTAGTAAAAAGAATATTTATGTGTAGCTGAAAATATTACTGTCTTTCTTGACATTGCTCTTCATCATTAGGGTTATTTTGATTGGAATAGGAATAATTCACCATGTTACTAGGATCTGGTATTAGCCCTTGTGTGAGAGTTAAAAAGAAATAAGCTGCAAGGACGGAACATTAGTTTTTTATTTATGACATTCCTTGAAAGTCATTAGAACTTTCTTTTTCTTGTGATATGTTTCTTGCAGTTCCAGTATTGTTTTCTTTTCTCTTTTTTTTTTATGATCATATTGGCTCGAACAAGTTTACTGAAACTAAAGTAAGATTAAAGAAAAAATGTAAATGAATGAATGTTTCAACTGATTAAATAAATGTTCAATTAATTACTTAAGAAATAAATTAATTTCCTGTGCTAATATACAGTGTGTTTCAAAAAATTTAATAACTTTGTTAGATCTCGTTCGAATGGCTTCACATATATATAGCATGTGTTGAAACAGAAATTCCATTATAATTTTATCTATATGCTCTTTGTTTTTTACTCTACTTTACAGGAAGAGTCATCAAATGCCGTTCACTGGAAGAGAAAAGGCGTTCTGTATGTCCAAATCCTCTTTTTCTGCACGACAGCTTTCCTCTTTGAACTTTTATACCAGCTCCAAATCTGTATTCCCCTTGGTGACCTTTTAGAGAGCTGTCTCGCAATTCACGCTGCACAGTTTTGTTTGACTGTGTTTGAGCAAATTTCAACACACAGAACACCTTTGCTCTTCCAGTGAATGGCATTTGATTACTCTATCTGTAAAAAAAAAGACAAAGAACATGAAGATAAAAATTATAACAGAATTGTAATAATTTTGCACTGCTACTACACATTCTATAAACATTTCGAGTCATTTGAAGGAAATTTCACAAAGTTTAATTGCGAAATTGTATCAAATTTTCTGAAACACCCCATATAATATATATAATTACCAATAGTATTTTTTTTTATGTAAAATCTATCTCCATCTCAAAACAATTTTTGAATTAAAATAAAAAATAAGATGGAGCAATAAAACTGGAATGGAAAGTAAAGCAAGCTGATTGGTGATTAGCTTTATGGCGTGACAGAAATAAAATTCATGGATAAAGTGAAATTTCATGTTTTAGAAAAAATTCTTAAGTGGTTTGTATCAGATATACAACCTTCAATGTCAAAAGAGCCGTGTACCTAAATAGAAAAAATAATATGTAACTGCAAAGCATAATAAAGTCTTTAGACTTTTCAGAAATCACTTTCTTTGAGCCGTCCTCCGGTCAGCCCTTTCCATTAAATACTCAAAACTTGTCGCGAAAATGTTTTCCTGTGCTATATTTTTTGTTGATTCATGTCACCTATCAATATTGCATTGCAGAATAGTAGTCTGTGATTCTTCTGAGATTTTTTTTCTTTTTTTTTGAAGTATTTATACATAGTTAGTAAACTAACCTGAAATTAAGTATGTATTTTCAGATTCATGTATCTGACCGATGTTTCAGGAGAGGGATGTAAATGTGATTTACAGTAAATGTAATTTAGAGTATAACTCTTTTCGAGGTTTGATGTTGTGATATCAATCTTAAGCCCTTTAACTGTTAAATTGGTTTGTTTCCTCAGGTTGGAGGCAGCGTAGATAGTTTTCTCTGTCGTACACTGTGCCGGGGAGTCGTCTTTACATAATTATAACTTTTTGTCTTCTTCTAGTTAGCAATTGTCTTTTTCACAATAAGCTGTGAGGCACAACGGCAACTGGAGTGGTGTGTTCTTCCTCGGACTAGCGCCTGCGGTTATAAAGTCTTCCCAATCGTGTTGCTTTATGGAAAGCATCCGTTTATGCACATCATCTTTCATCACATTAGTCATATTTCATATTAACAATACTCATTATAAGAAATGAAGTATTAAAAAATTAAATTAAAGAAAGCTAGTATTTTTTTCATGTTTTTCTCGTTAACTCTCAGTGACTGTCGATCATATAATAATTCACAAAATAAACGATCAAAGCGAAATATTTTCAATTGCATAAAATGATATTGATATTCACCCGGCGTTTAGCGATAGGTCAGTGACTTCACATGGACGTACTGATTCAAATACATGTAGACTGAATGCATTTGTTTCATGCATTTTTCATGAACCCCTTTACAAATGTATCGATTTTTACCATGCAAAGGGTGCAAGTGACTCGCTAAACCTTCCAGATATATTGAAATCTTTGTTACATTTCTCTATTGTGGAATCAAAATTTCCTTGACTAAATCACTCGTTTTGAGGCTGTTTGAACAATCACTGGCACGTGAGTTTCAATTAAACAAATAATACCGCAACTGCTTACACAAAATTATAAAAAAAGTCCCATAAGTGTCTTTCATCCACGTACGAACCATAGTGATAGTTTTTGATAAGTTTTAGGGAAAAATTGTCTCTGGTGAACTGGCAAATACTTTACAAAAAGTTCTTAACAAATATATGATTCTATTACTTAGTTTAATACTTCATTTTTGGCGTACAAAAAGTTTGTGAAGATTATTTGATTTGGAAAGAGTTGAATGTAAAACCTAACTCTATTATTGGCATAAAATCTTTATGTAAAATATTGTTTGAACATTTTCCTTCCTACTTGAAGAATCAGATTCTGTTCTTATTCAAATGTGCCACTTGTTGATATCTCTCTATATAGCACTGATATTCTATTTTATTTCATCCAATAACTAACTGGATTAAAGTTAATTTTATTAATAACAACTAATCTAATTTCCAGATTTTCAGATTAAGTGATACAATTAATTCAGTGTTGTGTCAATACCATTCTAAGGAGCTTAGACTCTTCAGTGGCATCATATCGTTTGTTAAACAGCCTGGCCTAGTCACTACCCCTTATTAATATTTCCTTAATATAATTAATATCTATAGTTATGGAATCCGAACTGTTGCAGTTATGGAATCCGACTAAGCAGCTATTAATTTTTTTTTTTTTTTGTCAAAAAGAAATTACAAGTTATATTCCTAATTTTTAACTAAGAAGCCATTTAAGCAATATATTATACAACAACTGAAAAATACTCACTGTTCTGGTATTTTTGTACATTTATTTCTGTCATATTTTGTACTTAAGTATGAATTTTATTTGTAAAGGCAACCCTGAAGTAAGAAATATGGAGTATCCTTCCTAAAGCCATTTACATTGCCATAAAGTTATTATTATGAAATGTTATTTATTGATTGTATATTTAAGCAAATAATAAATAAATCTTATATCAAATTAGCATAAACACCTTTTGTCTGTAAAATTAATTTTTGTAATAGATTAGTTAACTATTTCTGAAATAAGAAAAACTGGTCTCCTAATGGGTGTCTCGTCTAAACGTAATCTATGCCCACCTTATCTATGCCTTAGGTATCTTATTAATTAAAGAGGGCATTATGTAATTCGTCTTGAGTAAGTGTCGTTAAAAAACAGAACATACTGCTAGCATAATATTTTAAAAATACAACTCACTAAGCGAAATATTTAAAACTAATTTAAGTCAAGGTTCGTCATGAACTAAAATCCCACTCAGATTTCGCACTGATCAACAAAAGATAATAATATTAATAATAAATAAAATAATTATAATTTTTTTATAAAAAAAAAATAGAAAGTGTATTTTACTGTTTCAGAGTACTTTGAATTTATTTTGACTTTTACTGATTAGTGTGTGACTTTCAAATGTGTATATTGTTTACTTTATTATTAAATTAGTTGACATTTTGTTCTTAAATAATCAGTTTTCTATTATTTAGAAGTGTAGTTTTTTCATTTGTTTGGTTATTTTACTAACGTTTTGTTCGTATCTTTGGGCGTAACAACCGCCCTGCAGTTGTACCTAGCATGTAATTCATTTGTGGAGCATATTTAAATAATATTTGAATTGAAAAGATTGTTATATTATAATAACTGTTAATTTTCGGTTCTTGACTTCGCCAATGGAATGAAGAAAATATGCATAAAATTTTATCCTAAGGTAAACAACAATAATATAAACTGCCCAATGGGAATAGTTGCATGAGATGAGTGAATGTTGAAGTGTAAATAAAAAGAGTTTTTTTTTAACTATTTTCACTACTATTTCAAACTTGTAAGAAATATGTGTTCAAATTTTGATTAGTACATATTATTTTTTTGAGATCTTCGCTTATGTAATAGAGAAAACGAGAATTTTACACTTTTAAATTTATTTTTCACTTTCTTTTTAGCATACAGGATATCTTAGACAAAATGTTTCTAATAATAGTAGTAGAAAAGCAAATTTTTAATCGACTAAGTGTATTTTAAATTTGTGAGTTCAGATTTTTCATCTGAATATTTGGTTATATATATATATATATAAAGATTTCACATAAACACGTGAAATATCAGTTGGGTTTCTGATTCTGACGAAGACCGCTTGTTACGGTTGAAAGATCTTAGTCTTGTTTTCATATTGTTTATTATTTATATTATTTTCCCATTTTCATATTGTGGTTTGATCATTGATTGTTATTCCACGTGTTTATGTGAAATCTTTTTATATAGATACATGTATTATAATGTGGTTATTCTAATAGCCCTGGGGCGTTATTTCACACTTGGGGTCTAGATTTCAAAACATCCTTACTTTTTACTTACCTAGTTTATGAGAAAAATCAATCGACCATCCAGATTTCAAGTAGTTTCAGATTGAAATCAGTAGTTTCTACCCTCCTTTGATCAATAGGTCATTAGCGATCTCTTTATATATATATATAGAGAGAGAGAGGATTTTTTTTATATTTTATGTATATATATTTATAGGAAAAAAAGCAAGAAGTAGAAGTTCTTAAGGGTAGGTAAAAAGAAATAATATGTATTTATGTATATATTACACTAGGAAATCACCACTAAAACTATTAAAGGAAATCGGATAAGCCTTATTTAGTTGCTACAGTTGGTGGTGACTTCCTTGATTATAGAGTCACTTATTTTTATTCCGACACTTTATATATATATATATAAAGAGAGAGAGAGAGAGAAATGTGTGTGTAATGCAATTTAATTAATTGACTGGAACTACGTTTTTATTTTTACAATAATTATATTAAAATAATTACCGACACAAATTTAGTTTTAATTTTTGTTGCCATTGTTTGAATCAGTTTTTTTAATGTATAAATTTTTTTAAAAAAAAAAGAAACTTTATTTTTCAGTTAATTCAATTAACTCAACATGCTTATGTTTCAAGTAATTTTTAAAATATGTTTTCGTAATTTAATTTGATATGATGTCCTGTTTTATATATATATTATTGAAGGTTAAATTAAAGCTAATTTTAAAATGGGAATGAGGCTATTGGAAAGGTGACAAGGCGAGTGTGGCTTTGAATGCAGGGCTGCAGACGGTATTGAGTTGTGACGTCAGGACACGTGGCGCCTACCTGCATTAGTGGTGACTCACTACTCTCCCCTAGAGCCCTTCATTATTCATCTCACATAACTTCTTATTTATTGATTTTTTTTTTTTTTTTTTTTTGTAAACCATTTGATTGATTCAAGTATTTTGGCACAAATAATAATGATTTAATGGCATTTGTTTTTTTGAAAAATAGTATTAGGTTATTTGCTTTTCGCGGAAATCTTTATTAAAAAAAAAACATTTCAAAGATTTTAATTGTTAAAAGTATTATGGGTATAGCTTAAAGATGTCATTTGAATCACTTCAGTTTCACTGGAATAAATAAAAGTTTGTAGAAGTTTGCGGATTGGACCTCAGAAATCAGCGTTCCACAAATCTTTGAAATCTTACAAAAATGTATTCACAACTGGGAAGAGGTAAATTCAATGGTACAAGGTCTGTTGGGGAAGGATGTTGTTTTTTCAGATTAGTCCTTCTGTCGTGAGCTGGAGCAAGACGAGTATCCCGTGATTTCCTCAGCAGTGAAGCATAGTACGTGCGTATAAATCTGATACCCTTCATCAGGAAGTCCATCATCACAACCCTCTGGTGGTTCCAAAAAACTGTCAGCATCACCTTGTTACGAGGGTTGGACATGTGCCTTCTGAAAAATCCTAGCATTTGTGGCACAAAGTCAAAAGAACTTGGGCACATGTGTTCCTACTTTTGGTATGGAGTCAACCAAACACATGCAATTGTTTAAGCGTTATTCCCTTCACAGATCGCACACTTATCATGGCGTCTACTAACTAGTTAGTGAATGATTATAATGCTGACACTGTCACTGGTGTCTTCTTCAAAAGCAGAATGAAGCCCCTTTTCTACAGGTATGTGACCAAACTTGGACTGACGTTGCAAGTGCTTTACAAAGTCGTTTATGAGGTTTCCTCACCCTGTGTCCTTTTCATCACATCAACCATATCCTTTGTGTCTGGTCCCTCAAACACAGAAATATGGTCACTACATCCGATTCAATTGTATCCATATTCACACTTGCTTCCATTCTAATATTTGTAAATCAAATACTGTTAGGAGTCAAACAGTAAAATTTTTCTCATAAGATTCATAGATATTTTATAATACAATTCTGCAATTTTGAAAGTTTACCAGGAAAAATCTTATGTATAGGTGAGATATTTGCAACCTATATTTTTTTATTTGTTGTCAAGTTGAATAATTGGTGTGTTGGCAGTATTGGATGTAAATTAGCATTATTCGATACTTAGTGTATTTTTAGATTTGATGCATACAATTTGCATATGAGAACAAATCTTACGTCACCTGTGGCAACCCTGTTTGTAGTAATTTACATTTCTAATCTTTTCTAAAGGTTGTAGGTAAGCTTTATAATAAATTAACTGTTTTTATATCCAGTGTTTACGCAGCTTGCAGTTAGTATCAAAAATTTGAGTTTTGAATGTTAGTAAGGGCACTAGGTTTTTTTTACGTGAGGAATGTATGCAGTCCCACGATGGGTATGTAAGCAGGTTGCTAATAAACTCTCCCACGGTAAAATGTGTAACTCCTATGCCCTGTGAAAACCATCCAGATAATTTAGTTTTTCTCAAAACTAAATTGATGCCGAGAAACAAATGAGCCATATTTTCAGTTCATAGATGTGGAAGGTGAATAGCCCCCCACCCAATATATACTGTTACATACTATTACAACTATACTGGTTACAAGTATAGAAGTGATTTTCAATTTATTAAGGTCCATCAAATTCTCTTGACAAAGGGCCGAATTCCGAAATAGGTCGAGGTGATAGGAAAACACAATACTAGTGTGTTTTTATAACAGTATTAAGAACCTCCGTGGTACTAACGATGATATTTACATATCCTTTAAACATTTAGAAAAATCATAAACCTAAACCCTTTATTTATCAGATTGTAGCATTTTTACGAACAGGTTAGGTAATATTTAAGCAAGTTCTCTGCATACTACCAACTTTCTTTTACTTGAAACGGCTTCAAAAGAATAACTTACTTATATCAAATAACTGAGAAGTAATCTCTTCAAAATTCTTTAACTAAATTGAGTATTTAACGTAAAATAATGTACAAAGTGAAAGGAATACAGTCATAGTATACTGACCACATACAATCTTCCTTAATGACCTGGGATATAGCCATTTTTTTTTTTTTTTTTTTTGACATAGGTTTAGAAAAAAAAGTAGTAGCATACTAAACCTATATTTTTATTATAAAAAACATTCATAAAATTATAAAGTAGCTTTAATATGCAATTGAGTAAGATAGTATGAATATTGATTCCAAAATGTATTTAATAAATTATAACAACTGCCTTTTTGCCATTTTTTTCATACTTCCAGAATAAACATAACAAGAGCCTGTTTCCATTCATTAGAGGTTAATCCCTTTCTTCTAAACTTCTTTGTCTTTAATTATTTACAAAATTAACAATCACAGTGTTTATTTTATTTTTTTTTAGTTTATTTAATTTCAAACAAAGAATGTATGTTTAAACAAGCTTAAATGTAGGCTGCTTTTTCATATTGGGTCGATATGGAGTGGTGCTGAATAGAATTCGAAATCCGACGGTTTTAGGTCCTTTGTTAGAGATAGTGTATACAATATTTATATGTAAGTTATAAAAACCTCTATTCTTTTGAATCTTTAATACTGGTTGCCTACTTTCCATCATTTGTTTTCTTTTCTACTCTGAAATTCTACTTCTTTTAGAATAGAATTCTTGATTATATGCAATCACTTAATACATTTCTTATTTAAAAATCTATGAGAATCAGATAAAAAAAAAATATTATTTTGTAAAATCGTTATGAACGAATCGCAATGACATAATATAAATGGTTTGGAATACTTGACATTTTGATATATATAATAAACTTAAGTCTCAATAAATAAATTTGTCTCAGTAAAGCAAGAATTAAATATGAAAATTCTTGTCATAAATATGTCAGTCAATTTATTAAATTACTCAAAATGGTTAAAACTCTGACAGGGATGTTCATTAAAAATTCAGCTTTATAATGAATGCAAATCTCTTTAAACCATTCTGAACTTTAAAGTTTCAGAAGTAATTTGGAGAAGTATTAATTCAATATACCAGTCGCTGTAGCAGGTCATTCCTGCTGATGATAACGGAGGTCGAAATATAGTAATTTAATCATTTTGTTTTAATTTTGTATCTAAACTTAGAAAATAGCTAGATTTTCAGCATTAAATATGATTAACAGAACTATTCTTCTATTTTGTTCAGGAAACACAAAGTACTTATTTATATTAAACATCTTTTAATAAAATTATTTAAAGACTTTAATTCATAGCTTTTGCTGTTGACATCTAACAGTCAAAAGGAAGGTCTGTGGGTTCAAAAGATTGGATTCTTCCGTATTGTAGGAATATCTGGGGAGTGAAAAATAGGATGGTGTTAAATTAAAACGTAGCATTAGCGGGAGTTGAATTGAAGGTTTTTGGTTTTGATAGCCCATTGTCACTAGCTAATTATCTAATCACGAGGAAAGATCACCCTAATTAGAGTCTGTATTCAACCAGTCCTTCCCACATTGTTTCCTTAACTAAGGTAAAACAAATTTAACTGCGCTGATGCACAGTTCATGAAAATTAATGTTAATCTATGTCGTAAACAACAGTACCTAATTACAAACTAATGCATAATGGGAATTTTAATAAAACTTAAAAACCATTAGTTCTTTAGTGTGTATAGAACTTTTATTTCGATTTTCGTTATACATGTATGTTCACTCAGTAAAGTGTTAACTTTTTAATCATTTTTAAAAAATTAAAATTGACTATCAAGTTAAAATTATTACCAGAATATGATAATTGTAAAAAAAAAATATTTCCTTTCCTTAACTCCCAATCTGAGGCTATTTTTTCACATAAACTTGGGGGGAAGGCTATGAATATAAGCGCTGGGGTTTAGAAAAGATCCTGAATGTGTTGGGGGAAGAGAGTTCATTTATAGAAGTACCCAGTTTATGGATACCTCAGAAGTAGTTGATAATTAAGGTAAGGAGATATACTACAGGAAAAAGAGCCAGGTGTCGTTACTGGATCTAACTTTCTGGTCAGCAAGTTGGAAAAAGAAGACCTTGCTTTAAGAATTTAAAATTAAATACCAAATTAATGACTCTAAGGTGTTAAAAAGAAAATTATTAGAGCGAGGTTAAACCCCAACACTCTGACCAGATGTCTGGTTCCAGCAACGGTTCCGGTTGATCCTGGATCTGTTTCCTCTTCCTCTCCTGATGGATTTATAAACAGGATACCTACAACCTTCAAAGAACTCTTATCCTTTTCATTCACTTCCCCTCTACTTCCAGAACTCTTCCTAATCCCCAGCTCTAATTTTATAGGTGTCCTTCTAACCACGGCAATTTTTATCTTTCCGAGAACGAACCTTTTACATGAGTGGATCGAAATTGCGTGGATCTGTCGTACTATTTACCTTGAACCACAGTTCAGTTGTTCTTTCCATGACAACACACACTATTCCGTTCCGACCTTCTGCTCTTCTTCTTCCGAAAAGTACGTCTGTCGTTCAGAAAATACTAAATATGATTCATTTAAAGCAGGTCTGTCTTAAATGAAACTTAACACCCTTATGAATGGTCATAGAGGTACTGTCAAAACCACTCCAACCTATCATCGCCATCCATTCTAATAACCAACGGTCTTCAATCAAACTCAACACCCTTATGAATGGTCATAGAAGTACTATCAAAACCACTCCAACCTACCATCGTCATCCATTCTAATAACCAACGGTTTCAATTGTAGGTTACAGATTCTAAAGCAGCATCCTCTGAAAACAACAGTGTCACTCTTCGTGCTCCGAGGAAGCCCATTTCTGGCTGCTCAGTGTGTCAGTGCTCCTGAAAACGTAAAAAGTTATTTATTCCTGTAATGGGAATTGAATTCCTACATCAGTGATGCAAAAAGTGTAACTGCGATCATCATCCAGGGTACTATATTATATATAAAAATTATTTAATGATAATTATATTGAAAATACTATATAAGTACAGAAAAGAAAATTTACATTTCCTCTCAATAAAAGCTTGTTACTTGCTACGGAAAAAATATTTCAAAAAAAGAATCATCTATTTATTGATTCTAGTGTTACAGCCGTTTTAATCTCCTACTTACCTTAAAATGGCCTTGCTTTATTAAATTTTCCACATTTACCCTTTTAGTTGAATATAACCATGGATAAACCACCATATGTAATTCATAATTTTCATATTGCTTAGTAAAGCTTTCCTGGAATTGAATTTCAAGTATCTCAGAGTGTTATATATAAACTATTTAAAACTGAAGTTTTATTGTATTTGTTTTAGTAATATTTTTACCCAATAGTGATCCAATTAAAAGTCAGATAGTTGTTGAATCATTATTCATTGAATTGTTGATTCATAGCTATTTGTTGAGAACAGATTATATGTGTTGATTCTTCATTCTGAAGGGACTGTTTTTTAACTTAAGCCAATGTGTTCCTTTTGCTCAAGCTACGAGAGTCAGTTCTATATCCAGTCGACTCTGTTTGGGTAATTAAATCGTTACTGTCGAACGGACATTTGAAATATTTGAAAGAGGCAAAGTTATAATTAGATGTAGGTAAACACTTAGCCATTCGGTGACTGGTTTGTGTGTTTCATGGATTCCTTACAGGATTCCTCCTAAATATAACCCAACAAAGAAAACCTCGTATGGTACCTCATTCTGATGTAACTTCCCTCTAAATATGACTCCATTCATCAAAATCATACTTACTCTTCATTGGAATACTGCATTCGTTTGTAACTATACAATAATTTCAGTTGCCCTAATCTATACTGCTTTCCACTTCCCTACTAGACTTCATAACGCTTTATCCTACTACTTTTCAACAATTTATTACCGTGTAAACGCAAAATATTTTTTTTAAATATTAGTTATTTTTAATTATCATCATATAATTAAACCTTGATCAGAAATTTATATTCCATAATTAACTAGAATCATGTTATGAGAGCAATTTGAAAACGTTTATCGCAAACAATTGATATGAATACTTAGTGATCTTTTCGCAAATATAGATCGCACGCTTAACCTGCGTAAAGAAATAGTTTTTAATTAATTTATTTATTAATACTAATTAATTATTTATTTTAACCGCATATTAAAATTATATATAAAGTTTTAAATAATTTATATTGCAATTTTTATTTCTGGGTTGGCCGATTTCAGAACTGTCTGTTTATGTTCCAATGTATGCCGCGATGCGTATTGTTGTGTTTCAGACTACATAGATACCTTGTAATGGATACAGAAAGACTCCAACCTCCACTATCATCCTTTACGCCATCATAACAATTAAAGTAAGCTGAAGAAGAGAACACGACACGTTGTTTCTTCGTGGAGACTTTTACTAACATTAGTAAGTAATAATAACTGAAAGTACGACTTTTGAGTTCAATAAGCATATGATTTTCATAAACTGTATGTTTATGCATGAATGAGATGCATACTAAACAGCTATAGTTTAGTTATGCTCATAAGAAAAGTAAATTCTATATTGACTAATTTACCTTGAAAGGTTGTTAACAAAGACTGCTATTATTACACAGGCGAGGCATGGGCAACCTGCGGCCCAACACGTACGTATTTTTGTGCGGCCCTCAGAGATTATCTGCAATTCTGTCTTAATATTAAAAATTCCTTTCTTTTTTACTTATCAACATAAGCTCACCCAGACTTTTGGAAGAAAATTAAATCATTGGTGAGAGAGAGAGTTTAACAGTAACAAATACTTTAGACTTTTTATAGACATTATATATATATATATATATATATATATATATATATAATATATTGAGTCACCGCCCTGCCTTCCTGCGGGACTCTTCGCTCTTCACACCTCCTGATGACGACGATGGTCGAAATATCGATGTGAGTTATGTCTGTGTCTTTCTGTGTGTTTCTTTCGTTTTGAATTTATTTTATATATATATGTATTTGTATAATTAGGGAGCAGATTTTCATTCATACAAATTTCGTTAAACACTTTTTGCATCTTTGTTTTAGTTTCTTTTCTTATTAACTTTTCTAATTTTCTAATTAGTGTTTTGATGTTTTCTGGGATATGAAATAATAACTGTCCAAAAGTTTTATCTTTAAAACTCATTGTTCACAATATACACGTTTTAACAATTCACAATTCAAAAAAAGACTGAATCGTCGGTGAATTGTTAAAAAGTGTATATTGTGAACAATGAGTTTTATAGATAAAACTTTTGGACAGTTATTATTTCATATCCCAGAAAACATCAAAACACTAATTAGAAAATTAGAAAAGTTAATAAGAAAAGAAACTAAAACAAAGAAAGGTTAAAAAAGTGTTTAGCGAAATATATATATATATATATATATAATCTGTATGTATCCAATTACCACAGAAATTACCATGCGGCCAGCGGTCACTTGTAAATTATATAATGCTACCCCCAGTTCACAAAAGGTTACCCATGCCTGTTATAGGCAGTGGCTATGACGTACAGAGATAAAACTTATTGTGTTGGCAGCAATGATTGATAAGTCAGAGTGTCGCTGAGTGCAGTAGGCTTGCATTGTTCTAAATACAGGAAAGGAAGTGGGGATCGCACCTGGAAAGGTTAATAAGTAACCCAATACATTCGTCTTCCTATGCGGGCTACGATAAAGACAGTAACGAGACTCTCCCAGAGCCTCTAACGACGCATTTCATTCTTAATCAGTGGGGTCAAGTAACCTAAGCCATGTTTTATACCTAATTGTTCCGAATCGTATTTCAGCCAAAGGATATTGCTGGCCAATTTACATTTGTTACATAAGAGATGAATTAACTGTCTTACCTTTTGTGCTGGTGTTGGGATCGTTCGATCGATTTTGGATTTCATACATTTGCAAGTAAAACTGATCGAAGTTATTGTTATAAATATTTAAAAAGGTCAGGTTATACTGGAAGTTCTACGAGAAAATACACACAGACCGAAGATTGACCCTTGTGATACTACAAAATGAACATTCTACATTGGAAATCCAAAACTCTAGCGCATTTTTACAGTAAAGATCTTTAACGAGTACCTGAAGTCATAAAGACTCGGGACTGACGGCTTAACAAACACCCTCTCCTAGAGCGAAATGTTCAAATTTTTTACTCCTCCCACGTGAATAAATCGAGGGTCATAGTGGATATCGAACCCCAGATCTCCCAGTCCAGAGGCGAGTGCGTAAGCCACTGGGCTACCCTGGCCCCTTAAGATTTAAATAACTTCTCACTAACTGGCGTCTAATCTATGATGTCTCAATTTTATTTCATATAATAATTTTTCACTTTTATTTATTTTACTTACTATTTATTATTTTTTTCCAATTTGATTATTTTCTCCACTACTATAAAGTTCCCGGTTGTCTTTATTTTTATTAGTGATTTCAATGAAATGTTGGTAATTAATTTGTTCGCTTACTAAATTCTTTCTTTTTTTTAGTCCATTTTTGTAGCATGCTCCATATATATATTACATGTCATCGTATTTTCTACCTAATTCTCTGTATTTTTATATTTTTAATTATTCTATTAAGTGTTGTTTTCTTCATCCTGTCTTTAATAAGGCAATTGATTTTCCACACTACCTGGTACGACTCCGACCCAACATTTAAGAAGAGACTGTTAATTCATCTCTTGACCTCTATTATAATAACCTCTGTCGTATTAACAATATGCATGAATTATGTTGTTTAATTATTTTTATTTTAACTATGTAGTATATTCTTGATTGTGTTTAAAGCTATATTAATATTTATACATTTTTTTTAATTCCATCTGTTAGTTAAAAGTTATCAAGTGGGACTAACAACTTATGCCTGCCTAATCTTCCCCTTCAGAAGATTACTAAAGGGATTAGGACGGTGGGATTAGGGGCTCAACTGACCATGGCTCATATGGTCCCGGTAGGGTGACAGAGGGTTCTCTTAAATAGAACTCGAGTTATGTGTTCCTGGTCCCCTAATTTTTCATTTTCACTGGAAAATTAATTCGTTTTTATGACTGAGCAACAGATAGGTTTCCTCCAAGTTTTCCACAATATTTTTTTCTTCCAGTAGAACCCTGCGCTTGAACGTGTCACTTAACAGTTTAGGACTCAAATAAAAAGATAATCAAGTCACTTTTGTCCCTTGATTATACTGACCAGAGGAGCCAGGTAGCTCAGTGGTTTACGTACTTGACTCTGGAATGGTAGATCCGGGGTTTACCTCGATTTATTCATGCAGGAGGTGGATAAAAAAACACGTAATCCCTCGGAGAGGACGTTATGCCGTAAATCTTGAGCCTATACGATGTCAGGTAATCGTTAAAGGTCCCTACTCTAAATATACTTGAGTCGAGTAAAATTTAGGGCTCTCAATATAGAATGTTCATTGTATGACAATCTAAAGGGCCAATACAATGGGTATTGAACCACTCGTCTACCAGTCGATTGTACAACCGATCTGTTGTTCAGTCTAGTCTATGTGTGTTCTCCTGTGAGGCTATCACTGCAACCAAACGTAATCTAGATTGTATCACTATGTTGATGACGTCCCTCTACCTTCTATTTTTACCAACTGACTGCATAAACTTCTCTTAGACATTCTATAACCTTACTGCAACCTTTTTATATTTACTATAGCCGCTTACATTGAATAATGTGGGGTTTTTTATTTATAAAATTATTTATTTATTTACAGTTTTGCCAACTGACCACTTAAAATACTATATTAATAAACTTAAAACCAAATTCATGTATAATACATTGGATCAATTGATACTTGAAGGGTACCCAAATATAAAATGATTGAACATAACATAAGAAAAGAGCAATGCAGCATTTTAAAATACTACATTATGACACTAGTGGTAATATTACGTTTGATATTTTAATGAATGCAGAATCTGCTCTGCTATTTAAATCTATATACATGCTTGTTAAAAAGTAAACTATAAGTAAACAAAAATAAACACATACACTTATAGTTTAATTTTCTGTTTAACTGTTATAGTGAGAGAAGAAACTGCGTTTAGTGTTCCACTCTCTTCTCGGTTTCTATCTGCAAATTTGCAGACACCGATGTTTCGGTTTTTATCTGCAAATTTTTTGCAAGCCTAAATATCAGAGGAAAACAAAAATTATATGTCAATAAGGAATATACGCATAAACAGTAATAGATTATTACAACGTATGGAGTTATTCAAGTAAAAATAATTTGGTCACCTTATCAAGACTTACAGAAGTAGGAATTCATTGAATAAAGAAACCTATGAACTTTTACTTTACTGGAGGAATAGCAATTGTAACCTTACAAAAACTTCTAGAAGGCTGATGTTAATATGACAATAATTATCAAGGGTAGCGCTAATGCGATCTAACAACATATTAACCATCAATAACAAGGACTTCACAACAAACAAGTGAAATTATAATCAACGTCCAAACTACAATAACAAATGAATAAAACGACTAAGGTCTTTCAACCGTAGTTGGGTTTGACTTCGTCAGTTGCGATATGACGAAGACCACTAGTTACGGTTGAAAGAGCTTAGTCTTTTTTTCAATTCTTTATTACAGTTCGCGTGTTAATTAACAAGCAAATATAATTTTTTTTTGCTTTAACTATTATATATTTCAACAAATTATGTATAGGAAATTTATTACAAAGTCAATTAATACATCTAAATAAATTTGTAGTTATTCAAATTCGATATATCGCTTCCTTAACTAATTGAAGTTTGTTCGTTTCTAATATACAACATCTCCAGTACGTGTTATTGTTCATCATCCTCATTATCTACAATAATCATGTTCTCAAAATCAAGTGTGCCGTTAGTTTAATGCGTGAGGTGCAACTACTTTTACTTGTTCTTATTGAATAACAATGTTGATATAATCTTTCTTTTAAAGAACGTCTCGTCTCTCCATAGTACCCTTTATCACAACCATTAAGTTTTATAGCATAAATCAGATTACTTTAAACCCCTTGGGCGCCTTAGGATACTCTTAGGAAAATAATTTTATAAATCAATATCTAAAATATATCATCTTTAATTTCAATGTTCAAATCACTTTGTTTAAAACTACCTCAGACCTATTCAATTTCTATGTAAGTACTTATCAACAGTGAGGTCCTGCACTCGATAAACATGATTACACCAATATATTGAGGACAAGTAAAGTTTATTTTTTTTTTAGGTGTTCGGAATCATGGTTTGTTTCCTAAACGTATTAATAATTATGTTTATTCAGTGCTATCTGTTCATTGGAAGTTTAACATACGAGGGCGGATTGATAAGTCAGTGAATTTTTGCGCCGTTTTGATACTGTGGACGATACATGGATCCACCACAATACCATCACAAGACCAAGGAACAATCGAAACAGTGGGTTGCTGTGGGTGAACGTGGACCAAAGAAAGCCAAACAGAGTCTGTCAGCCAACAAGGTCATGGCCACAGTTTTTGGGGATGCACGTGGTGTCATTCACATCGATTATATCGAGAAAGGTAAAACGATCACCGGCGAATATTATTCAAAGCTTTTGAACAGATTCAACGTTGATTTGAAGCAAAAACGGCCGCATTTGGCAAAGAAGAAAGTCTGTTCCATCAAGACAATGCACGTGTACACACTTGTCTAGTCACGATGGCCAAAATCCACGAATCGGGATACAAACTGCTACTCCATCCAACATATTCTCCTGATTTAGCCCCTGCGACTATTTTCTGTTTCCAAACTTAAAGAAATGGCTGGGCGGTAAGAGATTTGAGTCGAATGAACAAGTCATTACCGAAACAAACGCGTATACTGAGAGCTTTGAGAAAACGTATTATTTAGAGGGAATAGAAAAATTAGAAAACGCTGGACTAAATGTATTGAGCTAAAAGGTGACTATGTAGAAAAATAAAATGTTTCTTTGCCGAAAAAACTGTGTTTTATTCAAAAAGTCACTGACTTATCAAACCGCCCTCGTATATACTTTATAAATATATAGGAAATTATCTTTACATTAAAATCAGGAATGAATAAAATGCAAAAATTTCATTAACATTGGAAATAGCTGTATCCATACACGTGTGAAATGATAGTGCAATTATAAGTTCTTTTGATGTTCAATTACTTTTTACTAATATGCTTTTAGATCTTGCATTCAACTTAGTGAATAAACAGGAGAAAAGGATTAGACAACAGTCTGGAATGTACAAGAAGTTTTTTTTTCAATACAAGGTTTTATGCTAGTATTTTTTTGGAGTTGTATACAAACGAAATGCGTTACCAATGGGATCTCAAATATCACCAATTCTTGCTAATATAATTATATTTGAGTTTTTAAAAGACTGTATTAACAAACTAAACATAAAAGTTAAATCTATTAAGCTATGTGTTGATGATCTATTATTAATTTTTTTAAAAAAGAAAGTAACAACGTATGTTAATTATTTTTCATTCTTTAATTGGTTTTAAACCATCTACAATTTACAAGTAAAACAGAAAAAGATGTCAGCCTCCCGTTTTTATATATGAAAGTTATACGAAGTAAAAATGCTAATATCTTAACAGACTGGTATACAAAACCAACATATGCTGGAATAATTTTGCTAGAAACGGTTAACCTGCAACAAATAATTGATGGGTGTGAAAATGAAAAGAAATATTTAAATTATACAAATATGTTATGAAATGAAGTCGCATTGTCGTGATGTCAGTTTTAGAGGAATAACTTTAATGAGCACTATTACTGTTGAATATTGCATGTTACGTATAAATGGATTAATTCAAAAGTGGCTTTGGATTTTTTTTTTATTCCAAAATGACTTGGCTACTAACAAGGAAGAGTTAAAGAAGAATTTTTTGAGGTTGGACTAAGATATGGGCACCAGTAAACATTCATAAGCAATGTAGTAATATCCTATTAATGGAAGAATGCCAAGGTCTCTGTTGATGGTAAAACTGGAGACGTAGTTTCTGGCGTAAAATGTTCGCAGAGATTGGATGCATTGAAGGTCAAATAACTGCTGCTGCTCCTTCCATTCGTGAAGTTAGAAAGGAGAACTGGATATGTTTGAGCTTTATGGTTACTTTCTAAACACTTTCGCTATGTTCTGCCATGTTCATTCAATGTTTCATGTTAATAATATTACATGACCCTGTTGAAATGTTTCATTTCATTATGTTACCAAGTAATATATATTGTTTATGCAAAGTGTTGACTTTCACCTCTTTGTAATCTTTCTTTCTTGTACCTTGAGGCGAAGGCGATAGCTCGATGGTAAGCGATGCAAGCATCAGGCCAAAAACCGTTTCACATTCAAAGCTACAAAAAGATATCTTTTGAATGATAACCTAAAGCTCTTTCATCAAAAACTTCATTGTGCTTCTTCAGTTTTATAATTTAATATTAGAAATTATAGAATCATAGATTGGAAGGACAAAGAAAAGGTATTCAATTAAAAAAAACTTTATTTCAAAATGTAAGACAATTACATTATTTACAAATTGTCACCCTTGTCTATGAAACGAAATTTATTTCAAGCAAATAAACATAATCAGTTGGTTGTTCAACAGAAAAGAAATTCTTAGGGATATGTAATATTCATTTACAGAGTAAATAACTTAGAGGGACACAAGGATGAGAAAAACATATCTCGTTTTTTAATTGGTTTAAGAGAGCGAGGTTAGATTAGTGGTTAACGCACTCGCCTCTGGGCTGGTAGTCCCGGGTTCGATCCCCACCTGGCCCTCGATTTATTCACACGGGAGGTAGAAAAATCTAAGTGCTTCGTCCATCGGAAAGGACATTACGCCGTCGGTCCCGAGCATGTACGATGTCAGGTACTCGTTAAAGATCCTCACTCGAAAAGAACTTGACTTAGGCAAAATTTAGGTTCCCATTGTAGAATCTGTAGAATCACTGATCAAACAAAAAGCCGGTAAACGGCTGACGTTATCATCTGCTAGGGAATCGGTATAAGCAATGAAAAATAATTGGTATAGTATATTATATTATCGAAATGCAATAATTTTGTGAAATTTATAACTGAAAATAAAAAAAAAATCATTTATTATGTTGTTTACACTATTTTGATGACAGTTATTTCAAATTTGAGTTCTGCTTAAACTGTTAGAGTTTCAATAAAATCAGGCTCTAAAGAGTAGTTACTGTTCATATCGTAAGTTGATTTTATCAATTCATAAATTTCAGGGAATTTTTACTCTCACTAACTATATAACAATGGTTTACTGCATCCAGCAAAAACTTGGCTTCAGGACGTCTTCGACTTGCTGATGAGAATAAAACAGTTCTAAAACGTGATTGGCAATCTTTTGCATTTTACTAGTGACAATGATGATTATATTGCGACCACATTGACGAATTCCGTTAGATCTAGTTCATCACATTCCGATTTGAAGAGGATTATTTTCAGAATTTGTTCAACTCTCAAACAAATTTAACTTCATAGCTTCAGTTTAGAGTTTTTTTTAATTTTCCTTTATTTAGGGTTGTATTTGAATCATTAACTAAGCAGACTGTATAGCAGTAATACCACTAAACTAGAACAAAATAAACGGGTGTGACAACTTTGAAAGTCTTTTCACCATTCATCTGAAACAAGAGAAAAAGACAAAAGTTGGTCGAAATCTGCTTTGCGAATGGTTACTATAAAAATGAAATACTGTTTGTAGCCTATAGATCTTTAAAACGTTAAATGAATACGAGTTTTTTCAGCAATGCAATCAGTAAGTAACCAAAAAAAATTATGAACTATTAAAGCACAACGTGTCTATAAAGTTTTAAGATAATTAAATAAGTTTACTTATATATAACTAGGTCAAATATTACTAAAATGTTTACATTTCCTAAATAAATAGTTACTCTTATATTAAAAGAATGACTACATGTATTTGTGAGGTTATGATCGTGTTTATTTCTATTATGGAAGATGACCTCTTATGACCTCTTGTACTAGTTAAGAACTGACGGGAATGCTGGTAGGCAGATTGTTTTGAATATTTATTTCTGTTGTTTCTATGTGCTTGTATACCATATTCGTTTTGATAAACCAAAGAAAACATGCTACTTTTTCTTTTAGATCAATTATTTTTAAAATATGATATAAACAAAATAAATTCACTATTGTTAACCATAAAAAGGTTAGTTCTATTAACTGCTTTTCATAGTTATTTTAAGGTTCGTATCTGCTTCTCAAGTACTTTTGAATTCAATCTTATATTTTTTTATGCACGAAAGAGATACGTTTATGATATTTTCTTGATTGTTTTCATTCTTATTATTATTATTGATATCGGTTGTAGAGTATTGTCTTGGATGGTTATTTCTACTTTTTTAAATTATATTTTAATCAATTATTGATGGTATATTTTGGAAAGTTGTTGTTTTCTAATGTTTTTTCTATGGTTTTTATAATTTCTTCCTGATATTTTGAGTCAATTTATGTAAGGTTTTTATTTATTTCATTTTTGGCACAGTTTTTTTTTCTGTACGTTATTTATTTGTGAATAAAAGTTAATTGTTCGTTTAGATACGTTGTGGTTAGATAGTTTTGTTTTTAACAACCTAACTCCTTACCAAGTTTCATTAAGTTAGTTTGTAGTGGCAGCCAGCCCTGCATTGAACACACATAGGACGAAGTTTTAAATTTTGCCTAACTCAAGTGTAACAAGAGTTGGATTCTATAAAATGAGTACCTGACATCCATCATACAGGATCGGGACTGCCAGTTTAACGTCCTCTCCGGGGGACGACATGTTCAAAGTTATTCCCCTGCCGGGCCAAACTTAATAGATACGTGAATAAATTGATGGCCAGAGTTGGTATTGAACCCTGGACCTACCAGTTCATAGGCTAGCACGTTGCCACTGAGCTAACCTCACTGTGCTAAAAGCTCACACATAGATGATATGGAATTACCCATTTTCTTGAATGCTTATTTTTTCTCAAAAGTGAATGTAAAAATTGTTGACGTAAAGGTTTAATAATTCTGTGAATTAATTTTTGTTGAAGGTCATGTAGTTTTTTTTATTATACTTCACAGTTATACTATGCTTATGTAAAACAATACTTTACATATTTTTTTATAAAAATGCCATGTTACTTTTTATAATTCTGTTACAAACATCGTGGGCGTTCAGTCTGTATCTTCTCTTTTACTGATTGTCTCATGAATGCCACGCACTTCACTGACTACGAAATCCGGTAATGAATTCATTTACTCTTGATATATCTAGAATACATTTCCTTTATTTGTGACAAATTATGTAATGGATAGAAGTTACTTCATTAGTTTTAAAATGTTATGGTTTTTTTTTTTTTTGAAACTTCCCGCGACAACTATTATTATCATTCTTCTAAGCCCGTGAAATCAAAGAGCTCATAATGCATTTCTTTAATAAATCATTTAGACGTGAATTATGCTACTAAATAGGAGGTTATTACGAGGTCAATAAACGTGACGTGATCGTCTTTCCTGGCCTCCATCCTGTTTATTACACGAAAGGTTGCATTTCATCTTGGAATGCTCAGTTGAATAAAAAAATCACCTTAATTCCGTACATATTCATATAATTACTAATTTATATGCATACATAGCGGCAGTTACTGGTGATCTGAGGCTCTAGGCGCCAAATAATTAGACCCCAATTAATGACTATAAATATGGAACGTAATTTTAATTAGCTTACAGAGTCAGCTAAATAGTCATCTGTGAAAGATTGATATTGCTGAGAAATATTATATAATCTTCATTAAATAAATTAGAAATATCAAATGTTATAAAGTATTTAGTATATAGTATATAAATATTATAGTAATGGTTTATTTAAATTAGACTCAGTATTAACAGGTTAATAGCAAACAGAATATTTTTTTTACTTATTCGTTCTGAACTTTATTGCTCACCCTGACTTGTAACGCCTTTTTTACCCTTTTTTTGACTTTTATACTACTAAAATACCTATCTACCTCTTAATACCACACTTTACTTGCTTCAGTTCAAGCGTGATTCTTTATAGAATCGTTATTTTGATAGAATCGTCAATATAAGTTTGACCCTGACGAAGACCACATGTTTTGAAAGATGTTAGCCATTTCTGATCTCTTAGTTATATTGATATTTATTATAACAAAAGCAATAGAAATATATAATTATATGTATACATACAAACTCTATAATCCGTTTCAATTGATTATATATATATGCACAAGATGAAAACATTGTAAAAACACAGATCGATGTTTGGACGACACGACACACATCAGGAGAGGAAAATGTGTTTGTTTGAATTAAGAAACGATAGTGAAGAATCCCTGTGTCTTGGTTGCGGTAAAAGTGCTGTCAACATACGAATACGACAAATAAAGAAAATAAATAATTAAAATAAAAAAATATAATTAGAACTAATTATAATGTAAAATAAAATTCGTAAGAAAAAATAAATGGAAAAAAGCAAGAATAAGTAGACCAAACTAAAATTATAAAATTAAATACTATAATTGAAACAGAATTAAAAAATAATAAAAAAAATTAACTCATGCTTGAGATTGAGACCAGGAATTATTTAAGCTCCAAGAGGACGGATATCTGTTCAGAGGACCTAATGTGCCTATGGTGTTGAAATCGGCGATCTGCTTAAGAATTTAAGAATATTTACATACATATATAGAATTTTATATTAATTATATATATATAAATATATTCTATGTTTTGTTATTGAGGGCTAGGTCAAATAAAAGAAAATAAACTCCTTCCTAGGCCGACGTTTCGATGTATTTGAAGGAGTTTATAATGGAAGGAGTTTATTTTCTTTTATTTGACCTAGCCCTCAATAACAAAACATAGAATAAATTAGAAGAGGTCAAGAACAATTTTTGGAGTATATATATATATATATATTAGAATTGTTCTTGACTTCTTTATTCAACACAGTATTTGGTAAGTTTGAGCTACGTGTGTAAAATTTTTGAGATACGTAAGATGTGATTTTTTAAACTGATCTTTTTATATTTAATTGCTATGTTACATAGGATAGGAAGAGGCCAGGTTAGCTCAGTGGCAACGTGCTCTCCTCTGGGCTGGTAGATCCGGGGTTCGATACCCACTATTATTGTCTTCAATATTCTTTCATATTCTTTATAACGCTCAGAATACTGATTATATAGAATAACTGATTGATAGTGTTTGTATTCTGCTCTTGTTCTTGTTTTTTTATATTCTAGTAGTGCTTATTTAAATATGACCGGAAGATTCTATCAAAATGTTTATTACTGTGACTATTATTTATGAAAAATTGTTTAATTTGTTTAATTGTGATGTTAAATTAATTCCAATTTTAATATTTTTAAAAATTCTGTGATTAAATGCTTCTATTGTGTTATCTTTACACAGAGATAATTGCTCGTTGATTTAAATAAGCACCATTGTGTGAAGATTTTTTGAATATTGATGTTTGATACTGTTTCTCTTTTTGTGGCGTTACTTCTAAACAGTTAATTGCATGGTCCGTGATAACTACGCTTGTAAATCGTAATTAGAAATCTTTCTCAAATTCTTTTATTATTTCTTTTACCTGCTGCTTTTAAAAAACAGTCATAAACATAGCAGCAGTATACAAAACGTTGGTTCTTTGTCGAAGACGTTTTCTAGCTTACGCTTATAGAAATTAGCGTAAGTGACATAAAGAGAAGAATCCATACCCATAGTATCATATGTGGCAGTACATGTAACCGTTATTATGTGTGAAGGGTTTTTGCTCTTGCGCGCTCTAAATAGTTTTTAACATTAAGTTTTAATACTTAATATTCAGTGCATAACTTAATAGTTATGAAAGGCCGGTAGATGGAAGAGAAGGAGCGGTTTGATAGCTGTAGATTGTATTGCAGATAATGTTAATGGCGTGTTCAACTAGGATGTTCGTGAAAAGTGCCTCGACAACTAATGAAGCCATTAAGCTTTTAGTTATATTAACTTTTAAAAGATATAAAACATCATCTGTGGAATTTATTTAGAATATAGCAGGTAAAATGTTTCTATGGTTGAGTTGTGTTTTAGCGGTAGAATAAGATGGTGTAATACTTGTAATATGATGGGTCTCATCGAGTGATCTGATTTATATATGTACAGATATACCCCCCCGCCCCCTGATGTTCCTTTACCTTTCCTAGGACAAGAAAGATGATGTACATCATCAGGGACTGTGTGTACATCACACAGATGTACTGATTATCTTGGGATAATCAGAAGTATATAACAAGGAGGATAACTAGAGACAAAAAAATGGATTTCTTTTTGATTAATTTGTTTGAATGCTAGCATCGTTTCAATTGATATAAATTTGATGAAGGGTCGACGACCTTCTTTATATGGAAGTGATGGTAAGTATTAAAATGAAGGTATTATCGAGCATTAGTTGGTTTTATGTGTAGGGAAATAAACGTTATCATGTAACACTGATATCCATAAAGGAATTGAGCTTATTGCACACTTGGTGAGAAACGAAAATGGTCGCAGAGAATGTTTAGAAAGACATAAAGAACATGGCTAACTCATGTTTACCATGACGCCAATCGAAAAATATGTTGTCGCAGTCAAAAAAAAAAAAAAAATCCACAAACTTCAAAAACTTACAGTCTCTCATTTTTTGGTTTCAGCCATAGTCAGGAGTGCATTGATTGGAAGACGAAACCCACGTCAGGCCAAACCAACAAAGACCAAACCAACAGTCATTTCAACGACTTATTGATTAAAAAAGGTATAAGTACTAGAAACTATTTGACTGGGAGTCAAGAGATAGCTGAATAGTTGGAAACTATTTTGTGTATTGCGTTCTTTACAAAGAATGCATTTTATCACGTAGACACCTTCACCTGTGGCGCAATGTTTACTGACGTGCTGCGCATTCCCTTGTGTGCTCCTCACCTAATCAAATCCTTTCAAGGTGTCACCTCTCCTTAATTAGCACACAGTTAAGACCTACATGACTCCATTATATTCTCAACACGTATATCCTTCCCCTTTATTGTTTAGTTTCAATTTTAACAAACCTTTCCAGCGATACATTACAACCAACTAAACATTTATCAATATTCATAATACAATAATGGCATTACTTAATTTTTTGTCATCATACATGGCTTTTTACTGATTTATAATTATATCTTTCAAAGTAAACACAAGAAAAGAAGATTAACCTCCGCTTTTCTCTCATATGATCGTTATAGGGGTTCCGTCATACTTCGCAGAGTTCCTGGCCCCAAGAAAGGTTAACAGAACTCAATGTTGTTTATAAAATTAATTGAGTTCATTAAAGAACTCTATCGAATTAATGCACCCATTTTTCTTACGATTATTTCAAATATTTCTTTTAATACTTAAATTCAAAAGATGACCCTAGAAATTTTGAAATCAACAGCTAGAACCACCGTCACAAGAAATTTAATTATCATTAGTTTTTGCTTAAATTTTCAATTTTCAATGCTTTAAGTTATGAAACGACATTTTTTTCTTAGTAATTATTTTCTTTTAATTAAAATGGGAAATTTTGTATTCATTATTTTCAGTTTAAATATTGCATTATAGAAGTGTCATTGGTTTTGATTATTGCAAAAGTAAATATAACATAAAATGTCAAATTTACCGGACTACATTAAAGTTACACCTTTAGTGAATTAAAAAATTTTTTAACTCACTTTTGTTGAATTTCAAATGTAGAAATAAATAATAATTTCTTTTATAAATTATACTAATGATCACTTATAAATTGAAATAATTCATATCAAAATATTATGTACTTACAAAAAATCGCATAACAATTTGTATCATTTAAATAAAATATACTCTAATAAATACAAATATTTTTTTTATTTTATATCTTATGAAATAAATTGTATTTAACAAAATCATGTTTTATTTACTTGATGTTAATCCTATAAATCTTATAACACATATCCAGTGCTTTGTGTTTTAATTGATTCATCTTCACATTGTTTGAAGCATTCACACTCATCAATCAGGTAAGAAGCTGTAGTTAGTACTTTTTGATATAGTCATGCTAGCATTTTTTTTTACTTTTTCTTTGTCATAGGTCTTGTTAATGCTTCATACAGGATGTTAATTTATTTTTGTTATATATATATATATATATATATATATATATATATATATATATATATTGATTAAGTTTAAATATACTAAACTTAGGCCATGATTTTTTTACTTTACTATAAGTAAAGTATAGTGATCGTGAAAAAAATCGATCTCGAGATTTTGACGGAATTCATGTTTTGAGGTCCCAGAAGTCGTTTTATGAAGTTTTTTGGATGATGTCTGTGTGTGTGTGGGTGGGTGGGTGGGTGAGTGTGTTAGCATTGCTTGTTACCACGCTACGGTCCAGAATCTTTGATGGATCGAGTTGATATTTTACACAAAATTGGGCCTCATAGGGAGGAAGATCCCTGTTGTTTGGGAAGAATTATGCATGATGGGAAAGTTACTTTTTTTGCCAAAAACCGTTTTTTATAAAACATTTATTTCTCCTAAACTGATAACCCTAGAGTTTTGAAATTTTGACATTATCTTTGAGGTTACAAATGCAACAAACAAAAAATGTATTCAGAATTTTAAAACAACAGGAAATATTTTTTTTCCAATAAAATGTAAAAATTTTGACTTATAATTCAATCTCAAACCTTGTGAGAGCGATACAAGCCATACTTTTGACGGATCAAATTGAAACTATGCCTATAAATAGAACATTATGTGGAGAATGAGTTGAGATATTTTTTTTCAAAATTGCATTCGCTAAAGGGGCGTTACAGTACGATTTCTGTTTTCAGAAAATGTTTTTTTGACGCTAAACGGCTCATTAAAAATAATTAAAATTTGACCAAAAATGAAACAAAAAATTAGCAATTCATAAAAAAAAATTCATGTTTCAATTACGAAAAACAGCAATAACGCTATAAAAACTGTATGTTTATCCTAGACTAAGAGATCACCTGCTATACTTGTCGAATTTTTTATATTTTTTTACTTGTTTTCATTGACTTAGATTTTTTAAGCGAATGCACCGAGATAAAATTGATATTTATAAAGGAACAATTTAAATAGTTTATTGACTTATATGAGATGTAAGAGGAATAATATTGTTACATGTAAAAAAATCACCGCCAAAAACATAAATAAATTACCTTTGTCTTCCAAGGCATGATGGATTTATCTCATAAAATGCTTTAATCTATATATTGCACTCTTAAGCAAAACTTAATATCAGTTACAATTACATTATCATTGTGAATGTAGTACCTTTCCATGCTATTAAAATGTGATGAATGACTCTTTCCTCAAGAAAGAAGACTTATGTTTGTTGAGAAATATCCAGTTTTTTTAAAAAATTCTAGTCTAATAGTTCATATTTATTATTTTCAAAAATTAGAAACTACCAACTATAAAAGATTTCAATTATAATGAATAGCTGGCTTTACTTCGATTTGAGTATGTCAACCGGCTAATTACTAATATATTTTTTCTCAAAATACATTCATAGCAAACTTATAACAGAGTACACGAGGCAGGAAAAGGATAATACTCACTCAGAAAAAATTCGTATATACGTTATTTGACAAAGGGGAACGAAAATGATCTTATTAAATACTAAGAAGACATAAAATTCCCAGTAAAATAATTCTATAAAACACCAAAAAGGTAAAAGATAATTGAAAATTGAAATCTTTCGTTTAGAGATTAATAAATGTAATAAACGTACATCTTTAATTATAAATCATCTTAAAACAACATTTTTCTTCGCTGTTTATGATGTTTTTCAGAGAAAAAAAAGGGTATTTTCCTGTTTTAAATTTGAAAATTTTACTTTAATATTCAATGTAGAAGGATGTCAAGTAAACGATGTAAGAAATCCACTGGCTATTTGAACAATAGTCATGTTCTCTTGTAGGAAAATATTTCGTTTCAAGAAATGTTCACTTTGGTTTTTCAAAAATGTTATTACTGCTGTTTTGCTGAAGAGTGCAATATATAGATTAAAGCATTTTATGAGATAAATCCATCATGCCTTGGAAGACAAAGGTAATTTATTTATGTTTTTGGCGGTGATTTTTTTACATGTAACAATATTATTCCTCTTACATCTCATATAAGTCAATAAACTATTTAAATTGTTCCTTTATAAATATCAATTTTATCTCGGTGCATTCGCTTAAAAAATCTAAGTCAATGAAAACAAGTAAAAAAATATAAAAAATTCGACAAGTATAGCAGGTGATCTCTTAGTCTAGGATAAACATACAGTTTTTATAGCGTTATTGCTGTTTTTCGTAATTGAAACATGAATTTTTTTTTATGAATTGCTAATTTATTGTTCCATTTTTGGTCAAATTTTCATTATTTTTTAATGAGCCGTTTAGTGTCAAAGAAACATTTTCTGTTATACTAACTGGTAGTTATACTAATGAAATTATTCGCATCAGATGTGTGATGTACAAAAATAAGCTTATATATTGATTTGTCCTTCAATCACTATCAGTACTACCCTAGGAATGAAAGACTAATAATTATATCCCATTTAGATGTTTACGTTATGCTTAAATGAGACGTTATATAATATATACTCAAGAAATTTGATATAAAGTTACTTATAGTAAAGTTGAGTGTAGGCCACTCCAGATTTTTTTTAAGTGTCCTAAAACGTGCGAATTGATTCAAAACAGGTAGTAACTAGACAATTTTGTTAAATTTTTTAAAATTTTGTACAACTGTACTAAAAGTGCGATATGATTGAAAAGAGTTAGTAACTAGTCAACCTTGCTACATTTTTCAACATTTTTTACGAGTATACTAAAAGTGCGATATGATTGAAGACAGGTAATAACTGGTCAACATTGTTATATTTTTTCATATTTTGTACAAGTGTAATAAAAGTGTAATTTCAATGATATCACACTTTTAGTACATTTTTACATAACGTTGAAAAAAAGTAACAATGTTGACTAGTTTTTACCATTTTTCAATCATAGCCCACTTTGTGTACACTTGTAGTAAAAGTTGAAAAAATGAACAAAAGTTGACTATTTACAACCTGTCATCAGTCAAATCGCACTTTTTTTACACTTATTCAAAAAATTGAAAAAAATTAACCAAGTTGACTAGTTACTACTTTTTTTCAATCATATCGTACTTTTAGTTTATTTCTACCTAATGTTGAAAAAAAGTAACATAGTTGACTAGTTTCTACCATTTTTCAATCATAACGTAGTTTGAGTACACTTGTACAAAAAGTTGAAAAAATTTACCAAAGTTGACTAGTTACTACTATTCTTAAACCATATTGCACTTTTAGTTTATTTGTACATAATGTTGAAAAAAGGTAACATAGTTGACTCGTTACAACCATTTTTTAATCATACCTCAGATTGAGTACACTTTACAAAAAGTTAAAAAAAGTAACAAACTTGACTAGTTACTACAGTTCTAAATTATAGCGCAGTTTGAGTACACGTGTACAAAAAGTTGAAAAATTTACCAAAGTTGACTAGTTCCAACCTGTCTTCAATGATATCACACTTTTAGTACATTTTTACATAATATTGAAAAAAAGGTACAAAATAGACTAGTTATTACCATTTTTCAATCATAGCCCAGATCGTGTACAGTTGTACTGAAAGTGGAAATAATGTACCAAAGTTGACTAGTTACAACCTGTCAGCAGTCTGACCGCACTTTTTTTTACACTTATTCCAAAAGTTGAAAATATGTAACGAAGTTGACTAGTTACTACAGTTGTAAATCATAGCGCAGTTTGAGTACACCTGTACTAAAAGTTGAAAAAATTTACCAAAGTTGACTAGTTCCAACCTGTCTTCAATGATATCACACTTTTAGTACAGTTTTACATAATGTTGAAAAAAAGTTACAAAGTTGACTAATTATTACCATTTTTCAATCATATCCCAGTTTGTGTACACTTGTACTAAACGTTGACAAAATGTACAAAAGTTGACTAGTTACAACATATCAGCAGTCAAAGAGCACTTTTTTTACACTTATTCCAAAAGTTGAAAAAATGTAACGAAGTTTAGCAGTTAATAACTGTTTTCAATCATATCTCACTGTTAGTACACTTCAATAAAAGATGAAAAATGTAACAAAGTTGAGTAGTTACTGTCTTTTTTCAATCACATCGCACATTTAGTAAACTTTTAATAAAAGTTACAAAATGTAACAATGTTCACCACATATTACTTGCCTTCAAGCATATCGTGTTTTAGTACACTTTAAAAAATTTTGAAAAATGTAACAAAATTGACTAGTTACTACCTGTTTTCAATCAATTCGCACTTTTATTACACTTTTTACAAAAAGATGAAAAAATGTAACAAATTGACTAGTTACTACCTGTTTTCAATCAATTAGCACTTTTGTAACACTTTTTACAAACAGTTGTAAAAATGTAACAAAGTTTAGCAGTTACTAACTGTTTTAAATCATATCTCGTTCTTAGTACACTTCAAAAAAGTAGAAAAAATGTAACAAAGTTGAGTAGTTGCTATCTCTATTCAATCAAATCACACTTTTAGTACACTTTTAATAGAAGTTACAAAATGAAACAATGTTCACCACTTACTACCTGTCTTCAAGCATATCTTACTTTTAGTGCACTTGTAAAAAATCTTGAAAAATGTAACAAATTTGACTTAGTTACCACCACTTTTCAATCAAATAGCACTTTTGTTACACTTTTTACAAAAATATGTAAAAATGAAACAAACTAAAGTGTAGTAGTTAATAACTGTTTTCAATCATATCTCACTGTTAGTACACTTCAAGAAAAGTTAAAAAATGTAACAAAGTTGAATAGTTACTGTCTTTGTTTAATCAAATCGCACATTTAGTACACTTTTAATAAAAGTTACAAAATGAGACAATGTTCACCACATATTACTTGTCTTCTAGCATATCGTAATTTTAGTACACTATTAAAAAATTTTGAGAAAATGTAACAAAATTGATTAGTTACTACCTGTTTTCAATCAATTCGCACTTTTATTACACTTTTTACAAAAAGTTGAAAAATGAAACAAACTAAAGCAGTTACAACCTTTCATCAATCATATAGAACTTTTAGTACAATTGTACAAAAAGTGAAAGAAAAGTAACATTGTTGTTTATTTACTCCCTTTTTTCAATTATATGACACTTTTAGAACAATTGTCACTATGTTGGAAAAAATGTAACAAATTGGACTAGTTACTCCCTGGCATAAAACATGTCGCACTTTGATTACTCTTATACAAAAAGTTGAAAAAATGTAACAAAATTGACTAGTTAATCAATTAGCACTTTTGTTACACTTTTTACAAAATGTTGTAAAAATGTAACAAAGTTTAGTAGTTACTAACTGTTTCAATCATATCTCACTGTTAGTACACTTCAAAAAAAGTTATAAAATGTAACAATGTTCACCACTTATTACCTGTCTTTAAGGATTTCGAACTTTAAGAAAACTTGTAAAAAATTTTGAAAAATGTAAATATAGTGACTAGCTACTACCTCTTTTCAATCAATTAGCACTTTTATTATACTTATTACAAAAAGTTGAGAAAATGAAACATACTTAACCAGTTACAACCTATAACAAATCGTATTAAACTTTTAGTACACTTGTACAAAAACTGAAAGAAAGTAACATTGTTGTTTTCTTACTCCATGTTTTCAATTATATTACACTTTTAGGATAATTGTACACTATGTTGGAAAAATGTAACAAAGTCAACAAGTTACTCTCTGTCATTAAGCATGTCGCACATTGATTACTCTTATACAAAAAGTTCAAAAAATGTAACAAAATTGACAATTTACTACCTGTTTTCAATCAATGAGCACATTTGTTACACTTTTTACCAAAAGTTGTAAAAATGTAACAAAGTTTAGTAGTTAATAACTGTTTAACATGATTTAAACAATTAGTAACTACTAAATTTTGTTTCATTTTTACAACATTTTGAATAAAGTGTAACAAATGTGCTAATTGATTGAAAACAGGTAGTAACTAGTCAACTTTGTTACATTTTTCAAAATCTTTTACAAGTGCACTAAAAGTAAATATGCTTGAAGACAGGTAATAAGTGGTGAACATTGTTACATTTTGAACTTTTATTAAAAGTGTACTAAATGTGCGATTTGATTGAAAACAGTTAGTAACTACTAAACTTTGTTACATTTTTCAACTTTTTTTGAAGTGTACTATGTGTAAGAAATGTTGAAGAATGTAACAAAGTGTACTAGTTACTACCTGTTTTCAATCAATTACCACTTCTGATACACTTTTAACAAAAAGTTGTAAAAATTTAACAAAGTTTAGTTGTTACAACCTGTTTAAATCGTATCTCGTTCTTATAAAATTTTAAGAAAAGTAGAAAAATATAACGAAGTTGAGTAGTTACTTTCTCTTTTCAATCAAATAGCACTTTATGTACACTTTTGTTCACCACTTTTTACCTGTCTTCAAGGATATCTTACTTTTAGTGCACTTTGAAAAAAATGTTGAAAAATGTAACAAAGTTGATTAGTTACTGCCTGTTTTCAATCAATTAGCACTTTTGTTACACTTTTTACAAAAAGTTGTAAAAATGTAACAAAATTTAGTAGTTATTAACTTTTTTAAATCATATCTCACTGTTAGTACACTTCAAGAAAAGTTAAAAAATGTAACACAGGTGAGTAGTTACTTTCTCTTTTCAATCAAATCGCATATTGAGTATACTTTTAATAAAAGTTACAAAATGTAACATTGTTCACCAGTTATTACCAGTCTTCAAACATACCTAATTTCTAGTGCACTTGTAAAAAATGTTGAAAAATGTAACAAAATTGACTAGTTACTACCTTTTATCAATCAACTAGCACATCTGTTACATATTTTACATAATGTTGTAAAAATGTAACTAAGTATAGTAGTTACTAACAGTTTTAAAACATATCTCACTCTTAGTACACTTCAAAAAAAGTTGAAAAATGTAACAAAGTTTAGTAGTTACTATCTGTTTTCAATCAAATCGCACATATAGTACACATTTAATAAAAGTTGTAAAATGTATCCATGTTCACGACTTATTACCTGTCTTCAAGCATATTTAGTTTTAGTGCACTTGTAAAAAATGTAACAAAATTGACTAGTTACAACCTGCTTTCAATCAATTAACGCTTTTGTTACACTTTTTACAAAAAGTTGTAAAAATGTAACAAAGTTTAGTAGTTAATAACTGTTTTAAAGCATATCTCATTCATAGTACACCTCAAGAAAAGTTGAAAAATGTAACAAAGTTTAGTAGTTACTAACTTTTTTAAATCATATCTCACTGTTAGTACACTTCAAGAAAAGTTAAAAAATGTAACACAGGTGAGTAGTTACTTTCTCTTTTCAATCAAATCGCATATTGAGTATACTTTTAATAAAAGTTACAAAATGTAACAATGTGCTCCACTTATTACCTGCTTTCAAAGATATCGTACTTTTAGTGTTCTTGTAAAAAATGTTGAAAAATGTAACAAAATTGACTAATTACTACCACTTTTCAATCAATTAGTATTTTGTTACATTTTTTACATCATGTTGTAAAAATGTAACAATGTTTAGAAGTTACTAACTGTTTTAAATCATATCTCACTCGTAGTACACTTCAAAAAAAGATGAAAAATGTAACAAAGTTGAGTAGTTACTATCTCTTTTCAGTCAAATCGCACATTTAGTACACTTTTAGTAAAAGTTACAAAATGTAACAATGTTCTCCACTTAATACCTCTCTTCAGGCATTTCTTACTTTTAGTGCACTTGTAAAAAATGTTGAAAAATGTAACAAAATTGATTAGTTACTACCTGTATTCAATCAATTAGCACTTTTGTTACACTTTTGACATAATGTTTTAAAAATGAAACAAAGTTTAGTAGTTACTAACTGGTTTAAATCATATCTCACTCTTAGTATACTTCAAAAAAAGTTGAAAAATGTAACAAACTTGAGTAGTTGCTATCTCTTTTCAGTGAAATCACACATATAGTACACTTTTAATAAAAGTTACAAAATATAACAATGTTCACTACTTATTACCTGTCTTCAAGCATATCGTACTTATAGTACACTTGTAAAAAATGTTGTAAATGTCACAAAATTGACTAGTTACTTCCTCTTTTCAATCAATTAGCACTTTTATTAAACTTTTTACAAAAAGTTGAAAAAATGAAACAAACTAGACCACTTACAACCTGTCATTAATCATATGGAACATTTATTACAATTGTACAAATGTTGAAAAGAAAGTAACATTCTTGTTTATTTACTCACTTTTTTCAATTTTATTACACTTTTTGAACATGTGTACACTATGGTGAAAAAAATGTAACAAATTTGACTATTTACTCCCTGTCATAAAACATCTCGCACATTGATTTCTCTTATACATAAAGTTAAAAAATTGTAACACAATTGACTAGTTACTACCTGTTTTCAATCAATTAGCAGTTTTCTTACACTTTTTACAAAAAGTTGTAAAAATTTAACAAAATTTAGTAGTTACTAACTGTTTTAAATCATATCTCACTCTTAGTACACTTCTAAAAAAATTGAAAATGTAACAAATCTGAGTAGTTACTATCTCTTATCAATCAAATCGCACTTTTAGTACATTTGTAATAAAAGTTACAAAATGTAACAATGTTCACCACTTATTAAGTGTATTCAAGCATATTGTACTTTTAGTACACTTGTTAAAAATTATGAAAAATGTAACAAAATTGACTAGTTTATACCTGTTTTCAATCAATTCGCATTTTTATTACACTTTTTACAAAAAGTTGAAAAAATGAAAGAAACTAGACCAGTTACAACCTTTCATCAATCATATTGAACTTTTAGTACAATTGTACAAAAAGTGAAAAAAGGTAACATTGTTGTTTATTTACTCCTTTTTTTCAATTATATTACACTTTTAGAACAATTGTACGCTATGTTAGAAAAAATGTAACAAATTTGACTAGTTACTCCCTGTCATAAGCATGTCGCACTTTGATTACTCTTAAACACTTCATAAAAAGTTGAAAAATGTGACAAAATTGAATAGTTACTACCTGTTTACAATCAATTAGCACTTTTCTTACACTTTTTACAAAAACTTGTAAAAATATAACATTGTTTATTAGTTACTAACTGGTTTGAATCATATGTCACTGTTAGTACACTTCAGAAAAAGTTGAAAAATATAACAAAGTTGAGTAGTTACTATCTCTGTTCAATCAAATCGCAAATTTAGTACACTTTTAATAAAACTTACAAAATGTAACAATGTTCACCACTTATTACCTGTCTTCAAGCATATCATACTTTTATTACACTTGTAAAAAATGTTGTAAAATGTAACAAAATTGACTAGTTACTACCAGTTTTCAATCAATTCGCACTTTTATTACACTTTTTACAAAAAGTTGAAAAAATGAAACAAACTAGACCAGTTACAACCTTTCATCAATCATATAGAACTTTTAGTACAATTGTACAAAAAGAAAAAAAAAGTAACATTGTGGTTTATTTACTCCCTGTTTTCAATGTTATAACACTTTTAGAACAATTGTACATTATGTTGGAAAAAATGTAACAAAATGACTATTTACTCCCCGACATAAAGCATGTTGCAGTTTGATTACTCTTATATAAAAATTTGAAAAAATGTAACAAAATTGACTAGTTACTACCTGTTTTCAATCAATTAGCACTTTTGTTACACTTTTAACAAAGAGATGTAAAATTGTAACAAAGTTGAGTAGTTGCTGTCTCTTTTCAAGCAAATCGCACATTTATTTCACTTTTAAAAAATAGTTACAAAATGTAATAATTTTCACCACTTATTACCTGTCTTCAAGCATATCGTACTTTAAGAGCACTTGTAAAAAATTTGAAAAATGTAACAAAATTGACTAGTTACAACCTGTTTTCAATCAATTCGCACTTCTATTACAATTTTTAAAAAAAGTTTAAAAAATGAAACAAACTTGACCAGTTACAACATTTCATCAATCAAATTTAACTTTTAGTACACTCGTTTAAAAAGTGAAAATAAAGTAACATTGTAGTTTATTTACTGCCTGTTTTCAATTTTATACCACTTTTAGAACAATTGTACAGTATGTTGAAAAAATGTAACAAAGTGACTAGTTACTCCCTGACATAAAGCATGTCACACTTTGATTACTACTCTTATACAAAAAAGTTGAAAGAATGTAACAAAATATACTAGTTACTACGTCTTTTCAATAAATTAGGACTTTTATTATACATCTAACAAAAAGTTGAGAAAATGAAACAAACTTGACCAGTTACAACCATTCATCGATCTTATTGAAGTTTTAGTACATTTGTACAAAATGTGAAAAAAAAAGTAATATTGTTGTTTATTTACTCTCTGTTTTCAATTATATTAAACTTTTAGAACAATTGACACTATGTTGGAAAAAGTGTAACAAAGTTGACTAGTTACTCCCTGTCATAAGCATGTCGCACTTTGATTACTCTTAAACACTTCATAAAAAGTTAAAAAATGTGACAAAATTGAATAGTTACTATCTATTTTCATTCAAAACAGCACATTTAGTACACTTTTAAAAAAGGTTACAAAATGTAACAATGTTCACCACTTATAAATTGTCTTCAAGCATATCGTACTTTTAGTACACTTGTAAAAAGTGTTGAGAAATGTAACAAAATTGACTTGTTACTACCTGTTTTCAATCAATTCACACTTTTATTACACTTTTTCGAAAAAGTTGAAAAAATGAAACAAACTAGACCAGTTACAACTTTTCATCAATCATATTGAACTTTTAGTACAATTGTACAAAAAGTGAAAAAAAGTAACATTTTTGTTTATTTACTCCCTGTTTTTGATGTTATAACACTTTTAGAACAATTGTACACTATCTTGTAATAAATGCAACAAAGTCGACTAGTTATTCCCAGTCACAAAGCATTCCGCACTTTGATTGCTCTTATACAACAAGTTGAAAAAATGTAACAAAATTGACTAGTTACTACCAGTTTTCAATCAATTCGCACTTTTATTATACTTTTTTCAAACGGTTGAAAAAATGTAACATATATATATCTATATAAAGTAGTTCAAAATTTAAGATAGGTAGCACAGAAAGTAAAAGAAACACAGACTCAAATTTTCGGGTAATCCGTCTTCAGGAGAAAAGAGGGTTACTAGCCGTTGCGTCTACAACGTGCTTTTTCGCTTTTCTCCTGAAGACGGATTACCAGAATATTTTAGTCTGTAAGTGTGTTTCTTTTACTCTTTGTGCTACTAATCTTCAATTTTGAACTGTTGTTGTGTCCAGTTTGGATCGTCTTTCTGTTTATCAAGTGAAATATATATATATATATATATATATATATATATATATATATATATATTATACAATAAAATAAAAAACGAAGGAAACACACAGAAAGACACAGACATAACTCACATCGATATTTCGACAATCGTCGTCATCAGGAGGTGCGAAGAGCGAAGAGTCCCGCAGGAAGACAGGGCGGTACTCTTCGCTCTTCGCACCTCCTGATGACGACGATTGTCGAAATATCGATGTGAGTTATGTCTGTGTCTTTCTGTGTGTTTCCTTCGTTTTTTATTTTATTGTAAAAAAGTCCGCTGGACCGTTTCTTTTAATTGTGTATATATATATATATATATATACTTAAAATAAACTGTGACACATAGAGAGAAACATAACAGAGAGTCACTTTTCAATATTTCGACCGTTATGGTGGTCGTCCTCAGAAGAAGAAGTGAATTGACGGTGGAATGACAGTCCACGATATATATCCAAGATGTATACATATCTTGCTGACCGGTTCACCCTAATGAAATTTAAAATTGGAGACAATAAAAATATTTGTGTTGTGCCCAGAATTCAGTCAAATGTCTTCCTGAAGGCGATTAAAGCCAAGATACCTTTATTACTCAAAATTAGGTTTATGTGAACATGCAATTGGATGGGATCACATACAAGTAGAAAATGAATATGACTGTATCCACACTTGGGTCTACCAAAGAAACTCACCCAGAGACTGTTATGGGACTCAACGATGAAGTAATGCAAACGTTGGCAGAAACGATTATAGATCAATGTATGCTATAAAGCATGATAATCAAGATAGATATCTTCAAGATGATATCATAAGAATCATAGTTTTTCCTCTGCTGTTCTATCAAAAGGTACCTTCCCTTGATGTATGATTTTGTTTAATATGGAACAATCATCAACATACCTGCAGTAAGTATTGCATTTTTTGTAATGATAAGGAAATGCAATGTTTACTGCATGTATGTTGATGGTTGTTCATAATAAATGATATCATAACGAGTAATATAAAATATTTCTTAACGTACTCGCCTCTGGGCTGGTAGTCCGGGGTTCAATCCTCACCGATTCACGCGGGAGGGCAATAAATCTGAGTACATCATCCCTCGAAGAGGACGTTAAGCCATCGGTCCACAGCCTGTACGATATCAGGTACTTGATAATGATCCCTACTCGAAATTCACTTGAGTTTGAGTTAGGCAAACTTTAGTACTCCCAATGTAGAATCTGTAGAATCACCGATCAAACAGAAAGCCGGTAAACGGCTGACGTTATCATCCACTAGGAGATCAGTATAAACAATAAAAAAAAAATAAAATATAATAGTTCAAAAGATAGCGTTGTGCTTCTAATCTATTGTCGCTTCACCATAATATTGTTTGCCAATTGACACATATCATTAGTTACATTAAGAACTTGTCAAACCGCATCAACCTGACAGCTATTCCGCCAGAGTATTTATTCTCTCAAACTAGCATTGATTAATAATTAATGTTATTCTTAAATATATTTCTATATGTCTTTAGTTTTGAATTTGCAAAATAGATATACCTCTGAAAAATTATACTACTAAAGATACCATTTACAAAACATTCTATAAAAATAAATTTACTGACAAATATAAGACAGATGAAATAATACTGAATGTCATCATAACGAGTAATGTAAAATATAATAGTTCCAAAGATAGCATTGCGCCTCTTATCTCTTGTCTAAGTTCAAGCGCGAGCAATTTGATAATGAGAGACACTTATGTAATTAAGGAGTCTAAGCTAAAGGAAGCTAATCTAGTATAGGAGTACACGTGCCTTATCGCCTGCAAAAACTTATTTACTGGTATGACTACAACTCCCTTGTCTGGATCACTTGCGATGTATTTTGCACAGGGACCCTTCAAACTCATTAACATCAAGTTAACAAGTACACAAATGAAAACGAAGATGTTCAATGTAACTCACATTATCATTTTTACTTACAATTAAACGAAGTTATTTAAATAAAAATTAATCTGGAGTGGTTTAAGCTAAAATTAACAACACATAAATGAGGTAAAATGGATAAACAAACAAAAGGAGTTGTTTTCACTGGACCAACCCTTCAGCACTACATACTTTAGTGTCTTCCTGATGGTGAACACAAAGTGTTCGAAACGCGTTGTTGTTGTTGTTGTTGAATAAAATTTCATTTGTGTGGAGACTTTGGTTGTTTATCCGTTTTACCTCAGAATGAATAAATACCACACAATTACTGATTGAACAACTAATGATTTAACAAATAAATGTATTACTTTTTAAAAATTAACTCTTTGAAAACACTTAATAATTTTTTAAAAACATTTTGAATATAAACCCCCAAGCTTGATTCTGATGAAGAATTTTCTAAATCAATGAGAACTAATTGCCCAAGAAAGCAACTGTAGGGTTTATTCCAGGTTTTGTTTCGCGTTTTTAGAACCATATTACCTCTTTCAGTCGTAACACACTAATTAAAAGTGGATGCTTATTCAAAAAAAGTTTAATATTCTATGGTCAGCAGTTATAGAAAACTAACTAATTCATAATTTACTTTTTATATGATTAAATATTACAAAAAATTTATACCTGCAATCTTCTTACAAAGTGAATTTTTTCTAATGACCAGTCAAATTGAGTCCCTAGTATCATCTTCATAATCTTTCATTTCCAAACTTAAGTCAGTTTTTTACTTTTTTATAGTAATTTAATTTTTTTGGTTGCTCAAAAATCCTCAAAAAAATGTTCAGTTAATGGTGATATCAGTTTTATACCAAATCAAAATTTTCAATTCGACACTTAAAATTTCATAAAAAAAAAATGAAAACTAAATTACATAATGGACAAAAAAGTGGCTTTGTTATGATGTAATATTGTTCAAAACAAGTTTATTGCACATCTTCACAATGAGGGATATTTCTTTATATAATACGAATTCTTTTTTTAATTAATTAATTAATTAATTGATTCACCCTAAACTTTCATAAACACACAAAACATACTCATATATATAAAGGGTGTCCCAAAAGTAACAAAACTGCCAAGTTTAATAAAAATTATTAATAAGAAATAACAAATTTAATAAGTGTAGTAATAGTTTACCAATGTTCAAAATGTCCACATACAACTGCAATACAGTTATGACATCTTTTCACAACATTGTGACATACTTTCGGGCAAGTTTCCTCTGAAATTTGCTTCCATTCACGTTAAATATTTTGTTTTAACTGATCAATTGTCCAAGGCTTTTAGCATAAACTGTTCATTTAGAACTCCCTATAGAAACAAATCAAGTGGTGTCAGATTTGGGGATCTGGCAGACCATTCGATTGTTTCGACCAACGTCCAGAAAATATTTCATCAAGCCATTGTCAAACATCTTTGGTGTAGAACTTAGTTTCTCCATCTTGTTAAAAATGAAGATCACTAAAATGGGGGGAACTCACAAATAATAGGAAACACTTTTGTCACCATCATAGCCCTCCCATGCTAATGCCTCGAGGGAATATTACATCTCCCATTGATTCTATATTGGGAGTCCTAAATTTTGCCTAACTCAAGTATATTTAGAGTTTGGGATCTTTAAAGAGTAGCTGACTAAGTACAACAGACTCGGGACCGATGGTTTAACATCCTCTCCGAGAAACGACGTGTTCAGATTTATTTACCTCCCTTGTGAATAAATCGAGGGCCTGATTGGTTATCGAACCACGGAGCTACCAGTTCAGAGGCGAGCACGTTAACCACTGAGCTAACCTCGCTCCTGGTCATAGACTTTAAGAGCAGGTCAAATTCCATTACTCAATCAGAAAGGACCTATCCTGATTATAATACCTGACTATACTATTATGCTCTCAATCTGGTCAGACTGCTTTCATTCAAAAGCTGACGTGTTTTTATTTGATAAAAAATACGACTTAAGTAAAAAAAAAACAAAACTACTCTGCGAAGAGGCACTCATAACCCCCTGGAATATCATTTAACTGAAACTGTTTATTTAATAGTTTTTTTTTTGTTGGTAATTTTGTATAATTTAAAAAAAGAAGTAAAATTAACTTAGCAAGAAGGTCTTGTTTGATGCTTATTTTTTGTCGTAAAGACTTTCACTTTTCTGTTTCCTGATACAAGATAAAATGAGCTTGACATTGAATAACATTAGCATACACATTTGCCCCTGGCTTTTAGTTAAATATGCATGGCTCTAGTGATACAGAAAATAAATATAAAGCCACGAGCACATAGCGAAAACTGTGAAATGTTAACTTGCCTTTAGAATTTCTAATCAGTGAATATATATCTTTAAAGCTAAATTACTAGCAATATTTTTCTCATTTATATTGATCGGCTAATGTTGAAATAATCATTGAATTCTCTTATCAATAGTTTAGTCAGTGGCAAAATACTTATAGGAAATGCAATATGTTTTCCAACAGTCAAAATGTCTTACTATGATTGACATTGCAATAGTGAAGATTGTGACTGTGAGGGAAGATTGTGAATTAGAGGCGTGATCCTAAGCCTGAGTCCGAGTTCGAACCCGACCCAATATTCGGGTTTTTACATTCGGGTCGGGTAGGTTGAACTTCTCTCTCGCTAATATTATTTAATATACATTTATATATTATGTATACTAAAACCAGGTGTACTAAAACAAAACTAAATAATGTTTGTTATAACATTAATAATTTTGGTAAGAACAGATGATCCAGATTTGCTTGGCTGGTAAAGTGCCGGGTTCGGGTCAGTCAGGCTTTCATTCCCGCAGGCCACGGTCAGGTTGGGCTGAATTTTTTAGAACTGATCTTACCTCTATTGTGAATATATTATCATTTTTCTGTGAAATCTGTTTCAGTTGAAAGTCGATTATGCCAAATATCTGTCTATAAAAAGTCCAGACACACTGTCACTATGCGAAAAGCAACACATACCTTTAAAAATAATTTCACCTCGAACTTCCATAATATTCATATAAAAAAATTTGTAGAGTGTTCCGTGATATTTACTTTAACATAAATCAAACTCAAGGCCTTAAGAATGCATTCAAAGAAAGAAGTCTTGACTTAAGTTTACATTAAAAAAGAAATAGGAAATTAATTCTTTACAGAATTACCTCGCAAGATGAAAAAACAAGCATTTTAATAAAAAAAAACAATGTTTGGGGTTAATATTCTCAGTCATATCAATGCTCCACTTTAAGATTGAATGGAGTCAACATACAGAGTGGCTTCAAAGTAGCAGAATTTCAAAACGAGAAAACGGATTAATCATTTATAAACAATGAATATTATAATAATATTTAAAATACAATAACTAGAAACAAAAAAAAAAGTTACATGATATATAAAAAAAGCTGGCTGAGACTTTACACAAATTATATTACAGAACTCATTACTCTAATGAACACATATTATATAAAGGATACCGAAAATATAAACCAATAGAAAATAGATAGCAAAAGTTGTAATGACAAATTAACGTAAATTGCTTTTTTAAAAGCTTAACTGCGAAGAGTTTATTTATGAAAAATGACAAAAGAAAGAATTGACCTCCCTTCAAGGAAACAATCTGATTGTATGTCTACAATTGTAGTAATTTTTGTAGGCAAACACTCAATGATTGAGATAACCACAACATTCCAAGACTCATTGAAGTGTATGCACAAAAAATAATTTGTAACTCTAAGATAACAATGGAAAATTTAAGAAATATAAATGAATTATACAAAATCAAAGCCTAGTATAAATATTTAATTTGAAAACAGTAACACAATTCTAAAGCTGTTCCAATCTACTGAAGCTCAGGAAGGACCTTCTGAGATAATCCTTCAAGCCACTAAGACGAATTACCTAGCAGCATTATGAGCAAACATCTTAATCTCCTTAAAGTCCTTAATGCCTTCTAGATTACTTATAGTAATATAAATTAGAGATTGAGGGACTTATTCATACCCTGATGATGACTCAAGAAAAGAATATATCATACAGTTGTATACTTAATCATATATATATTATATATATATATATATATATATATATATATCTCAATGATCAAACAACAATATGAAAATGGGAAAATAAGACTAAGATCTTTCAACCGTAACAAGCGGTCTTCTTCAGAGTCAAAAACCCAACTGAAACTTGTGAAATCTTTATATATATATATATAATTTCGCAAAAAAGATATATATTATAAAGTTTTAATTTAACAATAAAAAAAAAACACCGAAAGTTACTAACAAGACTCACTACGAGATTTCATCAAGACAAACTGGAATATGTTTATATGAAACTGAAAAAAATATTATATTAAAAAATATATTAAACATACATTTATATTTATATGTAATATATGGTTATATATTACATATAACTGGAATCTTATTATATGTATATGATCAAACCACAATATGAAATGGGAAAAAAAGACGAAGATCTTTCAACCGTAACAAGCGGTCTTCGTCAGAGGCAAAACTGAACTGATAACAAGATTTCACAACAAACACGTGAAATATATATATATAGAAATGAGACTCGTTCCTTTGAGTACGACCGTTTAAAGGGTTGAAATATTGAGTGTGAGTCCTAGTTTCTCATTCTCATTCGTGTTTCTCAAAGTTTTTAAAATATATATATATATACTAAACTGAAGTTTATTGGGACTCGGTCAGTTGTGCTCGGTTATCAGAACTGGCCTAGTTCTGATAAACTTTAGTTTTGTTTCTATTCCACGGTTGATATTTTTATCAATATATATATACAAAACTATAGTAAAGTTTATCGGGACTCGGTCAGTTCTTCAGGTTTAAATTAAACTCTCTTTAAGTTTATCGGGACTCGGTCAGTTCTTCAGGTTTAAATTAAACTCTCTTTGCCAACGTTTCGGTTTCTATGCAAAACCTTTTTCATAGGCAGAAGTATAAATTTTGAAACTAAGTATTACATTACATATTATTTAAAAAGAAAAATAGTCTGTGGATTTCAACAACAACTGTAGTTTGAATGAACACATGACACTGAACTGTGAACTGAAGAGTTCAGTATCATTCATGTGTTCATTCAAACTACAGTTGTTGTTGAAAACCACAGACTATTTTTCTTTGTTAAATAATTTGTAATGTAATACTTAGTTTCAAAATTTATACTTCTGCCTATGAAAAAGGTTTTAAATAAAAACCGAAACGTTGGCAATGAGAGTTTAATTTAAACCTGAAGAACTGAGCGAGTCCCGATAATCTTTAGTTTTGTTCCCATTCCACGGTCGATCTTTTATCAATATATATAAAATATATGTTTAGAAGAACATTTCATCGTCAGAATATGAAGAAGATTAGTTGATAGAAACTTCTTCACGGTTGTTTCCGACAGGTATTCTGAATTATGGATTAATTCTCAAAACTTATACAAAAAAAAAGGTTCATTAGCTATTCTGTTAAGAATATGGTTAAACTAAGACAAAAGTGCTTTATTATAGCTATTGCATGCTACGTAGTAAAACTATAAGTATTGACAACAGTAACAGAAATAATCAAATAAATTATATCTGCATTCAAAAATAATTAATTAAGTTTTATTTAAAAATAGATTCCGTTTTTCTGAATCTGATTTTGAGCTTTAAATGGTAACTACAAATGTATAATACAAATTGTGATATAAATGTTTTAGTCTGAAAGGATTTGAGAGGAGATAACTAGAGAAGCAGACGGCCCGAGGCAGTCACGAATTAGGCCCAGCATAACTTACTCTGTTATTTCTGCACTTCATCTTTTGTCACGAATTTCATTTCGTCTTCAACACAACACTGTATTACTCCTTAAAGTGGTAATAAAGGACAGAACATCTGTTCAAACACCGTGTTAATACCACGCCGACTTCTTACTTTATTCTAGTAATATTTACTCAGTTCAGCAAACAACAGAAATACACTAAATACAATGTAAAAACAATCTCAAATATTCCTTAAATCATTATAAATATTTTTTTGTACATAGTAAATTATTATTTTATTAAAGTTTTATATAGTTCTTAATGTGAAATACAGTTGTTATTTCTAGGCAATATTCATCATGAGGAAGATATTTATACCACTTTATGGTAAAATTGTTACTAATTTTCCCCGCTCTTCTAGTCATTCTAGTTTCATTAATTTTTCTCAAACCGTTAGACCACCCTTATCAGAGAATTAAAACTTTCTTAAGCATTCACATAGTTCTTTCAATATTTCATGTGAAACTGCCTTTCTCGATTTCTGAATATAGCACATTTAAGCAACACCTGGAGTTAGCATCTCTTACAGTGCAATGTTTGTCCAAGCATTCTTTGTCCGTAAAGTTGTTGCATTCATGAAGAAGAAATTCGGTGGATCACTTCCGTGTGTTTGTCAAATGAAGGTCTTTCACGATGTGTAATGAAGCATACTAAGAAGTATGCTGCTTCCTTCTTAGATTCTCAGGCAGATATCCTTTAGTCCTTATAAGGCAACATGGCGCAGTTTAATTAACACTAATTTGAAGGTCGTTAGCCAGTTGATACTGCTGAGTTGGAGAGAGATGACGATGCTATGTTTCCCCCCCCCCCCCCTCTCGAGGAAATGCAACTCCCTTTGATTCTTGGGGGTCCTACATTTTGTCTAACTGAATTGCGTCCAGTTTGGATCTTTTTTTCGAATTTTGAGGTAAATATATATATATAAAATCAAACCACAATAATAAATGGGAAAACAAGACTAAGATCTTTCAACCGTAACAAGCGGTCTTCGTCAGAGTCAAACCCAACTTCAAAGTTGGGTTTTTGACTCTGACGAAGACCGCTTGTTACGGTTGAAAGATCTTAGTCTTGTTTTCCCATTTCTTATTGTGGTTTGATCATTGATTGTTATTTCACGTGTTTATGTGAAAGCTATATATATATATATATATATATATATATATATATATATATATAATTAAAAGAAACGGTCCAGCGGACATTTTTTAAATAAAATAAATTAAAAACGAAGGAAACAACAGAAAGACACAGACATAACATTGCGGGACTCTTTGCTCTTCGCTCTTCACACCTCCTGATGACGATGATGGTCGAAATATCGATGTAAGTTATGTCTTTTTATTATCGCTGTCTGTGTCTTTGTGTGTGTTTCCTTCGTTTTGAATTTATTTTATATATATATATATATATATATATATATATATAATTTCGCAAAAAAGATATATATTGTAAAGTTTTATTTTAACAATAAAATAAATACCGAAAGTTACTAACAAGACTCACTACGAGATTTCATCAAAACAAACTGGAATATGTTTATATGAAACTGAAAAAAATATTATATTAAAAAAATATATTAAACATACATTTATATTTATATGTAATATATGGATATATATTACATATTATATATCTATCTATATATATATATATATATATATATACAAGATTTAACACAAACACGTGAAATAACAATCAATGGTCAAACAACAATATGAAATGGGAAAAAAAGACTAAATCTTTTAACCGTAACAAGCGGTCTTCGTCAGAGTTAAAAACCTGACGAAGACCGCTTGTTATAGTTGAAAGATCTTAGTCTTTTTTTCCCATTTCATATTGTAGTTTGACCATTGATATATATATGATTGGTGAGTCCTCAATAGTGGCATAACATAAATAATAATATACAGGACATTTATAGCACATAAAGAGGTTTTTACTGAACTTAAGAAAAAAATTTAATTTTCTTCAATTTTATAAGAAAGCCTATTTTAAACAGAAATAAAGTATATTTTTAAAAAAAAAAATAATATAATAATTTGAACTGTACTCTTAAAAAAAATGTAATTTTTTTTATATCTTTAGGTAAACGTAATTTGAATGATTGGACGTCTATCAAAAACTAGTACTACCGGTCCACCCAACTTTAACACTTAATGCATAAAAGTAAGTATAAGTGTGAAAACTTCTATAATTACTCTGTAGAAATTCAAAACGGCATCAACCTTGTAGTATCATCCACTATTTCTTTTATATGATTTCAGTAAGGGACTTAAGTGAATATAAATCAATCGGAATAATTCATATAGAAATTATTTTCGAGTAAGCCTTTTAGGCTGTCAGATGATAACAGTAAAATAGAGGTAGAATACTTAGATAAAGCTAAGGAAGATGAAGTGACTGGAGCCAAAGGAAATCTCCTGCTTAATCACTATTCTTGGCCGCTTCCCAGCTCATCCCGGCTATATTGCCACCTCAATCTAATTTACGGCATCTTTATTGATATATAACTTACCGATGCCCCATTTCTCTTTCAACTATAACATTACTTATTTTATACCTACGAGAGAGAGTGTAAGCCTTATTTACTGACCTCTGTGAATCCTTGTTAACAAGTCCCATACAGTAAAGAATATTTTCTGAGGAATGTTCAACAGAACAATTCTAAACAAAAGGGAAAAACTTTGTATTCTCAAATTGAATTTTATAAACAAAATACTTTTCAGCTAAATAAGTTTTTAGATTTATACTGAAAGATGTTTATCTGTGAGTATAAAGACAAGAAAAGTCATATTCAACAAGAAACTATTAATACTGCATAAATCATAAAGTTGAAATAGCAAAATGAATCATTACAAATACCCATACAGCATGGATTTCTCGTACATCCGTCTGGAGAGAGCACGCTTTTCTCCATACATCATCATTTGCTTTCTTGACCCAATATTCATATGTATAATATTTTTGAAGGGTTGAGGTCTTATGATTGAAACTGCTTCTCTCGACGACGTTTCGACATATATGTATATCATCTTCAGGGCTACAACACTTTTTTTACAACAAACACTATTACTACTACAATTTTGATTATTGTTTACATTTTACATTTTTACATGAAAGGTAATAGAAAGGTATTGTTTCATAAATCTGGTGTTACAATTATGCATTTTCTCATTGATATATGGATATTTTTTTTATTACTTTTTCAGTATTTCAGAAGTATATCTTTATGCAAATAAACACAATAGCAGAGGTAAAGAAAGATCAAAAATTATTTTACTTACTGATAAGTCTCAGTTATTTTAGTATTTTAGTACTTACTTTAGTAACCCTAATTCTGAATGAATTGTTTTTTGCCTTGATAATGCTGAACAATTTTCGACGAAACATCAGCTAATAATTAATTGTTATTATTTTGGACCTAATCTTCGAGAACCAATTTCGTATTTTGGATATTCAGTGGTCTAGAAATCATATCAAAAATGACTTTTTTTTTTCCATTATTTTATTTTATTTTTATTCAATAATAATTTTATACAAAAAAAAATCGTATAAATGCATTGATACTTTTGTTTCTGTTTATGATATTGTAGTATTATATTAACACCAATGAGTTTATGAAACCTCTTATTAGATATTTTCTGTGTCGTAACAAACATTAGCACAGAGAGATAAAACTCGGTTATATACCGAGGGAATATTTAAGAAAGATATTTCATTATTTTTTGGACACTCGTTAAAAATATTCAAAAATATATTATGTATGTTTTTACGCTTCAATTAAAAAAATGCATTTTAAAGAATAACATATTAATCAATACTAAGTCAAATTGATAGATTTTTATTTTTTAATTTAAGCATTCTGTGTTTTTCTAGCCTGGATATTTCAATGCAGGTAGATTTTTCGATGCAGCTGCTGTTTTTCTTAACCACAGTCGCCTTGTCAACCGCCATAACAAAAAAAAAATTATTTATTGTTAATTTCAAATTAGTTGGACGAAATGAAATGTTTCTTTACTTTTGAAGGACCAGTACTTCAAATAGCCTTTTGTCTGTTATATCAGCTTATTAATTTCCACTTAAACTTATATACCTTAGGACCTAAATAAACATTATTACAAAACCCTTTACTTTGTGACTGTGTATTTTATCTTTCATTATATCTATTAGTCTAGTAATGAGGAAAAACCCTGTCAATTGCCTTTTATAGGAAAAAAAGGGGACCAGAAAATATTGATTATCAGCAGTTTAGAAGTGTGCAGGTTAGGCCTTGCCTGAGTTAGAGCACAGAACATCAAAGCAAAATAATTTGAAACAAGGCCTAGAAAACAAAAACAATTATTTGGAATTTTTAATTGGGATATTTCTTACTTTATAAGTTAAATCAAAATAATTTGTAACATTACCTTGGAGTAAATTTTAGAAAAAAAGAGTTGAATACGTTCTAACCACTCCAAATTTATAACCAATAAAACCAGTAAAACTAACTGGAAGCATGTTTTTTTTTCATATGCTCAATATATATGAGTAAATAAATAATCATTTTAGCGTAATAACTAAAAAAATCTTTGGTTACCCGTTGTCTTACGATTTATTATGCCTCAATAATCCGCCTTGGTATTGTTGAGAAGCAAAAGATACCTGCTTTATTAGTCTAAATAAGGCGACAAATACGAGAATGGTAAACACCAGTGAATAAGTCATAATTATTTTTCAATGGCTGTCAAACATGTATTCATTCTCTCTTAAGGTTTTTTCTAATGGGTCGTAAAGAAGTTTGCCTTGTTTATGAGTCTTATTGATTTATTTTATTTGTGTATAATAAATATATATCGACTAGAGAAGTGAATTTTAATAACAAATAAGATGGCAGTTTATTATGTTAGCATTAATTTAGTCATGCTTTCTTATTTATTTTGAGTTACCAGACTTCTTTTATATGAGGGTTGTTTTTAGTTTTGTACTTTATTTTAGTTTTGTCACTTTATGGTTACAATTAATCTTTCACCCGTGATTGCCTGCAGTCCAGCATAGCTGTTTGTGGAGTCACAGAAAGGTCCCTAGCTGACTGAGGTCATCAGGTTAGAGTACAATTGTGTTTTGAGGTGTATCAAGAATACGCTTTAATGTTGTATTTTAGTTGCAATTGATCTCTCATCTGAAGTTATTTGCTGTTGACCACAGTTGTTGTGGGGTCAAGGAGAGATGCTTAGCTGACTGAGGTCATCCAGTCGGAGTGCAATTGTGTTTTGAGGTGTATCAAGAATACGCTTTAATGCTGTATTTTAGTTGCAATTGATTTCTCATCCGAAGTTATTTGCTGTTGACCACAGTAGTTGTGGGATCAAGGAGAGGTGCTTAGCTGACTGAGGTCATCCAGTCGGAGTGCAATTGTGTTTTGAGGTGTATCGGGAAAACGCTTTAATGTTGTATTTTAGTTGCAATTGATCTCTCATCTGAAGTTATTTGCTGTTGACCACAGTTGTTGTGGGGTCAAGAAGAGGTGGTTAGTTGACTGAGGTCATCAGGTGGGAGTGCAATTGTGTTTTGAGGTGTATTGGGAATACGCTTTAATGTTGTATTTTAGTTGCAATTGATCTCTCATCTGAAGTTATTTGCTGTTGACCACAGTTGTTGTGGGGTCAAGAAGAGGTGCTTAGTTGACTGAGGTCATCAGGTGGGAGTGCAATTGTGTTTTGAGGTATATTATCTGAGAATATGCTTTGAGTATATAGTTTACATACATTTGGTCTCTCATGCGTGGTTGGCCTGCTGTTGAGCATAGTTGTTTGTGGGGTCATAGAAAGGTCCCTAGCTGACTGAGGTCATCAGGTGGGAGTTGCAGCTGCTACTCAAGATTATTGATTGGATTCCGTCTGCATTTGGCTGGCTATGTTTGTAGAGGGTTAGGGAGCAGTCTGTAGCCTAGGTCGGGAGGGGCAGGCGGCAGATGGTCACTTGTACTCCCCGTCCTAAAAACATTCTCTTACACACCACCCTAACATTAATTGTGTCCTGTTATATTAGTCATTCATCTGGCTTTCCACTCAGCAATAAACTTCGCCTCCAATATGCATTTGTTAACACCGTAAAGCTCTATAACATTGACAACACTTTTCAACTGTAATCCCTGTCCGAATTGAGTTTTCATGTTTCATAACTGATTAGACCTGCCATTTCACAACTCAGAAATGCTTCAACACAAACTATCTTCAATTATAATTGATTTTCAACTGCTGTCGTTTAGGATACTTTGTAGTAATCTATTAGACTTATATATTACATGGATCATTCATTAAATTTGTACAGGCTTTCAAGATTACTTTATTGTTTTTTTCACCTTTCTAACATAATAATTGCAGGAGAGAATTGAAACAAAATATTTTCAAAAGACTGGAAAAGTATGGAAGATACATACCAGGATGAAAATAAGTAAAGAATTTAATAAAGCATGTATGAATGAAGGTCTGATTCCACATTATATATATAAAGCAGTTAGCTTTCGTTTTTTCAACATGTGTTTTCCTTTTTCTGAGGACGGTTGCAAAAAGGGTCAAAATATTACGAGAGAGTCCTAGTGTCTGGTTTTCATTCGTGTCTCTTTCTGTGTTCAAATTATATATAAATCAATATTTGAAACAACAGTAAGAAATTGAGAAACAGGGCTAAGATGTATGGACCAAAATAACTTGTCCTCAACAGAGTGACACTTGAACGTGGTGAGGGCGAGTTATTTTGGTAAAAAAATCTTAGACCCATTTCTATATAAACTAAATAAGACGCTCATTTTTTTCGTGTTTATTGAAAATTATTGTTTTTTTTATATATACTTTAAAATATGCCTTAAAAACTATTCTTTTTAAGTTTTGCTGTAACTACTTCATTTTCTAATATGTTATGTCGTATTTTTTATTAAATGTATTTAATAAATTTTCTCTTCAGGAGAAAAGTGAGTGGGAGACCAAGCACGCCGGAAAAGCAACGGCAGGAACCCCTGACAACCAAAAACTTTAAGTTAGTAAGTGTGTCTGTTTCTCTATGTATTACTATTTTCGTTTTTGAACTTGTTTATATATGTATCTTTAATGTATTATGTTTCTAAATTTAGTTTATTCATTTACCTTTACCGACCTTTTACCCCTCATGTAAGTTTCATGTTCTGATCTTCTCTACTTCATTACCTCAAGACCGGTTGTGCTTGGCGTCACTGTTTGTCACCTGGTCAGTTACATTCCTTTGCATCTCCCGAATACGAAGTATTCGAAGTACTCGAATTAAACCAGTTATTGATGTAGTCGAATACGCAGTTCCGATACCAACAGGACTACTTTCGAATACTTCGATACGTATTCGGTCGGCATCTCATGGTACGAATGCAAAGTAGTCGTATCGGATTCGTTCTTATCAAGTGCCCCGTTTTCCCGTCTCCCAGCATGGATTAGGACGTCAGCCATCGCCCACCAACTCCTCCTCATTCCTCTCTTCCCACCACTTATAACGAATGATTTGCTTAGCACTTACACTATTGCCTCAAGCGACCAGCAACAGAGACTGGTAATACCTCTTCACTCCGCCGTCAAGCTTGAGACTGCGAGTGACCTGCATCTGGTGTCTGGCCATCTCTGCTACTTCGTTCTTATCTGTTTTTGATTGTCCTCTGTTGTATTAAGTCTTTTTTCTACTGTTTTTTTTTCTCCATTGTAAGTAAGTCTTGTCAACTACAATATTTTTACAAATCATTTATTAATAAATCATTTTTACCTATTAAAAATGAATCCTAACATTAATTTGTGTAATATAAGTAGCCTAGTGTCTAACTACTAATATATAATTTTTTTTTTACCAACGATGTTAAAAGTAAATTTCTGGTTTACAATAATTTTACATTGTAGAAAGCTGTAAGTTAATATATGTATGGGTGGAATAAATCATGAGAGTGTCAAGTGATCAGGAAAAAGGATCGATAAGCAAGATACTGGATAGCCGAATGAGTGCATTGTATTCGAAAGTAGTCGTATTCGAGGTATCGAATAGGTGCTCTGAGTGTCGAATACGTATCCAATACGCAGAGTATTTGATAAGCCGTATATAAGATAATTCACGTGTTTATGTGAAATCTTTATATATATATATATATATATACAATAAGATTTCATAATAAATAAGTGAAATAAAACCAATGTCTAAACCACAGTAGGAAATTAGAAAAAAGACTTAAGATCCTTCAATCATATGAATTATGAAGAAAGTATCCACATAAACATATTTTGGGAATGATACTTTGCTCATTAACAAATTTTTAACTTTATTTTTTTATGTGGAGACGTCTTTTATAATCTCTTTATAAATGTTAATGAGCTCTGTCGAAAAATATTTTAGAGATTTTTACACATTGAGAGCATATGGAGGGTTTCAAAATGAAAATCCCTTAATAGATTACTCAATCAATGACTTGAAAATTAATATATTAATTTATAATTCATTAAATATTATCATCAATAGTTCTAATGAAGGACTTATCGAAAGGTGTTTGTATCACATTGAACTGATCCTATAATGATTAACTAAATGTTAATGGAATTAATATTACTAATGAATGTAAGGGTCATTTGGAGCATGTCCTATCAAAGTTATGATTTCCAGGCACCCTGGCTAATAGCATCATTCGGTGAAGGACAAATAACACACCCTTATGTGATATCCCCCGCCCCCTCCAGAAGGGCGTGGCATATCCTTACTTTAATTAAACACCTACTGCAGCTAACTATTTTTTTTCCTCTTTCTTGATTAACAAAAACTGATATTCAAGTAAAAAAATATATTTTTTTTTCAATCAATAACAATGTTCTATTATAACTTGTTTACAAAAAAAAGAGACTCCAATTAAGTTAGGAAAAAAAAATTTAATATTAAAGAGAACAGGCCGGTGATCCAATTCAGTAATTATTTACAGTGTTTACCCTTTCTGCGACACGACATTCTTTCAAGAAGAGATAATTTTATTATTGATCTCATGTTGGCCACAAAAATTGTGACATTAACTCCAGCAACAGTATTGTATTTATTAAATATTCCACAATCCTAAAAATATGCAACACTAGCAAATGTACCCGTCTTTGACGGAATCAAAAATTCTATTATACTTGGTATTCCAAAATATCAATTATAGTATTATACTAATACTATAATTAGAAATTATAGAATAGTAGAAAATACCATTATTAGTACAGTGTTGAACAAATGCCTCTGTAAACACTACATTAGCTGTCCGTCCTTCAGGTTCACGGAAGAACAAACAGTTGGAACCTCTGACTCTTGAGCAAGTAAACTATAGTAGACCATGTGAGAAAAACTTGGTCTCGCTAACTTGAATTCATGCGTTAGATAAAGTCTCTTTAATATTACGCAAATATTAAATTAAAAAATATGTTTTTATTGTATTTATTTATAATACATTTGCACTACTGTCATCGGCGAGCAAGCAAGCTACTGGCTACCCTGGCTAGATCCCTTTACTTTATTACCATTTTTTATATTATTCACATTTTAAATCCAAAAAAATATTTGTTTGTTACATTTATTTATAATACATTTGCACTACTGTCATCGACAATCACGCAAGCCACTGGGCTACTCTGGTCCCATACCTTACATTATTACCAGTGTTTTTATTAAGCAAATATTAAATTAAAAAAAGTTTACAGTTATATATAATACATAGCAAACGTACCCGTCTTTGACGGAATCAAAAGTTCCGTCATTTTTGGTATTCCAAACTCGCATTAGAAATTATAGAACAGTAGAAAATACCATTCTTAGTACAGTGTTAAACAAATGCCTCTGTATACACTACATTAGCTGTCTGTCCTTCAGGTTCATGGAAGAACAAACAGTTGAAACCTCTGACTCTTGAGCAAGTAAACTACAGTTGACCATGTGAGAAAAACTTGGTCTCGCTAACATGAAATCCTGCGTTAGATAAAGTCTCCCTTTGCGACTTAGTTAACGGCATTGCGAAATAGACTCTGAAGGTACTTTGCAATCATTTCAACGGAAACAGACAGTGGCTCGGAATCAATGGTATGCATGGTATACACACAGACTCCCCAATATCACATCCAGTCATTATGTCCGCCTTTATGGCATATCTGTGCAGAGCACGAACTCAGAGTCGTGTCCCGTTGCACAGTTTTGGGGCACTCATGTTTCGTAACATGAAATTTGTTACTGCTACTAAATTGCAACATGATTGGTGCTCCTACTTTAAGTTTTTACTCATGAGCAAGCAGTCCAGGAGAAATAAATTCAGAGTCAAGAAATTCAATTAGATAATGAACTGCTTCTTCATCACTAATCCAATCTCTTTACTGACTTGTAAGTTCTTTCCTCGGTATGATATAGCGTAAGAACTTGTTTGTTGATTTTTCCTGCCTGTTCATATTAAGAGTTGAGAATTGCTCGTTTACAAAACTGTTTATTCGTAATAGATAGTACATCCTCAACTCTGGGAAACACCTTTTCAAAGATGTCAAATACGCAATATATTCATATGTTCCAATGAAATTAAAATCAACTAACAATACCTACTTGCTTCACCTGTGTATTTTCAAAACAAACTTGTCTGTAAAGTTAGGAAAATACGCTTAAAGCCCTATAACTTCGTTTCTGTACTTAATTATTAATCTATTTAGAGCCCATATTTTAGGTCAGACATACACAAATCCAGTGTCAAAGTTTCAGCTCGCCATGTCTTATGGTGGCTGAGTTTACTTGTGACAAACGTTTTTGCTTTAAACGTCCATAACTTCACCTCTACGTTGAATTTCCAAATAATTCAGGGCCTATATTTTAAGTTAGACCTACACAAATCAACTGTAAAAGTTTCAGCTTTATATGTCTTATGGTAGCTGAGTTTACTTGTGACAAAGTTTTGCGGACAAACAGACAAACCGACAGAAATTTTTCTAAGGGTGGATTCGGTTTCTCCAATGTATGAAACGTAAAGAAAACTTGAATTGAGTCAGTTCTAAGCAATGTACAGACAAAATCATTATTTTATTTATATAGATTATAATATTTATGATAAACATAATCGGTTTATCTACATTTCCAAGGATTCTAAAATAATTTAAAAAAAAAGAAAGATGAAGCCAATTAAACGTTTAATAATTTTATTTAAAAGCATATTAATTATTCAATATTAACAGAAAAAATAATCAGGAAATTAACCTCAAGAAGAACTATATGTCTGCTCAATATAATTACGATTAGTCTGATGGTACAAGCTCTGACATATTTAACCATCACCAGGCACCACGGTGTCAAGTAAAACCCGTGATTTATGGTAAATCATTCACGAGGATTACCGTGGTAATATAGTATGGATATACAGTGTGGTAAATACTAGGGTAAATAAAAGTTATGAGACATATATGTATTTTATGATGGCTCATTAAATGAAGTGCTTGCAGAATATAATATTATTTTAAGATTTATATATGTATATAAAACAAGATTTACATACATATACATATATACATATAAACACTTTTTTCTATTTTACTATACTTTTCTATTACTATACATTAATTATAGCAAATTAAAAAAAAATACAGTCAATTCATCATTTATGATATGACGAAAGCTGTATAAAAAGTAAGATAAAATAGCTTATGAAAGTGGAAAATATATTGAATACAGAAGTGCGTAAAAAATGTAATATTAAACTGAAAGAAACTGACTTCCCTTTCAAAGCTGTATTTCATATATTTCTCTCTCCGGGTGTATAAATATCCAAGTACTTGTACTTCGATAATATCAATGTATGCATCCATATAACTCTCCTCCGGCAAAGAATGTTATTTTTAACATGAAATAATAATATATTTTAAAAAAAGCCTTCACGACAAAAAGAATGATATTGTCAATGAATTAAAAATGTCTAAAAATATATATAAATAAAAACCAATTAAAAAGAAGATGTCATACAGATAGACACAAGGATAACTCACCTCTATATTTCGGCCATCGTCGTCATCAGGAGGCGAAGAGTCCTGCAGGAAGGCAGAGCAGCGACTCAATCGAGTTTGAGTCGCCTCTCTGCCTTCCTGTGGGACTCTTCGCCTCCTGATGACGACGATAGCCGAAATATAGAGGTGAGTTATCCTTGTGTCTATCTGTGTGATATCTTCTTTTTAATTGGTTTTTATTTAAAAGTCCGCTGGACCGTTTTATTTAATTAATTTAAGAATATGTTTATTTGCTGAACATATTTATTTGGTAAACATATATTTAACCTATACGTTTGAACATTCTGTCTAACCAGCATATAGGTCAAACGATTTAATGTTTCATTCTATTAATTTTTTTGATAGTCCATCGCCCATGGATGTCTTTTCATTTTCTAAAGCAAACAAAAAATAATCATTTTCGAAATAAATGTCTAAATGGGAGATGTTTATTAGTCTTTCAATCAATTTGAAAGATTGATGATTGATGTTCATGTATTCCTATACATCTTATTGATTATTGCGTGTCACACAACCGATGCTTGTTTGTTGGTGGAGTGGTTTCTTTATATTTTAAATATAGCTTGAAGTAATAAGTATTTATAAGTTATAAGTATTAATATTATTAATAATTAATAAGTTATAAGTATTACTTGAAGTAATAAGTATTTTAAATATAGCTTGATGTTCAGATGAGTTGTTTTTTTTTTGGAAAAACATTTGTTTTTGCAGTGATTTGTTCATATGTAGCTTAAAGGACAACACTACGAGTTTAAAAAGTGCTGTTTTTTTAGAAAACATATCTTTATAGAGAATTTTATTATTAACATTGTTCGCAAAATCAGTATATACCACAAAATAACTGATTGAACCAGTTTTAAATAAAATTAATAAAATAGTGTTACGATTTCTCTTTACCAACACTGTTTCTTATAATTTTATTTACAATTTGGAAATAAAAGTTTTATTGAATTAAACCAGGTATTGAAATACCTGGGATAATTGAATACCCGATTGAACACCTGATATAATTGAATACCTGGTCATTATTGCAGTTTCTTGAGGATCATGGTTTAAAATTAACATTTGACTGATGCTTCTACAAGCAAGATTTGTGACACTATACTTCATTAAGTAAGTGTAGAGTAATCTACACTTATACTTAAGTAGATTACTCTATTCTGTGTGAAGGGGGAGTGATACTTTACGAAACACATCAATCTTAAAGAATGCAGCTTAGTACAAAACAATACTTTTCTTAAACTGATTGGAACTGATTTTAAATGATTCTTTATTTTCAAACCAGATAATATTTTTCTGTCTTGTTTACTTCAACAGTTTCATTTAACGTTGAACAAAAGGCTTTTTAATTATTGCTAACATCAAATAATTAAAATTTAAAAAAAAAAGATACAATTTTCATGAAAAACGTGCTAATTTTCTCTTTTCTTGCGTCAAATTCAATAGTCATTAAAGCAAAGGGAAACTTACTTGAACCAAAGTGTTGTGTTGACTAAATTTCAAATGAGTTAGCTAACTGGTTCAAATACTAGACTGAGTAAAATTTAAGTTAGTTATTCCCTGGAGAATGGAAGTTTTTAAATAATTCAGGCCTTTACAAATTAGAGGAAGATAATTTTTCAAAGACCCTAAAGTTGCTTGTTTACCCTCTTTTCTCCCTAAGGGAGTTCCAGTGTAAAAGGTTAGACAGTTGCTTGAATCTTTAATACATTTTTTTTCAACTTTCTCAATTATTCTTAACACCTCCTTCTTTTTAGGGCTCTGCAATCTTTTGTAAAACTGTTTACAAATTTTCTTTTCCCTTTTTTTTTTCTTCCAAATTTGTTCTTCCAAATCAAATATTGTATAATAATATATAATAATGAAACTAAAAAATTATAATCACCTTATTTCTTTGCTCTTTATAAATAAACAATTCATTTCTGTTTGGTTTTTCCATGACTTTTTTTCATTTATTTTTGTTTTTATTTTTCTGTATAAATGACAGTTCATCATCCTCAAACCTACTCTATTGGGAAATGAAATTGTAATTCAACTTCCCCTCTTTGATTATAAAATATTGAAACTCTGCATGAATGCAAATCTTTATTTTTGTTTTAATTTTAAGAGGTTATTTTTTTTATTTGATGGATAACCATCAAAATGTTTTTCTACATGTTTTTCTCTTTTTGACTAATGACCAAAAACTTTAGGGTTTAAGACCTTGAAGCGATCTGCTATAATTTTCTATCTATCTCTCTATCTATCTATCTATCTATTCATCTATTGATAAAAATATCGACCGTGAAATAGAAATAAAATTAAAGTTTATCATTACTCGGTCAGTTTTTCAGGTTCAAATTAAACTCTTATTTCCAACGTTTTGGTTTTTATTCAAAGGCTCAATCGCATCTATATGCTCCTATTATATCCTCATAGAAACCGACAATTATTATCCTAAATATATAAATATTGATAAAAATATCGACTGTGAAATAGAAACAAAATTAAAGTCCTGATGAACTTTAATTTCGTATCTATTTATCTCTATATAATTCTATCTATTTAACTGAATGAGTTTTTTGAAAATGAACAACCCAAAGGAATGATGTGTTCATGTTGCAGTGATATTGGTGTTGTGCTGGTTTATTTGTCTTAAAGTCAGATAACTTTAAACAAAAGATAAAAATGTATGACTTTAGTTCCTCAAATATAGAATTTTTATTTTATTTTAGATGCATATTTCAGCATATGTAGCCATCTTCACATTATAAACTTAAGATATAATCTTTATGTAGCTCAATGTACTTTTAAATTATCCTGATATAATAAGTAAGAACAACAAACCTTTAAGTTCACTTTTTTTTTATTTTTAAGATGACTTTTATCTCTTTAACGAAAGAATACACAAAGATAAAGATAGTTATCTTTTGCTAGTTTCTCTGCTGTAATTTCAATCATAGAACCTTGATTGAGTTGTCAACTATGACAAAAGAAACTAAATCACCCTTAGGGTTTCAAGTCATCAGAAATCTTCTTTAAATCATGTAAAATAGATCAATTCATCAAATCATGAATATTTCTATTCATGAAATATGACTGTTCAGATTACACTAGAGCTTTCTACCATTCAATCTCCTGCCTGCTCTATACTTGATCATCACCATTGTGTGTTGTTTATATTCAAATTTACTTCTACTATCTGAATAGGAAATAACGATCATTGTGCTGGTTTTTTGTTGTTTTTTAAATTAATAATTATAAGGGTTTGACAATTCAATTTAATTTTGTCTTTCTTCAAATTTTGGTTGTTTCATCATGTCACATTAACACTCAACGTCTTTCACCAGTTTCAGCATACCTTTCACAAGTTTTCTTATTTCTTCTGACACCATGATGTGTTCTTTCTATGTTTTCCTGTTGTTTGATTTGCAAAATACTCCATTTCCAATACTTCTGTTTAAGATCTATTATGATTTTATATAATGATCATTCTTAATCCTGAAATTGCTAATAAATTGGAAAACATACACTATTCGTTTACAATGATGGTGTAATTTCTATTCTTCTTAATCCATTATATATTTTTTTCTAAACATTAACAAACCCCCTAAAATAAGTAATATTCTATTTTAAAATAATATATGAGTATCGAGCTGTATGTAAACCTATACTCTCCTGTAAGATATTCTGAGATTACTAAGATCTTTTGGCCAAGATTGATCCAAGCCAGAGTCACGAAGAAAATAGCAGATGTATCAATTTGGTCAAAAGATGTTAGATCCATTTTAGATTTCATAACTTTTTGTATTATATTACTCATTGTATAATTTTACTCTTAATAAGTAAGTTGTTACTTACTTATTTACTTACTTACTTACTTATTTATTACTTACTTACTTACATAAGTAAGAAATTTCCCAAAAAAACAAAATATAAACATCAATTTATACCCAAAACTTAACGGTTCAAGTCATATTACTATACGAGTATTACTTATTACATATTACTCGTAGTTACTTATTGTTTCTGAGTTATTACCTTTACTTTATATTTTCAAGTAGAATCAATGAATTAAAATATATAAGTGATCGATGAAATCAATCATCAATTAAAAACTAATATAATTACAATTATTTTGTTTTCTGGAATGGTATTCTGGTATATTTGTTTCTGTTGGCACAGATGAGGCATAAGTAGCATTACAACGTAATGGTGAATTGAAGAATGGTATACACAGTGAAGGTTAGTTTTAAAAGGGTAAGGACAATACCGAAATTGATTTGGTAGAAAAGTCCATTAGATCTTATAAAGAGAAGTTATGACCATATAAATTGTCGCAGCGGTGAATCACAGAGCTGGAGAGGGCAAGACGCTAAATGGTTCGTTTTATAAAAGGGGAACATAAACTTAGCCATTATAGTAATATGAACTATTACATGGTCATAACCGGTATGTTATCTTTTAGATTCCATAAGAAGACATAATACTCTAAATAGTAAATAATTGTGACATATAGTAAATTGACCACGAATACTGTAAAGGGGTTCAATCCTGGTGGAATAAAACCAAGTTATCAACGCCCCGTCAGGAAGTTATTAGCTATGTACATACAAATTACTACTCTGAAAGTAAGCATTCCTATAACCAACCTTTCTTACATCACCAGACAGTCTCATGCTTAATAGATATTCACGGACTGTCCTTCAAGGTGCGGTGAACGATAAAAGAATGAGTGTATTGTATTCTGAGTATCAAATCGAAGTATAGATTACACTGTGCATATATAGATTACACGTATAGATTACACGTGCGGTGTATAGTCACGATAAAAGAATGAGTGCATTGTATTCGAAAGTAATCGTATTCTGAGTATCAAATCGAAGTATAGATTACACTGTGCATATATAGATTACACGTATAGATTACACGCACAGTGAACAGTCACTATAAAAGAATGAGTGTATTATATTCGAAAGTAGTCGTATTCTGAGTATCAAATCGAAGTATAGATTACACTGTGCATATATAGATTACACGTATAGATTACACGTGCGGTGTATAGTCATGATAAAAGAATGAGTGCATTGTATTCGAAAGTAATCGTATTCTGAGTATCAAATCGAAGTATAGATTACACTGTGCGTATATAGATTACACCTATAGATTACACGCACTGTGAACAGTCACTATAAAAGAATGAGTGTATTATGTTCGAAAGTAGTCGTATTCTGAGTATCAAATCGAAGTATAGATTACACTGTGCATATATAGATTACACGTATAGATTACACGTGCGGTGTATAGTCACGATAAAAGAATGAGTGCATTGTATTCGAAAGTAGTCGTATTCTGAGTATCAAATCCAAGTATCGTTTGGCTCTGAGTATCGAATACGTATTCAATACGCCAGAGTATTCGATATGCCCACAGAGTGATATCTGTACTACTAGATAGTAGTACAGAGTCTAGAAAGTAGAACTCATTCTTATGTTTATTGCAGTATTTACTGAACTATTCTGTTGAAAATTTGTACTGCCATCTTAGTACCTATTTATAGCTCGTACTATTATTATTTCTTTAATTTTTATTTTACTAATTTTAAATTATTTTCTTAATTATTATTTTACTTTATTTATCACCTTTCTCTCAGTCTATTTATTTTTGCATTAATATTCTTAAATGTTCTTAGTAAACCCCCTTTAAAATATACCTTAGCGTCCATAAGAAGTTTCTCTAGAAGTATACTGTTTTACAAGTTCAAGGCCACAAAGGTATTAAAATCGTAATCATACATCCAATAAGGTCATAAATGTTGGAAAATGAATGATAACATTATATATGGGAACTATTTTTTTCCTTGTCGCCTTTGTTAATTTCCAAACCCATTTCACCTCTGATATTCTTTTTATTACGGTAATAAAAGCCTCTGGTTTTTATTTTCTTTCCTTTGATTAATGGGTTGACCTCGTTACTGAGACGAATTTTCATGAGATGTCATAAAAGTTGGCGATTACTGTGAAATTAGGTTATCAAAAAAGGAGAAAAATACTTTTGGAGGATACTTTAAAAAATATTTAATATTTCTTTCTTCTGACAGCTGTACTTCATTAACTTACCAACAGACAATTCACACAGTACTGTTGAATACACTGGTTTACAAATTTTTAGATTAATCAAAGTTAAGCAGCATTGGTCAAAGTTAGCATTTAGATGGGTGACACCAAATGCCATTGACAACAACGGGAATATAGGTCATTCATGATTTAAACTGGTATAGAATAAAAAATTCACTTTTTGGCAACTTGTAGTAGTTGTAGTCCGAAAAAGAAAAGCAAATTTAAAAGTTAATGAAATCGAATGAAGCTTGACAGGGATGCTTCGAAGTTACTAAGAATAGGTCATTCATGTTCTAAATCTGAAGTACACAGTTATATTTTCCCTTAGAATAAAAAATCTTTGTATAGCTTTAAAATCTGTGTTTAATACTATCAACTTGAGATCTAAAATATCTATTTATGAAATAGTAAGAAATACGAAAATTATATATTATAGAAAAGGAATAAAAACTAAAATTAAAACATTAGTTTTGTTAGTTCTGTAGATAGGGTACCTTTATTAAATGTGAAGTGATTTGTTATTTGTTAAAATGATCAAATTGAAAATAATATAATTGGTACTAATAGATAAAAGAGTTTTTTTATTAACTAGCAAACGTACCCGTCTTTGACGGAATCAAAAATTCTATTATACTTGGTATTCCAAAATATCAATTATAGTATTATACTAATACTACAATTAGAAGTTATAGAATAGTAGAAAATACCATTATTAGTACAGTGCTAAAGAAAAGCCTCTGTATACAAAGATTAGATTTTAAGTTAGACATACACAAATCTACAATCAATGTTTCAGCTTTATATGTCTTATGGTAGCAATATTTTGTGGACAAACCGACAGACAGAAATTATTCTAAGGGTACATGTGGCTACTCTGAAGTATGAAACGTAAAGAAAACTTGAAATGAGTTAGTTCTAATTAACGTGCTCCCAGTCAAAAGCTAGCACGCAAGCCACTGGGCTACTCTGGTTCCATACCTTACTTTATTACCAGTGTTTATATTACGCAAATATTAAATTAAAAAAAAATATTTTTGTTGTGTTTATTTATAATACATTTGCACTACTGTCATCGGCGAGCAAGCAAGCTACTGGCAACCCTGGCTAGATCCCTTTACTTTATTACCATCTTTTATATTATCCACATTTTAAATTCAAAAAAATATTTGTTTGTTACATTTATTTATAATACATTTGCACTACTGTCATCGGCGATCACGCAAGCCACTGGGCTACTCTGGTCCCATACCTTACATTATTACCAGTGTATTTATTAAGCAAATATTAAATTAAAAAAAAGTTGACAGTTATATATAATACATAGCAAACGTACCCGTCTTTGACGGAATCAGAAGTTCCTGTTTTGGTTTATTGCCGTGTGCCTATTGCCTTTCGGCTATACCACGGAGGAATCAGAAGTTCCGTCATTTTTGGTATTTCAAAATGTCATTAGAAATTATAGAATAGTAGAAAATACCATTATTACTACAGTGTTAAACAAATGCCTCCAGCTTATACACTACATTAGCTGTCTGTCCTTCAGGTTCATGGTAGAAGAAAGAGTTGAAACCTCTAACCGTTGAGCATGTAAACTACATTTGACCATGTGAGAAAAACTTGGTTTTGCTACCTTGTATTCCTGCGTTAGATGAAGTCTCCCTTTGCGACTTAGTTAACGTCATTGCGAAATAGACTCTGACCGGACTTTGCAATCATTTCAACGTAAACAGACAGTGGCTCGGAATCAATGGTATGTGAAGTATACACACAGACTCCCCAATACCACATCCAGTCATTATGTCCGCCTCTATGGCATATCTGTGTAGAGCACGAACTCAGAGCCGTGTCCCGTTGCACAGTTTTGGGGCACTCATGTTTCGTAACATGAAATTTGTTACTGCTACTAAATTGTAGCATGATTGGTGCTCTACTTTAAGTTTTTACTCATGAGCAGGCAATCCAGGAGAAATAAATTCAGAGTCAAGAAATTCAGTTAGATAATGAACTGCTTCTTCGTCACTAATCCAATCTCTTTACTGACTTGTAAGTTCTTTCCTCGGCTTCATATAGCGTAAGAACTTGTTTGATCATTTCTCATGCCTGTTCATATTAAGGGCTGAGAATTGCTCGTTTACAAAACATTTATTCTCAATAGATAGTACATCCTTAACTCTGTGAAACACCATTTCAATGATGTCAAATGCGCAATATATTCATATGCTCAATTGAAATTAAAATCAACTAACAATACCTACTTGCCACACCTGTGTATTTTCAAAACAAACTTGTCTGTGAAGTTAGGAAAATACAGCTAAAAGCCCCATAACTTCGCTTCTGTACTGAATTAATAATCTATTTAGAGCCCATATTTTAAGTTAGGCACACACAAATCCAGTGTCAATGTTTCAGCTCGCTATGTCTTATGGTGGCTGAGTTTACTTGTGACAAACATTTTTGCGTTAAACGTCCATAACTTCACTTCTACGTTGAATTTCCAATCAATTCATAGCCTATATTTTAAGTTAGACCTACACAAATCTACTGTAAAAGTTTCAGCTTTATATGTCTTATGGTAGCTTAGTTTACCTGTGACAAAGTTTTGCGGACAAACCGACAAACCGACAAACGACAAACGACAAACCGACAAACCGACAAACAAACCGACAAACCGACAAACCGACAAACCGACAAACCGACAGAAATTTTTCTAAGGGTGGATTCGGTTTCTCCAATGTATGAAACGTAAAGAAAACTTGAAATGAGTCAGTTCTAAGCAATGTACAGACAAAATCATTATTTTATTTATAAAGATATGTAAATTTGAATCTTCGCTCTTAGATCTGATTGTTTGATTTACCTATGATTGAACAGTTATTTGACTTGTCTTCACTTGCCAGTGTAATCGGTCGACAACCGATTTGATAGAAAACCAAAACTAATTTTCTCATAAGAAATACAGAATGAGAAGTTGAATAATCCGTTCTGACAGGTCACATACAGGTGTTATTTGTTTAAATCTTATAGGTTTCGGTATATAAAAATGTTTGTGTCAACTACTAAAACTTTAGACGACTATTCGAAATCTGGAGCATAATTCTCTGTTCGAACTCTACTTTTGTTCGAGTTCAAAGTCGTTCAAACACCGATATGTCATTGTATTCCATTAATGTGACAAAAACGCAACTTCTTATACATTAACACTTTTTTTTTAATTATAAACAAACTATATAATTTTTCGAGTTTTTTTGGGACCTAAAATTTAATCCCTCTGATTAAATAAAATTGGATTTCATTTGGCCTGTTCTATAGCGCAAACAGAGGCATAGACTGAGCCATGTAGATGGCTTTGATGTGTATAGATGAATTTTCCTTAATAACGAAGATGTATTATAAATTCATTGTAGTAATTTCATATCTGTGACTCTGGGTCGTTAGCCTCATTTGGTTATTTTTTGGCTCCACTCCTACTTCATATAATTACTAAATACATTTACAACATTTAAATATTACAAAACATATCTGTTTAACTGTTTTACAGGAATAGCACAGAGTAATTTTCACATGAATTCTATAGCAGTTTTACAATTTTATTTTAAATATTTGATCTTTATTTTTTCGTAAACAATGACGGGATTTATTACAAATACAAAAACGTCGAGTCCTAATGTTTTTAAGATTAAGCATATTATAAGTGCACATTAGTTGGGTAAGTATGTGGAATAGCAAGCCGTTACTAAATATGTAAGTTCTAAAGAGGTTTAAAATGAATTAGTTAGGGAAAGTCCCTAAATCAGTGCTTCTCAAACGGTGCGCCCTGGAAGGTAGCCAGGTGTGCCCCAAGATAATGGAAGATTAAGTTTATATAACAGATTTATATTTTAGTTGTTGCACCATTTTAATTTATTTGAGAAAACACCAAGTATGGGGTTTTCAAGTCTGAGTCAAGTCTCGGCTACTTCATATTTTGAACTGGAAGGTAAATTTCTTTAATCTTTAAGCATGAATGGATAATACTTCATCTGTGCCTTTACTCAGGGATTTAAATCATTTTTACTAGCCCTCCCTCTCTCTCACTCTCTCTCTCTCTCTCTCTCTCCTCTCTCTCTCTCTCTCTCTCTCTCTCTCTCTCTCTCTCTCTCTCTCTCTCTTTCTTTCTTTTTCTTAAAAAAAAACTATACATTTTAATTTCCAATCATTTTCCTGTTATCAAATCACAGGACTAAATTTTCTATATTAAAATCAGTGATGCGCCCCAACGTTTTGGTTTGGTTTCATAGGTGCGCTCCAAAGTTTTGGTTTGGTTTCATAGGTGCGCCCCAAAGTTTTGGCTTGGTTTCATAGGTGCGCCCTGAAGTAAAAAAGTTTAAGAAGCGCTGCCCTAAATGATGGATAAACTTCTAAATCGAAATCCATGAAAAATTAATACGTTATTACAAATACGAAATAAATTAGTTTTCATTCAAGACCTATCTGTTTTCATACATACATAGTATAATAGTAAATGTGAAGAGGTCGTTGTATCAAGGATTAAAAGGGCAGAGAAAGATAAAATATTAATAAGATTAATAACGTGACATAAAGCATGATGCACTGCAGGGGGTGTCTGACTGCATTGAATTATGTGTTGTATACCCCATCCCAACCCCCCACCGATGGGTTAAGCACCCACTGGGTTCTCCAAATATAATAAAACACAACAATGTTTTTTGCAAACACAGTTTTTTTGCAAGCAAAAATATACATAATATCGTGCATTACATGCTGTGCAATAGAGATGGACGTATTCGAAGTAGTCGAATAAAACCAGTTAACGATGTAGTCGAACAGGCGGCTCCGATACCAACATGACTACTTTCGAATTCTTCGATACGTATTCGGTCGGTCTCTTATGATAAGAATACAAAGTAGTCATATCGGGATTCGATCTTATCAGATTGTATTCCCGTAAGAATACAAAAAGTAGAAGAAAAACGACTTTAATAGTATTCAAAGATGAATTCCAGGTAAAGGATGGCTAACATTTGTCGTTATTTGAAATATATAAATGGTAGAATCTCTCACAAAATAATATTTATACATGGTTTTGTAACATATGTGTAATTTTTCAGCCTTATTTAAATGTTTTTTGTTGTGATTTAGCATAAGTAAAGAGAGACAAATGCTAGACTAAATGGCTAAGTTAATCTTGATCAGCAGCTGTTAGAGTTTCTAATTTGACTGACTCTAACAAAACGTACTAAAGGAGAAATATACAAACCATTCAACTCTTCAAATGTTCTATCATTAGGCGATCAAAATAAATCCATTTGTGTTTCCTATGTCACACTTGATTTAGATCTCTACATCAATTCACTTCAACAAAGAGGCAATCCATCTTCTGGACAAAAAAAAGTCACGCTTCATAGTGGCGGACGAGTCATTCATTCTGGATAATCAGTGCCGCCATTCCGGTATCAGAGAAGTGTCAGTTACATGGGCTGACTCTACTTCTCTGTGTAGTTTCACGCAAAACAAACTTTTTTTTTATTTTTTTACTTTCTCTTATATATTTCAAAAAACGATTTTTCTAATTTGTCTTAATAAAGTCAAATGGCTTTTGTCAATTACGAAAGAGTAATCTTGTAGTAGCAAATTTTGACATATATCAATTAATTCTCTACTTCTTATCATAAAAATATATAAATGACCTAATCCACTTGATCACATGTACTATGACCAGAAGAGACAACATAGTAAATGAGCGGATAATATATTTCAATTCAGACTATTTAATTTATATTTTTCGTTGAGATAGGAGATAAAATTTTGGGCTTTACTATTGTTCTAAACACTCAATTGTTTAACCAAAGAAAAAATTGTTGTTTACGCTCAAATTTACTCGTTCGTCCAGCCAATGTCTACCCAAGGCCTCTCGGCCGTATGATACGGTGTTGTCCAGTAAATATTAGCCTTTAGTTAAGTTGTTGGAGGTAACCTCATTGAGTGTCCCTACAGAATGGTAGGTGCGCTGCAGTGTCATTATGCTCGGAGTGGACAGGTCGGGAAGTCAGCTACGCCAATGCGGGGGAGGTGATTCTGCAGGTAGTCGTGTCCCGTAGCCATTAAGAACGCTACGACTGCCACTCCTCTTGTGAGGTCTTTTAGTAATGGATTTTGTGTCCATCACTTGGCTTTTCCATTGTTTTCCTCTTAGATGAAAGTTTTATCGCAACTGCTTTACCAGGGTTACTGTTTCTATTGCTGTATTTTCCATTGTACATAAGATTATGGTTTAGCTGTTGAATCAACCATCAATAAGCTCTACTTCAATTCAACTTGGAAATTCTTAGTTTTTGTACGTCCATAGCTTCATGAGAACTTCTACAATAATTTCAAGGTAGCAAATCATGGGTCCATATGGATTACGTCTCTAGTCGGGTCCTTGTTATAATATCTAATGTGTATATGATCTCTTCTCTTCTATCAAAAACCATGATGAATGCAGTGCATTATAGTATATAATACAATTGCATTGTTTTGTTGAATTGATTAAACAATCTATCCAGGTTGTACTATATGATTGTCTAATTCAAAAAATCTGGAAAAACATACTAGAACAAAAACTGAACTGCGAATTAAAGTTATAAATAGAATGAAAAAAAAAAAAAGGTAGCCGAGAGAAGGGAAAGTGGGAGGAAAAGCAGTGGAATGGTGAGAATTCATTTAATGTGGGTTGCTAGGCGTGTAATTCCCTGCAGCATTCTCTAGTAATGGAAATCTTCGTGTCCCCAGGCCTGACAAAGGATCGATATGGCTTGCATTCAGCTCACGCCAAACAAAATCACTATATTATATTGAGCCCCAGCAAGTCCCAGAGTCCGTGGAGACATTTCAAATCTCTCAAGTCAATTTTTTTTTTATATGAGTATATTAGTTTTCAAGCTTTATTAAAACACACAAAAAAAAAAAAACGTAAACATTTGTAATGATAAATGAAAGCTTATTTGAAATAAATGAAACATTTCCGCATAATTTGAGCATTCACCAAACTGTCAGTCTTTTAATCTAAGTAAATTATTATTTTTGAAAACTCGGTTTAAAAAATGGAATAGTTGTCACTAAAAGTTTCTGTAAATAAATACACCAGTTATCAGACATGTTGTACAGCAATTGAATTATTGTTTGTCTTAATATCGGGACTAAATAACTCTTATTTTCAAAAAAGGCAGTTTACTTCCAATAACTGATTTCTATTGAATTGCAAAAAATCAATAGATTAAGGTAAGCAAATCGTACAAGTCAATATTGGAGAAACTGAATAGTTTTCCTTTTTAGTCTTAAGTTACCTCTTTCACTAACCCAAAACTTATCGAAGTTTTATTACATAGGAACAATATGAAAGAAAACTTCAAATTTCTAGAATAACTATTAGTGTTGAGAAAAAAATAACTACTTATTTTGATAAAACTACTGCATTTCAAGTATACTCGTACACTATATTCACTATAGATCAAAAAACAAATTCAAAGCCACGTTTCTATACCAAGACAGAAGTTTACAGGCAGACAGAAGAGAACAAATAACCCAGTGATTATACTGACATGGATATAAAAATCCGTATAAAACAATAAGAACATAAAAACATTAATTCACTGGAATGAGTTCACTGTAAAAAGTTCCTTGGTTGCTTCCTTTTCAGGGTCTTTGGGCATGTCCTGGGATATTGTGGAAGAAATACTAAGTACTAATAAATCACTATTGTAAGGATGATGTTTATGAAAGGTATTCTACGGGATGTTGCTACTGTCGGGACATTGAGGTTGATATAATTGTTTTCTTTGGTACATATAAGGGATAATAAAGGATTTTTCTGAGGATTTTGGATTGAAGGGATTGTATCTTCTGAGAATATCTACTACGTTTTGTTGCACTATAGCTCAATGTCGTAAGTCATGATAACAGCTATATGTTAGTAATTTTTTTCATCATTTCTACTCTAAACATGAAGTAAACTTCATAACTAAAATTATTAATGGAAACATTGATATGATTTAATTTTGCTATTTCTTTTGCAAAAAAACAATTTTGATTTCATTAAAAGAGATTCTTCAAAATATAACCTTGATTATTGATTAAGATATATGGTTGATTATGTAATGTTGATATAATCTGATAATGTAATGTTGACGTAGCGTTGATAGTGTAATGTTGCCATGTGTTGATAGTGAAATGTTGTTGGTACTACGTTGATATAATATTGATAGTGATTATGTTTCACTATCATAGTCAAATAATAGTAAACAGATATTACTGCTTGCATAATTATTGATAGCAGTGAATCATCATACTATAGGAGAGTCATATATATGATGTAATCTATCTCAAATCAAACTCTAAATGTTTGGAATATTGTAAGAGATCAACATCTTTTTTTTTTTATTTAAGTTGAATTTTTATGTTATTTATGAGATATAGATTCTTATGAGATATAGAGATATATGAAATCTACGATTTCATAAATCTGTAGGAGATATAAAATTTCATGTGGTACGACACACGACTTTAATTTAAACCTCACTTAAAAATGCATTTTTTTATGAAGTAAATTAAATTCTATTGAAATAGCAATTAAACTTTTGCTTAAAATCTTAACCAGTAATAAATAATTTAAATAGTAACTACCAATACTAATAATTACCAGAAAAGTATAAATTTCACTAAAATAAATTAAATATATTGGTAACCATAACAAGACAGAATACAGTTATCGTCCGTTTCTCCCCAGGAGCGCAGCTATAGAGTTTAACGGTAGACTATGTATTTTATTAGATTATCATTTATCATAAATGCAGAACTCTTTGATTTCTCTCCATTACTTTAACAAATTCGAATCAAATTAATTATTTCTTATTAATATTAATCGGATGCTTTTAAAAATTAATTAAACCTATTCCAGAACATATCTTTAAACATTCAATCCTGAAGAGTATTTTTTTAGTGATATATATAATTTAATTAAAATAGTGGGAACAAATTTCTTCCAATCGGCAAAAAAAACTGATTTTATTTTTTTCAGGGTTAGTGACCCTTCCCCGAAAGTGGAATATTAGTGTCGAGCTTGTTTATTATTTCAGAGCAAATGGTAACTTAAAATGAGCAGAAACTAAAAACATACTACTTCAAGTGATTTCAATGTCAAATGATAGTAACTATATTTCTTTTTATTATTATTACAAATATGAAGCACTATTCATGTGTTTTATCCCATATTACATTTTTAAATGCGATAAAATAACTAAACGTTTGAAAAATTAATAATTTTATTCAGTTGTTGTTATTTACTTATAATTTCGAACATTTAATTAAATTTTGAACTTTACATGTTTTCAAAATTAATTTTCTTTTTCTTTTGTGATTACAAATTATTTAACAGATTGTTCTCTTTTAATGTTAAAAGAAGTCGACTTGAGAACGAATTATTCAATAAAAATAAAAAAAAATTGCTTTAGTTTTGTTATGAAATGAAAAGTACGTAAACATGATGAATTCATGTGTTGTGAATAAAAAAATCTGGAGTGGCCTGCACTCAACGTTACTATAAACATACTATCAGTTTCGTTGCAATCAATTAAGGTTTAGTTTTTATTTCTATCTGGCTGTTGTATAAACGTAATATCAAACTTATAGATAATCAATATTGATTTCATTTGTCTTAATATGGTTATATCTATATTATCAGTCATAACAAACAAAATAATTAATCCAGAACAATCTGAAATGCTGTAATATTATTATTCCTGTTGTTAGACTTATTATTGAACTGAGGTATTGAATGTCATCGTCCTCGTGCGCAAAGATCCCATGTTTGTTTTATTATGCAATCTTTCGTCGTTTCTAAATTCAACTTCGGATTTTAAGTTCTTTAATGAACTTCATAGAGAAGTATCTAGAGTAGGCTGTCCTAGCTACCTTTATCTAATCTACCTTATCTGATCTCTTTTCCATCTATTCTCCGAGAGCATCTAAATATGATAGCATTGTTTACCACAGTAGTAATAGTCATCTTGTAGAAAAGAAAATCTAGAATTCTGAAAAACACCAGAATTCAATAAAAATCTTCCCATTGTTTTATTATTCACCAAAGATTCTCATACAGCAAAACCTTGCATTTGGGACCTCAACCAATGCATCTGTTACATGGATGTTCCAGTTTTGACTTTTATCTATGTTATAACATACTTCCGAGATTTTAAGTTTAGTTTTATTAATGAAGAGTTTTTTGAGAGCTATTTACTCTTTTCTTCAGGACTATATAGTAACAGCATTAGATGAATTTCTTTCCAGACTTTCTTCTTTAACTTTCGTTCACCTATTTCGAGAACATGCCGCATGAGTTCAAATACAGTACTATCAACCATTTTTATTAGTATAATAGTGAGGTTACCTGAATATCCTTGCATATCGTTACCTTGTTTATTTAGAATGTCCAATAGGACATGTAAAATGTAAGGCTGAATCAGAACTCACATTCACTTGTGGTAGACTAATTAACTAACAGTAATTATTCTGGCCTTCGATTATTGTAGTCCGCTCAATAGTTCTTGGATGAAAACATCTATTGACAAGTTCTCATACAATTGGTTCGATGTTGTGTTATACAAACTATTTTAACATCAGAAAAATAGCCCACATTAATTCTTTTAAGACTTAACAAGTTTCTATTATAACTTAGTCTATTCGCCTTGTCGAAAATGAAAAAAATATTCGAATTTTGGAAATTCCCGTATTACTCTTTACCTTACTACTATTCTTATACGAATGCTATAAAAATGAAAAATTTACCAAATTCAAAACAGTTAGTATATTACTGTTCACGCATTGAATTCTCTCACACGAAGACTATGAAAATGGAAAGATCTGTCAAATTAAGAAACATACTGTATTACTCCTAGCATATGAACTATTCTCACACCAATTCTATGAAAATAAAAAAAAATTCAAATTCTGGAAATTTATAGTATTACGCTTTTCCTTACAACTATTCTTAGACGAATAGTATGAAAATGGAAAATGTTATCAAACTTTTCAAACCTGTCATATTACTCATCACGTTTTGACTACTCTCAGATGAATACTATGAAAATGGAATAATTTATCAAATTAAGCACAGTTACCATATTAGTCATCACATTTTGACTTTTCTCAAGGGACTTCTATGAAAATAACAAAAAATATAAAAAATTGAAAATTTACTGGATTACTTTTCGACTATTCTCACACAAATACTATGACTATGAACAGTTTTATCAAATTTATCAAACTTATTTTATGTCTTGTCGTTTTTTACTATTGTAACATCATAATTATGAACATGGAAAAAAATTACCAAATTCAGCAGACCTAGGATATTACGTTCACACTTTGACTTCTCTCACACGAAAACAATGAAAATGGAAAAATTTGTAAAATTAAGCAAACATACTGTATTGGTCCTAGCATTTGAACTACGAGTATTCTCACAAGAATTCTATGAAAATAAAAATTTATATTTTTTTTATATTTATACAAGTTGCTTGAGAATAGTCAAATTTGATTGCTAATATGGTAAGTTTGCGTAATTTGATAATTTTTCCATTTTCATACTATACATCCGAGAGCAGTCAAAACGAGATCAGTAGTAATATGATAAATAAGAATAATTTCAAAAATTTTTGAATGTTGATAGTATTCGTGTTAGAACAGTTGAAAGATGAAGAATAATACTAGAAATTTCGGAAAATTATATTTTTTTTTATTTTTATAGAATTCTTGTGAGAATACTTCAAACGCAAGGACCAATACATTATGTTTGCTTAATTTTACAATTTATCCATTTTAGTGTGAGAGAAGTCAAAGCGTGAACACTAATATGCTAGGTGTGATGAATTTGTTAAATTCATTCATTTTCATAGTGATCATGTTAGAATAGTAAAAACGAAAAGACAGATATATAAGTTTGATAAATTTGATAAAATTATTCATATTGATAGTATTCGTGTAAGTAAAGTCAAAAAGTAACACAGTAAATTTTCAAGCTTTTATATTGAAAATTTGCTGCATTAAAATTCAACTTCGATTATTTTTACACGAATACTATGAAAATGAAAATGTTTACAAAAATTATCAAACTTATCCTATTTGACTTGTCGTTTTGAATATTCTAACACTATTTCGATAAAAAAAAATGTTACCAGTTCAGCAAACATAGAACATTACTTGTCACCTACCGACTACTTTCATACGAGTACTACAAAAATGGAATAATTTTTCATATTAAGCAAACTTACCGTATTAGTATTAAGATTTTTACTATTCTAAGAGAAATTGTATGAAAAAAAATGATATTTTTAAAATTTCCAGTTTTACACTTCACATTTAAACTACTCTCACACGAATAATATGAACATTGAAAAATGTATGAGATTCATCAAATTTACTGATTTCGATTTGACTGTGCTCTCAGATGAACACTTTGAAAGTGGAGAAATTTATCATATTAAGCACACTTACCCTATTGGTAATCACATTTGATTATTCTCAAGCAACTTGTAAAAATATAAAAAATATATATAAAATTTTGTAAATTTACTACATTATAATTCACTTTTCGACTATTTTCACACGAATACAATGAAAATGAAAAATGTTATCATTTTTTATGATTATTATCGTGTTATCATAAGTTTTTTTGTGAAAAAACTTAGTGTATTTATCCAGTCGTTTTGACTATTCTAACAAGACAACTATAAAAATGGAAACAATTACCAAATTAGTGAACCTAGCATATTACTGTTCAAGCTTTGACATCTCTCACAAGAATATTATTAAAAAAGGGAAAATTTGTCAAATAATGCAAATATACAGTATCAGTCTTCTCATTTGTACTATTCTGACACGAATTCAATGAAAATAAGAAAAAGTTCACCTTTTGAAATTTCCCGTACTACTTTTTACCTTACAACTATTCCTAGACAAATTTTATCAAAATGGAAAATTTTACCAAATCCTTAAAAACTATCATAATACAGATCACGCTTTGACTAGTGACAGATGAATACTTAGACTATAAAGATGGAATAATTTATCAAAATCTGCACAGTTTTCATATTAGTCATCACCTTTTCACTTTTTCAAGCGACTTCAAGGAAAAGAAGCAAAAATATAAAATCTTGAAAATTTACTGGTGTACTTTCCGACTTTTCTCACACGAACGCTATGAATATGTATAATTTTATCAAATTTATCAAACTTATTTTAACTGTCTTCTCGATACATTTTTTTTGTGTTTATTCTATTCTATTTTTTCTGTCTATTCCATTTGTTTGAATAGTTTTGACTATTCTAACATGATAACTATGAAAATGAAAGGATTTCAAAAATTCAGCACACCTATCATATTGTTGTATACGCTTTGACTTCTCTCACACGAAAACTATGAAAATGGAAAATGGAAATATTTGTATTAAATGAATACCTAATACAATTTATGTTTCTTTAATCGCCGGAGATGTTGCATGAAGGTAGCAGCCTTATTGGTGTCAAAAATGGAAAGGAACTTTTCCCATGTTCCAATATTACCAAAAAAGAATGAAGTTATTACGCACATCAATTATATGTCTCACAATTAGATAGGATAAAGGGTGCAACATGTAAATTTATTGTAGCACTTCCACTAGACAACCATCTTTTACTCTAGAAAATAAAAAAAAATATTAAGTTCTTTGGTGTTTTGTTATGTAACTCTAAGAATTTTATTGTTCTTACATATCATAGGAAATCATTAAAACAGATCTTCAAATCTCTTGTGTAAAGCTTAAAACAATAATTATGTCTGATTTGATTCTGACGAAAAATGTCAAGTGAATGCAAACAAATTAGACAACTGCGGTAATTCATTGGTCCAAGTCGAGTTTACAGCTTTCTTAGCTATGTTATATTTTGAAATGTGCACAATTTAATCAAATTTTTATCGTACCAACCAGTTTGTATACAATTTTTTTTCACAAAATTTTAATTATCTGTTGTTAGCCGTTTAGCAGAAGAAAAAAAACATTTTCTAAATTCATTAAATGTACCATAACGACCCTTTCGTGCATGTAATTGCAACATCCTCTTATAAGGTGCTGCTGTTCTTTAATGTAATTTCATTATGATCGATCAAATATAACTATACAGTGTGAACTGCATAGTGTTCAAATGCTTTCAAAATTAAACAAAAGTCAAAAATTTTACGTTTTATTTAAAAATAAAAACGTTTCCCATTATTTTAAAACTCTGAGTTTTTTCGGTTATTGCTTCTGTTAGTTTTATTACAATCCCAAAGTTACTACACTTTGGAAGTAGTAGTTAGAATCTCGGGATATCATTTTTTTCATTTTCACTTATACTTTACCTGTGGTAAAGTAACAATTTTTTTTAAATCATAGCAAAATTTATTATTAGATTCTATTTATATACTTTCTAGGCTGAAAAAATGATCAATTGAAGGTATTAATGGAAGGGTAGGTTATTACGGTTAGCATTGCACTGATACTGCAACCACTTCAGTGCCAGTACCAGTAAAATAGAACTTAAATTGAAGTTGTAATAATTGAAGGAATATTATAGTTAGACTGTGAAGTATCTTTTCAATTATCATGAGCGCTTATTAGAAAGTTTCACATTCAGTACAGCTACTTTAGTAAACTTTCAAATCTTTAAAAATGGCTTTTTAAGAAGCCAGTAAAAGAAGTTAGTTGAGAGTTGATAGCAAAGTAAAAGAGAAGTGAAGAGTATAGGAAGGAAATTGAAAGTGCCTGTGACATTTATGAGAGTCACGATTTGGCATCACGTTATCGCCGGCTGGCCTGCAGTGCTTGGTCAATCGCCCCCACCTTTCCACTCGGCTTTCTCATCTGGGCCAATGCGATACATTCAATCACCTACAGCTTCTAAATTGTCTTCGCTTCCATTGTTTTAACTTCGATATGGTGTACTCAATGATTCAAGCAAAGCTCACGAACACGACAACCGGTTGCCTCATTCAAATATTCAACAATAATTTAAGAAAATATTCTTACATCTGCATTCTATTTTTCAATCTATTGACGCAAAACTAGTGGTCTATTGTGAACAAGGCGTTATTTGATGTGCCAATAAATTATATGAAAACGACAACTGTTGAAGTGTTCATCAATAGCAGAAATTAATATAACTTAATATAAATGAATATTAATTAATTAATGCAAGTGTATGATTCCATAATTACATCACTATAATCATAAACGACATATAATTACTTTTTAATGCCTTCATAACTACTTTTCCCTGACTTAACATGTTTAGTTTCATCACTTATTACTTTTTAATAATTCACCAGGTAGTGTCTAAAATATTAAATTTTCTTATTGAAATCATTTTTCATAACCATTCGCACGGATTTTTGTAAATTAATAACAATGAAGAGTCACTCTGGTTATTCATGTTGAAATTTGAGTTTGTGATTTTTATCGAACAACTTGCTTTGATTATTACGCGTTATTAAGGTTTAAGTAAAAAATATTAGCTTAAAACAAAAAAAAATACTTTAAAGATCAAAAACTATACAGAAAAACACTTAAATATATTCACCCAGTCATTATTCTATAAATCTATATATTCCATTATCAAATAAATATATTACTTCATAATAATAAATATTATAATATTATATCATAATATTTATATATTATTTTATTTTTCTATAAGTAAAACATCAATACAAACATATTATATTGTATGTACATCACGATTTGTTTTCTTGACCCAATATTCATATGATATAATTTTTTTTTCTTTTGTTGAGGGTTGAGGTCTTATGATTAAAACTACTCCTTTCGCCAACGTTTCGACATATTGGAAGATGACATTAATATATGTCGAAACGTCGGCGAAAGGAGCAGTTTCAATCATAAGACCTCAACCCTCAACAAAAAAAAAATATAAATATATACATTTCAAAAGAATACTATAAACAAAGACAGAAATGGTAGAAGAGATTTCTATATTTCACCGGAGAAGAAATGTCCAGTCACTGTGCACTGACTCAGTTGGCCATCCAGCCGACCCCTTTTCCTAATGATGACATGTGTCATAATTTAGCAGTGCCAGTTCTTTTTTCCCTAAGCATTACATGTTGATTGAATGTGATTTGACGTATTATCCTAATGAATGATTTCATGTGTATATATAAAACGATTACAAAAATACTGAAATATACAAGACAAACAAGAAGAGAATAAATGCATAAAGTCTTTTATTTTTAATATCAGAGAGCAAATGAGTTCTAAACTAAAAGATAAGCGTTACAGGAAAATCAGAGGAAGCCAATGAATGCATGCCAGCAGTGAAACAAAGGTAAAAAAAAAACTTGAAAACTTAATGAAATAAATGCAATAATAGAAACAAAAAAAAAAGGAAAAAAACACCAAAAGTCTACAATATTACAAAATAAATATTAATACGAAACAGATTTTAAAATACAGCAAGACCAGTTGAAGAGAATTAGCAGGATGATTGGAGTTCATGTTCACATCAATCTGTTGCATGAGTCCAATTCTCCGGACTGATCTACCAATTAAAACTGGTTAAATTATATAAGCTTTCTTGTCTTTGATCTTTAATTGTTTCGTTTACGATGTCAATTTGATAAAGTTAAAGATGACCTATTTTATATATTATTTCATTGCGTTAAAGTTGTTAACTATTTTTATTTCATATTCTTATTATTATACTGACTTAAGTTTAATTGATATGCTTTTCTTTTCTTTTTTTTTTTTTTTTTGGTTTTATTTATGTTTTTAGTATTAATATTGTTAGGTATTTTTATTTAAGAATCTTTTTTGTTTTGTTAACTATCATATATAAATAAACAGAGAGTTTAGGCAAAATAAATCAAACGGGGAAATAATGAAAAAATAAAAGGTATGACTCGGGGAAGTGAAGGTAAGTGGGTGAGATAAGGCTGATTACGAGTTATAGTGTTGGCTAACATGACCCCCTGGGGTACTGTACCCTTCTACCTTAACTTCAAGCCAACTTGAGCAACTCCGACACCCCTTTTGCCCCCCCATAGATAAAGTCTCCTTACTTTCCCTTTAACCTTTACTCTTATAACCTTACTTAGTTTCATTTTATACAAAAAAAAAAAAAAAAAAAAGAGCATACGAAACAAAAATTATTTAACTGTATTTCTTGATTGAAATTATTAAATAGTAACATTCAAAATAGTCTAAACCAATTAAACAAGAATGAAATGATGGAAATAAACAAAAGAGACTACTCAATATTCTGTTGTCTTGAACTATTAACAGTTTCATACTTAATATTCTCGAGATAGTCGAATGGCAACGGCAACCCTTTAAAGTTCTGTTCTCCTAAGGGTGCTTCATTCAGTATTCATTATCTTACCTTAACCTATTCTCTAACTTAACCTATTAAGCATTCTTTCCAATTTAGTCTTTATTAATTGTTTATTCATTTAAGTGATACCATTTCACTAAAAGAGATATATGTATTTACTTGAAAAGTATTTATATATCACAAGATTACACACTATACTTAACATAGCTTTGATTTGAAGGGTTTTTAATCTTAAAGCTTAGATAAATTTTGTTTAGTTGGTTTTCAATATAATTTGATCACCTGTTTTTTTAATTATCAAACACTTTCTTTTGTTGGATTATTATATACGTAGTTCAAACGATGAAAAAATGATCCGAAACGGATACAAATACGTACAGATTTGTTCCTTATACAAACGTACGTACGTATCCTTATACGTACAGATATACGAATAAGGATAGACTAACAGTTACAGTATTATGATATTTTCAACTGTCATCAAGAGAAGGGAAATACATAAACCAATGAAACCGACGATTAAAACCCAACAAAACAAAATCCAGTAAGATAAAAAATAAATAGAACTAATAATGAAAAAAGGATATATATAAAATATAAAATTTAAACAGAACTGAGGCTAAATAAAGAATATAAAATTCGTAATAATATATGTGTGAGATATAATGCCTTTGCAGGCATGTTCAAAATAAAAATATGCGATTTCTAATAATAGGTATAGAAGTAAATATACTAAATCAGAAATACAGAAATAATGTAAGAATGAATACAAAGATAAATAATACATAACATTAATGAAAAAACTAAAATAAAGATAAATAACGTATTTTTTGAAGGTAATTATCGATTTTATTTTGAGCTGTATTTCTAGCCTAAATTTAAAAAGATTTTTGATTTAAAATGCTTTTATTCTTTTTGTATTTATTAGTTTTTTATTCTTATATTTATTATTTGTTATACCTTTTTTATATATTTTAGTAATAATCTTTTACGTTTAGTCTGAACATGCTTCCAAAGCATTTATATTGCATAAATTCTTTATATTTTTCTATATTTAAAATAGTGGGTCTCTGTATGTATGATTTTAATATGTCTGATATACTCTCAAACTGGTGGTCAGAATGGATTGAAAATTGTTTGGATACTACTGAGAGATGTGGTCTTTAGGGAATGAGTAACTCGGTCAAATCAAGGTAAAGAGAGTAAAGCTACGCGCAGAGATCTTTATGAAATGTCTTATAGATTCCTAAACCACATTGACAGAATTTCAAATTGCCATGTGATCTACTGATTTCTCGGTGAAGGTTTAATGAAAGAGAGTAATTTGGTCAGATCAATGCAATAGGGACACAATTCCCATTTGAAAATAAATTACTATTGACCTATATTAGTAAATGCCTATTAATAAATAACAGACATTTCCAGCTTCATTGACTGGAGTCTGACCAATTCCGTCAAAATCTCGTGATCGAATTTTTTAAGTAAATTAAAAAGGTGCAAAGAGGGAGAAAAGATACCCATGAAAACGCAAATAAGAACAAATGTTTTGAAATTGAAGCCATTTATATCAAACTCTAATTAAGGAAGACTTCAAGATTTTTAGATCACTTTTAAAGTGTTAAGGGGACCAAACGATCGAAAGGGGTCAAAAAATGAAACGATTGAAGAAAACTTCAATAAAAATTGAAATACGTACAACTTCTAATAATTCGAAAAAACACAAATGTTTCAAAGGCTACAAACATTGTCACAGTTGTTTCAAAAACTATAAACATCGTCACGGTAGTTTTACATTCATCGTTATGTCGTCACAGCTTCTAAGTAAATAACTGGCGTAGTTATTTCTTCGAATTATACTAATAGCAGAGGTCGTAATACAGCTTGTAAAAGTCTCTGACATCTGCATTGCGAATCCATTAGCCATATATTTTATGTCATTTCTTTATATAAAATATTTCTATGTGGAGATTTAAATTATTTTTCCAACATACTAAGAATATACATTAGTTTGTCTCTTCTTAATGAATGCTTTATAATAATAAATTAAAACAGTTTTGCCCCATGAAGTGTCTATCGTATACAATTGTTTGAAGTATAAAAGCTATGTGTTGGGAAAAGTACAAATGATATTTACAGTGTACGGTGAAAGGCAACCATCTGTTTTCTTTTCATGTAGGGCTTCAACCTACTTGATTTTTAAAATAAAAAATTGAAACATAAATATCTTTGAATTGAATTTCAAGGTAAATGACGGTTTCAATAATGCAATTATATCTTATTTAGGATAGCACTTTGTAATTCCTGTAAAAGTACCTTACATTCTTATTGTAATCCTTCAAATCATAGGTGCTTCCGTAATGCTCATATAAGAATCCTTTGGTTACAAGAGTAGGTATAAAGCAACTCACTTTCTTACATTTTTATATTAACTCTAGAATGACCGGGTACATTAAGGCTGCACAGATACTGGAATCATCATACTAAGTATACATTCAAAAGAAAATACCGTAATTATTGCTTTAGTAGTAACTACCATCGCGTTAATAACACTCAACGAATTCAAGTAGTAATACTTACTACTTGATTATCAATATATAAGTAGGTAATACTTAATATTGATCTCACATCACATATTTGATTAAAAGATCTCATTACAATCCCAAAATGGATTATAAACAACGTCATATAATTGTAGGGTGAAAATCTAATGAAATGGTCTCCACATATAAAACTTTTAATGATATAAACAACGCGTTTCGAACACGTAGTGTTCTTCTTCAGGCATTAACTAAAAAATACAATGACACCAGAGATCATTGGTGTCATTGGTGATCATTGGTGATGAGCATCTCTGGTGTCATTGTATTTTTTAGTTAATGCCTGAAGAAGAACACTACGTGTTCGAAACGCGTTGTTTATATCATTAAAAGTTTTATATGTGGAGACCATTTCATTAGATTTTACCCTACAATGAGTAAATACCACATAATAACTGATTGCACTACATTAGAACGTCATATAATTTTCTGATCACTGCATTCCTTTATAATGCGTATAAATAGACGATAAAATCGTCAGTACTTTTACAATCATCAGCTGTCACCATAACTTCTCAATAAGTAATTGACATCGTCATAGTAATTCAATGAATATTAAATGTTGATATAATGCCTGCATAAGTAACTGATACAGTACTAACAATATTAAAATCAGTAAATGTCGTCATAGTGCTTCTACAGGTATGTCATGTTGTTACCTCCAGTTAGGACAATACAATCGTCATAATTGTCTGGAAAGGGACTCTGTTTCTATTCTTCACTCAGATAACTTGATGATGAGTCACAATTAACAAGTTTATAACAATAATGCAACAAACATCTTATATTCATTTTTTTTTGTCACACCATCGCAAAAAGATTTACTATCTTGAGGTTGCAAAATGGTTCATCTTTCTTGAGGTTTGGTATGAATAATTTTTGGTTAAGGCTTTGAAATAGAATATATTTACTTGAGGTTTGATTTGCACTATAGGTTCTGAAATTGATAATGTTTACTTGAGGTCCTGACATAGGCTATTATTACTTGAGGTTGTGAAATTGACCATCTTAACTAAGCTTCCGAAATAGATGCTATTTATTTGTTATCATTAAAGAACAAAACATTTATGTGCCGCGCTTTAGATCCATAGCCAAATAATCTTGTACTGGGTATCATATATAATACTTGCAGCTCCTTAGTTTTAACGATTGTGATTTCAGTTGCTACCGTTTTTTTCCTTTTAACACAGATTACACTAAACGTCTGGCACCATGTTGATATCTTAAGTTACAACAATAAATAATGAAACCTCGGTCGCAATGGCTTTATGAAGTCTCCATTTCTGTTGCTCACTGGAGTAATTAGCTGGCAAGTCACAAGGAAATAACAATAATGCTGCAAATATCGTCTTATTGAATAAAGATCATCAATAATTGATATTAAGATGGTAACTCTACGAATATTTAGTTTCGTCATAATGCATCATTATGACGACACTATATATTATATAAGAGTATCTTGTAAGAGGAATAAAAATTCTACAATCGCTGGATGTCGTCATATTTCCAATCGAATTATCTGATATAATCATAGTAACTCCATACAAAACGGATGTCCTATTAACGCTTGTAAAAGTCTCTTTATACCTCTAAACGTATCTAACATCTTAATAGATAATAGTAACTCTACAAGCAACGATGTCGTCATTATCCTACAGATGTCGCTGATGTAGTCATAGACCATCAGGTCTTAGTTACGATTCAAGTATACAGTTATAACCGCAGTAACTCTACGGATTAATTTAATTTAATTGATACTGTTATAAAGCTGATAGTAATTTGCACATCATCATAGTAACTCTACAATTTACAGTTTTGTTCATAATGCTTTTACATATATATGTATCTTCATAGTGCAGATCTGGATGAAATGAAAAGTTCATGGAAGCGGTTAAAACAGCGGCTGACTCAGCAATACCCAAAAGAAGGAAGTCTTCATCAACAAACCCAGGGAATAGCCGAGGAAAAACCGTTGTTAACTGGTGGACTTTTTATCTCAATGTTTAATTTAAATTAAGGAAAGTTTTAATTCAATCTTAATGTATTGTATTTTATTGTTAAATAGATTCGATTGCACGTAATATATATGATCAAACCACAATAAGAAATGGGAAACAAGACTAAGATCTTTCAACCGTAACAAGCGGTTCTCGTCAGAGTCAAAAACCCAACTGTTTTTGACTCCAGTTGGGTTTTTGACTCTGACGAAGACTGCTTGTTACGGATGAAAGATCTTAGTCTTGTTTCCCATTTCTTATTGTGGTTTGATCATGGATTGTTATTTCACGTGTTTTTGTGAAATCTTTTTATCGAGTAATATATATATATATAGGAAGATGCTAAATAAATGGATTTAAAAAAAAATGTATCGTCGTAGTAGTTCTGTAAATACTAGAAATACATATAAACGAGTAATGCATCGTCATAGTAACTGGGCAATTTTATTTATTCTTACAATAATTTTGACTAGAAATTTAGTTATTACAAAATACTATGTTAGCCCAGTGGTAACATACTCACCTCAGGATTGGTGGATCCGAGGTTCAACACTCACTCTGGCCCTCAATTTATTCACGCGGGATATAAATAAATCTGACCACGTTGACTCTCGGAGAGGACGTTAAACCGTCGGTCCCGAGCCTGCACAGTGTCAGGTACTCGTTAATGATCCCTACTCAAAATACATTTGGGTTAGGTAAAATTTAGGACTCCAAATATAGCAGAATATTCATCGTATGGTAATAAAAAGGGCCAATGTTCGGGCTGTGTGTTTTCTTTGTGAGACTACCACTGCAACCTAACCTAACTGAATCTATTAAAAAGTTCATATTTTAACACTGATTTTGCTAAAAATTAGATAAACAAATTTGTCAAGTTACTAGAGATAGAATCTAATAAAAGTTTTTTATCATTATTATTTTGATCTTGCAGAACTTAAAAATGCTGCTTAATGTGCATCAATAAAATTTGAAATTTTTATCATAATTATCAAATAATATCATAATATCAAATTATAAAAAAATCGAACTGGATTCTGATATGAAGTACATTTCCCATGCTTCAGTATCACTAAAAACAATCTGGTTCTTTTCAATAACAAGAAATATATATGCCAAGTTTTATAAACATCTGTTAAATTGTAAGCTGGGAAAAGTGTTTCAAATTTCAACTGCAAAGAACCATACATGTCCAGCCATCGTTAAGGCAACATCAAAAATAGATTAAAGAGGCTTCAAACGTCTCTATCTATTAAAATCGCAATTATTTAGTGGTCACTATATTCTTAATTGCATTAATTTTTTTTTGTTAATTTTAAAAGTAACAAACTTATTTCTTGTATTTAATTATAATTTTTTCCTGCTCGAATCCGGGTTCATCAGCTGGTATATAATGTATTTATACTTACATAAAGAATAGGTTTTATTTGTCTCTAATATATTTATTTTTGGATATAACTTTTTTTTAGGAACTTTAATTGTTCAAGCAATTGAGTTTAATATAAATGAGAGAAATAATGCAGTTAATTGAGAAAGCATGAACATTTGCTTAGAAATAACAGTTGAAGTGAAATTGAGAAAACTTGGATCAGTCTTAGCTGAAGGCTTGACATAGAAAGTGAAGTAGAATCATTAGTAGGCCGTACAGAGAGGCGATTTAGAAATCGTAAAAATTACAATCTCGTATCGGAGAGCGATAGGAATTCGAGAGATGAAGGGCCCTCCATTGAGAATGCAGTCACCAAGTTTCACCTTGGACTCTTCTGAACTCTTGAATAATGCAAACTTGCCCGTCAACCTTCCGATCTCATCTTCAAGGACATCTATCAAACCAAATCCATCAATTCCTTCCACTTCTCCCCCCCCCCCTCCGCTGTTTTTTATTTTCCTTTTTTATATTTTTAACCTTAGGTCTTTTGTATTTCAATGCCCATAAACAAAAACAACTGCTCTCCACTTTGAACGAGTAAGTGTTATGAAATGCATTTCCAGAGTATAATTATAGGTGCTGGGACCAGTCGAGAAAAAACAGAAACAAAAAAAAAACAGCTAAATTGTGGCTAATATTTCAGTGTTTGGTCACAGGGCTGCCGCATGTGAGTGTGCAGGCCCACAGACAGCGCTTCATCTAAGAGCCACTCATATAAATATTGTAACCTTATTCATGATATCGTAAATAAAGCTAGTGGAATGTCAAAGAGTTAAGAAAAGCTACAAAGATCTAGAAATAAAACTTGGTGACTTAAAAAATGTAAAAATAAGAATATTGATGATAGAACTCTATTTACAAGATTAGATAAATCCTCCTGCTGTATATATTTATAGAAATATACATATAAATACTAAATTCAAGGAACGGTCCAGATGGACTATAAAACTTTGAATTACACAAAACACGATACAGAAAAAAGATAAAATACAAACTTACTAAATTCGAAATTTCGAACTGTTGTACGTCATCAAGAGAAGATTAGAAGAGAAGACAAAGTGAGAGAGATCTCCCCATGTCGAAGGAAGGAACGCGAGTCAGTTCAAAATTTAGTAAGAGTGTATTTTATCTTTTTTCTGTATCGGGTTTTGTATATGTATATGTATATATATATATATATATATATACGTTCAAACCACTATAAGAAAAGATACATTTTTTTTGTTATTTGACGTTTTATTGTGAAATCTTGTTATATATATATACATAATAAATAAAAAAGACTATTTGGAATGTAGTCAGTTTCCTCCACTTCCAATGAAAGGGTCATTACCGATGTTTGGATTTTATTGAATATCTTTTTAAAAATCTTCAAATTCAATTTTGGAAGTGGAAGAAACTGACTGCATCCCGATTTAAATTTTTTAGTGTATATCTATCACACAGTCGAAAATGTATTACTGTTTATATTTATATAAGAATGAAATAAGCGAAACCGTTCCAAACGTGTTTTCTTTCTTGGAATCGACATTTTATATATATAAATATGTATATGTTCATGCATTTCATCATTACCACAGAGGTTAGTATTATTAATATTAAACACATAATATACCGTCTTATCTCGTACATTACTGCTGTAGCTCTCGGACCTGTTTCGGGTGTCACCCATCTTCAACACGAACTGATCAGTTCGTGTTTGAAGATGGGTGACACCCGAAACAGGTCCGAGAGCTACAGCAGTAATGTACGAGATAAGACGGTATATTATGTGTTTAATATTAATAATATGTATATGGTACATACAAATAATATGTATATGTACATGAAATCCCAATAAACAAATAAAATAAAAATTAACATAATTCCAAGTAAGAAAATCAGAAATTTGACTAAGATCTTTCAATCAAAGCACTGGTCTTTGTCAGAGTCTCGCTCATATTGAAAAGAGTGAAGAAGGACATCTGATGTAGTATTGAGAATGGAAGGGAGCTAAGAGAGGTATTTGAAGGACGTAATGTGTAAAAAAAGGGGACAAAGGTTGGGCAGAGCAAATCAGGAAAAACAAAAGTGTTCAAGAAGAAATAAGTAAAAGTTATCAGCTAGCTGTTAACCCTTGTAGTTATGCCACTTCTTGTTAACACTGAGACCAACCTGAATAAATCATTACTAATGCTTGTAGTATTTGATCTATTAAATTTAATTAAAGAGTACTGGATAATATTTCTTAACAACATACACCTTTCAAACCTGATCATTTAGCCTCTGTCCACTTTAAATCACGATTCTCATCATTTATTTGCAAAAATAAAGCGCTAGTTTATTCACCTCTAATTACGGAGTATTCGAGTTATGTGACACGCAATTTTAATGATTAACGAGTTTGACCTATGTATATTTTATGACAACATATTCACGGAATTTCATACATGTCATTGCTCTACAGTTCTCTAGGAGAGTTTTTAATTAAGAAATTACTTATGTTATTACCATTTGAAAAGATTATATTAAATTTGGCTATTACGAACAATACTAGGAAGTTGATCTAACGACTTATGATAATTATGAAGTTAATAACAGGACTTAACCATTATTGGATAATGGTTCCTTCTGAATGTCTTATGCTAGCTTGCTTTGGCAATTACCACCAGCACAAAAGAAGATCGTGAGAAAAATAGAAGCTATGAGTAGAAAAATTGTGAATGCAGAATGTGCTATCAAATTCAATATATATATATATCGGGACAGTTTCCTGCCGTTGTGTTTCCGGCATGCTTGTTCGCCTATTCTATTTTCTCCTGAAGACGGATCATCCAAAATTTGAGTTTGTAAGTGTTTCTCTTTCTCTGTATGTTGCTTTTCTTTCTTTTTGAGCTGATTTGCGTCCAGTTTGGAGCGTTTTTTCGAATTTTGAGTGAAATATATATATGATTAGACATAAACCCTTGTGGAATGAAACTTCGTTTCTTCAAAAGTCATAACATATTTATGATTTATAATTATGTTATACTATTTCATATTACATTCAAAAGTGCAATATGATTTCATACTATAGTGATATGATGCCATCCACAGTGTTTGATATTTTCTGCCTGATGTTATTTTAAGGGGGATTAAAAGGATCCAGGTTGAAGTATGTGCTGTATTTTGTGTTGCATTTCAAAGGCGTAGCAGTTGGAAGTTGAGACAATAGGCCCTTTGAATTCAGCTGAATTGTATCAATTCAAATAAAACTTCGCCCTTTGCATAATATTGCTCTCCTGCTGATATCGGTCTTACCTTACCTTGTCCTTCTTCTGTAATATTTCTTTCACGTATATTTCCAAAAATTCTAACTTGCCTCGAGTAATGCATATACCAAACTTTCATTTTCTGAAAACCAATCTCCATTTCAGAACTCTTCCACTCTTAAATATTAATTATATTTAGTTCACTAAAGTGATAAGCAAGAGCAATCTTGAACAGTTATATAGTCATCGATCATATGTTTCATTAAATTCAGAAATAATTGAATTCATTAATATATTGAAATAAATTCACCATTAATACAAAACATGTAAGAAAACAATAAGTAGATAGTTTGTACGTATTTTTCTCTCTATCTCTCTTTTCCCTTTTTTTTTCATGAATTGATATCTCAAAACACTATGACATTCTTTATTAATCACAGATTGTAATTTTCAAAAGATCAATAATGCAAATACTATTCAACCGAGATGTAGAAAATTATATGTTTGCGACATTTCAATTTTTTGTGTCATTGTGTGTTTGTGTTGTGTGTGTGTGTGTGTGTGTGTGTGTGTGTGTGTGTGTGTGTGTGTGTGTGTATGTGTGTGTTTTCCCACGTGCAGTACCCCTGCCATGGGGGAATTTATTTAAATAACAACATGCTCCACAAAATGTACTACATGCAATTTTCTTCTTATGGCTATACAGTTTTGCTTGCTTAATTCTAATTATATAATGTTGTACATGTGTGTGTGTGTGTATGTGTGCGTGTGTTGTGTGTGTGTGTGTGTGTGTGTGTGTTTAAATATAAGTTTGATAATATATATTATAATTTACTATTTGACGGGGTTTATAAAAGCAATCTATAAAAACCAATCACACAATCACAATTAAACATATTTTGAAGATATATTTAAAACATGTGTGTGTGTGTGTGTGTGTGTTGTGGGTGTGTGTGTTGTGTGTGTGTGTGTGTGTGTGTGTGTGTGTGTGTGTGTGTGTGTGTGTATGTGCATGTGTGCGTGTGTTGTGTGTGTGTGTGTGTGTGTGTGTGTGTTGTGTGTGTGTGTGTGTGTGTGTGTGTGTGTGTATGTGTGTGTGTGTGTGTGTGTTTAAATATAAGTATGATAATATGTATTATAATTTACTATTTGACGGGATTTATAAAAGCAATCTATAAAAACCAATCACAATTAAACATATTTTGAAGAGTATTCTGATGGAGTTCTACAGGAGTCGTAAGGAGTAATGGGCTGAGAAGTAAGCCAGTGTTTCCAGCCTAACGAGTAGAATAACTGTGATGGAGTCATTTCCTTTTTCCATTCCGCTCTTGTCTTCTTCAGGGATGCATATAGAGATGGTTGTTAACGGGGTCTTTCTTTTTATTATACCTACTTTGAACTATGACCCTAACAAAACAACCTTCCTTGATGGAACAAATTATTTAAAAATATTCAACATGTCTGTTTCTCTTCTTAGAGAATCGTGTTTCCTAAAACTATTCCTTCAAAAAAGATTAGAAAAAAACATCAGTGGTTAATAAATTATAATCCATGAAACCTAAAAAAAATAATGCATTCATTAAGCATATATCTTTGTTTAGCTTTAGTCACTTCTCTATCTTCTATGAAAGACACAGAAAACAAAACTTTTTCCTTGCTACAGAGGGGTCAGTACAGTGGGTTAAACAGCTAGGCTTTTATCAGCCCAATAAACAGCTGATCCTCTAAGAAAAATTGATATGTCAAGCAAAGCCTGAGTTTTGAAAACAAAACTCTTGAAAGTTCAAAATAATTTTAGATCATACTCTTAAGCGGTTTATTAATTAAATTAATTTTTTTTTCAGTTATATTTCATATAATCTAAATTTGTTTATCTAAGACTAGAGACTTCAAATTAGTAGCGTTGTTTATTTCAAACAACTTAATACAGGTATAACTCGGCTTACTTACATCGTTTCGAGTTAAGTCGACCTCGATTATACGTCGGGTTTCAAAAAAAAGAGAAGAAAATACATAAATAATTAAAAAAAATAAAAATAAAGTTTGCGTCTTATATTCAACTTTACGTTTATCTGCTACAAATATTGAAATAATAAAATCACTACAAAATCATTATAATCACAAATCACAATTATATGCAGCAGAGTATACTTTATCACACTACCGAGTAGCTGCAGGAGAATAAATGTTTATCAATGGTAAATTTAAAATGTTTTATGATTGCAAAAGCAGTTATTTCTGTATTTATGTTTAGCCCCAAAGAAGGCTTTTATGTCATAGCAAACAACATTCATAAACAAAGCATCACCGTGTACTGTAAACATCAAATTTAAGGCTTTTTATATTTTTTTCGCACCATACAGTATTAAAAGTAAAATTCCTTTGTTTGTAAGCTTATAAAAGACTCTTATTAACCTTATATTATTGAAAATTGCATTCATAAATAAAGTATTATACAGAACTAGAAAAGGTTATTTTTGGTTTTACCTAGGCTAGCCTAGAGAGAAGTAGCTTCGACTTGAGTCGTTTTTCGACTTAAATCCCCTCTCCTGGTCCTTTTGGGTGAGGTATAGCTGTATTGCAAAATCTAAGAAATATTATTTAGTTCCTATCTAATCGTTTAGTGAGATGAATACTTCTAATATGAGTTATCCCTTTTTTTTTTCTAATACTGATTGCTTCACTCTGTAACAGTTGACTATAACTTTTGATTCTATAATAGAGATGAATATAAAACTTTTTCATTGTAAATCAATTTTAAATATTATGAACTCTATTGTAAAGTCACAAATGAGATATATTTGCTATCCGATATATCCGAGTGGCATACCACTAAAGACCGGCAGTCTGTTCCCCACTTTAATCTGAAGTGCGTTGCAGCCCCGTTTCCTGACATCTATGATAACATGTGCCCCCATTACTCATGCTCATTTATTCCTCAACATGCTTATGTTTTTATTTGAAACGTCCAATCTAAAATAATTAACGGACTAATATTTTAAAATATTTTCAATTTTAACTTGTTTTATTCATTTATACTTACTCTTATTAATATATAGTGTAATATTTAAGATACATACATTCTATATATCTATACAAATAACTTTATACTCAAAAAAACACAAAAAATACAGATTTTATATATGTATATACTTTTTCGATGAAAATACAATACGAAATGGATACAGTTCAATGTACATAAAGAAACATAGAGAAATTAATAGCACACACTTACAGTCTCCAATTTTCGGTTGAACTGTCTTCAGGAGAGATAAGAGAGGGAAACCAAGCGCACTGTTTCAGAAACATTTCTCTACGTTTCTTTATGTACATTGAACTGTATATATATATATATATATATATATATATATATATAAAGAGTTCACATAAACACGTGAAATAACAATCAATGATCAAACCACAATAAGAAATGGGAAAACCAGACTAAGATATTTCAACCGTAAGAAGCTGTCTTTGTCAGAGTCGAAAACCCAACTGACGAAGTTTGGGTTTTCAATTGGGTTTTTGACTCTGACAAAGACCGCTTGTTACGGTTGAAAGATCTTAGTCTTGTTTTCCCATTTCTTATTGTGGTTTTATCATTGATCAATATATATATATATATATATATATATATATATCAATCAATAACAATCAATATTTCATATCAACAATATTTTATATCAACAATCAACAATCAATATAATTGTTATATGTATAACAATTAATGATCAAACGGCAATAAGAAATGGGAAATAAAGACTAAGACCTAAATTGTCAGTTGAGGTTTTGATTCTGATGAAGACCGCTTGTTACGGTTGAAAGATCCTAGTCATTTTTTTCATTTCTTATTTTGGTTTTATCATATACCTATATACATTAAAAATAGAAAAAAGCAAAATGAAAACTATATACTAGGATCCATTTACAATATTTCAACCCTTTTAATGGGCATCTTCATGAATTATTTTCCTTAAAATATTTTTTTTTTTGTAAATTCACATAAACAGACTTGTGTTTTTTAAGTCATAGAGGGTCCATAGATGATGAAATAGCGCTTGAGGAGGTGCTCAAATGCAACAAAGGTTGGGAATTATTGATGAAGGGCACATCAATAAAATTTAAAAGTTCTATAAAAGATAGATTTGATTATGATACGATCTCATAGAGTGCACTCGTATATTTAAGTTAACTTCCAAGTTTGTTTCAATAAAAACAAAAGTGCTTAAGTATGTAATAAGATATAGTCTGATAAAATGGTGTCATTTGTGTAATGGAAGCTTTAATACTGTATAAGTGCAAAAGGTTGTCAGACCATTCTTCCGGCAGGCTCCGTCAAAAGACCTCAGGCAGGCTAAATGCAGGGTCTCTTGCCCATTTGTCTGGCGTCAGTTTAATCGTGTGTTGAAGCAGAGGCTCAACTTGTTAATTGCACATTGAGCTGCCTTGATGTAGTCAACTGAAGTGGTCTGTAGTTTGTCTTTGTCATTCAAAACTCCTTATTCTTTTAGTACATTGCTCGATTTAAATTGTACACTTTGTTTAAATTAAGAAATTTCTAAAGACCGTAGAAAATACTGAAATTTAAATGAACTCTAGACCACTTAGGTTATTACAATCTTAATGAACTAAAATGCACGAATAAAAATTTGGAGTAACCTTCACTCAACTTTGCTATAAATAAGCATATGATCAAAGGCATTAACAATTAATTTGATTTTATATTTATTTTAATGCCGCTGAAATACAGTTGATATATTATCAACTATGGTGATATATGACATATATTATCAATTTGGTGATATTGTCATCACAATGTGATTAATTGTAACCAACTTAATGACTTCACTTATTGTAATATCGTCATATTCAAATTTTCCGTTATTACAAATATAGAATATTTTTTTCAATAACAGTAGTCAATTTGCTTCAGAAGGACTCAATAGTTATTTTTAGCATATTTTAGCATTGAGTATTCAAAGTTTGTGAAAGTTTTGTTATGAGGTATTAAATATTGCTACAATATTTAATACGTGATTTGAATTTTGTTGAATCACTAGAAAACGGTTTTCAGTTAATAACCGTTTTGGAATAAAGATTATTAATATTTCGTTTCTATTGTTTAAAAGTTACTCGAATACAAAACCGTTTATTGTTGTTTAAAAAAACTATGTATGTCATTACGATGTGTTAAATGGTGCCACTGTGGAGTGTTTGAATAATAGGCCTTGTGATAGGCACATGTAGTCAGGCATAATGAAAATGTATTCAGCTGACCTCAAACCTTAGTAAATCCAACAAAACCTCAAAGCTTTTCTCATAATCACGATAATTTATGGTAGCTAACTAAAGCTATCTTGAGGACATAGGAACTCTTCCCCTGGAAGGGTTCTTCGTCTGTTCGGAGGAGATCCTTTGATTCTTATGTGATTCTCGTTGGCGTCCTCTCTGCAAAAGCGGATGACAGGTTTCACCGATTGCGTAGACGGGCTAATAGGCAAAAGGTTTTGTGGCAGGTAACCATACTTGCAGCTATGACAGGTTCAGTAGGACCTAGGTTCGGAATTCTACCCGAGAACTCTTCAAATATTATCGGTACCATAGGGGTGGAGAAACACATGAGGAATTCTTTCGAGTTTCTGTATGCCCCGCTATAATGTTATGCTCGCGGTGGCTGTGTTTCTCACCCAGGAGACTCCCTTTAGGGTCGCTGTGTGAGAAGCAGTCTATGTGAGAGGTTGTCTCCAGAGCAACAAGAGGGACCAGCAATAACCCTGGACCATCACAATTAGATAAGGTCTATCAGTTGGCAGGTCGAATTGAAAACTGGAATTCACTTAGACTACGTATGGTCCCGGGTTAGTGGACAATTCCCTCAAGGGGAAACTACCAAATCTAATAAAACAATGGTAGTCCTACAAAAATGAGCAGTATATGTAGTACACCCCACCCACTGACAGAACAAACATCATCAAGAAAAATCATCAATGGAATACCTCAAAGGTATTGAAGGGACCCAAAATGTGTAAATTTATAAATCTTAATTCATAAAAAAGTTATAATCTAACTTTTAATGTTTATTTTACTTCAAATATAGTACAGTAAAAAGTATAAAAAGACATACTTGCGGTGGCATGTGGTTAAGGAGATTAGGTGATCCCATACACAAACGACCGTCTGCAATGTCCTCACTGTGTGGATGGACGGATAATTTTCCGGGCTATCTGATTGATCCTGAGAGCTATGGAAAAAAGAAACCGACAAAAAAAAGGAACTGCTAAGAAATAAAAAAGAAGAATTCCAAAGTTGATACTGAAATCAAAAATCCTACAACCTTGATATTAAGAATTTTGCATTCATTATAATATCAGATACCATACATACATCTTGAATTTCACTTACCTTCCCATGATTGCATTATCTAAGATTCACACAAATTAAAAATACGAAAGGAAACATAATTCTATTAGGTAGACTTGAATTCCAATTTACATAACAAATGAAACATTTCTTGGGAGAAGTAACTCTTTTACATTAATTTTTTGTACTTCTCTGAAGCGTTCTTTTTTTTTTACCTTTTTATTAAAGTCCACAATCATCTAAACCAAAACCTGTCAAAATCAGTAATATATATATTTAATTATATGAACTTCCATTCTGAAATAATTTATATAAATACGATGGTGAACTAGTGACCTTCTTCTACACATCCAAGTAGACAACAGATCATACTTTTAGCTTATTATCAAGTATTGTACTTTTATAAGTTCAATGTTACTTTAAATTAGATTAATTATGGTTAGTTTCACAAAGTTTAACATAATATTGTCAGAAAAATATACCATTTTATCTCGTTCATTTTCTTGAAAAATCGAATCTTGACGATAGACCACATCGAAAATCATTTCTGTTGTTCTCTTCTATACAATTTTCTCCTTTTAATCTTGCCATCTGTAAAACATAAAGTTTCGTCCTTAGTTTTTAGTTTTTTTTTTGTTTCTAATTTTATGGAATAGCCTATAATCTGTGATCTAGTGTTTCTACAAGAGTATTAAAAGTACTTATTCCCAGTAAAAGTCATTGTGAATTCAGAAGAGCTATTATTAATATTAGAACTTATTATTTCATATAGCTTTTTATTTATATTCCAATATTTTTACTTAGTATGTACTTCACTATTATTTATTTTAATATATTGCTGAACTTTAGGTTTAGTGTTTGACTTATGCTTTTTCAAAATGTTTTAGACCTAATAATAAATAGGCTACGCTACAATTTCTGGACAGGGCTCTAAGAATATTATATGCGTTCTAGATAGTAATCATAGATACGTAGTTAAGACAAGTCTAAAATCAGAGCAGGGTCTACAAATTGTATGCATTCACAAATGACCTTTCTTGGTAGTAAGGAAGTAAGTGTTTGTAACTTTGTAAGCTACTTATCAAAAAATAATAATATTAAGTAAGTAAGTAAAATTAAGTTAATTAAGCAAAGTAAGTTAATTAACAAATTAATTTAGATAATAGTAAATAAATTAAAGTAAGAATGTCAGATAGGTAATAAAGAAGGTAAGTTAGGAGATTAACTTAGTAATTCAGTAGTAACTTTCTGTGACAAGTAAGTAATATAATTTATTAATGTAAGGAAGCCACAGTTGAGATTCTAAAAATTGTAATCATTCACTAAACCTTTACAAAGGATCTCCATTTGTAGTAAAGGAGTGTTTGTAACTTTTTAAGTGTTTATATGTGTAAGCTACTTATCTATGTATAATGTTGTATATTTAATTTCTTTGTTTTAAAGCGCAACATTTCTTTTACTTATTAATCAGCAACTTTTTTTTCATCTTGGGCTGGATTGTCATCCATTCTCTGGGCTGTGTTCCACATTCAATTGCCAATTTGAACCAACATGCTTTAACGATTTCCCACGATTTTAAGTAAACAACGAACACTTTAACCAAAAACAAAAAATTACTCCCCCAAGGATAATTTATATGCTATAGAAGCCTGATCGGGCTTCATCCGGTGAAAAATAATAAGTAAATGTCATGAAATTATAGTTTTTACTTTACTATAAGTAAAGTATAGTGATCGTGAAAAAACTCTATCTCGAGATTTTGAGGGAATTACAAATTTTGAGGTCAGAGAAGTCGTTTTATGAAGTTTTCTCGATGATGTCTGTATGGGTGCGTGAGTGGGTGGATGAGTGTGTATCGAAAGTTTGTGGCCACGCTAACGTCCTGAATCTTTGATGGATCAAACTAATATTTTGCACAAAAATGGCCCTCACCATGTAAATTAGCCCTATTGTTTGGGAGCAATTATGAATGACGGGAAAGTTACTTTTTTTGCTAAAAACCTGTTTTTAGACATTTTTTTCTCCTAAACCACTAATTCTAGAGTCTTCAAATTTTGGCATTATCTTTGAGGCTACAAAAGCAATAAAAAAATATTTCCAGATTTTCAAAAAAATAAGAAATATTTCTTTTAATAAAATGTAAAAATTCTGACTTATAATTCAATCTGACATATAATTTCTGATGCTTTCCATGGTATGATGAATTTATCTCACAAAATGCTTTAATCAATATATATGCTGTACTCTTGAAAAAAATTATCTTACTTTTCTAGTCTAATAGTTCATATCTATTATTTTTTAAAATTGGAATATTCCAACAATAAAAGTTTTAAATTATACTCAAAAGCCGACTTTGAATTTGATTTTAGTATGCAAAAGTGGCTAATTACTAACATATATTTCTCCCAGTATAATTTAAAGCAACCTTATAACAGAGTACAGTACGCAGAGAAAAGATAACACTCGCTCATAGTAACTTGGATTTTTTATGATTTTTTTACAAAGGGAAAGAAAAGTAATTTTTTAAAAAACACTAACATGCCATAATTTCCAGTATAATAATTTTATAAATGACCTAAAATGTAAAACATAATTCAAAATTGAAAACATTCTTTAAAAAAATAAATGAAAAATTAAATAATCCTAAATAAAAAATTATCTTGAAACGACATTTTTTCATACGTTTCTAACATTTTTCGATTTTTCAAGTTTTTTAAATAGGAAACTTTGTCTTAAATTTTCAATGAAGGAGGTCAGATAAACTATGTAAGAAATCCACTGGCTATTGGACAGAATGCCATGTTCTCCTGTAATGTCATTTCGTAACGCTAAATCTACACTTTCGATTTTCAAAAATGTTCTCACAGCTATAGTTATACAAATGATATTATAAAAAGATTTCTAAGAGGGTTGACAGCTAGCGGATAGTTTTTTACTCTTTCTTACTATACTCCTTTGTTTCCCCAAACATCCCTTTCTGGACATTAGTCCTTTCCTGCGCTTTCCCCCTTTTAAAATACCACTCTTCTCAACCCCTCACCAAATTTTTTCTGCATCTAGTGTTTCAGTTGGGTTTTTGACTCTGACGAAGACCGTTTGTTACGGTTGAAAGGTCTTAGTCTTGTTTTCTCATTTCATATTATAGTTTGATCATTAAATGGCAATATATACATCTGTTGTGTGATATATAAAAATAAGCATACATATTTATAAGTGGATCAATCACTACCTGTACTACCTCCTAGAATGAAAGTCTAATAAACCTCTCCCTTTTAGACATTTATATTATGTCTAAATGGGGCATTATATATTATATACGCAAGAGGTTTGATGTAAGTTTTCTTATAGTAAAGATGAGTATCAGATTTTTTTTTAAATACTGATTTAACTGTATTTATATATAAATACTGATATAATCCACACTATGTTTTGCCATTTCTACGATATTTTGAAGAAAATCAAAATTAAACTGTACAAAATTATAAAAATTAGAAAATCAAATAAAAATGACTATAATTCGCACAATTTATGAATTGGATATCAATGAATTTAAAATGTATTATGGTTGTTTATGGAAATTAAGTTTATATACAGGAATTTAGAAAACAATAATTGTAACAATTAATATTAATTCTTATTGTGGCTTACCCGTAATTGAAATGGGTGCCAAATAACAAATTAGTTGAATTTTTCGTCCCTTGAATTAAACTAAAGTTGAAAGCGTGCAAGTGTGAAAGTTGGAAATTGTAACTATTACTTATCTGACTGTTCTAACTTTCACTAAGGGAATAGAGTGGGAACAAATGCAACGGTACAGCATTTAAAAGAAGAAGAGAAAAAATATAATATAAGAACATGTAGAGTAAGAATATGTGCATTTCTGATGAATGAATCTCAAAATGCGAACAAACGAAAAAAGCCAAGTTTACACTTGTGCAGTTTTTTTAAATTTTAGATAATGTCACAGAGAAATAAAAGAATAAAATTTTTAATTTACTATGTATTTTCAAATTTTTTTCGTTTTTTTTTTTAGTATTTCAATTTTAATATTTTACCATCTATTTTGTAAAACTTCTATCGCTTATAGCTTTTACAGATATTTAAACCTAAAATTTATCTCAGTAGTTAATTTTAGTAGCTCAAATACAGAAAGATGGGTCCAAGAAGTTAATATGGTTCGAAATTTACTCTAATTATATATGAAATCAATTTTTCAGGTTTATTTAAACCAAAATCTGACCTAGAACTTTGCAAGAAAATAAAACTTCTTCCATTCAACTTGCAATGTCGTTTGACTATTTCTATATTGCCAACGGACATGAATGCACAATTTATAAAAATGGACGCTTGATTTTTATAAATATAGATTTAATATACAAACATGCTTTGCAGTTGAAACGGATTTATTTTCATTTCAATTTCAAATAGTAAAATAATTTTAAATAGGGTAATATTAAATATTTGTACGATTAAGACCTATGTCATATAAGGGTCTTACTTCAATGAGTAAGGTAATAAGACCTTTCGGTCATATGAACATTTTAAGATAATATAATATGAATAAACGATGGGTACATTCTTGTTCAAAATAAAATAAATTCAAAACTGATTAATTTCAAAAGTTATTAAAATAAAATTACATCCTGAAATCGATAGCAAAAAATGATACCTTAATATATTAAAAGATGTTGTTTTAACGTTATATTTTATATAATTTTGCAATTTTCTATATTATTTGTTCACATTTTTTAAAAAAAAAAATGAATACTTTATAATGTTCAGATGACCTATGGCGTCTCATGTCTGTAACCTTATATGATCATATCGTCATCAGGTATGAAAACTATACAGATCTGCGGGTAGGGTCGGAGCTCCTAGATGTCCGTCTACCCGCATGTGCTTTTAGGGAAAGTTAGTAAGACTGAATGAGTAATTTCGAGTCATTTTCTGAGTAATTTCAGAAAGCCTTTAGGTTATCACTCATCTGCTTAGTCACTCAGCTTAAAATATCTTTTAAATATACAGAACTTTAAAGTTTTGAATACTTATTGATAAGAAATCAATAAATAATTGTTCAGAACACTGTAACTTCAACCACTTAACTTCTTTTATTATTTCAGACCACTTTGACTCCTCAATAAATCAAGGTGTTAACTCTTGTATTGAGGATTTAAAACGTGTGGTTGAAAGATCTTAGTCTTTTTTTGAAATTTGTTATATATATATATATGTATAAAAGAAAACTCCAATTATTACTGAGAAAAAGTTATAATTTAAATAAGACACGTAATATTTTTATTTAGTACCAATACTATTCAGACTGTCAGATTAAAAGAACAAAAAAAACCTTCTCCTTGGTGAGAAAACTGCCAAGTCGTAAAAAGATTGGAAACTGATCGTTAAAAATTACAGTCAGGTAGGTGAAATTTAGAACCCGGATTAATGTCAAACTCGCCACTAAAAATCACACAAGCAATAAAGTGAAAAAAACGTTTTATTTTACATCGACGCTAACAAAGAAATGAGTACAGCCATGTAAGAGGAACAATACTGCTCCTGTAGAGTATGGTAGTAACGTTTTAATTTAAATCAATATATTATGAAAAAATTAAGCTTAAATTATACTGTTAGAGAAAGTTGATTACTGATATGCTAAACGATTAAATCTGAGTTGTTATGTTTAGCGTAAATTGGAAAATTCTATATCAAAATGGAAATAAAATAACTTTTTTTTTTAAATTAAATTTATCTAAACATATTTTGTAATTAATCAAAATTTAATTTCTATTATCGTAGAAATTTCATATTTTTTATAACCAATAAAAGGAATAGACTTCGAGAGACAATAATCATGCCATTATTTTAAATTTTAAGATCATGTTTTAAAGATACATATATTATTTCAGACTTAAATCAGGAGGTTGAATTATACTTTGTGAATATTGAATATAAAATCTCCTTTCTCCCACAGTGTTTGTTCTCATTCTTTACCATTGTCTTATTTCTTTTTGTTCTTTTTTTTAATTAATCAAGGACACTATACGATAATGGATAAATAACCCACGTGCTTCCTGTAGCAACTAAAAAAGACTAAACATAATATGAACAAAGCACATTTCCAACAGAATATCGTACAGCAATAATATATAGCAATTTACAGAATTTCTTTGATGGATGTTGATAAATACATTGAAATGATGTATCAGAAGATCTCTAATATTCTGTAAAAGGATAATATCTAAAATATAATTTTAGAAAGGATAAGTTTCTAAAATATTTTTGGATTAACTTTGCCATCTTATAAACCAACTAAGCTTTCAATCATGAGCATAATTTGACTACTCATCTGTTATCTCTAGAATCGTAGAAACACAGTTTAACAATTTTTGTTGTTCAGTTTAAAACAACAAACCTTTTGATCTTAGACAGTTTTACCAGTCATTTGTCATGTCTACAGTCATACACACATAACCTTTCTTAAATTTTTTCATTTTATTTTAAACAACAAACTTGCATTTATATTAAGAAAACTATAATTGTTCGTACACTCCTCTTAATTTTAATTCCTTAAGCTCTTTTAACCTTACTTCATTTGTTAAATTCTAGTATTGTAATGTTTTTTTATTTATGTATTTTCATTTTTATAAAGCCAAATTAATAAATGACGACATAAATATCATTTCTCATATTAACTCTTATCTATTGAAAAATATTAGTATTAAAAAATCTTTAAAAAGGTATAACTATTCCAACAAAATGGGAAATTTATTTACACTTGTTTTCATTTATATAATGTTTCTTGTAGTTTTCTTTATGCTGTTTTATTTTAGAAAAGAATACCTCTGAATCTAAAGTGATTGGAATATCTTATTCTACTTGGGTTCTTGAGCAAACTGTATAACACTCTTTTAGATTAAAGAAATGTAAAATATTTAAACATCCCCTAAGGTGGAAGGTGAAATTTCCTTTGGGAAATGGTCTCTTCCGGGGATAATTTCATAAATACTCAACAGAAGTAAATTCAAAGTACTCCATAAACATTTATTTGACGAAATGCTCTTTTATTTTGTAATTATTAAAAGTGCAAGATGCATATATCAATTTAATTAATGTAGTAACAATGCAATTATTAATAAAACATTGGAATTAGTATGTCGTTAATAAAATATGTTTGTAAATTTTTGTAAATATTGGATTGTTTTCAATATCCACATTTATTAACTTTTGCCATTTTGTAATCATACAAGAAGGGAATATGTGGCTAATTTTTAGAAAGTATACATTTTTTTATATGTTATAGGAACTGAGTGCACTACATTTTCCATCTGCCACATAAAAATTGTTGGGGCATTATCAGGATTCAAGCCTTAGACCCTTCAGTTCTAATGGAAGTCAGATTATCAGTTGGCCGCAGCTGACCCCCAACAAATATTTGAACATTGCCTTTTAAAGATGAACATTCCTTTCTACTTTACTATAAGTAAAGTACTATAGTAATTGTGAAAAAAATCGATTCCCAGATTTTTACGGAATTACATGTTTTGAGGTCCCAGAAGTCGTTTTATGAAGTTGTTTTTATGATGGGTGGGTGTGTGGGTGAGTATGTATCCAAAGTTTGTTACCACGCTACGGTTCAGAACCTTTGATAGATCAAATTGATAATTTACACAAAAATGGACTTCATAATGTAAATAAGCCCTATTGTTTGGGAGCAATTATGCATGATGGGAAAGTTACTTTTTTTCAAAAAATTTTTTTTAAAAAAAAACACTAGCATGCCATAAAATTCCCGGTATAATAATTTTATAAAAGACCAAAATGTAAAATATAATTCAGAATTCATAACATTGTTTGAAAAATAATAAATGAAAGTGTCCCACACCTTAAATTAAAAATTATCTTAAAACGATATTTTTGCTAACATGATTCTGACATTTTTTCAGGTAAAATAGGATATTTTTTAAGTTTTAAATGGAAAGTTTGTCTTAAACTGTCAATGTAGAAGGAGGTCTGATAAACTATGTAAAAGATCAGAAACCATGTTCTCCTGTAAGAAATATTTTCATAACATTAAATCTACATTTTTGATTTTCAAAAGTGTTATTACTGCTGTAGTCATACTAATGATATTATATGAATCAGTGGTGTGGTAAATAAAATAAGAATATATATTGATAAGTGGATCAATCACTATTTAGACTTCCTCCAGAAATTAAAGACTAATAAACATCTCCCATTTAGACATTTATAGTATGCTTATTATATGGGATATTATATATTATATACCCAAAAAGTTTGATATTAAGTTTTACTTATAATAAATTTGAGTGTAGGTCACTCCAGATTTTTTTTTTTTTTTTGATAGAAGAACTTTATATTTGTGTATTGAGTTATTTTGGTAAACTGGGTTCGGATTTTGTACATAACTTTTTTTCAAAAAAATAGGTCATTTATAAAATTTGATTCTTTAAAAGTCAAGTGTTTGTACAAATGTGACAGTAACCTGTGGCCATAGCGGATTGTACTATAGCACACTTGGTAGTCAGTTGTTGTAGGTTTTACAAGGAACTCTGTTGGCAGTCTGCTGAATACTGACCTCACAAGATGTCTTCAAGAATGTGTTCAAGACGTGGCAGATGTTATCAACAGGATCCAAGAAGCAGTCTTTGTTGTAACCGCTCAACAGGCGAGCAGGAATTCTCGCCAATCCTTTTTCGACATTTCAGTTTTCTATAAACAAAAATATACAATACAGTTTAATCTGAACTTGAACAATATAATCAACATTATACTTTATATTGAGCATAACAAAGTCAAATATATGGTTATTATTGGAGTTACTGCAGCATCGAGCAATCCTTTAACATCACCATGATGTATGTCAATATAGTTAAAATTGATAAAATCTGGTTTTTAGACCTCAAGTCGGTTTCCTTCAAATTACGGTTCTGTAGTGTTGATATAAGGTTCTGTTATTAATACTGGGAGGTAATTTATTGAAATGTCATATCTATTTGGAAGTCAGCAAAATTAACTTTTTTAATTAAAAAAGTGGGTTCTGAACTGGCTATGAACCTAGTTATAATTGTATTTTTCAACGTATATTACATAATATCATTGATAAAACTTAATTAACTTTGCCGTTTTAACTTATAATAGACACACACACACACACATACACACACACACACACACACACACACACACACACACACACACACACACACACACACACAAACACACACACACACACACACACACACACACACAACTTACATGCACTCACACAATACACCATACATAACACACCACCAGCTGTTCTGGAATTACACCAGAAATCTGTTTAAGTGGCTACTATATTTCATATATTGTACTATAGATATTAAGTATTTTGATTTACCGTTCAAGGACTCAAAAAATTACTTTTTAGGTTAGAATCAAAGAATACTATTTCAACATCATTGATTTCAGCGCATAAAAAGTTAAATTTATTTCAATATAATTTAAAACTATTGAAAAGAATAGTTTTAACTATAGGCCCAAATTTCACTGTTAGATTCGATAACATGTAATATATATATATATATAATATATATATATGGAGCATAGTAAATAAATGGATTTAAAAAAAAATCACTGTTACTCGAATTTTATAATGGTAAAGTAACCCAGAGTCTAGAACTACGCGATAATTATGATTTACTGTTGTTCAGCTGAGTGCTGAAAATTACGTCCTACACCCACTAGGTATATTCTTTCCAATAAAGTAATGAAAACTTTTTTCCTGAGCTACCTGTTACCTGTCCTCGCAACACTTTGCACTCTTTTTTTAAAGTAAAAATTGTAAACATAAGACAATGTTCATAACATATTTTCATCTTATTAGGTTCAATTAACTTTCTATAACATTTTTGCCGTTTTCACATTGTTTATTACTCAGTATTTAAATGTAATTACTTTATATTGTGTTCATGTTTTAATCTGCATTTATAAACTTTAGTTGGTTTAAATAACTTTTTTAGAAAAAAATATATTACTTAAGTAATATTTATATCATTAATACGAAAATTGTTATGTAGAATATTTTATTGTTAAACCTGAGATTAACCTTGAAATTAAAAAAAAAATGTATTAGAAAAAATTGTACTTTTACATTTCTTGCAGGATATGAAGTCGGAGATAAAAAAAAAAGGTAAATTTTCTGGTCACTTAGCTTTTTTTATTTGCATGGTTATTAGGTGGGTAAAAAGAGTCTGTTAAATCTGATAAGGGCCAGACAAGGCTTTAATGTGTGAGCAGGTTATTGTTGAGTCTGGGAAGATGCACTTCCTGCCTGCTAGTGGACTTATGTACATGGAGGCACTCCCTCGGAGTCTCAGATAAGCAAGTCTGCTGTCTTTAAAACTACAACCTTACCATATCTTAGACTATAAAATCATTTCAAAAAATAAACTCAGTTTTAATGATAATCACGTTTACTTTCAGTTTTATTATATAATACCACAAAATGACAGAAGAGCTTCTACATGACTTTTCCGTAAGAATCTACGACCTCCAAAGATATTAATCTCGAACTTGCCTGATGAGATTAAGCCGTTCTCCTTTATCTTAAGTATTACCAGAAATATATTTGCCATCGTTAAAATAAATTATTTCTCCATTAAGTTGAATGAAATTAATGTAGTATTTACTCTTTGTAAAGTAAAAAAGTTAACGAAATAGTCTCCACATAAAGAAGTGTAACAACATAATCAACTCGTTTCGAACGCGTGGTGTTCTTCTTCATGCGTACAAATAAAAAAATACACTGACATCAGAGAGTTATTTATAGTATAAAATAAATGGTAGAAAATAAAACAAGAAAACAGAGATGCACATACCCAAGGATGACTGTCTGGGGTACAACTGACGAGAAATAGGATGGAAGTTGGTAGGGGTATGAAGTGTATATCTGTTTCATATTGAAAAGCCGGTACTTTTCTTTGTTATTTTTTTTTCTCTAAAGGTTAGGTAAAGGCCTTTACATTCACTCTAAGGCTAAGTATTGAAAATACATCGAAAATAAAACAAAGAACTATAAAACAATACGAACGACAATCATAAAAATAAAGAGAAAATATAACTCTTTTTTTGTTATATGAATAATTTAATGAAATGTTTTAATGCTATAGGTCAGGATCAGATACATAAAGAAATATAGAAGAAAAAGCTTAATTTAAAAAAATAAAATATATATTGTATTTATTTATTTCTGAGCTGTTATAAATATGAGTTTGATGAGACAAATCGATTTCTTCACTGTCTGGGATTTTGTGTGATTAATAATTTCATCCTTGTATTCCTCGTCAATACAATATTAAGTTGCCAAGCCTGTGACTATGGAATAACATTATGACCAACTAGGGTCTTTTCTTTTTTACTTTGATTGGAAAAATTTAACTGCAGTTGAGTGGGTAAAACATTGTAAAAGGCTTAACAAAGTCATTTTGCTAACCCACTTCCAAACTGTTTGTCATATAACATGCATGTGGGACACTAGCTAGTTGTCCTTTTTGTTTTTTTTTCAGCTGGTTTTTTTGTTTTTTTGTTTTGTTTTGTCTTGTTTAATTTAATATCAATACATCCTTTCTTCGAAAGCCATCTGAAGTGAGCTACAATAAAAATTTCAGTGAATAGAAACAACCAAGAGTTTGTGGATTCAAAACGAGACTGCAGCTGAGATACAATACTATATATTACCTCTAAGTACTGAATCAATCAACTGCCTTTACAAGAAAACCTACTGTTACTTTTAATAATAATATGAAGATGATTGAATCAATGTATGTAGAATAATATATACTACTATATACTATAATCAGTATTATATAAGATGTTTTTACTTTCATTATTCGGATGTGTGTATAACGTTGTTATACACTTATTATTTACAAATTTGATAGAGTTAATACTTTGTAAACTGTAAGTTATACGGATATGTGATTTCAACTGATAATTCATAACTGAGCATATAGTTTTTAGCGGTACAATATTTTCATCCAATCTGCAAACAATTACATAAAATTAAGACTACTGTCGCAGATCTCTGAGGAATGACGTTACAATATGTAAAATATATGTTACTTTTAATATATCCAATACATTTCATTAGTTTATGTGTGAGTGTGTGTGTGCGCGCGAATGTGTGCATATGTGAGAGAACAGGTTATCCCGAAAACGAAAGGAACTGTAATTAGGAAATTTCGTATGTAAGTTCTTCAAGTTCCATCTGAGAAACAACAAGCTCGTTATCAAATATCATTTCTTTTTTAAGGATATATCATGTGACAAATATCAGGTTTTTTCGTTTTTTGAGTAATCAGTCTACCCGATTTTGCTTAAACTCGCTAGCATTCTGGTTTTTTAGTGAAAAATGAAATATACAAGATGTGATGCACACAGAAATATTATTTTTGGTTAAAAAAATTCACAACTGACCATCAGTGGTATTAAACAAACTTTAAAAAAAAATTAACACGAATATACAAAACAGTAAAAGTACATATTAATATTAAATTAGAATCAAATTGATTAAACTCAGAGAAAGAAACCTTTCTTCCCGCAATTTGAGTACTGCTGAAGCCAGTATTCTTTCTAAGGGTCTTAGCTTCAGTCCAGTCCCTAAAATTAATCACATCAGCATCTTGGAGGATCTCCAGATGTTTTTTCGATCTCTTCGCTGGCAGTATTTTTGGAGTTCCAATGACAAAAGCTCCGGTGATACAACTTCTAAAGTTCACACTTCCCTCAAGCGCTTTAAACCTCTATCTTCCCACGAACCACCTCCACTTTCTGCATCACATCCTCTCGAACTCTTCATCTCCTCTATTGTCCGCAGATGTTCTAATCCTGCCTTCCTCAGAAGCCTATCTCCCCCGGATAACCTCACCATTCCCGAGAGAAAAGCGATTAGCAGTTTGAAAAGAGACAGCTCCCTCCTTATCATGCCAGCTGATAAAGGTTCCTCTGTAGTCCTCATGGACCGTTCTGTCTACCACCGTGAGGCAATGAAACAACTCTCTAACTCATCCTTTTATCAACAACTTTCTTCCAACCCTATTCCTCTTTTCCTCAAGAACTTAGTTTCTCTTCTTAATAACAGTGCTGTGTGTGAGGGCCTTTCTCCCCAGGATATTGACACCCTCATTCCCTCAAATCCCCGATGTCCTGTTTTCTACCTGCTCCCTAAAGTCCACAAGCCCTTCAACATGCCTGACTGCCCTCCCGCCGGTAGACCTATCGTTTCCAGTTATGGCTGCCTTACAGAAAGACTTTCCGCCTTCATTGATCACTTCCTACAGCCTCTAGTTCGGAACCAACCTTCTTTCTGCAAAGACACTTTCCATTTTCTCCAAATTCTTAAAAATCTTTCTCTTCCCTCTTCCCTTGATCATCCTCTTCTCATGGTTGCCATGGACGTCACTTCTCTCTATACTTCAATCATTCATTCTGAAGGTCTGGACGCTCTGCGATACTTTCTTGATGGCAGAACAGCACCCCTTAATCCTTCCACATCCTTTCTAGTCTCTTTGGCTGATTTCGTGCTACAGCATAATGTCTTTCAGTTTGAGGGTCGTTATTACCTTCAAACCAGAGGCACAGCTATGGGTACGATTATGGCCCCTTCTTACGCTAATCTTTTCATGGCCAAATTAGAGCAGGATTTCCTGGCCACCTGTCAACTTCTTCCACTCCTTTATCTCCGTTTTATTGATGATATTTTCTTCATTTGGCCCCATGGCAAACATAACTTAGAACTTTTCCTACACTCCTTTCAAAATTTCTGCCCCTCCATCACTTTCACTTACGACATCTCCGACAGACTTATCACCTTTCTTGACGTTGACGTTACTTTAGACAATGGACACTTCTTGACTTCCGTACATATAAAACCCACCAACTCCCAACAGTACCTCCATTACAATAGTTGCCATCCATCCCATGTTAAAAAGTCTATACCTCGATCCTTGTCCCTCCGTATTCACAATATCTGCAATAATCTCCAAGACCGCAGACATCACCTTAACCTCTTAAAGGACAAATTTTCTGAACGAGGCTATCCTCGCTCCTTCATTGATAGTCGTGTTCTACCGGCTGACATCTCCCACCAACCCAGACCCAAGAGGGATAGAAGTAACACTTCCTTCTTCCTGACAACCTACTTCCCTGGCGCTTATAAGCTTCGTGCTGTTATTAAGGAGTCTTTTCCGATTCTGTCTACTTCTACTTCTACTTCTTCCATCTTTAATCACCCCCCTTCTATTTCCTACCGTAAACCTGCCAATCTAAAAAGCATTTTCTCTCATATTTCCCCTCAGCCTTCCAATCCTGTTCCTGGAATGAAACAATGTGGACGCCGTGGCTGTCAAACTTGCCTGATTGTAAATCCTAATCCTTCCTTCGATTCCCCTCTCCACCATAGTTCCTACCCGGTTCAGGTCAATTCCTCCTGTACCTCGAGCAACTGTGTTTACCGACTGGATTGCACTCAGTGTGACTCCTTTTACGTTGGCTTAACTTCTAATAAGTTGAGCCTTCGTATGAATGGTCATAGGGCTTCAGTCGGTCAACGCAGTAACTATCCTGTAGCCATCCATGCGAACTCGCATGGACTCAGTTTCAATGACTGTTTCAGGGTTCAGATCCTGAAACAGATCCCCGAATCCAACAATAAAGTTACCCTAAGAGCTTCAGAGGAGGCATACATATGCTTACTTGATGCTCGCTCTTCCCCCGGACTCAACCTCAACCGATAATTTATTTATGATTTATTTATTTATTTATTTATTTATTATTTTTTATTTTTTTTTTATTTATTATTTTTATTAATTTTAATTTGATTTATCTACTTTTTTATAATTTTTTTTTAGTTATAATTTTTACTCGTTCCTTTTACGTCTTAATTTGGCTCTTCATTTCCTTCCCTCCCTTCCCCCGCTTGGTGGTAAGTGGTGGGGTACTGGCTGCGGTTTCCGAGTTCAGTACCGCCCTGTCTTCCTGCGGGACTCTTCGCTCTTCGCACCTCCTGATGACGACGATTGTCGAAATATCGATGTGAGTTATGTCTGTGTCTTTCTGTGTGTTTCCTTCGTTTTTTATGTTATTATATATATATATATATATATATATATAATACATACATACACAAACACAATACACTGGATAGAAATCATTGAAAAATTATAAACGATGGATTCAGGTGACGTTAAAGTTTGTAAAAAAAAATTTTTATGATTGCTGCGCTTTAATTACAATAAAAAGATAATAGAATGAAATATTCTGTTTTTCTGTTAATTTTAATGGTAGATTAAAAATTGAGTCCTGATTAAAATGCAATAACAGATGAAGATACGGCTTTAGAATCTGTGATTAGTTTAGGCCCTACTAAACTAGTTGTAAGGACAGGATGCTTTGTACTCATTTACGTCGCCGTTGTCACAGTGTTAAAGTCACTGTTAGAGACGTGTATTTTATTGGATGGTACAGAAGGAAGCAGACGAAAGGTATTTAAATGATCCCTTTTTAAGGAAAACACCTAGAGGAGGGTAATTTTTCAATAGAGTTGAATGTGTTAATGGCAGCCTGGAGGTAATGACCTGGCCTGGGCGACCTTGTCGAGACAAGCCTCTCCCTCCTTCGTCTTCTCAACACCGAATAGTCTTCACTGCGGCCGACGACTTCTACTAACAACCCACCTCCAGCCTCGCAGGCTTTTTCATTTGGATTTAAAATCGGATTTGATAACCAAACTGAACTAATCATCTTGACTCAAAGAATATCATTTTACCATCGCATTGTAAACTTGTTTTCTTTTTACAGCCTAATAATCGGCAGTCCAACCATTTTATTCCCAGTACTAAAATTCTATTCGAAATGAGGTCATCCATATTTGCATCATCCCAAATGTCTACATTTGAAATGATATCCGAGTCTCCTGGTGCCTTTTCCTCCCATACGTCACGGAGGATATAAAGGTGTGACTGCTAATCCAAAACTAAACAAATCCATTTCCAATCCTCAGAGGGAATCTGGTCACAGGTGTTTTCTTAGATTTACCTGCTGGGATCCGTCAACCAAGGACCTGACTACCGTTTTTCAATCTTTTCAAAGTTCTTATTCAAAACATTTGTGAAATCAAATCTACAGTAACACATAAAAGTGTATAACAAAAACGTTAAATTACAATTATTAGCAATTTGTAATTGTAATTATTTCAATCATAAATAAAAACTATGCATTCCTACAATCAGACTCCACCATACAACGGAATCCATGAATAAATATTACCTTTTAAGGTTTGAAATCATATCCATTATTTAAAAGGCTTTAAATTCTTATTGAATAATTTATTATTAAATAATAAAAAAGAGTTATTTAATTTAATTATTATTAAAGAATATGCTTGTAGCAAAGACAATTCCAACTAATAAACTATCATTTATTTGAAATCAGCTCATCTAAAGTTCAAGTGTATAATAGACGTCTGTGTAGTATGAAATGTTATCAGCATGAGAACAGTATGCGTTCTGACTATAGTTCAAAGAACGCGTCCAATATATTTACTCGTATGACAGAAAGAAATAACAAACCATCGCAGTTCAAACTCTTTTTCCACATAAAAAATAATTTGAGACACTCATATTTCATCAATTTTATTTGACTATCGCCTCTATGACATAGCATTCCTCTCCTGATGACAACTTACAAGATGATTGAAATATAGAGATTGATATTAAACTGTTGTTCTTTGTGATGATTTATAACTATATTATTTCTGTTATTGTCTTCACTTACACATATCCGTTATTCTCCTGATGGTAACTTCTAAGCTGATTGAAATCTTAAAAACTACATTTAAACTGAAATTCTTTTTCTATACTACACTCATACATCGATTTAACAGACTTCACTTTAACGGATTTCGTTAAAACGGATTTTTGAATCTGACAAAGACCGCTTGTTGTGGTCGAAAGATCGTAGTGTTTTTTCCCATTTCAAATTGTAATTTGATCATGTATTTTTATTACTAATATTGCATGTACAGTATTGTTTATTTTTTTTAATTTCACCTTTTCTGTTTAAAAAATAAACTTGAAATGAAGCATTTTCGGGATGAAAGGGATTATTTCTTTGCATATTAAATTCAATGCGAAATATTGCTTCGTAATAGAAGTAAATGGCAATACGAGCTCAGTCTGGGAACGAATTAAACTCGAGTTGCGAAGTTCTATAGCATTTCTTATAATAGATAAAGTAATACGGAAATTGAAGTATTTAGCGTTAGTCTGGCAGGCACTTAGGAATGTGAGGTGGCACTGAAGAATCCATTTGTCTTTTCTTTAAACCGCACCCATATGAGCTATCCTTCACTTTACCTGCTTCTCAAACTACACAATGCAATTCAACTTAAATTATTCAATACCTCAAATAATCTTCTTGTAAGATTTCTTAATCTTATTTTTATTTCCACATCACAGTAGTTCTCAAGTTTAATTTATTGAATATAGCCGGTAAGAGTTTTACCTCGTATTCAATATAAAGAATAAACTGGAATCAAGGATTTACTAAAGCAAATCTTACTCTATTATATTTATTCTTGTTTAGTTTACTATATATAAAGTAGGTATATGTAAGGTAGGTATGATAAAGAAATTTTATTTTGACATTTTGATGGATTTATTATATACTTTGAGGTTTTTTGAAACCATTTTCAATATAAAAGTTTTAGTTTCTGCTTTAATATTAGATATATACCATATTTATCTTTATTGATATAGCTTCTCGACCACTGATATTTCTAATTCACAAAAGAGGTTCTTGAGGATTTTGGTCATAAACATACAACTCCTGATTATATGCCAACGTTTCGCCAAAAGTTTTTTGGCATTTTAAGGCTAAAAAAACAATCTATTAACGACATAAGTAAAGCAAGACAAATACATCCACGAAATACCAACCAACAGAAAACAAACCAAACAGACAAAAAATTCAGAACAAGAGAACCACAAAAGGATCATAAAATTGTAATTGAATGCTCTGTATAGAGGTATTCTCCCGGAATTAGTTTTGTAATAGTGTACTTATCTGTCTGGAAACTGGGTTTTGTTGTTTGAATAATTAATAATAAGCAATTAGGTTTAAACAACAAATGTCTGTTTTTAAATAATGAATAATAACACTGGGTATTTTATGATCCTTTTGTTCTCTTGTTACTGAATTTTTTGTTTGTTTGGTTTGTTTTCTGTTGGTTGGTATTCCGTGGATGTATTTGTCTTGCTTTACTTATGTCGTTAATAAATTCTGTTTAGCCTTGAAAATACCAAACAACTTTTGGCGAAACGTCGGCATATAATCAGGAGTTATATGTTTATGACCAAAATCCACAAGAACCCCTTTTGTGGATTATATATTTATCTATACATAGTTTACAATTACCTGTATAGTAATTGTTTTAGACAAATATTTAGTAACTATATAAAATGTTAATAATAATATATTATTATTACCATTACTTTTAAAATGTGCATGCATTACTACTACTACATATACACATACACCAACCGACCCACATACACACACACTACACAAACATTTTTTGAAATGTTTAGTCCATTTCTCACTTTCTTGTTGTTCACGCATTGTTTTACTTTTACAAAATCACTCTACATTTCACTTATAAAATTATGTAAACTTTGATGTCGTAACTAAAATTATACCTAGTATTATCCAAAAAAAAAACATTATATCAACTATATGATGTGCTACACTGTATGTGAAGTTACATCACACTACATAAAGTATGTAAACTTTGATACACTGCTTGAAGTTATATGTATCATTCGACACGTGTTTATAACTGTATAAACTATTATATTGTATATGATGTTATATACTGCATACATTTATAAACTTTGATAAAAAAATTAAAGTTATATATAGCATACAGCACATGTTTACATCGTAACTGTATAAACTTATGTGCCTTAATGAATTTATTACATAATACGTAATGTTATGTAAATTATGATAATACTACCTAAAGTTATAGGTAGCATACAACAGATTTGAATAACTGTATAAAGTTATGTAAAGTTTGATACTGTATCTAATAATGTCCTATCAATTAGAAGGTTCTTGCCAGGTCCTGTGGAATTGAAATTGAACATTGGGTTTCGGACAGAAAGGCCGACTTCTCAAACCTCTCTCTCACCCCCAGACTTGTATTGATTTGTCCACTCCTCTGACTGCCTTCTCTCGTATTCCACCAACACAGTCCGCAAAATCAAACTTGAAGAAAGCATATTTTCCACCAAATTAATATAAATCGTCAAATAATTTACAATCTTTACTCCGACATACCCGTATAAAAGTGTATTTTAAAAAAGCATTTCTTTTTTGAAATTCTTTGAAATATAAGTAATTGAAGTTTTATTTCCTGTAAATTATTGATTAAATATTCACAATTAAAATATGAACGATTGTTGAGCACATAATGTTGTTTTCCATGTTGTCTATCAGCACAGAAAGAACTTCGTGTTTCCGGTTTCTAACCTTTCAGAACAAAGAGGTAACCTAAATAACAACACGAGTTTGATAATAATTGTTTTGTTTGTTTGGAATTTTGGAATATGAATAAATACTTTGCAATGGACATCAGCACAACTAGAAACAATTGGAGTGGTCTACACTCAACTTTGCTGTAAGTAAACTTAATATAAAACTTCTTGAGTATATAATATATAATGTCCCATTTAGGCATAATATAAATGTATAAATGGGTCATCCACTCCTAGAGGTAGTACAGATCACTCCACTGATGCATATAATATCATTAGTATAACTGCAGCTATAATAACATTTTTGAAAATCAAAGGTGTAGATTTCGTGATACGAAATAATCTCTTACAGGAGAACATGGTTTCTGATCTCTTACATAGTTTATCAAACCTCCTTCTACATTGAAAATTTAAGACAAACTTCCCATTTCAAACTTAAAAATATTCCTATTTTACCTGAAAAATGTCAGAATCATGTTAACAAAAATATCGTTTTAAGATAATTTTTAATTTAAGGTATGGGACACTTTCATATTTCATATTTCTTTTGTTCCAACAGCCAGTAGATACGAGTATCTTACATAGATTATCATACCTCTTTTAATCATTGATTATTTAAGACAAAGTTCCCATTAAAACCTTGAAAATTTCCTATTTTGTTTGAAAAATGTCAGAAACATGTAGGGAAAAATGTAATTTTAAAATAATTTTTAAATTAAGATGTAAATTAAGATAATTACATTTATTATTCTTCAAAGAATATTTTCAATTTTGAATGATGTTTTACATTTTTGGCCTTTTATAAAATTATTATACTAGGAATTTTATGACATGCTAGTGGTTTTTAAAAAATCACTTTTCTTTCCCTTCGTCAAACTTTTACTCTGAAGGAGTGTTAGTATTTTCCTGCGTGTCGCACTCTGTTATAAGGTTGCTGCAAAGGTATATCGAGGAAAAATATATTAGTAACTAGCTATACAGTATGAAGAAGTTTTGCACACTCAAATTAAATACAATGCCGGCTTCTCAGTATACTAAAAACTTTTATAGCTTGAAACTTGAAATTCTCAAAATAATAGATATGAACTATTAGACTAGAACTGGATATTTGTCTAAAACAAAATAGGAAAGAGTCTATTCTTCACACTTCTATATTACCCAAAGTTAATATGATTCATAAACAAAAAAAATGTTACATTATATTAAGTTTTATTCAAGGGTGCAACAAAACTTAATGCTCACATAGAGCATTTTGTGAGAGAAATCCATCATACCATGGAGAGTATCAGAAATGATGTTTGATAAACGTTGATTTATTACATAATAAGTTAATAAGTTAAACTTATTAACTTATTTAAACATTTTTCATAAAACATCTAAACATTAATTTTATTTCAGTGGATTCACTTAAAAAATTTCTTAGTCAATGTAAATAATGCAAAGAAATATAAAAAATACGACAAGTATAGCAAATAAACCATTAGTCCAGGATCAATGTTCAGTTTTTATAACTTTATTGCTCTTCGCCGTGATTGAAATATGATGTTTGTTTTTTTTTTAAATTGTTAATTTTCTTTTCAATTGTTGGCAAAATTTTATTGTCTTTCAATGAGCTGAAAAACATTTTTTGAAAACAGAAAATGTACTGTAACATTCCTTTGGTGAACGTAATTTTGAAAAAAATTATCTCAACTCATTTTCCTTAAAATGTTCTATTTTTAGGTATAGTTTCATTTTTCTCTATTAAATGGTATGGCTTGTATTGCTCTCACAAGCTTTCAGATTTAATTATAAGTCAAAATTTTACATTTTATTTAAAAAAAAGATTTTTCCTGTTTTTATTGAAAAATCTCGAGGTTGAGTTTTTTCACGATCGCTATACTATACCTATGGTAAAGTAAAAAGGAACACTTCTTTTTCTCTGAAATTGATACCATATAAACCATTACGTCTTCAGTAGAGTCAAAGTTTCAAGTTATTGTATCTTATTGTTTTCTATTTAATTCTTTAAATGTCAAGAATATCATAAAAATACTTGTAAAAAAAATTATTCTCAATATTGTCTATAAGGTGTGTTAGTATTAATGAGGAGGTTATATCCTTAATACTCATTCAAAAACAAAGTATAAACGTAGGTTTTACTATACTTGTTCCCTTCTTCGTTCAACAAATTGTTGGCTTCATAATTTTTATAAAATAAATATAATAAATGTAACATTTAATATTCTTATTAAATATAACCAATTAATAGGTGAAAAATTCCTTTATTTGTGTGATTCGTAAATGATGATATTTCTTTATATTTAATTACAAATAACTGAATCAGTCATCAGCGTAGGTGCAAAAACAACAAAGGTTGGATTGTTTTGAGATGATGTTAGTGGGTGACAGATTCTATCCTAGGTGCAGCCGGTGAGATGCACCCAAGTGAGAAGAGAGGACAGGTTCCCGTTAGGAAAAGGACATTACCGTCTGCTGCGCCTCGGATTCCGTCCCCCCCCCCCCCTCACTACCTCCACATAATTCCACGACTATACTTCTAACCTTGCTCAACATGACACTGCACCTTTACCATTCATACTGTATTACGAATATCTACAAAAAAAAAAAAACTGCTAGCATTGTGGAAATATGCAGCTATATCAACATAACTCAAACATAATCACCAAATAATTTAAGTTATACTACAAATAAAGTCATGCTCACTCAAGTCACGTGTGCCCAAAAATGTGTTTTCTTTACTGATAGTAAACTAGTGATTATGAAAAAATAATTGGTTTCCACATTTTACATATTCAAACGTTGAATTGCTATTTTCAAAATTTATATCTGAAAATCATTCAAAACATATAAACATATATAATCGCTCTATGTAAAGTTCTGTTTGACAAATATAATAAATATTATCAGAAATAGGGTCCTATCGAGTGGAAATATTGCTTCATAGAAAGTAAATTTATAGTACTCTACATAAAAAAGAAGTACTATTTTTTTTTTCTTTTCTACTGGTTATTCTAGACATTTAAACTATTGCATTCAGTATTACCTTTATATGAGTTATCCGTTGTAGTAGTTTCATGAATTTTTTAAAATCGATCTCGAGATTTTGACGGAATTACATGTTTTCAGGTAACAGAAGTTTTTTTATGAAGTTTCTTCGATGATGTCTGCGTGTGTGTGGGTGGATGGGTGAGTTAGTATGCATCCAAAGACTGTGGCCACGCTACGGTCCAAAATCTTTGATCGATCTAGTTGATATTTTACACAAAAATGAGCCTCATAATGTAGATAATCCCTATTGTTTTTTTTTCCTAAACCACTAATTCCAGATTCATGAAATTTTGGGATTTTCTTTGAGGCTACAATAGCAATAAACGAAAAATAAGCTCAGAGTTTTAAAACAACAGGACATATTTTTTTCTATAAAAGGTAAAAATTTTGACTAATAATTCAATTTGAAAGTTTATGAGAGCGATATAAGCCATACCGTTTAACGGATAAAAATGAAACTATACCTAAAAATAGAATATTCTGTGAAGAATGCCTTCACCCAACTGAAATTAGGTTTTTGACTCTGACGAAGACCGCTTGTTACGGCTGAAAGATTTTAGTCTTTTTTCCCATTATATATATATATATATATATATATATATATATATATATATATATATATCAATGATCAAACCACAATAAGAAAATGGGAAAACAAGACTAAGATCTTTCAACCGTAACAAGCGGTCTTCGTTAGAGTCGAAGTTACGGTTGAAAAATCTTAGTCTTGTTTTCCCATTTTCTTATTGTGGTTTGATCATTGATTTTTATTTCACGTGTGTATGTGAAATCTTTATATATATATATATATATATATATATATATATATATATATATATATAAAGGTTTCACATAAACATAAAGTCAGTTTCACATAAAGTCAGTTGGGTTTTTGACTCTGACGAAGACCGCTTGTTACGGTTGAAAGATCTTAGTCTTGGTTTCCCATTTCTTATTGTGGTTTGATTATATATATATATATATATATAAATAAATGTTTTCTTATCTAGACCACCTATATTTGGCACTACTTTTCTTTTTTATCGAGGTTTATAGTCTATTATAGTTTATATGTTGGCTTGTTTAAAACTAGACCAAACCTCGAAAAATTTTTTTTTCTTTTTCAGAATCTCAATCATACCGACTCACTTTTTTTTTAATTTCTTATTGCAATTTAGAAGTTGAAGCATACGGGATACACATAGAATAGTTATATGTATATAAATATAATTGAATGTTTTCCTTATCTCGACCACATATATTTAACACTATTTTTCTTTGTTATCTAGGTTTAGTCTAGCTTCAATAATTCAACACCTTTAAGCCGACGTTTCGTCTATATTTGTAGACATCCTCAGGGCTACATGAATACAGAATTTAATGGCAATAACATGAAACATAACTACATTACATTGTAATATAATTACATTGTAATATTGTACATTGCAATATAATTATGTTTCATGTTGTAATTAAATTCAGTATTGATGTAGCCCTGAAGATGTCTACAAATATACACGAAACGTCGGCTTAAAGTTGTTGAATTATTGAAGCTAGACCAAACCTCGATAAAAAAGCAAAAATAGTATAAATATAATTTACAAATTTTCCAATTATATATTTATTTTAAATTATCCCTTAAAATCAATACAAATCAGTTATGATTAGTCAAAAAACTGGGTTATCTCCTTTAACAATCAATATCCAAAGACCACTCCCTGTGGTTAATTAATGGAATCTATATAAAAAAAAACTGAAATCAAGTTAAAGTGTGTTCAACTTTTTTCCCCATTTCATTTGAAGTTTGTTCATCTCAAACCATTGAATCTTTCGCCCTTCTAATTGGACCCATTCCAAATAATTTACTTCATTTTCAAAAGAGCAAAGCTTTTAGAAAAAGTTATATTCATTTTTACAAATCCTTTATATTTTTTTTTATTTTTGCTATTGGACATTTTAATGACAGTATTTAGAAAATTGTATTTAGACCTGATTAAAAAAAAAGCTAAAACATTATAATTGAAAAGACATTGCACAATACTATTGAAGTAGCAAAGTGGAAAAAACTAATTAAGATGCTTAAAACATGTATAATGGTTTGTAACCAATGACTACACTTGTAACCCCTCACCTTTACATGAATAGGCTCTTTTTTTTTTTATTGGGCGTGTATTTTAGTTATAGGCTACAATAGAAGGTTGATTTTACATAAGAGGTCATGGATTTGACTTTTCTCATGTTTATTAGTGTGGACACCTTTAAGAAATGTTGCTTGTTTTACATAAAACTGACTTTTCGTATGAATGATTACTAACAAAGTTAACCGTCTTGACTTAGCTTCCAAGCACTCTCCTCATGACTTCTTATGTCTATATATTGTAATGAGCTTTTGTGTTTTCTTCAGTAAGTTCTCTCTTTGACGAATGAATGATCAAGTTTAAATTGAACTTTGAAAATTCAATGTGATGGTTTTATTTCAAACCTCGTATTTCATAGGCCTACAATACAAAAGAAATATAAGAAATCCAATTATTATTAACAATTATGTGTATCGGATTAAAATATTCAGAGTAACAAAAAACTCAATTTTAAAATTTCAGAGAGCTCACAAATACTTAAATATAAATTTCATACCTCTATGAGTTCTCTCATATTTTAATCAGGGATATTTGAATTGGTAATATTTTTAAGTAGTAATTTTACGTTTTTTTTTTAAATTTGTTTAATAGTTGGTTGTTATATGATCCTTAAATTTACTTTTTTGTTATGGAATTATGTAAATAGTTATAAATAAAACAGAATGATTTTGATCTGGATATCTGACCGACAAATAGAAATAAATGTTGATTCTATTCTGTTTTACAGTTCATACATTCATCAAGTTATATTCTTATAAGTCTACGAGTATCTGCAACTTTAATGACCTTTTGTAAATTACTTTCCTTTTCATTTTTAAATAATTATACTTTAAACAGTAATCACAATATCATGAGAAGAAACACCCTTCGAAACAAAAACAGTCTGAATAAACCCTTATAAAAGAGCCTGCAGTATATTTTTAAGTTTATTTTGTTGTTGTTATTATGCTTATAAATGTACAAGTATAAAATACTTACAACTGTATGACCTGTTCCTTGAATGAACTAAAGAATAAAGTAGAATAAATGATAGTACTATTTCTATTTATTTTGCTAAGCTCTTTGGAAGGAGGGTAATATTTTTCACTAAACTGTGAAGTAAAAGTAAAGTAGAGCATTATCAGAGTTCACGAGCTGTGCGATCATTTATTGGGTGCTACTTACTCATGATTAGAATAAGGGGAAGAAACACTAAGTCTCCACACAAAAGATTTTATACAACGTCCATGCGTTTCGAACAATTACTGTTTATCGTCAGATTATTATTATTTGATGGTGACTATAGCACTGCGTCTTAAAAACTATTGTACTCCTCCCCCTCCTTATGTTTTAAAGTACCCCAGCAGTTAGCTTCAACGCCTCCAAAAAACTCAGCACTTTTACTGGGTCTGGCGGGAAAAGTTTTCCTATGGTTTTGTTGAGTGTACCGAAGGCCACACCTCTGTGCAGCAAACTTGCCTGACAGTCTGCCAGCAGGTACAACAATGTTTCTTCCTCTTCTTTGCAGAATCTGCACAAACCATCATTGATAATGCCCATTCAGCCTCCATATGTTTCGGGAGAAAGTGACTTCCTTTCTCCTTCTTCAGGTCCTTAGGTGCACTTTTGGGAGGTTAGATCCCACTAGTTAGCGATTTTAGACTCTCTGCGCTTCCGGAGGTTGATCTCCAGTAATTCTTTCTCCTTAGTATCGTACAGGGGAAAATCCCTGAAGCCCTGTCGGTGGTATTTTGCCCACTCCAGCAGAGCACCGTATACCGGAGTAAGGTTATTTACTCAAGATGATCGCCTGGTACTCTTGAGGTTCCGTTCATATGGTAATACAGTAACCCCTGTATGATCCATCATTCGGCACGAATCACATAATGCCTTGGTTTGGGGCTGGCATAAGAGGAGAAGATTTGGGAAGTTGGAAGGATGTGAAACGAAGGTAGCCAAGCCCAGCCCCTGACCGCGAAGGTCGAAAGTCGGAGTGCTAGAGGCTATAAGAGTCGCATAATCACTTCATTACTACCCCATCGTCAGGTTACTGTTATAATATAAAATATGAATAAAAATCTGAACTTCAATGCAGAAAATAAACGACATCTAAATTAACATATAAGCTAAAAGAAGTTACATAGCTGACTCGTAAGGTGATGTAGAGTGTTCAAGGAGTCTTAGCACACTAACTCAGTGTTTGTTAATCTTGTAGAGGTACCGAACCCCACCAGTTTCATATGCGCAATCACCGAACCCTTCTTTAGTGAAAAATAAAATATGATTTTTTTCAAATTCAAGTCATGGCGTATGTTTTTTTTACTGGTGTACAAAATGAACCGTGCATGAATATCACCTTCTTCAAAAAACAAAACCAACAGAGTGCATGAAGTTTCAACAAATTACATACCTGCAAATCAGTGTGGCTTCTGCTGCTGAAATACGCGGTGAAGGCTCTGACGAACCCCTGAGTCCGATTCATCGAACCCAGGTTAAAAATCACTGCACTAAGGGAAATAGAGTGATATGTATGACTGCTTGAACACTAAGCATCATCTTTCTGAAGTAGTATGTAACTCTTTTTAGTTTATATGTCATTTCATATTTTGGTTGTTTTTTTATATAGAATTTCCCCTTTTTCTTCATATTTTGTAATGTTGACATAACCAATCAATATTGAACACTAAGCGTTCAAAACGCATCTATGTTGAATAAAATCTTTTGTGTGGAGACTTAGTGTCATTATCATTATCAGAAGTCTTAGAATTACAAATAGTTTTGATAAAGGTGTACTTGATACACAATTGTGAAAGATGACAACAGTGTTAAAAGTTTCAAACTATGGATGAAAGGTTTCTTAAAAGACTTTGTCTTTTACTTTGATTTGATGTGTTCAAAACAGTCAGATTGAAAGGTGGAAAAGTTTTAACTCGTTAGAAAGTTGTGTGTCTGCTATGGACGGTTTATCTAATTGCAAATAACTATATGGTTGTTGAGAGAGAAGAGGTGAGGGCGTGGGGTGGATATGACACAGTGACCTGGGAAGATAATTGAAAGATGGTGAAGGAGCAATAGGACGAGGGAGTTAGCCAGGTGGGAAGTGAAACAAAGACAGAGGTCAGTGGATACGCGGGGGAGAGGCTGACCTTTCTCGGCCCGTGGCTCATCAACAGCTCTTACTCTGACCATTCTGTCTCTCCATTTACAAACGGCTAGAAAAAGTCCGTTAAACAAGCTCTCCCAGCCACAGGTCCAAAGAAACGACACTCCTCTTATTAACATCATCTCATGCAATTAACATAGAAACCTTCTAAAGCCCCCACCTATTGTATATTCCACAATCCAAACATAAATTCATTTTTATTACACCCTTGTATCCAACATTATTATACCGGAGTTCATTTAATATATTCTTCCACTGTTATTACCACATATTTTATTATGAATATAGCAGCTCGCCCCAGCTTTCTTTGGATGAAAAAAAAATTAATTTGATAGCTTTTTTTCGTGTACAATGGCATTATGCTTATCTTGTTACTTCTGCGTTGAAATATCAAGTAAATCAAAATTTCTTAAAATCATAGTATCAAATATATTTTAAACTTAAGATAAAAGATGTATTTTCAAAAAAAAAATACTTTTTACCAGTAACAATTACTTAACTTAGATTTATATATTTCATAAAATAAAAACGAATTATACATTATTATAGTAGATCTTAAAACTGATAAAAATTAATCTTTGCTACACCTGCATCACTGGCATAAAGTCAAAACGTAAACAAATGGACAACCTAATTTCATATTGACAATTTTGAAAGACTACGTGACTATAAATGATATCTCAGAGGAAAAAAGATTGTAGAAAATAAAATTTGAAATGGACAATGTTTTCATGCTTCATTAATGACATTTACTTCTAAAATCTCTTAATTTTAATACATTTCTACGACTTTGTTATATATTTTGTCACTTATAATTTTAACAGTCTTAAAAGGAAACACAATTCAAAAAGTTGTATCCATATAAAACACTTAAAGATGTAATTAATGATATATTGTTTATTTTTTGCGTGAACCTAGAAAGTAAAGCTTGTTAAAGTGAGCTTAGAGAATGCTAAAAATGTAAAGAAACAATTCTGGATATTCATTTTAGGACATGACTCATTCTTCGTCATGTGGACAGACTCGTGGTGGTGTGTCCCAAACACAGACATTTGGGCTCGTGTCTCACTGTGTGAGAAGCAGTACATTCTTGGGTTGTTGCCTGCATGGCAAAGAGAAGGAGCAAAACCTCCGATCACTCTCAGTGGGAAAGGGGCACATACTGAGAAGTGTTCTTGAAAACTGGTACTCACTGTTGAAGTGAGCCCGGGTCCCAGAGAAACAGAGGCTTTTCCCTCCGGAGGACGACCTGGTATAGTATAATGTATATAGTATAAAACAGTATATAGTATAATACTATATAGTATATAGTATAAAAATGTATATAGTATAATAAATATAGTATAAAACAGACGACTTAGTATAATGTCCAGCCATCTTGTAATCACATAACATTCTTGTAGGTAGAATTAAACAGGCATTTCCAAGTTATCTGATTCATTTGTTTTATAATTTATAAATTTGGTTATGAGGTACATCTTTAAAACTCTAAGAGCAGTTAGAAGTAGTTTGATAACAAACCAACAGGCAAGCCCGCCTACTTATTTATACTAAATTATCTATGTAGATGTTTTAGCAACATTCAACTAAACAACAAACAATAACTCACTGACTTGTATTTCTCATACTGGGGAAATGGATAATACATATCCTCAACAGAAACAAGTTTTTTTTTATTCAAAATACGCGTTTCAAACACTTTGGGTCCATCATCAGGTAAATTTCCAATAGAAGAAGTGGAGGACAGACAACTGTCGAACATTGACATTTACGGATTGCACAACTAATGATTTGTATTTCTTTTAAAATCTTCAAAATAACATTAAATTATATATTTTTTTTAATATATCGTAAAAACACTTCTTTATGTATTCTCTTTTCCACATTTGTTAAATTTTTTTAAAACAAATTAAATCAATTCTTTTTATAACTTTTTTTTTTAATATATTGTCTTACTGGTCCTAATTGTGCAGTGGAATTTTTTAAAATTACATTAGATTAACTTTATTTTATGTATCATAATAACAACTCTGGATGTATTCTCATAGATATGTTTGTCTAAATGATTTCAAAGAATCATTTGAATTGGTTCTTTTAATAAATCTTTTTTAACCTGGAATATATCGAAGAATCTAAAATATAGAAATTACAAATAATTATAAAGAAAATCTTCCAAATCTACTACTTATTTGTAAAATTGTTGATATTTTTCGTGAAAAATATTTTTCTTTTAAGTGAAGTTGTTTTATATAGTTATATATAAACTAGAATTTAAAAAAGAACACATAGAAAGGAAACCACTGAATTCACTACTATATTTCGATGTCCTCGTCTTCAGGAAAAGAAGTGAATCGCTCCAAAGGCTGATAACGACTGACTTGGCGTTCGGACTGAAGCACTCAAACAGTGTAGCCAACTTTCGGAGGAAAGGTAGACAGGGAAGATAAAGAGATAAAAGCCAAATAAAAATTAAAAAATGAAAACATTTAACTAAAATAAAATTAAAAGCTGATAACAACTTTAAAAAAAAAAAAATCAACGATTGAGGTTAAGCCCAGGAGCCGATCTACCGCCCAGAATACTAATAAGTGCTTCTTCATATATATATATATATATATATATATATATATATATATATATATATATATATATATATATATATATATATAATTGGAAATGTCAAATATAATATTTTTATATCTAATTTTATTATTTCAATATAATTTTTCGTATTTATGATCCATAAATATGAAGAGCATGAAATAATCAATAAATATGAGGAATACGAATGAAATGTATTTTTTCAAAAATAAATAATGTTTCAAAGTATAAAAGAAATGAATGTCAAAATATGATATGATCCGTCAGTGTTGTAAGAAAACAAGACATAAAATAAATGGTATTATAAATGGAAAAGATATGGGAAGACATGATGTTAACAAAACTGAGTGTAAATATAGCGATGAAATGAAAATGACCTTGCTAACTATTATGTGGAGCAGAGTGATTGCGGACATAAATAGACAAGATTGCTTCCCTGATAATGGAGCCACTAGGCATGTCGTATATCAGAAGTGTCAATTCACAGCGTTTGATACCTTCAATGGTAAACTTCAGTTACTACTGAAAATTGCCAAATTAGTATAGGCAGGTGTTTTATGGAAATAGAAAGAACATCTACCTCTATATAAGAAATTGTACAGAATACTTTTTCCAGTAAGTTGGATTAAGTAAGCCAATGTTAATGGAAGATGTAATTGAATCACATTAGGCGATGTATGATTTGTTCCTGAGTTTTAATGGAAAATGCATTTGCAGTTTTATCACCTCAGGATAGACATCCCTCTAGTATGCTTGAATGAACTATTCATATTTATAAGTTAAAGGTTATTTGAAAAATAATTGAGCTTTTGTTCTCTAATAGAATTGATGGTTTATTTTACTTAATTTGGAAAGTTTGACAAACACTTTTGACGGTAATGCTGTTATATCATCAAATAAATGTATGTAAATATTTGATATGTAATCTATCAAAATAAAACATATGTGAAAGGAATAATAGAACGAGAGTTAGACATTGAAGTTGAATTATTGCGTAAACCCGTGAACGTGCTGAGACTCCATGAGAACTTATTCATCCATGCAGCTCTTTTGATAAATCAATATCTGACCATACATATTTTATTATTTTCAAAGATAATTTTTCTAAATTTGAAATATATTGAAGTCAAAGAATCATTAAGTGTCAATGTGGTAAATTTAACAATGCCTCTGTTAAGAAAGTTTTACTCAATAATGGTGTTAGACTGACACATACTATGATGCCCTTATTGCAGAAGGAGATGATTTGAAAGTGACAACACGACTATAGTTAAGGCTGTAAGTTTTCTTATTTATCTCTTATAATAAACTTCTTTAATTTTGGTGGGCACAGTTAATAATATCCCTGCATATATATTACATGACACTGGTGTTTCGGGTGTATATTATAAAGACCTTGTAAATTATGGACTAATTTAAGGCCTATCATTACAAAATTACGATTAGTAGGATGTAAATACTCTGAAACTTTGCCAAAGAGCAACAAAAGAAATCAGAAATGAACTTCATATTAATAGGTATGATGCTGGTGACTGATATCGGGTTGGGAGCAAACTGAAGATCAAATTATTACATTCTAAAGAAGTTATTTTTCAAGTGAAATGTTCATGTATTGGTCAAAAATTTAGTGAAACTTGTTAGAAATTTGGTACAGCAGGATATTGTTTAAAAAAAAAACGAAGCAGGATAATGAGTAGAATAAAACAATGGATTCTTTCGACTAAATGAAAGTGGAACTCTATTCCATTAAGGGATGGATCAAAATTAAAAAAAACAATACTTTGAAGGTATATCACCATTACAGATTTAACAAGGGTTTCTGATTCCTATGAGAAAACATGGAAAAGTGAAAATAGTGAAAATTGGTAACTATAATTACTGAAATCAAAGAATCTCCATTGGTGAAAATAGATAATGAAGATGTAAAGAAATTATTTGAAAATTGTGAATACCGTAGGTGAACTAAGCATATGAAAACAATACATTTCTTTATAACAGTGCTAATCAATGAAGGAGACATCATATAGGATTTAGTGGACACTGAACTTCAGATAGCTGATATTTTGACAAAACCACTTCCTAAAAAGGGATGAGGTGCTTTATACACTTTTGGGAATTCGACAAGTCACCCAAAGAGAAAAAGTATTAAATAAAATCCTTGTCTTAATTTTTATTTATTGAGTGACTTTATATTTTCTAGAGTTGGCACTACTGCTCCTTTGAAGCATGAATCAACAGCATTGACTGAACAGAAATGAATGTCGTGTCATAGGAAACCGGCTGCAATTTATGTTTATTTCATAATTTATTCCCTCAACTGAAGTGGACCACTTGAAATTATCTAAATAGGTGACATGCAACTTAGAAATTGTCATGGTCTCGTTTAGATACTGTATGCAGGCGAGTGATTTCATTTGAAACTCACTCTGTCTACTGGAGACAAACAGTTAACAAACTATTATCCACATGGACGATCGTGAATGCTTGATTCATCTGCAATGGATACCTAGCCATATCGATATAATCCATTGTTTCCAAAACTTGAAACCTAAGTACCCTTTAATAATTCATTTGGGGAAAAATGCTAATTGAAATCTCCACATGACTGTTTTAATTGCATACAAGGTTAATTCCTCAGGTTACATCTACAGTTGTAGTAGTTGGGGAATGACTGACTGTTCACAATTATGACTCTGAGTACCTCTCGTTGAAAAGAACATATTATATTTAAATAAAAATTAAATATTTTCCCATATTAGAACATAAACACCAGCACACATTACCACATGTATTACTGTGTAATAAATAGTATACTGTTTCAACTAGTATATATACTCGTATTGTAATCGTATACAAAAATGACATCAAAATCGTATAAATAAATAATAAATATTTATCGTAACGATAAATAATATGGATATATAATATCCCATAGAAACAATTAATTGTAATTAATAAGACAAAAATTTATCATGATTTGATTCTCTGGTTGCTAGTTTCTATCTGAGATATTACTTAACATCCAACATCCTTTTCCTTCTATTTCACTTGATAAATATAGATGCTGTAAAAGCAATTTAAAATAGGTATGAAGTTAAATGAAAATGCATTTCAGTACTTTGCGAAAGTTAGATGCACATGATGCAACCACAATGATATTAAAGTAACATTCTTTTGTTTATTTTTCAAAATTTCTTCTTGACCTGGTTCCACCATCTTCTGTATGTGATAAACTCTCTGACATGAATGTTATATTAATGTTTAATGCATACCTTATGCATTAGATATTCGTATCAGTTTTCCATACATTCTTGGAAATACACTAAATGCTCTCTCACGCTGATACTATTAGTTTCTGCAAACATGATGTTTTACAACAGTAGATGTGTGCACAATACAGTAAGTGTTTACATTGTGTCTCTGGGATGCGCACAGTACATCCGGCGAAATACTAATATAAACGAAAATAAAGACCTGTCATAGGTAAGAGAGAGAACACATATAGGCCGTAAATAAACTCTTTGTGATACAACAAAATGAACATTCTATATTGGGAGTCCTAAATTTTGCCTAATTCAAGTGCATCTAGAGTAGGGATCTTTAAAGAATACCTGACATGGTATAGGCTCAGGACCAACCCCCTCCCTGATATGCCTTAACTCGCCTGGGTGGACTCTGGTCTGTGGCATTGCCAGTCCTTCTGGCGTAATGCGACTAAGGCATGTCTAAGGCTTAACGTCCTCTTTGAGAGACTTCACGTTCGGATTTTTCCACCTCTCGCGTGAAAAAATCTAGCGCCAGAGTGAACAGCAAAGGTACCGGATTTACCAGATCAACGCAAGTAACTGGGCAAACCTGTCCCTTAGATGAAAGAATGATATTTTGACAAAGCCACTTCCTAAAACAAGAGATGAGGTATTTTATAGACACTGGGGAATTCGACAAGTCACCCAAAGAGAAAAAGTATTAAATAAAATCATCGTCTTAATTATTTAATCATTGAGTGACTTTATATTTTCTAGAGTTGGAACCACTGTTCCTTTGAAGCATGGAAAGAATCAGATAAAATTCGACCAAGTTTTTGATTTTAATATGTAACAAATAAAACTGCTAATCACAAAAATCAGACAAAATACTATAAATAATACGTAATATTCATAACACGCATTAAATGAGATTGATTCAAATCACTGAATATAGTGAGAGAAGTAAACCATGTCATCTTATAGATGAAATAGAGTTTAGATAGCATTCATAATGTTAAATTGTTTCTGGTAATAATTTTGGTGGTAACTAACAGAAACTAAGATATATAATAAATTAACCAAAACAATTATAAATAATTCTGTTTTTGATTTTAACACATTTCGTTTTAAATGTTTGGATGGATATATTTTTCGTACCATTAATATATATAAATTATTTCCATTATTATTACTAATTTTGTTACTTTTCTAATTTTAAAAAGAAATTTACTTCTAATAAATTACTTAAATCCTATAAGTAAATGTAGGTGGAAGTTAATGTTCACTGTTCAGTGGAATTGTTCTTTAGTGTTGCCTTTTAAATTAATCCTGAAATTCATGAAATTGTTACATGGAGTACTAGTATGAAGACAATACTAACTAGGGACTTTCAAATTTATAGACTAATCATAAAATCTTGTTTTAACAATTAAATTTTTTTTTACTTTATTTTAATAATAAATTGAAATTATTACTTCTTTTAACATCAGGTATCTTTCCTGAGATGGGAATCACCCAAAAATAACCATAAAATTTCCACAAAACGTTCATACAAATTACAAATTAAAAGTTAATTTGTATTGTAGATGTTTACCTGCCGATGAACACAAAATGTTCTAAACGCATAGTTTGAATTAAAAGAAAAACTTGATTTGTTTGGAGACTTTGTATTGTATTATCTATTTACCACAGTGTGATTCAATGACCCTTATTGAGGCTCAGAACCTCTTAGGTTGTCCAAGAGGTGAAAGTAAGGCTTATATTTCACTAACACCCATTCAGACTGTGACACAGACACATTACTGAGTGCAATGATCTACTCATCTGAGTCATTATACCACCATTTGTTAAATGGTGCAATCGTGGAGTGATTTTGAAAAATTATCCACCCACATACACTCTCACACACACACACACACACTCACACGCACACACGCGCACGCACACTCACACTCAACACACACACATCACTCACACGCACGCACACGCACGCATGCACGCACGCACGCACGTGCACACACACACACACACACACACACACACACACACACAACACACACATCCTAGATATCATTTTGTAAAAATATTTCACTTGGATTCAGGTGAAACAGTTTTACTTCAATGAAATCTTAAAATATTGTTTGTATCAACACTTTACTTTAATTACAGTAAAGTAAAAATAAACACACACTTCATACATTGAGTATTAGTTGGTCTGCCTACTACTGCTAGATAACCAACAAAGTGATGAGGTTTAGAAATGCTTTCAGTGATTGAGTGTGGGAGTAATAATACTGTTACGATTAATACAACTGATTGAAACAGATATAATCGTTTCAATCAACCAACATTGTTGGTTGTAATTTAACTGTTTGAATTAACATATGTTGAACACGAATGTGATTCCTTAAGGCAGGAATCAGTTGCAGTTGTAAAGAAAAAGAATCAGTCACGACTGGTGAAGACTTGGTAAGTAGAAATCGTGAATTCTACTCGAGGCGACAGTCCTCTGTAAGTGGCCCCAACCAGGCAAACGAAATGCATTCTCATCTGTAGGTCAAACAGAACAACTTTAAAAACGGTTTCTTTGTCTTTCATGAGAAAGTCAACTGAATTTCGACTTCGTAGCGCTGTGCAGCTTGTTTAAAGTTTCCTCCAGATCATATTAAAAATCATACTTGTGTAAACAAATAATATAAAGTCATCGGCACTGTCTTCATCGTCAGGTAATCTTTTGTTGTGGAGATTTAGTTGACCGTGAATATAAAGTGTTTGAAAGGCGTAGTTTGAATTAAAAAAAAAACTTCTTTTGTTGTGCAGACTTTATATATACCATTTACCTCAGTATGAGTAAATACCATACACTTGTGGATTGCACAACTAATGAATGTTAAGAATCTATACGTTCTGCAACTTATCGTATATGAAAATGTATACAAAATATGTGCCTTGTCTGTTTTATATACATATAAAGGGCCAATGCTCGGCCTAAGAGATATATATATATATATATATATATATATATAAATGATCAAACCACAAGAAAGAAAATGGGAAAGCAAGACTAAGATCTTTCAACCGTAACAAGCGGTCTTCATCAGAGTAAAAAACCCAACTGACTCTGACGAAAACTCAGTTGGGTTTTTGACTCTGACGAAGACCGCTTGTTACGGTTGAAAGATCTTAGTCTTGCTTTCCCATTTTCTTATTGTGGTTTGATCATTGATTGTTATTTCACGTGTTTATGTGAAATCTTTATATATATATATATATATATATATATATAAAATATATATATCAATCATCAAACTACAATATGAAATGGGTAAAAAGAGGTTCTTTCAACCATAACAAGTTTTCATGTTGTTGTTTGATCATTGATTGTTATTTCACGTGTTTACGTATATATAAATATATCTTTACTTAATAAAACGAAACACGATCCAAACTGGAAACAATACGAGTTCAAAATGCAAGAAGAGTAACACAAAGAGTAAGGAAACACACTTACAGACTCAAATTTTTGGGTAATCCGTCTTCAGCAGAAAATAGAAAGGGAGTCTCCCTCCCTGAAGACGGATTACCGAAAAGTTGAGTCTGTAAGTGTGTTTCCTTACTCTGTGTATATATATGTATATATATAAAAACTTTAACACATAGAAAAGAACACAGAAAGACACTACAGGACTCACTTCGATATTTCGACATCCGTCGTCATCGGAAAGAAGTGCGAAGCACTCGCGTTGAGAAGCAAACTGCTGCTCATCTCATATATAAACTGCTACTCATACATACATATATATATATATATATAACAAGATTTCACATAAACAACTGTATCGACCGTAAAATAGAAACAAAATTAAAGTTTATTAGGACTTGGTCAGTTCTTCAGGTTCAAATGAAACTCTCATTACCAACGTTTCAGTTTCTATTTAAAACCTTCTTCATAGTAAGAAGTTCTTCTGCACAAGAAGAACTTCTGTCTATGAAAAAGGTTTTAAATAAAAACTGAAACGTTGGTAATGAGAGTTTCATTTGAACCTGAAGAACTGACCGAGTCCTGATGAACTTTAATTTTGTATATATATAGTTCAATATATATATAAAGAAACTAGAGAAATTAAAAACACACCCTTACAGTCTCTAATTTTCGGTTTGAACCGCCTTCAGGAGAGATAAGAGAGGGAAATGAAGTGAACTGGTCCAGAGAGGGTATTTTTCAGTCGGTCTAAGGGTATTTTTTACTATCAAATACCCTTTTTATCTTTTATAATTTAATTATTACATTTTTTATTACTCAATTATTATTTAATTATTTTATTTATTTAATATTATTATTTGTATTCTCAGTTTTTTTTTTATTTTATCACAGCTTAGTCCGTAACTTTAACTAAGTCTGAAAGTTTTAAAAATTCTTTAAATTTTCAAATGAAACTATAATTGATTTTAAGGAAAAGATATGTTATTGACTGAATGAAGTTATATTGAAATAGTAAACCCAGTGGTCTCTGCACAAACAAGTAAAAGTTTCTCCTTTATGAAGTTTGATAAAAATTAAAGGGTTATATGTGGACCCTTTGTCGAAATGAGAGAACTTGTTTGGTCAGTTCGTGAAGTGAAATAGTGCATGTAATGTTTGATCTGACCCTTTAACGAAGTGGCTTTGACAAAGAAACTTTCTAGAATAGTCCCATTTCTCTCTGTTCAATTTAACTCGTTAACAACTCTCCTATCTGTTTTAAACAATTTTATCAAAAAATCTGGCTAGGTCTACACTAAACATAGCAATAAGCTAATGAATTTCCAATCTCTCATAATCAGTTTCATTTAAAGATTTATTTTAATATAGCTATATATTATTATACAAATTACAAGAAAAAGTTTGTAACTGTTGAAACCCTTAAACAAAGAAAAAATGGAGAAGCTGAAATAACCAATAAGTAAGATTAGTAACACTCATTAAAATATATATTAAGAAAGTCATTAACTAGAATGACAGATTAGTGATGTCATTTAACGGGTTATCAAATAGGAGCAGTGATAATATATTTAATTGTATTATCGTAGTCAATTATATTATCACTTACTTTTGGTATCCTTTAAAATGATTTATAAAAGCATCATAAATAGTTAAATTAATAATACAGAAATTATTTTTTAAATTTTATTTTATCAAAAATTTTTGTAGATTTGATTTATTTAGTCAATACATTTTAAATAATGGAAATAATTATGTTCTTACTGTACATATTTACTTTAAGATGTTTACAATAATTGACAATTATCTTAAATTAAAAAATAGTTTTTATTATTTTTTTTTATTTTTTAATCTTCATAAGTTGTCCAGGTCTAGTTTTATATTGCTTTTAGTAATAAATGAATAGTAATAAAAATTTTTGTGACAGAATACTCACAAAAAGGTAATATCAAAACCAAAATTTGAAAATTTTTTTTCCTTTTTTGGCATAATGAATGATAACTTTTTTCCTTGCGCGTTAATATTCAGTTTCCAAAAATAAAAAATAAAAGTAAAGTTGTATATTAAAAATATCCAAGAGATATAGTTGTTAGATGTTTTACGATCTGTCTAACTATGACCTAAAACGTAGTCACAAAATGTTCTAATGGTTGCAGTCATGTTGAATATATCTGTTTCTACTTGATCATCAACGTTAAAGAACATTGGGTACAGTTACTACTTGGCTGGGTGACACCAGCTGTTACCCCCCCCCCCCCCTCCTCTCTAAATCCAATTTAATGTGGCTTCCTATGGTCAATTGGGTATCGGATCAAAAACGATCAACACTTCACCCCTTGAGTAGCACAAGAGGGGCATAGGTCCATTATTGTGGATGATTGGTAAAAAAAAGTGTTTACATTTTGGACACACACACAATACTTATATATAAACACATTCAAACAACACAAATTCAACGGATATCATGAAAAAAATATATCCTAAATGGATTTAAACGTTTTGATATAGCTGAAATATTTATTTGAAATGAAAATAAAAAGGAAAAAGTATCGCTGTTTTGGAGAAAACAATTTCCTATCAAAGAAAACTTACTTTTGAATCTTGAAATGAACGCATCAAGTATAGAGTAATCTTCTTTGACCATAAGAATTGTTCAGGTCCATTAAGTCTACTAAGGTGGCATCTGTCACAACCAAACAATCACATTTCTTACTCAAAATGGCTTTATATTTAAAAAATAAAATCTGGAGTGGCCTACACTCAACTTTACTAAAAGTAAACATAATAAGAAACTCGTTAACCACCAACTGTGTTTTGTGCTCTTTACATTTAATCAGTATGTGTCATTTGTTTAAATTTAACTGTAATCGCTTTATTAGTTATAAGAATCGTGAACATGACATCTGATAACAATGGTTAAACTGAGAGCCTGAAACTCATCGGACTCGTAGGCTCTGCAGTCATACTGTTGTAATAGCATATGACATACTGCTGTCATGCCATTGTTGTAACTCAATTTAACTTCAGATTTTATGTTTATTAATGTAAATAGAGAAGTATTCCTCACTTCTATAGCTTTAGATAAGATTTGATAGAAATCTTTGTCCAATCTGAGATGATTGCTTCGAATACAGATATAATGTGATTAAGGGTTTCTACCTTTTCTAAACACAGAGTTTGAATTCTTTGTATGATGTCAAATATAGCTTCCATTCGTAGTAATAAAGTAAATAATTTAAAAATAACGATATAGAATAAGAGAAAAAAATAAGAGCTAACATTCTTTAAGGCCAGAAATTATTAAGGCAAATTATGAAAAATAGGTATAACTAATAAACTAAATAACTGTTTTCAAAGATATTAAAATACGTTTCTTGAATTATCTTATACAAATCATCATATTGATTCAGTTTGACAAATTCGTTGAGCCTACAAAACTCAATAGGTGAACTTTTGCATTATATACATGGTGGTAATTAAGTATTCTATTTTCCTGGTGAAGTGAAAATAAATATAAATTAAATACACTTACATAAGAATTAGCAAACTAAGAATGGTATAAAAATAATATAAATGATGTTAAGAATATAATATTACTAGATAAGTGTAGATAGTCTAAAGAACAATTAATGCACTTGTAATATTGAAAAGAAAATTAATACAATATTTCCACTAACCGTGACTACGATGTTCAATACCTTCTGTATTCTTGCATTGTCATTTAATCAACGTAAACTCATATTTAAAACATATATTAAACTAAATATTTCAATGAATGTACTCTTTTAAACACAGATATTAAACTAAATTTATCAATAAGACCACATTTGAAATAATTTCAAACTGTTACAAATAACATCTACGTCGAATAGAAACGCAATTAAAAATTAAAATGACTTGAAAAAATGAGAGCCGATGATTGGTCGAAACAATCATACGATTAAAATGACATGCGCATTATGTACTGTTGGCGGGAAATGAAGGGACTTCATTCTGCCTGAATAATTATTTCTATACTAAATAGAGACCTTTGAATCTTCAGCTATATTGAATTCAACTATTTTAAAAATTTCTTTTCTCCCAGTTAATACTTTGATAAGAGAAACTTTGTATTACTGGCACTATTTAATTTGATGGACACCGTATTATAAAGTTTTCGTTTTATTTGTACCAAATCTTATAACATGGTAACAAATCTGGAGTATCCTGCACTTAATTTTGCTATAAGTAAAAAAAGTACCAAACTAATTTACAACATAATGATTTTTGTCTCCTCAATAGCATTCAAATGCAATCATAGATCAAGATTTTTACATTTTTCTGAAAAAATAAAACTGTTTATTTATGCAAAATGTTAACAAATTAATATAAAAAAAGGTTCAAAAACATATAAGAAAATCTGAAGTGGCCTACACTTAACTTTAATATAATTAAACTTAATACCAAACTTCTTGGGTATACAATATATAATGGCTTATTTAATCATAATGTAAATATCTAAATGGGATGGGTTTATTAAGCTTATTTTTGTAAATCACACCACTGATGCAAATAATCTCATTAGTATAACTCAGCAGTAATCACAGTTTTCAAAAACCAAAGTGAAAATTACTTGATATTAAATAATCTACAAGATAACATGGCTTTTTTTCAAATAGCCAGTGGATTTCTTATATCGTTTACTTGGTCTCCTTCTACATTGAATATTTAAGTCAACTTTTCAAATTTAAAACAAGAAAATACTCTTATTTTCGCTGAAAAACATCGGAGAAAAAATGTCGTCTTAAGATAATTTATAATTATATGTAGGATAATTACATGAATTAATCTTCAAACGAAATATTTCAATTTTGAATTATGTTTCACATTTTCGTTTCTTTATAGAATTATTATACTGGGAAATTTATGGTTTCTTAGTATTTAATAAAATCATTTTCCTTCCCCTTTATCGAAAATCATAGATACCAATTTTTTCTGAGCAAGTGTTTGTTATACTTTGCTGTAATTTGTTATAAGATTAATCTGAATGTATATTGAGAAAAAAATAAATAAGTAATTAGCCAGATTTACACACTCTAATTAGTAATTATAACTGATATTAAGTTTTGTACAAGAATGCAATGTACAGATTTACTACAGCATTTTATGAGACAAAAGTGATTTATTAATGTTTATTGGCGGTGATTTTTTACATGTAAAAATTTATTCCTCTTATAACTCATATAAGTCAATAAATTATTTAAAGTTTCCCTTTTATAAATATCAATTTTATCTCAGTGGATTTGCTCAACAAAATTTTAAGCCAATGAAAACATTGTAAAAAAATCTGGAGTGGCCTACACTCAACTTTACTATAAGTAACATAATATCAAATTTCTTGAGTATATAACACATAACGTCTCATTTAAGCATAACGTAAACATCTAAATGGGATATGATTATTAGTCTTTCATTCCTGAGGTAGTAAAGATAGTGATTGCAGGACATATCGATATATAAACTTATTTTTGTACATCACACGATGCAAATAATTTCATTAGTATAACTACAGCAGTAATAACATTTTGAAAAACCAAAGTGAACATTTCTTGATACGAAATATTCTCCTACAAGAGAACATTGCTTTTGTTCAAATAGCCAGTAGATTTCTTACATCGTTTACTTGACATCCTTCTACATTGAATATTAAAGTAAAATTTTCAAATTTAAAACAGGAAAATATCCTTTTTTTTCTCTGAAAAACATCATAAACAGCAATAAGAAAATATTGTTTTAAGATGATTTATAATTAAAGATCTACGGTAATTACATTTATTAATCTCTAAACGAAAGATTTCAATTTTGAATTATCTTTTACATTTTTGGTTTTTTACAGAATTATTATACTGGGAATTTTATGGCTTCTTAGTATTTAATACGATCATTTTCCTTCCCCTTTGTCAAATAACATATATACGAATTTTTTCTGAGTGAGTGTTATCATTTTCGTGCACAATATTATTCCTCTTACATCTATATAAGTCAATAAACAATTTAAATTGTTCCTTTATAAATATCAATTTTATCTCAGTGGATTTGCTCAAAAAATTTTTAAGTCAATGTAAACAATGTAAAAAAATATAAAAAATTCGACAAGTATAGCAGGTGATCTCTTAGTCTAGGATAAAGAAACAATTTTTATAGCGTTATTGCTCTTTCACGTAATTGAAACTTCATGATTTTTTTTTTATGAATTGCTAATTTTTCATTCCATTTTTGGTCAAATTTCAATTATTTTTTAATCAGCCGTTTAGCGTCAAAAAAACATTTTTTGAAAACAGATATCGTACTGTAACGCCCCTTTAGCAAATGTAATTTTGAAAAATAAATATTTCAACTCATTCTCCACATAATGTTCTATTTTTAGGCAGAGTTTCAGTTTGATCCGTCAAACAGTACGGCTTGTATCGCTCTCACAAGGTTTGAGATTGAAATATAAGTCAAAATTTTTACATTTTATTGAAAAAAAATATTTCCCGTTGTTTCAAAATTTTGATTATATTTTTCGTTTGTTGCATTTGTAACCTCAAAGATAATGTCAAAATTTCAAAACTCTAGGGTTATCAGTTTAGGAGAAATAAATGTTTTCTAAAAAACGGTTTTTGGCAAAAAAAGTGACTTTCCCATCTTGCATAATTCTTCCCAAACAATAGGGATCTTCTTCCCTATTGGGCCCATTTTTTTGTAAAATATTAACTTGATCCATCAAAGATTCTGGACCGTAGCGTGCTAACAAGCAATGGTAACACACTCACCCACCCACACACACACACACACACACACACAGACATCATCGAAAAAACTTCATAAAACGACTTCTGGGACCTCAAAACATGTAATTCCGTCAAAATCTCGAGATCGATTTTTTTCACGATCACTATACTTTACTTATAGTAAAGTAAAAACGTTAATAGTTAAATAACATACTTGTTGTTTTAGGAAGAATTGATGAAAGAATATTTTTATTGGTAATTAATAATTTTGAAATGATTCGGATATGTTTAGTAAATTAAGTGCGATATCTCTCATTTTATAAAATTTCTGAAATAGTAATAATAATGTCAATTTCCCGTAATCGAGCAAAATAGACTTGAAGCAATCAAAACATTGGTGACATCACTTTTGTAGTTTTGAATTCTTACTGTTTTTAGACCTATTTTTGCAGGCTGTCACTTAAACAGCGAAGTAGCCCAAAAATATTAACACATAAGTTAACCATATCAGTACAAAGGACCTCATTGTCTTATATTTACAACTAACTTTTTCATTTATCCAGTAAAGTTTGAAAATAACAAAACACTAATTTTGGCAATAATTGTTTGTTAATGACAATTATATGCTACCTCCTGGGCAACAACCGATTTCTAGAAGCTGAGAAGAAGTCAAACCTTTGTAAGATGGGCAGTGCTGGATATTTATGAGTATTTTGATTAGTATAATTGTATCTTTTGTTAATTTCCTCATGCTTATTTGGTTTAACATATTAACAGATAATATGCGCATGAAATTATTTTTTTGCATGCCTAATTCCCTTTCTTATAATTAATTCACTCATTCCAAAGAGAAATAAATCAAGATTATGATAATGAGTAGTTGTTGGAATTAGATTCTAAATGTCAAATATATTTGTTTTTGATTTTAGCGATTGTTCTATTAAAGTTTGCTCAGTCCGTTCTATTTGACAATAATCAGATGTAGAATCACTGGGTCGTGGACCCAACTGGTATGCAAATGCATGCTAATACATGCCACATGTGACGCCCTGTGGTTCAATTCAATCGTAATTCCTATCGACTGACTTCTCAATTTAGGTAAATTCGCCCGTAAATTCCATATTGACTCTACCATCTGTCCGCTAGATTAAACTATGCTAATAACCTCTGTTTGAATATCATTTAGAATTACTAACTATAATGATATTTAAATAAACTGTCATTATTACTGGTTCATTGTAAGTGATACATTTTTAGTTGTGCAGGTAGTCACTATGTGGTAGTTATTATTCGTAATTATAAAGTAAGTCCCCACATAAAACAGTTTTATTTCTAAAACAATACGTTTTAAATAAAATGTTCTATAAGAAGAACCTTGTAGACTTTCTACTAGAGCAGGTTTACCTGGAGAAGAATACTATGTGTTCAATCAAATTTCTTTATGTGTAGACTTCCTTCTTTAATTCTCAAAAAACATTATATTTTCTACTCTGATAAGATAAATAAGGGAATCCATTATTAATAAGATATATTAATTATAAACAAATAATATATTTACTTTTTCCTAACTCTAGAGCGAAACAAAAAGTATATAACTTCTAAAAGTTTACTAAATGAATAAATAATTAAATGAATAAATGTTTTAAATTATTTTTCCATAGCGATTCACTGTATTACTTATATTTCAATAATCTTACGATTTTTTATTAGATATTATAATTATAAAAAGTCCCACAAGGGAACACACATTGGTCGAATATTGGCCCTTTGTGATACTACACAATAATGACTGATTCTACATTGAGAGTCCTAAATTTTACCAAACTCAATTGTATTTAGAATAGGAATTTTTTAGAGGAGAGCATAGGTCAGGTTGGAGCGCAGTTCCACAAAAAACGCACATAGGTCAAACATTGGTCCTTTATGATACTACACAATGAACATTCCACTATATTCAGAGTCCTGAATTTGATCTTCCTCAAGTGTATTTAGAGCAGGAATCTTTAACGACTACCTGTCATCGTACAGATTTGGAACCAAAAGCTTAACTTCCTCTCCGAGGGACAACGAGAACAGATTTATTCAACTGAATAAAACTGGAGCGAGAGTGAGAATTGAACCCCGGACCTACCAGTCTAGAAGGAACACGTTGCCACTGAGCTAACCTGGCTACCCTGTTAGGCATTTACCACAAATATTTCACGAGATTATGATACAATATCGGAAGAGTGATATTAAACTAAAAATATCAATTATTAAGTTCTATCTGTAGTAATATGAGAATTTATTGGTAAATATGAATCATCACAAAGAGAAAATAAATACTATCAGAAGAGCTAATTAACAGAATCAGCTCTGAAATGTTTTGATTACAGAGCAGAAAACTTTTTAAGTCATAGAGGAGTCACTTTGACCCGTTTAATGGATAGGAAATGTTGTGTTTACACTTTACTCTACAAAATTACTGTCGTATTTATGATGTAATAAAAATCAATGGTGTCATACGCACCTTTGTGTGGTATTCTATGGTGAATGAAAATGGCGCCAAAATTACCCTAAATAAAGTACAAATAGAGGCATGTGTAGAGATACAGGAGCAATGACTAGTTGGCCTGCCACCAGCACTTTATAGTTATTATACTTCCTCTCGTCTGTCCCGTTAGATATTTTATCAAGAAAGTGGCAATATGCACTTTATCAGATTAACACAAAATACGGAATTGAAAGACTCTATGGGAGATGACAAAATTTAATACCTTGGAAACGTTAATAACTAATTAATATACTATACTATATAATAGTATATTATATTAATAGTATAGTATATTAATATAATATACTATACTATTAATATACTAATGCCAGATATTATGTCTCTCATAAAATAGTTTACAGGAGAGTCAATTTAATGACAAATGATTAACTGGTTTGAAAGTTAGGTGATAAAAAAAAAGTTCTTGTCTGATATAATTCCAGATTCAAAGAATCAATGATAAAACAATATGTCCATCTGGGTACTTTGACAGGAGTGATTACAAAGGAGTGGAGTGAAATTATTGGGTAAAGTTGGAGCTAAACAAAGTTTCTGTGGTATGGAGCTTTTTTGCTCAACACAACACACGCCAGCTTTTTCAATTATGCTATTGATTCATTAATGAAGAAGAACGGTGGTAAAATGGTGCTAAAACACCCGGGTCTAGAGTCATTCCAACTGAATTTAAATGTATGAAGAAACTCATAAATCTTTAAAGGAACTATTTAAAAATATATGTAGAATATCTAACCGTACATTGTCATCTTAACACGGCTTATACATGCTGCAATAACAACATACAAACAATCGAAAAATATCTAGAAGAAGCAGTAAGTTTTAAACATTTCCTATCTGATTTCTAGACAATTCCAATTAAAATGTGAACAATTTTTTTTTTAAAATCATATATAAAGTCAACAATAGCGACTTCTCTATAGACAATTATGAAGTTGAGTAAAGTACATGAAATCTGAATTTTATTTCAGTAGCCACAGAGGTAATCACAATTTGGTATGTTTGGACACGAGTTCGGTGAGCTGAATCCTTCACTTTAATAGTAATAATAATAATTATAACATGTCAGATTGATTTCAACTTACTTATTACTGATAATATATAAATGGATTCATTAAAATAAATTAACTTATTAATTTGATTATCTATGAACAAAACAATTCTTAACCACTTCGTCAACTCGATAGTAATATTAAAACAAAACTAAATCACAATTCACTGTCGACGGGTTTGATGTTATGTTTACTTATAGTAAAGTTGAGTGTAGTCTACTACAAATTTATTAATGTTACTCTGAGGGGTTTTAACCAAACAATAATAAAACTATAATTATAATTATAACTATTATAAAAGATGTGTATAATTATAAGGAGATAGTGAAGGCAACCTTCCTCTGTTAAGAACTAAATGTCAAGACTGAATAGGTAATAATATTTTCTTGACATGTTTACGAAAATTCGTTATTTTATTATTCTAATTTAATAGTTCTGTGGCCTGATAACTCAGCACAGCTACAATTCAGGAGAAGAAAGGAAATTTAGTTCAAAAGGTAAGAAGTTTAAAAATTATTGGCAAAAAATATTTATGAAATTATAAACAGGTAAATAAAAAGAACCAAAAGAAAGTTATAAGAAAAGAGAAAGTGCCACGAAAGGGTTATGCCAGACTTGAAGTTGAACAGTACTTCCTGGTGTCCATCACAGTTTTATATCCAAAGCACGAAGTCCAACATGAAATTGAGTAGTCCCTTTGACGCGTTTCTCTGATGAATTAAGACACCTTTTGCAAGCGATCCTCCTTCATTCATTATATGATTTTTATAATTATTATCATACTTTTCCCCACAATTCCTCAACACTCATTATTACTATGATGTACATTTTTTTTGTTTTTTCTACTTGTTTTCTTGAATTTTATGCCCGTTAAATTCTCATGTCACAAAATTATTATGTTAGAATCATGAAATAATATTATACTCCTATCGCGAACCTGCTAAGAACATTCAGTAACCTAAGAAAATAGATTTAGCATTGAAATTCTGTAGTTAAAAAATCAAAGATGACCATTAGTGTGTTTCCTACATTTGTATTATGTATTCATGATAAATTCTATGCATAAAAACATGTAAATCAACTATATCAGATATTTTCTAAAGAAACAATTTTCGAAGAAATTACTTATATCAAAATATTCAAAAAATATTTAAAAATATACAAAGTTGTCTCTTATCGTAAGCATTTTTTGGTATATTTATTATTTTTTGATGACTTTACATAAATCTATATTTGATGACTTTACATTCAAAATATAAAGCCAGAAACCCAGAAAGAGGACAAGGACTGAATATTCTAAATGTTATATTTAAGAAGCTGTCTTCGGGAGAAATGTTCTGAAGTGTCTTAACATAGAAGACTAAAAAGCAAAGATGATCACTGACCGTTACAGAGTCATACTCCGAGTAGTGACATAACAGTTCCTACACTCAGCCCTTATCATTTAAGGTTGTATTAAAGTCTATTTCTGTTTAATTTTTTTTTAATTAATTAATTGAGTCATTGATTTTTTTAGTATATTATTACTTTGATTACACTTTACTTTATTTTCTATTCATATCTTGTTCTCTTTATCTCACTGTTTTTCTCTTTCCCTCTCCTCGCATGCTAAAAAAACTCCGCCACCTTGCCAACCATTTTACTCCTCATGACGACAAATGTCGAAACATTGAAGTGAGTTATGTTAGTTCTTTCTTTATATGTTTCTCTCTTCACATTTGATTCCGTAATTTAAAATGTTTTTTATATGGAAAGTTTCAATATATATATATATATATATATATGTTATATATATATCAGAAGAAGCTATGCTAGAAAGTACGATGACAGAAAAAAGTAGCTTTCGTCATAAAAAGGATCAATGTAAATATCATAAACGATCTTATATTATATATATATAAAGTTATTCAGGTGAAAGGAAAAAGTGTTGTAACATGGATAGTAAAATAAAAAAGGAGCGGAAATAGAGAATGGTTGGTTAAGCCGCCAACAAAGAAAAAAAATCTTGTGGAATGGAGAGTAGGCAGTCACTGGCCGTGGCCGTGAATTGAGGTCAGTGATACCTGTGTGACAGTTAAAGTGGGTTTGATGACACAAATGGAATCGAAGGCTGTAGATAGTGCTCCAAGGGAGATGGATGCAGATAAGAAGGCAGTGACGAATGGACCCTCAGAGTCCAGTAGACAGGAAGTTGATTTGATACCTGGAACTCGTCCAGCCCAACAGGAAGTGCCTTTCAAAACCTTTTTCAAGACCTTACAAGAAAAAACAAAGTATTTTTCTTGTTTCTCAGTTTATACTATTGCTCTGTGCATTTCATTAATTAAAGCTAATATAAAACTTCAGCTGAATACAAGCAATATTTCAAACTGCTTCTTAAGACGAAATAATACTAAATCAGTTCTTAAAAAATTTTATAAGTATACATTTTATTTATATTATATTTATATTTTATTTAATTATATTTATATTTTAATTATTTTATGAGTAGTTCAGTTGAACAGTTTTTAATGTCCATAACAAATTTGATTGTATGATTCTAATACTCAAGAATAAGTCCTAAAGTACCGAAAAATATTATTTAATAAAAAAAAAATTGTGCTGAATAAAGCTGAGGTATAAATACTACGAGTTATACGATTTTAAAGAATTGATTCAGTTACTACTGAAGTAGTACTAGTCTCTAAATGAGACATCTTACTACACACATGGAACACTTGCTTTTTTTAAATAAATTCATTCATTCTTTCTTAGCGAATGAATTGTCACTCAATGAATTGCTCATTTTTTTCTCAATGAATGAATCTAAATGGCTATTAGCAGGTCTGTCACTCCTGTGTCATTACCACTGCCATTACACTTAAGGACTTTTTATCTATTCAGTCTTACATAACTAATTAAAATTCTGACTGAACACTTAACACACCTTCCCTTCTGATCTAACCCTGATGACCAACTGTTTTTTCAAAATATCCATCGTAATATTTATTTGATTCTGCTGCCGTTTTTTATCTAACATTGGTAAGCAGATATTGTGTGGCATTTACTCATGAAAGTGAGCAAAAATGTATTGAGTCTTCACCACAAGGATTTTATTTTACAACGCGTTTCGAACACTTAGAGTTCTTCATCAGGAACATATAACATGTAAACATAAAAATGTATAAACATTTTTGAAGTTATAGAAAGTTATTTTAGGGGGACAAGTTAGCTCAGTGGTTAACGTATTTGCATCTTGGCTGGTAGTCCGGGGTTCGATCCTGGAACTACCGGGATTTACCGATGTTCACTTCGGAAGGTGAATATATTAACGTCCCTGAGGGAGGACGTTAAACCATCGGTCCCGAGCATGTACGATGTCAGGGACACTTTAAACATCCCTACTCGAAATGCACTTTAATTAGGCAAAATTTAGGACTCCCAATGTAGAATATGTAGAATCACTGATCAAACAAAAGCCGATAAACGGCTGATGTTATCACTCGCAAGGAAATCGGTTTAAAAAATAAAAAAAAAAGTTACTTTGGTTTTTCCTTTGTATAACTTCAAACATTTTTATACATTTTTGTGTTTATATTGTACATGTACTTGATGATGAACACTAAGTGTTCGAAACGCGTTGAAAAATAAAAACCTTGTGGTGAAAACTTAATATATTTTCCTCACTATCTCTCGTTTTTTAGTTTTATAGGGTCTTATTGGACTACAATTTTTTTCTTTTTAAAAATATACACTTCAAAATAATGTAAAAACTTAAGTGACTATTAAAAATTAAAGCATGTCAAAATTACTGAAAAACAAACAAAGAAAACTGAAAAAAAACAACTTCTATATTTTGACACGAGTTTTCTTCAGATATACGATGGATATTGGCTTCTTGAACAGATGTCTGTAAAACTTGCTTAAAGCTGCATGTCACTGCTTCTTACCAGCAGGGGATACAGGTAATATTTCTTGTAGATAAACTTTCTTAAAATTAAACAAAACTTAATCAGGATTTGGTTGACATTATAGGATAAAACAGTAAATGTCTCTCTCAGAAAAGATAAACAAAATAAACTTGCTACACGTAAACAAAACTAAAAAAACATTAAATTCGTTTTAGAAAGGTTTTGAAGTATACTCTTTGCCCTTTCTCCTTGATATCCTCCGCCTCTTCGCTAAATTCTTTTATTCTCACTTTCTTTAATATACTGCTTTACTCAAGTTTGACTTCAATTAACTTTCTAATTTGTATGTATTTACTTATATGAGTAAATCTCTTTTACGAAACTCTTTCACTTAATATGAAGTATTTATTCAACAAATGATATAAAATATTTACATATACTTTGGAAGATGAAAACAAGTTTTATTGAGAATATGAGCTGAAAGGGAGGAGCATTACAAAACCATCAAACTTCGCCAGCTGTTGCCGTAAACAAGTCTTCAATCCCCTTTAACTGTCTTCCTGTTTGGTTAAAATGAGCATCTCCATGATATGACTGGAAAAGTGAGGAACACGGCTATAAATCAACTTAAAATGAACATCCATCACATAAGATCATAAAGTTTGCTTTTCTTTTGTCTGTTCTAACTCATTATTGAAATATATCTCTTTCCTTCTTGACTTTTAAATATCCGCACAATACGGTTCTAACTTTCTTATTTCAATAAGTGCACACATCTTTCACTTATGATAATAAATATTTTCCTCCTGTTAAGTTAGTTTTTTTCTCATTCCTTTTTATTGCTATTCTCCCTGTGCTTCGAATTCAATGAGTTTCAGTAGTAGACTATGGAGAATCAATATTTATCAAATTATTTTTTATAAAAGTTTCAACAACTATTTTATATTTACATGAACCAGTATTCCTAAACGTATATATTTTGGTGTCCGATATTAATGCCTTTTTTTTTCATGGATTTACAAATCAACTTTTAATCGCAGAAGATATTTAAAACAAATCAGCAATTTTGATCGGAGTGAGAGGCGTATTGCTGTATAATCCCTGGGTTATCAAAGCTAATGGTGCCCTCTACACGCCGTCCTGTCATTGATCATTAAAATAAACTGTCACTCTGTTTTATGTTAAATAAATGATAAAGGGTAATTTATCAACCTAATAGCATTGTAGCTATTTGTACATTATACTGCCGATTGCTAAACTGACACACAGTTGTGTCTGTAATTTGAAATATGGGTTGCTTTTTTACCATATATCGCAAAATTAACAACGTGATCAAAAATTAACCAGAGGATATAAGGAGGAAGGAAACGAAAGAGATAGAGCTGGGAAACGGAGCGTTAGAAGAGACAATAAGAGGGGGAGGAAACGTGAGGGAAAGAGAGAAGAATATATATTTCACTTAGTCATTATATTCAACAGAGAAGACTACAACGAAATGTCATTCAATACGAATATCATTCTTAATTTCTATACTGTCAAAACAATATCTGTCCAATAATATCAAATCCCTGATAACGACAGCAAAAAAGTAACTCTAGCTTAGTTTAAGTGGTGTACATTTAATATTAAAATGAAAATAAAGTTATTCCCCTATCATAAACCATATTTGAGACAAATATAGTTATTGGGTTAGTTCCACTGAGGTTAGTAATATTAGAATTAATAATAATACATTCCGTCATACCTCGTAAAGTCTCTGTAAAGCTCGACCGGTTTCGGGTCCGCCTGGATCCCATCTTCAAGAGCACCTAACTGACTGTGAGTGTTGTTTTCCTATAACCTACCTATATATAGTATTTACATTGTGTAATCAGTGTTGTGTGTGTAGGTAATTTTTTTTTTTTTCTATTTCTTTAATTGTTATGTTTTTTTCTTTTTTTGCTTATTTCATTATCTATTTCTAGTTCCTTGTGTCGTCTTTTAAATGTTATTAGTGGTTTTATTAAAATGTCGGTTTGGTGGTTTGTTTGTTCATTGATTATATTGTCTGTCATTTTATGTTTATATATTTCTATTTGTTCCTGTATGTTCATTCGTTGTCCTTTTTGTCCCGTCTGTAGTAAGTCCATTGTGTTTTCCATACTGTCTGGGTTATGTCCAAATTTGTTTAAGTGGTGTGCATAGTTTGATCTGTTTGTGTTGTTGGTGTAGTCTTTAATGTGTTCTTTGAATCTGTCTTTTAGTGTCCTTCCCGTTTGCCCGATGTAATTTTTACCGCAATCTTTGCATTTAATCCTGTATATTCCGCTTTTTTCGAATTTGTTATCTTTGTTCTCTGTTGTGTTGTTTGTGATTTGGTTTATAGTGTTATTCGTTTTATAACCTATTTTTAATGAATATTTTCTTAGAAGAGTCGCAATTTTTTCGCTAGGTTTACCTATGTAAGTTAAAGATGCGTATCTGTTCGTTACTCCCGGTGTTGTACTGTTAGTATTGTGTTTATTTCTTCTTTCGTTTATTATTCTTTGTATGATTTTTTCCTTATACCCGTTATTTTTTGCTATTGTTTTTATGGTATTTAATTCCTTATTATAGTTAATTGCATTCATGGGTATGTTTAGTAATCTATCAATTATATATCTATACGCGGATGTTTTTTGTTGTGGTGGGTGGAGTGATGATTTATGTATAGTTGTGTCGGTGGTAGTTGGTTTGCGGTATATTTGAAAGCTGAGTTTGTCTTTAGTTTTTCCTATTGATGGATTAGGAATGGGACATCCAACATCTGCGATACTTTCAGAAATTTTTCTCCAAGAACTTGAAAAGGTCTATGTAAATGTTCTAAAGTCAAAATTTAACGTTGTTTACTATTGCAGATATGTTGATGACTCCTTCCTAATAGTCAATAACCCTAGTAACCAAAATATAATAGACATAAAGAATTATCTCAACTCACTAAACAACAAAATCAAGTTCACCCACGAAATAGAAACAAATGACAAATTAAACTTCATGGACTTAACAATAGGAAAAACTAAAGACAAACTCAGCTTTCAAATATACCGCAAACCAACTACCACCGACACAACTCCATGTTTTATCATTCCCTGCAAGCCCTTTTACTTCTCTTATATGTCACTTTGTATTTTCTCCCTCTTTCTCTCTCCCCTCCTCTCACTCTCTCTCTGTTACGTTTACTCGCGCACACACACACACACACACACTCACACACACACATATAAATATATGTTTGATATATATATATATATATAAAAATTGAATATACTACTGTAATCAAAGGTCAAAAGAACATGTAATACTGTAAGTGGAGCATGTGCAATAAAGATATTTTCAAAAAAAAAAACACACACACACACATACACACACAACACACACACACAAACACTCACACACACACACACACCACACATGTCACGTTTTCTCCCTCTGCCTAATCCTTTCTTGTGGTCATATTTTTCTCATCTGCTTTCCTTTATACTTCTCCTTATCTCTCTTCTTTATCACTCTATCTCTTCCCCTCTCTCCTACTTTTTCTTCTATTTTCCAAACCTCCTTGCTTTAAAGTAACTTTTAAATATGTATATCAAGATATATTCCATTCTTATTAGTTAAGTTGTAATCTCTATGGATATTTATAAAAGTGATGATTAAATCACCGACTAATTCAGTCATCAAGAGACAAATTCATTGATACATGTTAATGGCAGAAGTAAAGGAACGTTTTAAACCAGCAATGTGAAATCCATTGCTAAACGATTAATAGCACAGGCCTGGGCAAAGTATGACTCACTGACTGAGACCGGTTCTTGAACAGGGATGCACCCATCCTGAATCTATCTCCACGTCGAAACTGTTGCCGCATTTCAACCATTTAAATTCTATCCACGAAATCTCTGATAATTTAACAAGTCAACTTCATCTCCTTTAGAACCCCACAAAACTTTCCCCCCTATCAAAATGACTCTTGTCTTTCACAAAAACAGCCCATCCCACTTCACTCTCACGTCCCACGCAACATGCTCAGATTTAATCTCTCGGCAAAAGTCATGAAAAATAGCTTTCGTGCCGTATATTTTATCTTTCGCGAATTGGAATACATTCCGTTAATTCCATTTAAATGATGAATAGCCTTTCATAAACACCCACCCCTCCGACTCATTAAAGCACTAATTCACTGTCTATTTATATCTTTAATATAAATTGTTTTCACGACATTTCCTTTATTTGGCTCGACTAATGACAAAAATAAACGTCATTAATAGCAAAATAAAAAGAAAGAAGTTCAATAATGTTTACTTTCTTTTTTAATTTAACCGATATTTGATGTCTTTGAGAATCCTATTTTCAGAATCCTGCAAAATCATTTTTCGAAATTCCCGTCCTTTATATTCTCATTACTTCATTTCATTCCAAAGTAGTAAACATTTTATTAATGTCTGTTTAATATTGCTATTAAATTTTTGAAAATGAAATAGTATTTAGGGGGTCTAGTTAGCCCATTGGCGACGCGCTCACCTCTGAGCTTATGGGTATTGAACTGGTGGGTCCAGTGTTCCACACCCACTCTGGCTCTCGATTTATTCACGCGGAGTTGAATAAATCTGAGCACACTGTCCTTCAGAGAGGACATTGGCAGTCTGTTCTGAGCATTTACGATGTCAAGTACTCGTTAAAGATCCCTATTCTAAAAATATTTAAGTTAGGTAAAATTTAGGAGTCTCAATGTCGAATCAGTTTTCATTATACGAGTATGGTATACTACGTCATCATTGATGTTCAGACTATACGTCTTCCATTGTAAACACATATAGTATGAATACTAATTCTTCTAATAGTATTTATATTCCACTCATATACGCAGTTTAAAAAAAGTTGCTTTGTATTTTAATAAAACGGTAATATTTGAATTTTTTTAAAAATTATTAGTACCAATGAGAGATAAATGCCAAAAAAATAACATAAAACAATAAATAAATAAATAAATAACCCATGTTGCATCAACTTTGTATGGTCAAATCTTGAAAACTGTTATAGCCTATGTAATAGAATATTATAGCGTGTTATACCAAGTGTGACACATGTTGTATTATTAATTAATATTCCAACCAGCAGGAGTACTGCTGGGTGGAAACACATACACACACGCACGGCGCACGCACACACACGCACAGCGCACAGACACACACACACACACACACACTCACTCACTCACACTCACACACACACACACACACACACACACACACACACACACACACACACACACACACACACACACACACACACACACACACATACACACACCTGTGTTTGCATCTATGAATTCAGATATTTATTTCTATTATATTTCTAAAAGTATTACATTATTTATTAAATGCGGAATAAAATTTCACTTGTTAAAAAGAATCAATCATTTTTTGTTGATTGAAATTTTTAACCAAAGGTCTGCATATTTTTACAGTATATATTATTCCCAATCAATGTTTTCTGTCAATTGAGCAGTCAACCTTAAAATCGGTTCAAAACGACCTTTCTTTTATTATTAAAAACAAAATAACAAAAAACAGAGAGATTGGAGTGGAAACAGAAGGAAGATAAAGCTTGTGTCACCGTGGTGGGAATGGACGTGTATCCATTGACTACCACACCCTGCCTGCTGGACCCCACCCACGCACTCAGTCTCCTCCCAGCTTCACCTGTACCTGCATGCCGTTCAATCCACAAAACAATTTATTCTCTTTCACTACTTACAATAAAATTAGAAGTATGCAAAAATGCTGACATTAAAAATTTAAAAGCATTTTTTCTGTAATTTATTTTGTAATTACTCTTACTTAAGTGTTTTTCTAAATTTACCATGTTAGGTTTTTTGCCATAAAACAGAAGCCAATACAGTTTTTTATTCTAACGTATTTTATTTTTTAAGACAATATTTCGATTCATTTTTTTTAAATCCTAGTTTCCCTTTCAGTGATTTTATTTATTCCCTGGTCTTGATGGTAATAATTACAGATCTACACTGCCTTATTGTGATGGTCTACTGTCTTCAGATGTTTAACCAACTATTACTTTTCTTACCTATTATACTCTACAATTTTCGTGAAGTCAGCATGGAGCTGAAGTTATAGATAAATCTGAATCATTGTTCTTTTTTTGCTATTTTAGTGTTAGTATAACATAAATATGAAAGACAAGAACCTGGAGGAACAAACAATAAAACTTACTTTAATAATTCGATGTCATATATCATCATCAGGAGAAGAAGCAGGAGAGGAGTTCTGCACGGCTGGCAAACAGCAATCTCCCATCCTAGAATATATTTTTAAATATAATTTATATATAGAGAAAGGATCAGAAACAAACAAAAAGGAAATAAACTTCCTTTTCAATTGTTTAACCATCTTGTGATCAGAAAGTGACTTATAGAAGAGAACATCAAAAAAAAAAGTGAATATAGAACATCAGAGGACTACTGCAGTCCTTGATAGAGGTTGGTAAAGCGAAATGAAAAGAAGAAATGAGTGGAAAGAAAGAAAGAACAACAATTATCAACCTGAACCATTCATTTTGATTAGTACTTTTCTTTCCTATTTTCATTATTTTATAGAAAGCAGTTCTTTTTTTAATCATGTCTAATTAGAAAATAACTTGCTTCATTAGTACTTCCTCCTAAACATGACCTTCTATAATTCTCGTTTATGACATTACTTTTTTTCTTTTTTTTTGAAATAATATATTTTTAACATTATGAATTTAAAGTTATTTAATATCCTTTCTAAAAATCTAAAAGTACATCACAAATGAAATTAGAATTATAAATATTTAATTATTATGAAAACATAATTTAATATTTACTTCATTTTGTTTTTTCCTTACATTCATCAAATTAGTTGTTTAAAAGATATTCTTAATAAACTAGCAATTATTTGTCACTTTCACGAAAAATGAAATCTATGAACTGAACAAATTTTATTGTTACATAAAATAAATGAAAGAACATAAAATGTTATTATATTTTCACACATCATGTATTTCTCACTTTCATGAAAACATTATAAAAAATCTGGAGTGTTCTACTTCTTCACTATAACTTAACATATTAGAAACACCTTAATGATAAGTTTAATTTTGGATTTATTTCAGATGTATTATCAAACTCATATAATCAATTTAATGACCTCATTTATTTTATCAGTTATAAAAAAATGAAACAATTTTTTCCATAGCAATGTGACAAGTTAATAATGGACGTGGAACTAATAGTTGTCTGATTTATTGTAATATTTCCTCATGAATTTATTTATTTTATGCTTAAATTTAATGTTCAATATTTAAAGTACATGATATGTTTATCATGCAATAATAATATGAAGACAATATAATACGAAATTTAAGTTTTCTAGAGATTTACTAAAATCATTGCCTATTTTGGACTTAAAAGTAATAAAGAAGCTACCCGAATTCCAATATTACCTAAAATCAATAGAGGTTTTCATGATAACGACAACTATTTGTCTCTGATACGTTATTACGACTTTGCTTTTTAAGTTTCTACAGAATCATGGATACACCTCGACCAACGAGTCACGAGCAAGGGAATGCAATGAACAAGTTGAGTAGATTGGTCTTATTACAAATATTTCGCATTTTATAGACTATATCACCTCTTCCAATGAACCAAATGTCTTTAAAAAATTTTTAAATTTTAAAAGCTTTATCATTGCAGTACTTTTAGGTGAGCGACAGAAAAATTTGTTTTCTGAATCTACAGACTCCCAATACCCACTTCCTTTGGAGCGATTTCTATAAAAAACTAATGTATTTCATTTTCCCTTAAAAATCTATTTTGTTTATCCATAATTTGAATCCATAACCCATAAAGATTGGTTTAACCAGCAACGTAGTCATAACCTTTTACATTAGGTTATAAACTGTTATATCACGCTAAAAATATTTTCCAACAACTGTCCTTTTTTCTACTCAAAATTCTGAAACTCTTTTCAGTTCAAGCCAATATTATTTCCATAATAAATATTGGAAAACTTCCAACTCTTTAAATTTAGTAGTTTAGTAAAAAAAATTGTTCTACATAACACATAATGTGTAATAAAGTAGGCTTTCAATTAGGTAATATTGCCCAAAAACTGTATAGTTTATTGTACTATTAGGGTTATTTTTGTGTTAAATATCAAATTGATGTATTAAATTTTGCGCTCTTTAGAGTGTCAGTAATGAGAAACACATCACTGAAATAATGCATTTAATGCTTTGAAATATAGGCTAAACTTGAAACTGAATAAATGGCTCAATTGGCTCAAGTAATCAAACAGCAGAAAAATTCGAAATACGGAATTCAAAAAATTTGAATTGAAATACAAATCAACCATTTCATAGAGATGATAGAACTTGAATTGCATTCTTTTCTCCATTTTAGTATTGAGGTACGGATGCTTGCTTTAAAGATTGATAGAGTGAAAAAGTTATTTTTATTTAAAATAAAGTCTTTTACAGCTATAATTAATGAACTACGATGCAGAAAGCTAATTGATCACGCAAAGAGGGTCCATTTTTAACAACTCCCCCCTGCTGTTTGGCAACGACAGGGAAGCTAATTAAACACATTTATCCACAAGATTAAGTGTCAAAGAGATGTGTGGAATATAATATCCAATGAGACGTGCCTTATACTCTGTCCTCCTCCTCCTGTCTCTGTAATGAATTATAAACCATTATATGATCTAATTAAGATTGTGTTAATTTAATAATAACCCCGATAATATGAAAATAGAAAGAGTTTAATTATTAGAAGTGAAATTGGATACTCTAAGTTTGTGTAGTTTTAATGAAGTTTTATAAAAATATTATTTCTAAAACTGTTCTGTTTGTGGTGAACATGAACACTTGCGAACCGCTCGGCGTTCCTATCTCTTCTCTCCTGATAACGGTCAAACCGAAAATTTGAGCATGTGTTTTTTTTATTTACTATATATATATATAAATATTAGTGAAAGTTGATAGCAATCCTCCTTGCTATGTATTAAGTTGAATACATGTTTATGTATTCAAAACATAATGACAATCGGATGCTTTATTATCTCTTTAGAGAATTTTTCGAGTGTTCTTCAAGATTTTCTTAGGTGTTCAAGAAATAAAAAGATCAGTTAACCAGTCTCCTATGTCTCCTATGAGACAACCAACCAATCATATATGATCCAGACCTCAAATATAGATTTCAATATAAACATATATATATATTTATGTATATATCTTGTGTATTCTTATGTATCAATGATCAAACCACAATAAGAAAATGAGTTTCTTTCAAACCACAATAAGAGTTGGGTTTTTGACTCTGACGAAGACCGATTGTTACGGTTGAAAGATCTTTGTCTTGTTTTCACATTTTCTTATTGTGGTTTGATCATTGATTGTTATTTCATGTGTTTATGTGAAATCTTTTTATTCTTATGTATATATAAGAAGAACATATATACTTATGATCAAACCACAATATAAAATTGAAAAAAAAAACTAAGATATTTCAATCGTCATAAGCGGTCTTCGTCAGAGTCAGAAATGAACGTATGAGTAATGAGTAATAAATGAATCAAATCTTATGTCGTATACATGCGTTGAAGCTGTTTGATCGGTTTTGGGTGTTATCCATCTTCAAGAGGAAAAATGTCTATAAATTCAAAATTTGTTAATTGAAGTATAAAGAGAACATTTCAATATAAAGGTTTGTCAACTCTATGATCATTTGTAAACTTACGTAATAAGACTATGTTTCATCAAAATTGAACTAGTCATTGTTCTTATTAAAATATTTTTCAGTTTGAAGTAAAATAATGTAATTGGTGGAAAACATCACACTACAAACTTTACTTCCAGTTTACTAGTCCTATCTCATTCATATCTTTGACACGCAATACATGTTAATATAGGAAGTTAAACTTCAAGTGTAAACAGAATTTATTTAATTCTAAGTACTCTGTTATATTTGTATTATGTATGTAAATTGGGGGGCAGATTTGTTCAGTGTCAATGTACTCGACTCTGGACTGCTAGAGCCAGGGTTCAATACTCACTCTCACCCTCGATTTTTTCACGCGGGTGATGAATAAATTTGAATCCTCGTCCCTCGGAGAAGATGTTAAGTTTTCGGTACAGAGCCTCTATGGTATCAGGTACTCATTAAAGATGCCTACTCTAAATACACTTGAGATAGACGGAATTTAGGATATCCATTGTGTGTTATCAAAAAGGGCCAATGTACGACCTATGTGTATTCTCTTGTAGAACTTGCAACCTGAAGAATAACATAACGCGTTCTCGACACAATTTTTTTGTCACAGTAGTAAACATTACATTTAAACTGAAACAGTAATTGAAAACTAGTGAATATTTAATTATACTTTATAACAGTCTATAGATGACTTTGCTCCTGTGCTATTCTTCTCTTTATCGATTACATCGCAACATAAATGTAGGCGATGTTTTCGTTTCAAACACGTAGTGTTCTTCTTCAAGTATATCTACTTGTAATAATAATATAGAAAGGGAAATCTTCTTCCAATATAACAAGGAGATAAACCTGAAGAAATTATTGCATGTGCAAAACGCGCTTTATGGAGTCTTGACTATGGTTGTCAAGTATGAGTAAATACCACATAGCATCTGCCTGGAGAAATAGACTTTTCTTTATCTGACACATTTATAGCGCTTTTTGTTCTAGTAAAGGAGCAAAAGTATGGCTCATTCATGGTTCATCATCTATTAGCCATAGCGAAACACATTACTGAGGGTGCCAAAGGCACGTGTCCTCTAGCCTAGCGCTAACCACATCTAATATTGCTCAACTTAGGTTATCTAGTGGAAACTAGGTGTACTTAACATGGGTATGCCCGTTGGAATACCATAAAATACATAAAAAAAATTAAATTAAAAAAATTTAATTAAGATTTAATATGGATTTAAAAATGTAATTCCACACCATCTAGAGGAGATGATGCGGAATTTTTATTTCTCTTCTAGAGTTGGCGTAAATTTGCGGAAGCAGCATGATAAGGCCATGATGTGGAGGAGTAAGCATTTTATCAGGTTCAAGATGGTCATGGAATGCTCATTACTCCAGTGTCCATTAACATGGCCCAACCCTCCTCTTCAAACGAGCCACCCTCCCTTTTCCATAAAATTCTTTTACGATATGGTTATTAAAACAGTTTATAGGGCAAACCATATTAACTCACGAAATGACACCCATCTGAGGGTGTTAATAAAAAACTAAAGCCTTCCTTTCAAAAAAAAAAAACATCAAAACAAGTAATAAGTAAATTATTGAGCAATTAATATTAGGTGACAAACGACCAAAAACCTCGTTTTCCTGTTTTAGTTTGTTAAACAAATGTCTCCAGAGTCATATAACTTGATTAATTATATGTATATAGGTATGTTTAAAATAAACTGAACATTTTCTCGTAAACAGTGAAATCTCATGTATTTCAGTCTATACGAACTTGAAAACTTCAAAAGTGTTTATACTTGAAAAATGAAACAAACGTTGAAAAAAAATTAATACTAATATTTTCTAATGTAGCAAACAGAAAAACTGGTTTGTTTTATCAACTTTTTAGCTTTTTCCTTGAACTTGGAACACGGTTTTCTAATATCCAGCAAACATAATAAAAATTAAATAACCAATCATTAAAATTCAAAAGCGGAAATAACAATTCTCGTGGTCTTTGATCTGTAAACATATATTTTTCTCTGTGTGTCCTTTTTATGCAACTTGTTTATATATAAACTATATATAACTATGTATATAAACTATACATATAAATATGAGTTGAGGTTTACTTCTCAGCGCTAGTACTTCGTACTCTTCTTCCTGATGACGACGGATGTCAAAATATCGAAGTGAGTTTCTTAAGTGACTTTCTCTGTTTCTTTCCTATTTCTTAAAATGTTTTATATATATATATATATATATATATATATATACATAACGTTCGTCCAGTTAGCTTCAGCTAGTCAAAGGGACTACTTCTGCCCGATGACGATGAAAGTCGAAATATTGCTGTGAGTCTTTTTTCTTTGTGTTTTTATGTTTTTCTCTTTCCTTGGTGAACTATATATATATATATAATTAAAATTTATCAGGACTCAGTCAGTTCTTCAGGTTCAAATTAAACTCTCAATGTCAACGTTTTGATTTTTATTTAAGGTCACAAAACTGGTATACCCAAACTTTGCCATTGTGATTATTTTTTTGTTCTATATGCATTAAATAATGCCGTTATTTCTTTTAACGATTCACCCAATAAATTGTCACTTTTTCTGCTTGAACTTTGAATGTTTTTCTTTGATTTTTTATTTTTTTTTATTGAAGTAAATTCAAAAACAAACCATATAATTAGTTAAATATTGGAGAAAACATCAAATTAAAGGAATTAGGATGAATTATAGAAACAAGGCTAGGAGTGTTGGAGGGTTAATTTTGAAGAAGGGCGAGGCAGTGACTAGTGAAGGGTTGATTAAAAGGCGATTTGTTTGAATTGCACCGTTGGCTAAGCTGTAAGTTGGCGACGGTCTAATCGTCGGCGAAGAGAACAGCGTGTGTTTAGCTGACGCCGTCCCGACCTCCTCCTCTAATTAACTTTTAACTTCCTCCTCTCCTAATTACCTCCCGATCAATAGTCTTTATTTTATACCACTTTATTAGTATTCACTCAATTTTCAAAAATTTTACAACACACCTGCCGTATCAACCAAAAAAGATAATCGGAGGCGTTTTCACTCCTAACCAATTTAATTAATAGATTTATTTTAATATTATCTGTATCATTACATAGTTATAATTAAATTCTATTTAATTACTTTGGCTTGAAATGATACCTGACTAGAAAAACGAATCCCAACTAAAATAAATAAACTAGATTCAGTGAAGTATAAAGAGAGGTCTAAGGACAACAGGAACAAGGGTGATATAAGAAAATTCAAAAAAATTAATTGAACGAACATTATTTGTTTGACTTATAAGTTGCCAGATGCCATGGTGGTAGAGGTGGTTACAGGTGGTTTTAATGGTTCTAAAAGAATATTTTATGGGGAGATCTAAATACAGAAAGGATCTCCTGGATTAGAAGCTTTACTATTTCAAGAAAAGGTCTCCAGTTTGATGCACTGAGACACTGAGATGGATGAAACTTTAATAATGAAACCAGTAAAAATAAATTAACAGTCATGGAGTACCAGGAAACAAAGGAGTCAGAGGAAGGGAATCAGCCTCGGGTGGCACGTGCCAGGACAGCATTTTGAAGCAATAAAAGTAGAAAATAAAATTGAAATAACAAAAAAATCTGAAATTATATAAGAAAATGAGTTTTTAAGGTCATCATGGTTTTTTATGTTTTATGTATGTAATAGTATTTTTAAACGGATTTTTCAACTGTAATTAAAAATAAATTTATTTTAAATTTTTCAAAACTACTTTTTTAAATGGGTTGAAATTTTGTTATATTTCTTTGCGTAGCCAGTCTAATTAACAACTTTTTTTATAAATTCAAAAATAGGTTTTTGTTTTGAAAAATGTTTGTATATGTATACAAGTACTGTAATGAGGTGAAAGTCTGAGAGTAATCAACAGCAGTCTAAAACTAGATCCGTGATTCAAATTTCATGGAAATAAATATTTCGAGGAGTTTCTGGAATCCTCGAATTGAAGGTAAACGAATTATCAATGGCCAGCGTGGTGGAGAGGAGGGGGTACAAAAATAGTTGCTGGCCACTGAATGGAATTCTGGGAAAGGAGTCAGTGAGCCATTTCGAAATGGTTGGGGTAATTGATGACAGAATGAAGACGAATTCATTTAGACTATTGGATTTAGATGAACTCAATTGGCATTCATTATTACTGTTTACATTCATATCACTACCTATCTTATTATGAGCTTCATTCTTTACATAATTTATACATACATTTTTAGCTGGAACTCTATTACTATAGAGCAAAGTTCATCAAACTTTTTTCGACGCGGAACCCTTTCTGGTTCCATTAACTTTGAAACCCCAGATTCTAATGAATTCATACAATCATAATATAAATATTTTCATATGCCTTTTTAAATAGTATGTATGTTGAAAAACAATTAAAAAAGTAATATTACTGCAATGAGTATTTTTCGAATAAAAATTCAAAACTAAGAGATTTTAATTTTCATATTTTCCACAAGTGAATAATAACACATAAAACAGAATTACTAGCAATTTTAACACAGAGTTTATTTTGTAATCATTTTTGGCTTTATAGTTGAGAGTTTGATTCTCAAGTTAGCCCAAGCATTAAGTCTACTTCGGTATTTGGTTTCTATGGGAGTTTAAAGGGAAAATCCAGTTTCACATAAGTAGGTAGTGGGAAATGGCAGCAATGTGTGAAGTGCTACTCTTGCAATAGCAGGAAATTTGGGAATCAAATAGTTCCAAAAACTGACTAGTGATTCATCCTAAATATGAATAAAATTTTGACCACTTCTACTTCTGGGTATATAAAAAGATTTCACACAAACACGTGAAATAACAATCAATGATCAAAACACAAATGAAATGGGAAAACAAGACCAAGATCTTTCAACCGTAACATAGGTCTTCGTCAGAGTCAAAAACCCAAAGTGGTTTGATCATTTATGGGTATATATAAATATAAACATTATTCGGTTTCATGATTCACAAAAATACAAAATAAATCAATATCTACAAAAAAAAAATGAGAAATATGTTTTTACTAAATGTTTTTCGCGGAACCCACTTTGGGAACCTCTGCTATAGAGAATTTCACTGTATGGAACCTGATAATAGTTTAAACTTTCACATATGTAACAAGGTGTTGTAATATGCGGCTTTAGCAAAGATATGTTAGATGTCTGAGTGCCTCAGCTCGATATCAATTACTATTTCATCATTTTGATTAATTCCCGATCTTATCTGAGATCGACTGTTGGCCAAATTGGCTCCCTCCTCGGCAAGCGTACAATCAGTTCTTCTCAATTTACTCTGTACATACAGAGGTGAACCAATTACCATTAAACTTACAAGATTAGTTTGCATCATATCTACTTCAACTTATAGAAATAACTGCTATTTTGTTATTAGATATTCTGACAAGTTTTCACTTATGAGAACAATTCTTAACACCAAGGACCACTTTAAACGACTGTATTCACATCTCCTAATCTGGTATTACTTGTGTAATATTAGATAAATGCCTATCAACAACTGCAACTTTTAAAAATTTTTGCATTACTTTTATTTTTTCCTTATTGGTTAAGTTATATTCTGCTATACAATCTAAATATTCGACTTTTAAATCAATTGTTTCTGTAAATTTGTCGTCGTTAATAACTATCCTGCTTCATCGTCAATTTCATTCTTATAATCAGTCAGACATTCATATTTTTCCCTTTTGGCTAATTATTATTTCTTCTAAATACAGTTCATTGAAAAAAAAAATGTTCTTCATCTGAATATGACAAGTTATAAACATAATGTCAACACAATGCGAATCCTTTGTTTAAAGATTTAACAAGATTTAATAATAACATACATAAATAACATTATAACCGATAATAAAATAAAATCCAACAAAACAAGGGAAATAAAATAATAAAAAAAAAGAATCTGGAACCATAACAGAAAAAAAAAATTAAAAAATTAACTAATGATTCTAGGATTGAAGCCTGGAGCTAATTTCTCCCAATGACCACTGATATGTGCTTTTTCAGAGGCCCTCAAGGTGACGATGGTGTTAGAATCGGGTATCTAATTAAGAATTTATACACGGAAACAGTTAGTGTTTGTGATTGTTTAGGATAACAAACTTACTGACTTGAGTCAATTGAAACTAGATACGTTACAGTTAAAACAAAAAAGAAACGGTTCACGAAGACAACACGTGAAATTTCACAGAATGGACATATAGAAGGAACTAATACAATTTACTTCTATATTTCAACTCTTGTCGTCATCAGAGGATAGAACACAATCAGATATCAGGCATAGAGTGACACAGAAAGTTCACCAGCTGATCAGTGCTATTGCCAAACTAGAAGAGAAACTTGGAATATCAAGGGAAAGAAGCTATAACAAGAGATAATAATACATATAAGAAATTAAACAAAACGGCAAAATGGTAAAAAATAAATAAAGAATAATAAAAAGAAATCTACCAGTTTTGTTGTCGATAGAACTGTCAATGTATATAAGAATTGAAGCCATGTATTTGGTTAAGTAGTTGAACATGAAAAGAGTATTTAAAACTAAGACCGTGGAGATGGATAGTAACCGACGGAGCCCCTATGACAATTCTTGTGTAGACTCAGCGTATTTTAAGTCAATCTAGCATATAGCATACAAGGTGTCATATGTAATGCATTAGTCGATAGAAACAGTTGCTGGAATTGATATAGGTAGTATTGGTATAGATGGGATAGGACTTGTTGTAAGGAAAAGAAGAGTGGGAAGAACAGAGTTAATAATAGGATACTTTTGACAGCTGCGATGACAACTGTAATCATTTCATTCCCCTGTCGGGATTAGGAGGCTTGTGAAAGAAATGGGAAAACGTTCTCTTCAAGTTGGGAGGTTTTTGATAAGAAATACAGGGAGGCTGATTAAAGACTGAAAGATAGAAGAAATCATAAAAAAAAAACCTGTCTGTGAACACCAGGGGATAGATTGTAATGAAACGGAAGAATTATTTCGATCCTTTCTGACAATAAACCACTGAGGAGTCATATAAATGCACAAATATCAGACCAAACCACAATGTGAAATGGGACACACAGATCTTAGTCTTGTTTTCCCATTTCATATTGTGGTTTGATTATTGATTGTTATTTCAAGTGTTTATGTAAAATCTTTTTATGCACAAATATATATAAAAAAAAAACTTTAATGCTAAAAATGCAGAAAGAAGACAAACACTGACAAGTCTCAATAATATTTACACTTACTCTTCTTCAGAAGAAATAAACAATAAAGAAGCATGAAGAAAAGAAGTCGTTCACTGATTGTTACAGATTTTTTAATTTACTGCTATGTGCCTCAACTTTTGTGTCACACCATGGAAGTTAGTTACATAACATTACTGATAGGGGCGTAGTAACGTGGTTATATGTTCGCTTCTGGACTCGTAGATCCGGGGTTCAATACCCAATCTGACCCTGATTTATTCATGAATAAATGAGCACGTCATTTCTCGGAGAGGACGTTAAACAGTCGGTCTCAAGCCTGTAAAATGTCAGGTACACGTTGAAGATCCCTCCTCTAAGTACTTGATATAAACAAAATTTAGGTCTCCCAATTTGGCATGTCCATTGTGTGGTATCACAAAGCCCAATGTTTGGTCTATGTGTGTTCTCTTGTGGGACTGCCACTGCAACCTTACCTAACCTAGCCTAACGTTACATACTATTTATATAGTTATGAATTAACGTAATATTTGCAAATTGTAAATAACATTGGGAATAAACAAAAAATAACGTTGTTTTTTTTTTGTTTACTTGAGCTTTCTATACTTATCGCAATATATATTCTTCAAAGATTTTAACATATTCCAATAACAAATGTGGAATGGGCTTGAAAGATAGAGTGTCTTTAACAAAATATCTGTTAAAAAAATTCTACATTTTATTAGTGCAAGAGCCACAAAGAAATTTAAAATATTTTATTTGTTAGGTGTTGATTTGCCAAATTTGGCATTTGAATAATATTTAAAGGATATGAACATTGCTAAAGCTTTTAGGGAACATATTAAGCGAACTCGAGGGAGAGCTTACACTGCTTGATTCAGTTGGCTCGAGCCAGTAAGTTTGTTATCCTAAACAATCACACAAGTGTGCTTCATTACCCTGCCATGTAGCGCTCTCGCGAAGGGATTCAACTTTAATCGCTTCTCCAAAGTTTAACACTGAGGGTTGTGTTGTAAACAATGCAGCCTATTAGCGTGAAAAGCACTGAGATAGCCTTTTAACTCCTCATTATTTAAATTAGAATACACATCAAACAGAAGTAACTTTCTTTTAAAAGTTTATATTATTTTTTATACTTTACTATGATTCAAGAATAGTAAACACATTTTTAGTAATCAAGTAAACAAGAATAGTAATTTTTTACATTTTAAAAGATTTATACGTTTTGTGGTTCTTTGAGTCCATGATTAGCTGTTTTTTATTACGTATGTGTGTTGTGTGTGTGTGTGTGTGTGTGTGTGTGTGTGTGTGTGTGTGTGTGTGTGTGTTTGTGTGTGTGTGTGTGTGTGTGTGTGTGTGTGTGTGTGTGTGTGTGTGTGTGTGTTTGTGTGTGCGTTTGTGTATATGTGTGTGTGTGAGATGTGTTTATGTTATGTGTGTGTGCTGATATTCTTCTTCTTCTCCTCCCCCCCTCACCCCCCTCCTCATCACCCCTCTCCCCCCTCCACCTCTTATACATTCATACAAGACATTCTCTTATACGTAAAATTTTACTTTTTGAAGAGGGGTAGCCTATTAAGCCTTCTTCACTAATCACAAAACAATTTTATCAACAATTTATCAAATTTTTATACAGTTTTGAAATTTAAAAAAATTTTCATCGAAAGACATTTCATGTACATATTATCTGAAGAAGGTTTATATTATTATTATTCTACTACCTTGAATTAAAACACGACAAAATTTTAATATCACGAAAAATGATTGTATTATTATAATGTAAAATTAATAATTATTGTACAAAATGTGTACTTAATGCATGTAACACAATTTGGAACATCTTAATAAAATTTAAAAAGAAAAAAAAACGGTAATCTGTAACTTTAGCATCAAGAAAAGCTTTCTTTTTTGTAAAATGTTGCACGCTATGAAAGTTAGACTGAATATTTAATATTAAAGACAGTTATTTTCTGAATTAAACAAATGTTGGCTTTAAAGAGGTGAAAGTTATTTGCTGGAGGCAGTGCAGTCTTAGCCGACTTCCCAACACCTACCGGCTGGCCGCCTCTCCAAACCCTACTGCATTTCTCTTGCAAACTTTCTAATCCATGTACTCGACAAATATAATTTAAGAAAAAAAGGGCGTCTTTTGTTTTTATTTATGAAGCTATAATCAGTCTTACAAGTAGAGTAAGAACATACTTATGTATCATAGGGTGGGGTCGTACAGTCCTTTTTAAAAGATTATTTTTATGTGAATATATTCATAGGGTTCTATAACTACTTCCAATCAACAATATTTACTACCGTATTGATAATAATTACAAACCCGATTCTGAGAGCAGATCTTTGATGTTATCCAATAATTACTGTTTTCTACCGGTACTACACTTATAGGCTTTTTGTCTTTACTACTGGTCTAATACACATTTGTTATTTTGCACCCTAGTTACGGGTAAGCCTAATTACAGGATTGTTTCTATAACGAAAGTCCTAAATTTTACTTTACGCCAGTTTATTAGAGTTGGGATCTTTCGCAGTACCACTAGAACAGCGTTAATTATCTCAGACGGAAAATATTAAAAAGTTTTCCACCTTCCACAGTTCAAATTTAATTTCAAGACAAAGATTGAATCTCTAAAATTTCTTTACTCGAGGAATTTGCACTAACTGTTAAAACATATATGGCTCCAGGCAACAAATTTATTAAACTTGTTAGTCTTATATCTTAGTCAGTAACAATCATAAATTATAATTCTACCTATACTAGGGGACCAGGGTAGCCCAGTGGCAACGTGCTCACCTCTGGTAGATTCAGGGTTCAACACCTACTCTGGCTCTCGATTTATTCATGCGGCAGGTGAAGAAATCTCAGCCGTCGTCCCTCGTAGATGCCGTTAAGCCGTAGGTCCCGAGCCAGTACGATATCAGGTACTCATTAAAGATCCATAATCTAAATATACTTGAGTTAAACAAAATTTAAAATAGTTGTATTTTAGCATGTTTTACTAATTTATATAAACTATTCTTTATAGTGCAATTTACAATAAACCAGTTTTAGACCTTGAGTGTCCTATAGGTTAATATAAGAAGAAATCTACGTAAAGGTAATATGTCGGTGCAAAACTGTATTTGTACTTTCAAAAGATTTTGAAAGAAAATATTGATGGAAAAGTCTTTTTTTATTTTTGAATAATTCATTTACCCTAAAATATTTACAACTTTGTTGAGGCTAAAATATTCAGCTACACTAAAAACCAGATGTTAAGTATGTATATCATTGTTTGGAGTTTTTTTCTAAAATTAATGTCATCTTAATGTTTGCAAAAATTAAGACTAAACTTGAAAGCTATGTAACAGTTACCTGGGCCTCAAATGTTTTTCTGTGAGAGATTTTCTGGTAGGATTTGGGGTTAAACCAAAATTTGCACTTGTTTTCTACAAAATTACTATTACTGCTGTTATAAAAACAATTGTGTTATATATTCGATCTCGCGAAAACTTGTAGAACTGTCGATCCATATGAGCTTAGTGGTTAACACCTATCTTTTTCAAAACGTTTTCGTGTGGTGCGCGATGGGTTGGGTGGTGTTCCTGGGTCGGTATCCGCAGGCGGAAGGCCCGCCCGATATCGGGCTCTGACCAGAAAGGTTTCCCGTCCCTTCGACTTTGAACGGCTAGCGTCTGTCTTTTTAAAAACTTCTTTATCGCTGTGGTTACAGAACAACGGCTTTGTCTGCTCTTTTAGGGTGATATGTTCTTAAGCAGACTACCGCGGATGGAAAGCCCACTTAGTTGTTCGACTGTTTGATCAAATTTGGCGACCTTGTGTTGCTAATGCACGCTTTCCCCTTCTTCTGATACGTTTTTCTTCTATCTTTTAGACCTTAGGCAGAACATTTGTTCTAATTTAGTCTAAAAAGCAAATTCTAATTGAATTTAAATTTGTAAAGAAAACGGTAAATTTCAAATGAACGTTTTAAATATACATGTTGAACATCTAACCATACTTTGTCTTCTTAACTACTAATTGCCTCCTTAGGCGAGCTGAATTTAACATCATATTAACACATGATCAGAAACCTATGAACACACTGCACGAATATGCGAGCATTCGCCTTTCGCAGGTCAAGATTTTTAACAAAACCTTTAGAATTGAGATACTTCTCTAAGAAAAATCATGAAAATCATTAAAGAACTTAAAATTTAAAGTTAATTTTAGAAACCGCAAAAAAAATACAATGAAGCAAATATATAGGCGGTGTGCACAAGACCCATGACACACAATAATAGCCTGTCAGAGTGTCCTAGAACAATGATTTTAAGTTTCTTATAAGTGATAAAATATATATATTTACAATAAAAGAAAGCTATTCACTAAAGTCATTTCCTTTGTGTTTGATATTACACCTACTCAACAGTCACATTAAAATATAAATAAAACCAATCCAGTATTTACAAGCTTGATACTCTAAAGGTTTCTTTAGAGTAAAGTTGAAAGCAGGCCTCCAGAATTTATAATGTCTATCTACCAGTTATTCTTGAAATTTCGCGCTTGAAACTAATTTAAAAATCAACAGTGCTACAGTCTACAGTCACCATAGGATTCCCTTGAAAAAAATTTGGTGTAGCCATATCTCTGTTAAAATAATTGTGGAGTCGATTAAGAAATGTAAAATATATATAAATTTGTTTTAATACAAATTCGTACAATAGTACTATAGATAGTTTCCACTCACTTTGTAATCTGATAAGGCTCTCCAAAGATTGTTTTTAGGAAAATTGTTCATTAGTTTTATCCATAATTATTCATCTTTCAAGGTGGCTTTTAAATATCACAGGTAGAATACTTTGGTTTCTGGTTCAAATTGGGCCTAGTTTATTTGTCGCATGATGAATGATTTATAGCAAGAAATTGTCTCCATATGATGTTCCAAGGAACTTGTGGAAGGGAGCTAGGAATGATTGTTCAATTACTTTACCGTAAGAACGAATGGGTTTTCAACGATGTTTATGAGTTTTCTCTTCTCGCTTCGTCTGTTAGCCTGTTACAAGATGGCGTTATGGTTTTTCTTAAAATGATATAGAAATCATCACGAGTCCTGCTATCTGACGACCAAAGATGTGACAACCTTAAGTGTTCATATATCTGTACCTTGCTTTGCTGACGATTTCTAACATCCATCTACCAGTCATCCTTTTAAATCTCGCTTTTTGAAACTCATTTAAAAATCAACAATGCTATAGACCAGTGTTTCCCAAACTTTTTCAAGTGACCGCCCCCTTGGGTCCATAAACCTATAACTCAACACTCTTGAATAATAATCAGATTCCTAGACTAAATAACCAAATGAGTAACATTTTAATAATTCAATTAAAATAATAACTAATCGAATATTTATCCAATCGAATCAAATCCAATAGATGTATTGTTTCATAGCATATTTATGCAAAAGAATTAATATACAATAAAAGAAACTTAGGTGAGAAGATACTTTTAACATAAAAAAGAATTATCAAAACAAATAATTTTAAGAAAACGTTTCCTAGAAGTTCGCATGTCGTGTTTTCATTTAAATTTGGAAATTATATTGCATGAAAATTTCAATTTATGGAAATAGAATCCCGCTCCTTTTTGCATAACCACCCCCCGATTTCAATGCACCGCCCCCAGGGGGGCGGTACCGCCCACTTTGGGAAACACTGCTATAGACGATAAACACCTATGGAACAGATTGAGTGCAGATCTCTGTTAAATGAATTGTGAAGTGATATCATTCAATGATAAATCATATATTATATCAAATTTAAATAAATATTTGCACAACCTCGAAATGCTAAAAAGTATTGAAAAATAAAAATTAACTTTATAAGTAAACTGATTTCTTTATCACCGATTAATAATTATTAAAAATATTAATCAGTGCTCTATATAGACTAATAATGGTAGAAGCACTAAACATATTTACGAGTACACACAAAACAGTTTAGAAAATCATGATTAACGAACAAACCACCAACAACTCGGCAGACGACTTATAAATAATCATAACCTGTTTATATGGTTTTGTGATTTGAATAACTGTAAGAGAAATAGTCAGAGTTGAGGGATTTCATTTGTAAGAAACCTATCTAAAGCTTTACGAAGAATAATACTTCGTAAAAATAAAAATGTAAATATTTTTTTCCATGTTTTTCATTTTTTCTGTTTAAAATTATATTACGTCTTCACCCAAAAGTTTTGAATACACAACTACCAAAGCACTCACACACAAACGTCATCAAACCAATTTTAATAATGCACTATTAGGACTTTAAAACGTCATAATCCATTAAAATCAGGAAATGAATTTTTTTATATGATAGAATACTGATTACTGTTAAATATAATATAGTGGGAATAATATTAATAAATTTGCTAAACTGTTAGATGAAATGAAGTAGATTTTATTCGATTTAATTAATTTTAAAAAAGAAAAAAAATCCTGATTAATCAGGGTTTCTATTTTTATATTACAGTAATCTACTACTAGTGGAAAAATCCTGTATAACTTTTTAAATATGTTTTAATGTAAAAACTATTAATTGTATTTGAGTGAATTACTAATACATGTCTGTGGATATAAGATCTAAAGAAATAGGGAAGTGGGTCGAGGAGGCTAGGGGACTTACGGTACCCAGTACCCCATAGGCTCTTTCATCATTTCAATGGCTGCCGGCTTTGCAGTATACTAATGATTAAAGAGTACCGTTAGCAAAGCCGACCTGCTTCTTAAGTCTCTATTTATAGATCAGCTCCAGATGTAGACCGCTTAATTATCTCTCTTTTTTTTGTTGCGAGGGTTGGGGGCAAACTTTAACTAACAAAATGGTTAAGTGAAAGCGAGAGATGTTTGTGTCTTGTGATGAACTTCACCATGATTTGAAGATATAACTTGCTGATGATGGATATGCAAATGAAACTGTCATATTGTATATTAAATGCAATCCTTGTGAATTTCACCATGATTTTCTGATGAAGAATATGCAAATGAAGCTGTCACATTGTCAACCATAGCGAATTTCATCATGATTTGCTGATGATGGATATGCAAATGAAGCTGTCATGTTGTAACCTAAAAGCAATCATTGTGAATTTCATCAAAATTTGCTGATGATGAATATCCAAATGAAGCTGTCATATTGTAACCTAAATGCAATTCTTGTGAATGATACAACTTATTTATGTTTATTAAGTTTATGGAAATGTAGTGTAGAGGTTAGCGTGCTTTCCATTAGTTCTGAAGGCTGTGAGTACAATATAGTATGACCTACATTACTTGATATGACTTTTGTTTCTCCATCCCTTGGAAAAGACCCGAAGTCGTTGTTCCAGATCCTTCATTGTACAATATCACGCACTTGTTGATAATAAAAACATTCCTGAGTGCCTTCATTAATTCGAACAAGGTATGACTTGGGACTTCATATATAGAATTAAGCATGGTGATATATGAAAATAGACTATTATCCTACTCCTGCTCAATGACTCTCCACTCGACTGATATCCTACTACGGTATTTTCAAATGATATTTATTAATTTATTTAACAATATAAATGTAGATTGTACTAAATATATTTCTGTGTATTTATTCATGATGGTAAAATATTTTTTTAATTATTAAACTACACACTATATAAACGTTTTTAATATAAACACTTTTTCTTCTTCTTTGAATTTGGTCAGGATTAATATACGGAATCACCTTTTCGCCAACGTTTCGTCTTTATTTTAAGACATCCTTAGTGCTATAAACTAACAAAAAAACAATGGACATTTGTCATATCTACTTTACAATGGACAAATGTCCATTGTTTTTTGTTAGTTTATATCCCTGAAGGTGTCTTAAAATAAAGACGAAACGTTGGCTAAAAGTGATTCCGTATATTAACCCTGACCAAATTCCAAGAAGAAGAAAAAGTGTTTATAAGTAATTAGTGGTCAAGAAAACAATACCTTATTGTTTTATATATATACATTTCGTTCTAGTTTATTAGATTTTATAGAACACGACGCGTTTCAAACACTTAGTATTCATCCTCAGGTTAGATCTGGCTTAGCAAGGAGATGTGGAGTTTTCAAGGAATTACATGAAACTCGACATGATCTACTTGTACAGAGGATATATGCGTGTTCTATGACTCCTTGAACAGTCCACATCTGTTTGGACAAGTTACATTCTCTACAGATATTATTTGTGGATTGGTCCACTTGACCAAAATATATCCCTACATACTCGTGTGATCTAGTCAAGTCACTACCGTCAATTGTAATTACAATTCTATCTAATAAACAAGTTACATAATTAGTTATTAAACATAAATATTGAATCGAGTGATAATATAATTTTAAATTTTATAAAAATTAAAAATGTTTACAATATTCTTTTGGTAAGGTACTAAAAAAATTGAATTTATCAGTAAAACAGAGCTGTGGTTCATTGTTAAAAAAACTTTTTAAATCATTGAAAAAAAAAAGTCACTCTTTATTCAAAAACTGACAATAATTTTGTGAAAAAAGCATTAAGTTGAAAAAACTGTTTGACGAAGACTAATCGGAAGTTTGATGGGAAAAAAAAGAACAATGTTTAAAGAAAGTAAGTGAAATGGATTGAATTAGAACTTTAGCTGAAATCGCAAAACCATTTCCTTTTCTCTTTTATCGATAGATGTTTATATTCTCTGTACATTCCTGTAATAAATTCACATTGCCAAAGAAATATAACTAAAATACACAGCAGATCAAAGCACTTATTAAGATCGATATTTCAAACAACATTCGTGGTCAGGAGAAGATGTGAAGAGGAGAGATGTTATAAGATAATCTTAAAATATTAAAAGATAAGCCTTTTTTTTAATCCTAGGGGGGAGTAGCCTGGTAGTAATGAAAGTATTAATTAAGGACTGTTACCAAAATTTACATATATATGTATAATTTCAAATTTAATCAGTAATGGGGTCAGAGATTAAAGTTCAAATTAAACTTCCAAACCCCTTATTTAAAATGCCTTGTTTCATTTAAAACCTTTTCATAGGCTTACAATTCAAAATAATAATAATGATATAGTAAAGTTTATTTTTTTTACATTACGTATCAAAAAACGCAAAGTTAATATGTTATACATATATATGTTTAACATGTATAAATAGGATGGACTAAAAGTTGACATAATTTAAAAAGTATGAAATTATGCCATTGAAAAACAATGACCACTTACATTATAAGTTGAACAAAATGACCGTAAGGGCTGACGTTTTGACCCGCGAGGGGATCGGTATCACTCTCTCTCTCTCTCTCACTCTCTCTCTCACTCTCTCTCTCACTCTCTCGCTCTCTCTCACTCTCTCTCTCTCACTCTCTCTCACTCTCTCTCACTCACTCTCTCTCTCTCACTCACTCTCTCTCTCACTCTCTCTCTCTCACTCACTCTCTCTCTCTCTCTCTCTCTCTCTCTCTCTCTCTCTCTCTCTCTCTCTCTCTCTCTCTCTCTCTCTCTCTCACCATATTACAAGTTTAAATGATTAAGGTCAGTACTGGAGTTTTAACCACTGTCAATGATTGAAAAGAACGTTACACCAACAAAAAAAGATTATTGACACCAACCAAGAAACGATTACTACAAAATAATAATACATTACATTAACAAATCTATTCAACAATACAACAATTTGAATTAACTTTATTCCTTTAAAGGCAACCTTAAGATTATTACCGTGATGCACTCAATCTAGATGGCTACCACGTGCTTATACCACCAAACTTACTACAATTCGCTTTTCTTACTGAATTGTATATTGATTAAAATATAATTAACCCTTTTTCAAGCTGATTCTTAATTTTTCACATAGTATTATTAAGAATTGTATGTTTCAAAATCTAATAAGGTTTTTACAAAGTGATATTCTGCTTTTTATACTATATATTAAAAAGACATGTATAAAGAACAAATATATATTGGACTGTCGGAGATTTGTATAATTGGTTATTTAACGAAGAATTTGTTTTTGCGAAAATAGCGATGATTGGTTGAAGGGAAGGATAATAAAGATGTAATGGAGTGTCGATTGGAAGCTCATCAGTGGAGCAGGCAGACCGAATGCCAAGTGCCTCTCGCAGACACCCTCTCGGCACAGTCTCAGTAACCACTTCACCCTTCCATTATCACAGACTTTCATAAACTAGAACTCCTCTAACCAATCATATTTTAATGACTTGACGATTGTTCTAAACTTTCAAAAGAAGTTTATAGCACCCAATGAATGACTAATTGAAACTCCCTTTTGCATTACATCTATTGAATCTCAACCCTATCATGAATTTAATAATACATGCTTTTATGTGAATATAAATTGTATATGGTTTAGTTTGTTCTTTCAGTTATCTTCAAACAACAATTAATAAACTTTTATTGCAGAATCAGAAAGATATAAAGTAGAAATTAAATGCACTTACTGTTCCAATTACAGTAATCCCTCGTTAATTCGCGGTTCAGTTTTCGCGGGTTCAGTTTTTCCCTGGGTCCTGAAATGTTCAATTAAAAATTAAAAAATATGAAAAAATATTCAACTGTAATCGCAGTAAAAAATAAAAATATACAACTCGTAATGAAAAAAGTACAGTAGTTAGTATTAGAGAAGAAAATATACAGGATTCTTCTTGTATGTTCGAGAAAGATATCAAACAACCAGTGACTTACTGGGCCAAAATATATTCTACAGTATTAAATTAAAGGCTAATAAAAGCTATTAGAAAATATTCAATAAAGACTAAAAATTAATGAAAAATATTAAAACATAATCGATTGTAACAAGAAAATAATAAAAATACCAAAAAATAGAAGTTGAAATTAATAAAAAAATAACCAAAGATGTTTCCTCTGATTTGATTTGAATTCATATCGCTCTACTTCCAGACCACCACGATCTTGTGAATCTACGCACTATACATTAGTCTTTATTCAGAATTATTTCTTATTTTTTTTCTTTTTCTTTTTCATTTTTATTTACAACGCAGTACAGTAGTCAGTAAGGTCAGGGTTCTCTCTCTGTTGGAAAGGTCGTTGTTTGAGCTTTAGAGGCTTTTAAAAAGGCGCGTCCATATTTCACGAATTTTCACTTTTCGCAGGTGTCTTCGGTCCCCATGATCCGCGAAAATTGAGAGATTACTCTATAGCAAAAGTACTATAGCATTAGTTTAGAAAAAGTTATTGTTATTGTATTTTTTTTTATTTATTATTATATTACAACTACCCTTAGAAGAGTAATAAGTACATAACATAGTACATACAAAATACATACTACATACTACATACTGTGCATAATACATACTACATAAATAAATGAAAAAGTTTTTGTTAAAGATTCGTACTCTAACAAACTTGAGTGAATCAGAATTTAGAATTGACCAGATAATGTGGTCCACCCATTACTAAAATGGGTGGCAAATAATAAATGAGTCACACTTTCGGCCCTTAGAACAGCACTAAAAGCCTATAAGTGAAGGCATTAGAAAAGCAAAAACAAAAACTTAGAAAAGATTTGACAAAACCTGAAGCGAAATGCTGACAAGTGAATTTAAAAAACTGGAAAGTATTTTGTCTTCAACACTGATGTCGCCGTTGGAGCATGTACAAATACTGTAACACACCTGTAATCTCTTGCCAAAATTTATTGGTAACACTAATGTGACAACGTTTGATCAGGCAATGTGAAACATTGTTCTTATTCAGCTTACAAACTGATGAGAATTTTGCGGAAGAAGCGTTTTTTATTATTGCAATATCTCCGTAATAGTGATATTGCTCCTGTTTGCATTATATCTAACAGATATAAAGTAAAATTCATTTATTTTAAAAATATTTTAGCTTAAACTTTTTTATAATTTCAAAACTCATTTACCTATATTTTATAAATACAAATTATAACATATCATTTAACTTGTTTGCTGCGTGGATAAAGATGGTAGCAGCCATCTTTTTTGATGACAGAAGAGGTATAATATTCAAACAACATTTTGTTTTGGAGTTTTGTTTATATTTGACCTGGCTAGGAAGATGAATAATTTGAAATGCCTGTTTTCTAGAGGGTCAGATGATCAAATCACCTGCTTACAATAGTGGTACCATCACAGCAACTGAACATTGTTGATCATGAGTTTAAACAATGGACAGCTAATTAATCATTGTGGTGGTAGATACAGTTCATATTCAAGCAGTTTATGGTAAATTATCTTATAAATTGTTTAAATTAAAGTATTGAATTCAAAATGAATATGTTTTGATACATTTACTGTTCTATCGGGGAATAATTGCATATGGCCCTCTGAAGAAAGGAGGTTTGAAATTTAATCGGCCATTTTCACTGTAGTTTCATGTTGAAAAATGAAGCTATGATTGATACTCCCCTCTCGGAATCCTGGCAGCTGGTAGTTCACTTTGAGTGCTAACAGACCGCAGTTGCTTAATCGAAACAATTGGACTAAGGGTGGATTAGGCTGATGGACTATTGAAATGTCATGGGCTTTTATCATGTAATCTGTTCAAAGATGCCTCATTGTGAATGACCAATGATCGATCTTACATTGATCTGGGGAACAATTCCATTGGTCTCGAAAAGCTGACAGAATGCAATAACTACGGAATTACGTAGTTTCCTCAAGGCGAAATTGCAATGATAGCAGTTAGCCATTTTAAAACTGTTTAAAACATAGTAATCCACAACATAGAGGTCACTATAACGTAATCACACAATCGAGTGTGAGTCACACAATAGAAATTACTACTCCATAATCTTCATGAACAAGAGTACTACCCGTGGTCGGCACAATGGAGAATACTACACTGCGATCTACACTATAATCTATGCTGCGTATAAAGTTACTTAACTTTTATGATTATAATAGAAATTAAAAATCTATGCCAATGGTAGGCAAATGCGGCTCATCTTTTCAGTTTTTGAGTTTTTTTAAGGATTTAAATAAATAAAAAAGTAAACAGTGGCTTTTTTTACACTTTTCTCAAACTCGTTTTCATTATTATTAAAAAATTACTATCTCTGGTAGTTTACAATAAAAATGTCAAACTGACTTCTGACTGAAAACATAAACGTCAGCCAAAATTGATGTAGCAACAAAAAAAAAAAAGGAATGTATAAAATATATTTTTACAAATATTATTTCCTGGTTCTTTTTTGATATAGTTTTAATGAGTTATTTTAGGGTAGTTTTGAGTTATCAAGGCTGATATAGAAGGTTCAAAAAACGGTCACTAGGGCAGCAAACTAACTGATTTGAAGACAAACCGTTATGTAGTTGCTTCCTTACAATAAAAAAAATACCAAGGTATTTATGTATATTAATTAAATAATACAATATAATTACTTTTCATGCTATTGTAATTAAATTCTGTATTGAGAGGTAAAATGGATAAACAAACAAAAGTTTCCACACAAATGAAATTTTATTCAACAAACAACAACGCGTTTCAAACACTTTGTCTTCCTGATGATGAACACGAAGTGTTCGAAACGCGTTGTTGTTTATTGAATAGAACTTCATTTGTGTGGAGACTTTTGTTTGTTTATGCATTTTACCTCAGAATGAGTAAATACCACACAATTACGGATTGCACAACTAATGTTAAGAATCAATACTTAATTCTGTATTGATGTAGCCCTGAAGATGTCTACAAATATGGACGAAATGTTGGCTTAAAGTTGTTGTAATTTTGAAGCTAGACCAAACCTCGATAAAATAGAAAAACAGTGCAAAATATATTTTTAAAACTCAATTATTAATTCAGGAGGTATACAAGCATTTCTTGGGTGGTATTTGCTCATCATAGAATAAGGGAAGAAACACTAAGTCTCCACACTAAAGATTTGATCAAAAGTCGACGCGTTTCAACACTTATTGTTCATCGTCAGATTACATCTGCTTCAGTAAGTTGGTGTTGAGCGCTCAAGGATTCAAAGGACACTTGACTTCTTCAGACACACTTCCTCAGGAGGCGCCAACGACGTTGGATAAGATCTTTGTCTGGAGACTTGGTGTTTTTCCCCTTATCCTAATCATCAATTATTAATATATTTTAAACAGTTTTTACTTAAAATGAAATAACCTAAAGTGAATTTAATTATACGTAGATAGAGATAAGAACTATATTTGAAAATCAGCAGTGTGACTATCATAAAGAGTAAAAAGCATACAAAATATTTTAATCATATTGAATAGTTTATAATATTAGTTCTTATTAGAATATTGGAATATTAGAATTAGACAGAATTAGAATATTAGTTCTTATTTATTTTAATATACTAGTATCCCTAGAACTGCCCCTTAATATTCATTTGTTATTTGTGACAGAATGAATATTTACATAGTTATATCATTCAAGAAAGCCGAATGTTTATGACCATGATCTTGCAACCATCTAAAATATCTGGACAAATGTTAATGAGGTAATTTTTTTCCTTTTATTTATTGACATAACTTATTAACATCGACAGTTTTCTAGTTTTTTATTAATGCGTCGCAATTGCTTTTCTATATTAGAATTAGTAATAATACCGTCCGTCATACCTCGTAAAGTCTCAGAAAATCTCGACCGGTTTCGGGTCTGTCTGGATGCCATCTTCAAGAGCCGAAGAGAATCTTGAAGACGGGATCCAGACAGACCCGAAACCGGTCGAGATTTTCTGAGACTTTACGAGGTATGACGGACAGTATTATTACTAATTCTAATATTACTAACCTCAGTGGAACTAACCCATTAACTATATTTGCTTTTCTATAGTTATATATTTAGGGATGGTTATTCATACGGTGTACGGACTGAACTGGCTGCTGCGAACTCCTCAGCACTATAAGGAACGGTCTTTAGTGTGCCAAGGTCCTGCTCTTTTCACTTCCCCATTCACCTATGTTATTCTTATAAACAAATACTTCATTTCAGTTGTGGTTTTTTATTATTTTCTATAATAGCTAAACAAAATAAGCTTTTGTTCAGGTTGTTTTACTTGCTCACAACTCAACTTATAATGGAATATTATATGAATCATTCAACCTAGAGTACCCCTAAAACTTTTAGTTATGACTTCAAATTTAAAACTTCTGATAAATTATTCCATTATCCAGAACACTAATAATTTTTTTACATTAATCATTATTACTTGGATAGATGCTTTTATCACTTACAAACAAACATCAGTTACGTTTTACACATTAGATGTATTAAAGATGTGTTTTAAATTAAATGTCTTTGTGTTTTACTTTTTAACTGAAATAAAAATCTTCAAATCTTACTATCTCTACTCTGAAGAATGAAGTCAGGCATCTTTACCCCTTACGATGGTGATGGCTAATTTTGTTTATCATGGAACTCCTTTCCTTTTCTTAATAGTCTCAAAAGACAGTTTTCAGTAGCTTTTCTTTATATATGTGGAGGAACAGGATCATTCTCTTAACTTTATATTTTCAATATTAGAAATACGGAATACGGTTATAGGAATACGGTTCATAGTTCCATTCTCTAAAATTTCCAGCCACTAACATATTAATAACAAAATTATTATTTTTGAGTACATATTTAAAGACAAAAAAGTTGTTATATCTTAATTAATAAGTAACCTTATTGACTTAATTTTATGTTAATTGACTGAAACCTTCTCAGGGTCAACCTGAATGAATATTTTCATCAGCTCTGAAAATTCCTTCAGAACTAATGAACAGTTTGGGATTTCATAGGGAAGGAATTTTACTATGTATTTCTAGCGACCTACAGACTATTTTGTTTGTATACAGAGTTTTTTTTATATATAAATTTTGTTTATGTTTTTCTTTTTTTAAAAAACTTAAGTTTAAATTAATATTTCTTATAAATTAAAGTTAGCCAAAAGATCTAATAAGAATGTTTTTTTTTTGTTTTTTTTTAATCACGATTCTAAATCTTCTCTGCCTCACGCAGTTCACAGCACTTCGTACAATCAAATATAGTTGATTGAAATATCTTCAGACAGTTGTTTATCGTAAGGAGATAACCTCGCTACTATTAATCTATCCATTACTTTAATTAAGAGTAACGACCTCTCCCACATCACAGAAAACAATTAAATTCCTTTTATTTATAGCTCTTCAGAAAAAAATTTAAATAAAGAAAAAAAAATAACTATGCGTGATTTATTACCGTCTACCATGTTTCAACTTTTATTTTTCTTTAAAAACATGAGGTTTCCAATTAGAATTGAAAATATTTGTAGTTTTTGTTTTGATTATTTATTATTCTATACTAGTTTTCTGAGAAACAAAATACATGCGCTGCATTCCGTGAAACACTAAAACTATACTGTGAACACAGTAAAATAAAATTAAATAGAAATATAATATTAATTTAAGTTAGAATATAAACGGAGGTGAAAAAATAACGAAAGGTTAAAATAAAAACAGTTTATAAATTAGTTCTTGTAATATTGTCTGTGGGCCATTCCTTCCTTTCTAGTTCTTTTATTCCTTTTTGTTTTTTTTTTAATTCTACAGCTTTAGTAGTCAAGATATTTTCTTTCAAATATCTAGTTTTATGCTATGACATAGTGAAAAAAATACAGATATGCATCTATAGATCTCACATCAATAGCTTGACACCCGTTATATTCAGGGAAAAAGTGTTTTGTTCCATGACTCTTAAATCAATAATAAAGAATATATAAAACATAAATGAATTTATATATTAATTATTTTCTTAACCTAAGAATAAAATCTGGAGTGGCCTACACTCAGCTTTACCATAAGTAAATTTTAATATCAATGTTCTTGGGTATATATACATAAAATGTCTCATTTGAGCATAATTTAAATATTTAAATGGGAGGTGTTTATTTGTCTTCCATTCCTGAGGCAGTTAGATAGTAGTGATTGATTGACTTATCAATATATAAACTTGTTTTTATATATCACACCACTGATGCAAATAATCTCATTAGTATAACTACAACATTTTTGAAAAGCCAAAGTAAAAAATTTCTTGATACGAAATAATCTCCTAAAAGAACATGGCTTTTGTTCAAGTAACCAGTGGATTTCTTACATGGTTTACTATATTTGGTAGATTCTAATTTTTTAAAATAATAAATACCAACTATTAGACTAGAATAGTGAAAAAACCGGATATTTGTCAACAAACATAGATCATCTTTCTTGAGGAAAGAGTCCATTAGTCACATTTCAATATCATGGTAAGGCAACGATGAAGTAATTCACAAAGATGAAGTAATTATAACTGTTATTAAGTTTTGCTCAAGAGTGCAATATATAGATTTATTAAAGCATTTTATGAGAGAAATCAATCATACTATGGAAGACAAAGGAAATTTATTTATGTTTATTGACGGTGATTTTTTACATGTAATAATATTATTCCCCTTATATTTCATATAAGTCAAAAATTATTAAAATTTTTCCACTATAAACATCAATTTTATCTCAGTAGATTCGCTCAAAAAATTTCTAAGTCAATGTAAACAATGTAAAGAAATATAAAAAAGTGATAATGTCCTAAATGAACTATATAAACTATAAATAAATAATATCCAAAATTCGACAAGTAAATCAGGTGATCCCTTAGTTCAGGATAAACAAACAGTTTTAATAGCTTTATTGCTATTTGCCGTGATTAAAATTTCATGAATTTTTTTTTAATTGTTAATTTTTTGTTCCATTTTTGGTCAAATTGTCAATGTGCCGTTTAGCGTCAAAAAAAACTTTTCTGAAAACAGAGTTCGCACTGTAGCGCCCCTTAGCAGAATGTAATTTTAAAAAAAATATTTCAACTCATTCTCTACATAATGATCTATCTCTAGGCATAGTTTCATTTTGATTCGTCAAACAGTATAGCTTGTATTGCTCTCACAAGCTTTGGGATTGAATTATAAGTCAAAATTTTTACATTTTATTGAAAAAAAAATATTTTCCATTGTTTTAAAATTTTCAATATATTTTTCGTTTATTGCATTTGTAACCTCAAAGATAATGCCAAAATTTGAAAACTCTAGAGTTAGCAGTTTAGGAGAAAAAAATGTTTTCTAAACACCGGTTTTTGGCAAAAAAAGTGACATGTATAATTCTTCCCAAACAATAGGGATTACCTACACTATGGGGCCCGGATAAAAAATCAAACTCTCGTTTCCAACGTTTCGGTTTTATTTAAAACCTTTTTCATAGGCAGAAGTAAGAATTTTTTAACTAAGAAAATGAAATTTACATTATCTTATTTGTAATTACATTATCTTATTGAATCTGTTATATATATATATACTCAATATATATATATTCTCCTTGCTGCAGAAACACTTAATGGGCTGAAACACTCGTTAAAACTGTAAATATAAATTTTAAAATTTACGTATTTGAATACTTGAAACAATGCATCTAAATATAATGCCAAGATATCTTGAACAACTAACTCAGATAGTTAGCAGTGTTCAAGATGAATAGAGCCCAAATGTCATTTTAAACACCGGCATCTTGCAATAATTCTCAAAGTGTTCACTTAATACTCGAATATCATGTATAACTTCATGTTTAAACGACTTGAAGGAACTTACTACTATTTTGTCTCGGGAGCATGGAATAAATTCAACACTCTCCTATGCCAACGTTTAGATAAATTTGAAAACGTTTGAATGAAATGTATGAAAATAAGAATGCCTGCTTCTTAATAATATAATTGAGGATTAACTATATTATTTAGTCCTCACATTTCCACTGAAAACATTACATCTACGTGACCTTGTTGAGTTTTAACAGAATAAAAATCAAGAACTAGAACCGACAAGTAATCAGTAAAACGAACGTTTACTAAGCAGTGAACGAAACTCTCAGACAATCTACGACTGAAGTTATTATAAGTTAAACTTTCTCAAGCCTTTACTATTGTTTACAAAGTCGATTAAATTTAATTTATTAAAGCTGGATATTGTTTAGCAATAATGCATTTGTTTGATAAAGTCATGTTTGCTTGATTGTTGTTATGTAACTTGATCTATATCTAACTCGTCCACATGCAAACACAACACTGATCGGCCTTCGCCTTGAAAAGAATATTTATATTAAATAAATGAATATTATCATTCCACAGAAGTTAGTGTAAAATAATTTATAAATACATACATCGTTGTCTCCAAGCTCTTCGTGTAGTGCACTCGACCGGTTTTGGACCTAGTGTGTCTTCAAGATCAAGGTCTTTCACTTGAAGATGGACCAGTTCTGAAACAAGTCAATAACCTCTAACAATTTATAGCTTGGGACGGCTTTATGGATTTATATCTTACAAGATATTTATGTCATTTAACCGTCATCTTAATCATTCTTTACTCTATCCGGTAAAACAATAGTGAATTAATTATTAATATGTATGGTACATACAGTTATATGTTGTAGTATAAGTCCATACGATCTACACTCGTATCATATGTTATGTTTTTTGAGCATATATGAATGCTCACCAAGATTTCACAATAAACACGTGAAATACAAATCAGCGTCTAAACCACAGTAAGAAATCAGAAAAAAGACTAAGATCTATCAACCAATTTAACAAGCATCTTTATCAAAATCAAAGAAATCTTTAGGTTGAAAGATCTTAGTGTTTTTTTCTGATTTCTTTCTGTGGTTTAGAAGCCGATGTTCTACTTAGTAAATATCTTCTACCACGTATACATATCCTCTATTTTGAGGATGATCATTTTGTTGTTATCGTCATCCCTGAGTATAATGATCACTTGAAATATAGACTTTGATAATTTGACGTATTTTCATATTTTCAAATCCTTTAAGAAGATGGATTGTAATTGTGGGTAGGCTCAATTACATTGCCTACCTACATTACATAACCTACCCACATTGCCTACCCTTAATTACATTGCGAATCCATTTTTGATTATATTTGTCGGCGCATGCCAAGGAGGGCAAAAAATGGTGTAATCATTATTCAAATTTGACAGATCAATACTCCAACAGACATAGTTTTTGATATGACAAAAATTCTCTTGTATTTAAACAATAATGAAGCCAGGAGAAAAATAATTCCTTTTACTTCATAAGAATGCTGGTACTATCATTAACTGATTGTATTAATAAACCTAACTAAACTGTAACTTTGAAGACTATTTTATAATAAAGTTAAAGAGAAACTTTGGTCAATCATGGACTATGTGTCCATTTTTTTGGTGATTCTAGAAACTTGAATTTTTTTTTTAAATATTGTCTTAATATTAATTGAATGAAAAAATCAAAAATATCAAATTTTCAGAAATTTTGAAAGAAAATTATTTGGTTTTACTTTTTCATTTCATTGATAAAATTATGTTATAAAGAGAATTACGAGGTGGTTAGAGGATATTGGTGAACAAACTCTATTTGGGAATATACAAACTTTCCTTGCTAAATCTCCATTTTGTAGAGTTGACAAAATGAAAATAGAAACATTAAAATGTATCAAATAATTCGACTGATTGATAATAAGTTTGATGATACGCTTTCCGCTGGGTTTTGATAATACTTTTACATTACAGTCACCTTAAATAAATCAAGAAGTAAATTCATTATCAACAAAGTTGATAAAAAGCCTATAGTAAAGTTAAGTGCACATAAGATATAATAAACAAAAGATTTTAAACGAAATTTCTTAAATATGGTAAATACAAAGTTTATTTTTGGTATATAGATTGTGAATAACATACATTAACTGTTTTCGTTCCTCCCTGTAGAAATAAGCCAGTATTTTGATAGATGAACCCCGGGGAATGTTCAGTTTTGAGAATTAGAGACGGGTGTATTTTTTGTTTGACTGGAAGGAGGGTGTATTTCACACCATGTGTCTTCCCTCGCCTCTATAACCACCTGGTCTTCAATTGACTCCCTCTCTTCTTGTCTAATTTTAGCTAATCCCTTTTAGTGGTACAGTCAAATAATTGGCTGCTCTATTACATGATTGTACAATAGTCGATCAACACAATAATTTATTGAAAACTATTAGTTCTCTTTTGTGAAAAAACAGTTACTACCATTAATTGATTTATTAATAAACTTAACTATACTTAAGTTTATTTAAGACTACAGTTGAAGGGAAAACTTTGGTCAATCATTGACTACGTGGTATAACCTTAATACCGTTTTTTGAGATATTATTTTTTTTAAAAATAATAATAAAAGTCTTTACATACATTGATCAAACCACAATATGAAATGGGAAAAAAAAGACTAAGATCCTTTCAACCGTAACAACCGGTCTTCGTCAGAGTCAAAAACCCAACTGGATCCGAAAACCTCTTATTACCGTTGAAAGATCTTAATCTGTTTTCCCATTTCATATTGTGGTTTGATCATAAACAACACATTGACCACTTAGTGTCTTCTTCCGATCATCGACAATTGTGATGGATTGTCCTTTCCATCTATCACAACAGCCGATGTGACCTGAAGAAAATCACTACGTGTTTGAAACGCGTTGTTTATATAAAATATTTGTTTGTTTAAACTTTTATGATTCTATGATACTGCATAATACCTGATTATACAACTTTTAAACATAGAGATTGGATTCCAATTAAATTAATTTTGCATTAAATGAAATATCAGTAATCTCTATTATTGATATTAACAACGTTATTAGACGTTAAAAATGATTTTATCTTACATCTCAGTTTGACTGAGCTGTGAAAGATAGACCAAGTTCTAAACCGGTCGAACGGAGAAGGGGATACACGAGCTAAGGTGACTGAGATCCCAGAGCCTCCCTGATTGGTTACTTAATATTAATCATATTGCAAGTACCTGTGAAAGGATTATTATTAGATATGAGATAGCGTGTTCTCCCTTAGACCGTGTCATCTTATAAAAACGTTGATCAATCCTTCACCTCTCAAGTCGTGTTCTTTTAATAACAACATCCTTATTATATAATTGTTTATAATTTAGAGACCGTTAAAAAAAAAGATAAGGGCAACTTGAACCACTTTACTTCAAATATTTTCAGTACTTCCTGAAAAGTATGACTTTATTTAATTAATGACTGTCTGCTATAAAAGATGGATAAACGTTTTTAACCGTTTGAACGAAGATGCACGAAGTAAGATGGCTGAGATGTACTTTCATGCTCTTCACTGAGAAATTAAAATTAGTCGTATTACACGTACCAAGTCATCAACTGATGTAATTTACGATATTCTATATACGTAATTCATATACATCGATTTCACAGTAAACACGTGAAATAAAAATCAACGCCTAAAACTCAGTAAAGAATTAGAAAAAAAGACTAAGACCTTTCAATCGTTACATGCGGACTTCGTCAGAGTCAAAAAAAGTCATTTTAACTCTGACTGACGTTAACTGCAAAACTGACTTGTTACAGTTAAAAGGTTTCAGCTTTCTTTCTGATTTCTTACTGTGGTTTGGACCTTGATTACATAGATATATAATTGATATGATACTTTATGTATGTAAATGAAGTCATTATATTTTAACAGGATATTTCTTTTAAGAAATTCAATATTGCCTTACTTAGTAAAAAAAAGAAAAAAATTAAGAATATATTTCCAAAACTAAAATAAAAATCATTTTAAATTACTGTTTCTGTTAAATGTAGTAATATTTTACTTTTCCAAACGACGCTGTTAGCCCTATTTCAATAACAACGTCCTCTATAGATTGACAACAGCCCATATAAATATTACTTTATCTAAACAGACGTATTATATTTAACAAATATTACCTTAGCATCATTCAATTTCAGAAGTAAATAATGGATATAATTTGTAAATTGTCTCTTAAAAGTGCTGTAAAGAATAATAAGGATTGCTATAATCAAACTGATAGCGCATGTTTAGTCCAAAAGAATGATAACTGAATAGTAGTTGTAAAATGTTACTATCAAATTTTTTGGATTCTTAATTGTACAAACTTTATAATTATTTTCATGTCACTTCAATACAATGAGTCTCTCATGCATCACAGAAATAGTTTTGATCATTATTTATAAATTGTAAAAGGATTGAGTAAAGCCTTGAAGATTATTTTAAATAAATGGTTAAGAGTATAGTAATTTTAAAAAGCAATCTTAGGCCTAAGATTATGGCCTAAGCAGCAATACAGCAGAGATAACTCTTTGAAAACTGAACATTTGTCTTTTAAATGCAGCCCAATGAACTTGTAATTTAGAGAGTTGCTGATAAACGAAGTTTAAAACTTTCAAAAGTTGAAATGAGCTCCATTCATATACATCCAAGAGTCACTAATTTCTTTCTTTTTTTCTGTTTATCAACTTTCTCTAAGTGTTTTCATTAAATTATTCAGTTATTTGTCTTGTGTTAGCAAGATTCCTATATTTTATGTTGTAAAATTAGAATAATGAAATGTAATATATAAAACGTTAGTATCAACTATTTTTGCCCTCCCCCCCCCCCCCCCGCTATTAATAATCCGATAACCTTTAGAATTCTAAATAATTCCTCAAAATATTTATTTTCATGGAATTACAATCAAAGATCTAATACTAGACTGCTGTTAATAGTATCAGACCTTCATCTTATTAGAGTACTCATATACATATATGGTCGTCATAAAAAGAAAATCAAAGATTTTTCAAAAACGTATAATTTAAATCATACAAGAATTATTAAATTAAATTAATAGTCTATGCAAACAACCATAATAAACTTTCAACCCCTTTAAAAAACTAATTCTGCAAAGCTCAAAATAAATTCATTTTTAATTTGCAAATATTACAGTTGAAAAATCCTTTTAAAAACAGGTATTATACACATAAAACATAAAAAAAATACAAATTTAAAAACTAATTTTTGTATAAAATTTCAGATTTTTTGTTAGATTTGTTTAATTTTTTTTTTATTTTCTATGTTTGCCCCCCTCAAAATGCCACCACCTGGCATATGCCTCCCCCCCCCCCCCTTGCAATGTCATTCCTTGGTCCAACACTACTTTATACTTGGAGACCTGATTAAAACTGTTGCAACATATCGTAAACTACCTGGTCATTGTTGCTTCCAATTTCAAATACATCACTAGTAAACACAAATGTACATCCTCTGATAAATTCCTAGAAGATGGAAACGTCATTACTAGACCGAATGACTAGTGAATAGTTGAAGCACATTAACTATTGAAAGTGCTATATTCTGTGGAGTCACTGATGATAACGGCAGAGTCACTGATTGAGGAGTTAATTAAAGTCATATATTTAGCTAAGTCAGTGGCGTAGCAAAGGGTGGTCCATCCCGGGCGGCACGTACCATATCAAGGGCCACATTTTGAGGGTGTAAAAATAGAAAATAGAAAAAGAAATATAAAAAACTACACAACATATGAATTTTTTTAACCAAATGAGTTTTTAAGGTAGTAATTCTTTTTACAACTTATTATGCGTGTAATAATGTTTTTAAACGTATTTTTCAACTGTAATATTTGCAAATTAAAAAAATTCTTTTTAAAATTGTCGAAAACTTCTTTAAAGTGGTTGAAAGTTTATTATATTTGTTATATAAATTAGTTATATAAAATTTAACAATTTTTTTATGATTTCAATTATACGTTTTTGTTTTGAAAAATCATTGATTTTCTTTGATGATGAGAAGAATTAAAATATAATTCCGTCTTACCTCGTAATTAGCCGTAGCTTCGACTTTCGTTACCATCTTGAACGTATATCTAAGAATCCTACTATTTTCTATAACCTACTACTATCCCAAGGCCTAGTTATTAGTCTTAATAAAAAAATAAAATAATGTGGTAAATTAATAACTAATAAATCTGCGCATTGGGATAGTAGGTAGGTTATATAAAAATAGGTAGGATCATTAGATCAGTCGTGTTGAAGATGGGTGACGCCCAACCGGTTCCGCCTACGCAGTAATGTACGAGTAAGACGTATTAGTTTATTTATAATACTAACTCTGTGGAAGAGAAATGATGACTGTATATGTATACAGTATTGTATATTGTACGAGGTTTATTGTATATTTATTGTACATGAGTATTGTAATGAGATGAAAGTCTGGGATTAATAACAACAGCCTAAAATTAAATCCTTGATTGTAATTCCATGAAAATAAATATTTTGAATTTGGAATTTTTCAGCGGGGGCAAATCTCAGAACCACCCGGGTGCAAATGTTAAAATTATATTCTGGAATATTGTTATCGATTTTATTATGAGTACTATTTTATATTTAATTGTTACATTTCTAATTTATCTAAATGAATATTAATGCTATTTTTTGAAAAATTAATTTATATTTAAACAGAGTATGTATCTTAATTAGTTTTAAGTAAAGTTTAATAGTAGTTCAGAACTAAATAAAGAAAGATTCGTGAAGTTCCTCAAAATGATATTAATTCAGCTATTACAAATTTTTGTCAAGAGCAAACCATTTATATATTCTTTAAAAATATTTAAGTTTCTCATTCATCTGTGAGGAAAAATTTTCTTTAAAATAATTGACTTTGAAGTATACAAATACAATTTGAAGACTATCATGTTATAAAAAAAATGGGATATTTAAAATAATTTGAAACTTTTATCATGCAATTGTTGTACTCGTATATTGTCAGTTAAAAATACTGGAATACTGTATCATCATCAATAGTGAACGTATTTGCAAAATGGCGTAAACTTTGATTAAAAACTGTCAAAAAAAAAGAAAACGTTCATTCTGACCGTAATATCTATATCAATAACAATATTAATTAAAAAAATTTACAATATGATGTGAAATAAAAATGAACATGATTGTCAATATGGATGTCTAAGTGTTTGATCCAGACAAACTAACAGACAGATAAGGAATTAAATAAACAATATGCTTGTAAGAAAATTGATTTTTAAAATGGAAGCACTGTTATCTAAAATAAGCGCAAATGATTAGTTAGTTTATTGTAAAGTAACTCTATTCAATGTTTGATTAGAATCGTGAAATGTTAACATATGTGAAAGAAGCAAAGACAAAGTTAACCATGATCTAGAGAACTTGTTCAGTTTGCAGTGAATGATGCGAAAAGAGTTGTGTTCGAAGGTAATCAGAACGGTTGAGACCCTGATTTGTTTTAACAAAAGCAAAAGATCACGAGTCAGTCACACAAGAGAAGAGGCCAACCAGTTTGTTTTACTTACCTTTCATAAGAGAGAGAGAGAGAGAGAGAGAGAGAGAGAGAGAGAGAGAGAGAGAGAGAGAGAGAGAGAGAGAGAGAGAGAGACAGGATATTTATTAGACAAAGGCCGGGGTTTTGGTTGACTCAAAGGATTGTCCGTAAGGTTTATTATTCTAACTACTAACAACAATTAGGGAAGTTGATAACTATTCGTTTCAATTTTTGAAACTTTGAAATAAAAAAACATTTCCATCGTCTGAAACCTTACTTATTCCCTATTCTTGGAGACTGATTTAATCCTCGAAATCAGACTATTCAATAATTTATTTATACTATGATGATTTTTAACTAATAAATTAAAATAAAAAAATCAATTCAGAAAAAATATTAATAATCAAATTGTCCACAAACAAATGTTTAAAAAAAAAACGCCTTCCGAATACGAATTGTTTTATTTTCCTTTTACTATATTTTGAAGAAGAAACCCTACGTGTTCGAAACGCGTTGTTTTTTACGACAACATTTATTTGTGAGACTTTTGTTACTAATATTTTTTCGTAAAATGAACAACACAATAAAATAATAGATTGCATAGTTTTCAATTGGTTCAGAAAAAAGTTAGAACATGATTACTATACAACATTACTGTAGTATGTATTTTTTTTAATATAATAGAATTATTCTGTATTTTGAATATGGATTTTATTTAAAATATGTCATACATTCTTGGTATTGTTTTTTATCCTCTATTTTTCATGCTTATACTTTTTTATGACCAATTCAAATTATTTGTTCGTTGCTGTTTGCCAGTCGAGCAGAACTTCTATTATTCTTCTTCTCCTGATGACGACGAATTCGAAATATTGAAATGAGTCGCGTTTTTTTCTTGAAAACGTTTTAAATATTGAGCTCAAAATAAGAAGATTTCAACAAACAGATACATTTCTATTCACCATTAAAACTAGTACGCCTGGTTCTTATTTGAAACATTAACAGAAATAACTATGATATCAAGAGTTGTTTTTGAAAGATACAAGTTTTATGATAGCCCTCAAAAGCATTACTCCTTCGATTTCTCTATTGCTGGTTCAATTCCAGGAAGTGGTTTTAAATTGTTCCAGTAGGTAATTCTAAAGCTCTAAAGGGTGTAGAATACTTTTTCAGAGATGCTTCGGTAACGGCAAATGTCCCAACCCTAATTAAAAGTGGGTAGTCTGTATTTACGACCCCCGATGTAGTCAACCCGGCAAATTAACCCCCCTCTTTCATTCATAAATGATTTTAGTCTTGAAAATATAAAGGGATTCACTCCTTAATAGAACTCAGAAATACAGGAAGTAATTCGGAAAAAACAATTTATCATTTATACCGTAAAAGCCAGAAACTTAATGATAATTTTATAATGTCAAATTGTGTTTTATACGTTAATTTTATTTTCCTTGTTTATTGTAAAGTATATTCATGTTTACTTCAACTTTTAAATCCATACAAAATGAGCGACAAATATCATGTAACAGTTGGATAACACAATGTTATAAATGGATTCATTTATGTATATAAACGGAGATATTTAGAAAAACATTGCTAATGGAAACAATTTTTTAATAATTAGTAAGAAAGATTCAAGTAGCGTTTAGTGACAACTTAACTTCCTAAGTACCATCTATCTAATACAAATGAAGCTGTCCTTGAATGCTTGAATATCACCAAACTTGTATTTGGGTTTAACTGCCAACAGTTGAGGAAAAAAGAAGCATATTTAAGTTATAATCTATTCAAAGATATCGAATTATTTTATAAAACATGTAATTAAAGATGGTCTTTAATTATTTTGAAATTATTAATTTATTATTTAATAATTCCATAATATAATAGTTATTTTAATTGTCTTAAAATAGAAAGAAAATACCATCTAACCCTATCTTGTTACTATCATTTGAGGGTGACTATAGCACTACGTCCTTAAAACTATTGTACTTTCCCACTTCTGTACTGAAGTACCCCAGCAGTTAGCTTCAACACCTCCAAGAAGCTCAGCACTTTTGCTGGGTCCAAGTGCTAACAAGATAACATTATCTTGTTATGATCCACAGTCTACAAAGTGTGTATTTCTATGTATAACAATTGTAATTTTTAAAACAAATTTGAATCTTTGGAAATTCACTTCCTGCCTGAATGAATTGAGGGCCAGAGTGGGTATTGAACCCTGGATCTACCAGTCCTGAGGCGAGTTAGTTACCACAGGCTGACCTGACCCCTGTGTACTATATATAAAGACGGTTATTTGTTAAAACTAATTAGAATTTATATCTATATAAATAGTGATTTATGGTTGGATCTAAATTGAAGTAAGTTAATTGGGTAGTTTTACAGTCAGTTACTATGAAATATTAACTTATGGTACTTTTAGTAATTAGGAAAGAACTTTCCACATTACCGGTATCATTGTCGTTGTAGTTGGATTTATACTGTCTTATTTGTAGAAGTAATGACAGCAGGGAATGTTGGCGACTTAGTGACAATATTCATACCAAGCTACTTTCAAGTAACACCCTTTTTATCAGCTAGGGAAGAAAACGATCACTACAACCTCAAATTGTGCAGTTGTAACTCTTTCAAGAACAAATCAATTATATTTTACTCCAGAGCTTTGGTTTATACTTGACTTTATGTCCAAAAAGGATTTATATTTCAACGCTTCAATTAAAAACTTTGACAGGAAATAATTTTACAAAAGTTTAGCAAGCTCTAAGAAAAGTTTCTATTCTCAATATAAACTTTATTACTTATCGAAAACTCTATTTCCATTAAATTAGATTTTAAGAGTTTTAGCTACATTTTACACCCTGTAAGCCTGGTAACCCACGAGGTTTAGTCCTAAAGACGGAAACTAATCCAAAAGATTCAACCCTACTTCTCAGGAAAGGCTATAAATATCCAGCGAACTCCAGATGTCTCACTAGTTTGTTTTTGCTTAACGTCTAAACATGTTGATTATTAACTTCTCTGAAAATAATTCCAGTCAAGGAAGCAAAACGTTAAAAAACTGCTCCTTTAAATGACAAAATCGAATATTTAAAATATCTAAAAAAAATCAAAAGTTAACATATTTTGGCTAAAAATAACCCCAGTAATGTTGTTTCTCTGTTATTTTTAGTTTTTAAGTTAAAAAGAATACCAATACATAAAGCCAGCGCCTTGAATACGAAAGAAGAGAAAATCATCTAGAGTCTCAGGTCTCCGAATAAACAAATTCAATCTAAGACGGCAATTTTAATATCAAACAACTAATTTCAATATTGATTCAGTCTTTCATACATTAATATAATCTTATAAGGGATCATATTTTCATCAATGCTTATTTGTTTGTGAAAACCTACAAGATGCATATAGTGAAAATTGGGGTGGATTTCCAATTATTTATCTTACTTTTTTATTGAATTCTTAATTATGATTTAGAATTCAAAAAATTCATTTTTAAACATATTTCATTACTATTATTTTTTTTTACAAAATTTTATAAATTTCATTAATTCCTCTCTGTATAGTTAGCCCAGTGGCAGTTAGTGCACAGTGTTAACTGTATATCTAATGGATAGTTAGCAGCCAATTTGATATACAAGTACAATCACCTCCGTCTTTATACACAGTACACAGGGGCCAGGTTATCTCAGTAGCAACCTGCTCACCTCTGGACTGGTAGATCCAGGGTTCAATACCCACTCTGGTACTCAATTTATTCACACTGAGAGTGAATTTCCAATGATTGAGATATCCTGTTTATATTTAATTATAAAAAAATATTCTGTTTGCTTATTTTTAGAAGACATTATGTCCTGTACTTGCGATTTAAATCCATCGATAAACGTATTTCGTTTTGGTCATCGTTATGATCAAATCATACATTATGTATACGTTTGTATGTATATCCTATATCCACTATTGTAATCTCGATTTTCTTTATCTCTGATTTATGTTTCATTAAAAATGAACACTTTGTAATATATTTTTTCCTTATAAAATAACTCTAGAAATGAGATATTATCTAATAGGGGGAGGGCCTGCCCTTAGTACTGATTTGAGGGAAACAATCTTGGCTAAGCCACTAGATTCTTATGTGGAGGATAGACAATTTTGTGCCAACTATCAAAGAAGACGTAAAAAATACCTAGACAATATTAAATACTTTGTCGAAGTAGATAACCACTTTACTAAAGCATTTGTAGTAGTCTACACTGAACATAACTAGACGTAAATATTATATCAAGCATATGAATGAGCAATACAAGTAATTTGACAAGAAATATTTTGTCGAATATAAATTTCATATTTATAATTTCATGTTAATCATTTTATAATGTTCCTCATAAAACAAATAGAAAATGCAATGAATAGCTATTGCTCTGAAACACATAGTGCTGACTATTATGTAAGATTAATAATATCATTGATATATATTATTCTAATACACGGTATTTAATTTATATATTCAGCAAAATATTTCCTGTCAAATTACTTATACTGCTCATTCATGTATTGGGTATCATGCATACGTACAGTGAAGTTCAGTGTGCACTACTCGAGATGCTTCAGCAAAGTGCTTACCTACTTTAAACGGATGAACAATGTATTCCGATAGTCATCAGTTAGATGCCGCAATGTTCCTGGGGTTAATTCACTTTACTGTTCATTCGTTTTGGTTAGATTTAGAAGAATGGGAAAAAACTAATTTGATATAAACCGGTTTCCTAACAAATATTACCTATAAAAAAATTGGGTTCTTCTTTTCATCAAGAGCTGTATGTCTGTCAAAATCCAATTAAATTTGTACTATGGTGTGACCTACAGTTCAAATATTCTCGATGCACACTCACTCAGATATACAGACATCATCAAAAAATCATCAAATACGGGCCCAAGAGATCTCAGCACGTGTAAATGTCAAAACCTCAAAATCTATGTTTGCTATCATCACAATATTTTACATACAGTAAAAATATGAAAAAAAATTATATTAGGCTTGATTAGAACAAATGTGGCAATGTTCGGGCAATGTGTGTTCTCTTCTGAGACTGCTACTGCAACCTAAACTATTCTAACCTTCAGAATTTCTATTAGGAGATGAAAATGCTTAATTATCTTCATTGGTATGGAAATTACAAAACAAGGTTACTGTTAATAAAAATCTTCAGTTTATAAGGAACAGAATTAAAATCGAAAATAAACATAATCTTAGAAGAATTTTATTTATCTAGAGCAAATGATTAGTATTATTGATAATTATTCATACGATTATACTATTCAGAAAAACTTTCCAATAATCAACAAATTTAATTGATCATTCAGTTTTAAAAGTGATAAAACAAATCATTCTACAAGTAGTAATTTATTTTCAATACTAAATTGATAATTTGAAAAATGGTATGAATGGGTTACAGATCTTCTATTAATTTTGTTAACATTCCTTCTTTATTTCCAACTATACCTTCTCTATTACTTCTTATTATCTTTCAACACTTTTTAATTTTACGTTAACAGGTTTCTATATTTTTCTTTTCTTTCAAAAGTAATCTATTTGATTTTGTCTAATATGTCATTTGGCCAGCTTATTCTTGAGTTAAAGACTGTTAGCAGGAAGTTAGTTTGTAGAATAGAATCTGTCGGTCTTAAGATCGTGAATAAAGTGGCATTGGTTCACTTTAATGATAATTAAAAATATACAGTTAACTGTAAAAGTACGATAATATTAAAAAAGTACTGTGAGACAATATATAGGGAGGTAATTAAATATTTTATTTTCTTAGTGAAGAGTAATGGTGTTAAAAATATTGCAGTACTAAATAAGCATGAACAGTCTACAGAAGAAGTAATTTGTAACATTGAAAAGAAAATTAATATATGTTTTCACTAACCGTAATAATGACGTTTAGGACCTTCTATATTCTTGCATTGTTATTCAATCAAAGTAAAATCTAATTTAAAACACATATTTTTTCAATTAACATATTCAATAAAACATACCTATTAAACTAAAGTTTTCAATCAGAACGCACTTGAATTCATTTAAAACATTTAGAAATAAAGTTGAAGGCATATAGAGACGCCATTAAAAATGAAAATGATATGACAAAAATTAGAGCAGTGAAACATTGGATAGAAAAGACATGCGCAGTATGTATTGTTGACAGGAAATGAAGGGATCTGAATAGAGACCTTTTATAAGTATCATTCAATTTAATGCACTCTGTATTATAAGGTTTTCTGTTTATTTGTAACACGGCCTATGTGTGTTCGCTCTAGGGACAGCCACTGTAACCTAACCTAACCTAACCTTATTTGTAATAAATAGTAACAGATAGTATAACATTGTAACGATTTTGGAGTAGCCTACACTCAACTTTGCCATAAGTCAATAATTATTAAACTAAGTTACAACATGATGATTTTTGTCTCCTCAAAAGCTTTCACATTTAATCATAAATCCAGATTTTTACATTTTATTGTAAAAATCCTTTTCGTTGTTTTAACAATGTGATAATTTCTTTCTTTTAGTTCTTCTCTAATTAAATCATAAATATGTACTTTATATCGCTGTATTAAAGTCCTATCTGTATATCCAATATAGTTGTGTCCGAAATCACTTCATCTTATTCTTTAAAGCACATTTTAATTGATTATTATCACTATTTAAAAATTTCAATGAAGAATTACGCAAAGAAATAAATTAGAAAAATGAAATAGCTTAATATATTTATGTTTGCAAGCTAAATATATTAATAAAGCTGTAATAATAAAAGTTTACATAAAATTTTTATCTATATATTATGTTTATATAATAAGAATAAGAATTTATAATTTAAGAATAATAATTTAAATTTATAATATTTATTAATAAGAATACACTTGGTGTATGAGTGACATCCGAGGGAACCACGAAGACTGGCTCTCATTCGGAATGTTCTACTTTGCGGAGTGAAGTGGCCTGTTAAGCCTTCCTCACTAATCACAAAACAATTTTATCAACCATTTGTCAAATTTTTGTACAGTCTTTAAGTTTAAAAATATTTTAATTGAAATACATTTTATGTATATATTATCTGAGAAAGGTTTATATCAGATAATACACCTATGGCGCATGCGTCAAACGTGGCGCACTGTATGATTTGGAGTGGTGCATTGCTTCCTCGAGATAAACACGAATTAACCTTAAAGTACTGCTTATTTTTTATTTATTTTCATATTTTGTTTATATTCTATTAAGAAACGTTATTTACTTCTCATTAATCTGCTTCCAGGTTAAATCTGCTTGATTAATCAAACGAGATGTAACTTTCTGTATATCCATTTAGTGAAAACGATCATTACCCTGTGAAAATTTCCCTCCGCTAAGAAATTGCTGCAGACATTTATAGGTCGTTTTGGAACGACACATAAATATGTACAAGCATCTTCAGTTATGAAACCTATTAAAATTAAAACCAGGTCGCAACCGACTGATTCCAATTTGAAGAATACACTGCTGCTCTCAGTTATAAATTGAACTCCGAGGATTTAAAATCAAAACAACCTCAGAAGTCTAATTAGGTGTGTAAAGTTGATCAGTTTTATCAAGTATTACTTTTATTTTTAATTTAATATTATGAACATATAAAATCATGTATAAACAATGTTATATATACAAGAGAAGTAGATTTTGGGTTACAAGCGATTTGTGACGCATCTGAAACCCTATAAAAAAGAATAAGAAAAAAGAATCTGAAACCCTTAAAAATTTGGCATATTTATGTAAAAGTTTGACTACCCCTGGTTTATTTTATTATTATAGTACATTGCCTTAAAATATGACAAAATTTTTATTTGAAAAAAAAAATTTTATTATTATAATGTAAAATTCTGAATTATATTACAAAATGTGTAACTAATGCATATAATACAATGTGGAACGTACTGCAATAAAACTTAGAAATAAAAAACTTTTTTTTTTCAATGAAATATAAGTTTGGAGAGATATAGGGAAGCCCAGAGAGAGAGGGTGGCGTGAGAAGGACCCTCTGAAGAGCTGCCATCGCCCAATCAAACCAATTAGAGCTTATTAGTGGACCGAGGGGCTACCCTCATCTCTCTCGAATTCCAAACCCCAGCCATCAACTAGCCAAGGCTTCACTGATAAAGAAAAATTACTTCCTTCAAAAAAAAAAAATCTACCATAAATCACTCCCGTTTGAAAAATAACAAATTTATATAAACAATATAAATATGTTAAAGTATTTGGGAATAAACTATTTTATTTTATGCAGAATATTATAAGTCATTAAAAATGTGATGCTACAATAAAAAGGCATCTGAACATGTCTTGTAATTTATTTCTGCTTTTAGTAAACAAAATTAGAAAAGTAAAACATACCTCTCCTTCATAGACGTGCATTACTATCTAACCATTCAAAAGTTGTGCATTCAGTTATCATACAGTGTTTAGTGAAATTGAGAAAATAATGGAGGTCTGCATAAACCATTTTTTTATACAAAGAGTGCGTTTAGAACATAAAGGTGTTTCACTTTTAGTTACGTGCAGCCAGGGGAGGAGATGTCTCTCTGTCATCATGAGGGAGAGTCATCCCCTGGAGTATAAGTTTAGTGTGGTTCGTAATATATTATGACCACTTTTATATAAAAATTGCAGAACATTTTATATTTCCTGCTTTAAATAAACGTTGTCTCCTTCTGAGGCGAGAAGTGAGGCATGGACAGCCCAAGTTTACTGGATGGCACCCAGTTTGCTTAATCACACACAAACTGGATAGTGTGCGTGTTAATATCGCGTACATGTTCCCATTTTTGTGTATGTTTCCAATACGATGGTTGACGACATTTTCATGTAATAAAAGTATACGTCTTCTTTTCCATGTTTTTTTTGTAATATATTACATGTACGTGTGTAATATTTACATCTTATTGATATGGCATAAATCCACAGAGAAAATGCTTGCTTGAGGCAAGCATTGCTTCTACCTTAGGAATCATCTTATTTGCTTCTATTCTCTCATCCTGTTCTATTGGTATCCTACTGCATGTTTGTAAATCTGACTCCCGAACCAGTGCTATCCCAACCCTCACTGCAAGTCACTGTTCTCTTTGGATTTCATGAATTGTGATCGAAGAAATGGCTGACTTCTGGAGGTGGTCCATCACAGCAACCACTGTCTTACAGAGTTTTGGTGTACTAGGGCAAATCTAATAAACCCTATAACAACCAAAGTATGGTAAAAATATGATGAACAAAATTTTCATCATAATGTTCATCAAAATGTTCATATTATGAGAACAAAAAATATTTTGATCGATAAAACACAAATAAATAATAGCATTTGTTTGACAATTACAAATCATAATATTATTTGAATTATTTTCCTCAAATGACACCCTCTTCCACCATAGGAAAAACAATTGAAAATGATTTCTAGTGTTATCAGTATTTCTCTTATTAAAAAAATTATGCAAATATTTACTTGTTTTTACTAATTCTCCGAATGCAAAATCTTATATAGGAAATAGTAAAAAAACTTTTGTTTTAAACAGGTTAGTGTTATTTATAACTCAGGGAGAGTTAATATCTGACACCACAAATCCTTTAACTGTTTGTGAACTAAGAGTCGTAATGCTTTATACTTTTTAATACATTCCGAATGTAATTAATACAGCTTTAAGTATCCAATTTGTATGAAATGATTGAATGTGTCACTGGCATTTTCTAAAGATTACTAGTTTCTATATGTAAGAGTGAATTTCATTGCCTTTAAAAGTTTTAGGGTCACAAATCTTAGACGTGTTTTGTTATTAATTACTATTAAATTAACATTATAATGAAAAAAAAATATTTTAAAGTTATAAATATTTGAATGACAATTATTTGTATGATAAATACAGTACAATAAAGTTATTGTTCTGTATTATTAGGTATCTCGTCGCTCATAGTCTACGTAATTTACTTGCTTCACTGTATATGTATTGCGTCCGGTCTAAGTACCGCACGTTTGACAGCGTTGCATGAGTACTTCTTAAGTTGATTTGTGATTTTCAGGTATTCAGGTTATTTAATAGTATTTTAAACTATTTACAAGTTGGTAAATCAAGCAAAGATTTATTTTCTAGAAAGAGATAAATTATTACATAGTTATTAAAAGAAACGTACAAAATTTATTCAAAACGGAATAGATTAAATAAAAAAAGCATACATAGAAGAAATCGATTAAAATGATATTAAACAACCAAATTGAAATTAACTAGTCATTTTAAGAGCTTATCAAAGAAAATGCGATTTTCAATCAAGGCACATTGAAATATGTATCTTATATCTGTTTTTGACTTTATTTTTATTTTTAATTTAAACATTGCTCAAAAATTTAAAATTTGTTTTATTTTTATAAAACAAACTCAGTTCCAATAGGTTAAAATAACATAATTTTAAATTATGTTAGCCTTTAACAAAACAACAGAAACCTTTAACAAAACTTTCATGAATGATGTTTCCACACAAAAAAAAATTTAATATGAAACTAACAACGCGTTTCGAACACTTAGTGTTCTTCTTCAGGTAAATATCTAAAAAAAATATATATTTCTTACAGAAAAAAAATTTTTGTTACTTACAAATTGAATCATGTTTCAGTATATTGTCATGTTTTATTAGGATTAAGAATTAATGAAGTCATTTTTCATACTAATTCCTTTGCTTAAAACTACTGCAGTTCAATTCAACATTCATATATTTTGTATTCAATTTTAAATAATTCACTTTGATGTTATTAAAGCTCATAAATATGTATATTTGTTTTTTTAGATATTAACCTGAAGAAGAACACTAAGTGTTCGAAACACGTTGTTAGTTTCATATGAAATTTTGTTTTTTGTGTAGAGACGTAATCCCCTAATATGAGTAAATACCACACTATAACAGATTGTATGAATTTTAAAAATGATTTTTGTGTAGACCTTACAGTCTTGAAAGGGTTGAACAGTTACATTGAAATAGTAAAAAGAAAAAAGCAATGAGTAAGAAAGGAGAAAAGAAGATAAAATAAAGCCAGGCGTGAAACATGCGAAGGAATGAGTTGTGTGTGATAAGATTAAAGAGGAAAAAGAAGGAAACATAATACTGAGGGGAGAAAGTTACAATGACTTGCTTCACGAGGTGCTGCATTATCTTGTGGATATGTGCTCCCCAACCGCGACATGAAGTGCAAATCAAAACCAGATAAGCCCCTCCAAGCGAGGAATAAAATAAAAACATTTCTTATCCTCATATTTAGTTTGATTCATGTTATACAAACTTCTTCCCAATTCGAATAATTTGTTCTCAAAGTCTTTTACACCTTCGCATGAGGTGAAATTTCTTAAATGTGCCAAAGTTCGATTCAGACATTCTTTCTTGCATACAATATCATTTATTGATGCTTATATTTTATTTTTTATTAAAACTCTTTTATATTTATATATAAGAATAACAATATTTCACAATAAACATGTGAAACAACAATCAACGTCCAAAACACAATAAGAAATGAAAAAAAAACTAAGATCCTTCAACTGTAACAGGCGGTCTTTGTCAGAGCTAAATCTAAACTGACTCTGACGAACCAGTTGGGAATCGACTCTGACGAAGACCCCCGTTACGGTTGAAAGATCATAGTCTTTTACTTCACTTCTTCTTGTGGTTTAGACTTTGATATGTATATTTGCTTAATAAACGGAAAGAGCCCAAACTAGACACAATATGAGTTCAAAATTGAGTATAGGTAGCACACAAAGTAAAGAAACACACTTACAAACTCAAATTTTCGTGCAATCCGTCTTCAGAAGAAAAGAGAAAGGGAGACCAAGCACGTTCTAGACGCAATGGTCATTATATTTATGATATGTATATTATATTATATGGATACGTACATTATATGTATTTGAATTTATTAGGAGGTGTTTGAAAATTATAATTACATTTTTTTCTCAATTTGAAGAAGAAATATTCGTTTCTACTTTCAATTAAGTATTTTGAAACAAAACGTCAATGAGTGTATTAAAGTCTTTGACTTTCAGAGATGTGTTCGAATGTATTGTTCGGGGTGATGGTATAAATCTTATCATAATTATTTCTCATTTGTCACTTGTTGCTTTTCACCTGTCTAGTATTAAAACTTGAGTTAAAACTAAATGGGTCATACTCTCGTACTTGCTTCTGAACTGGTAGATCCTGGGTTCGACACCCACTACGATTAATTTACGTGGGAGGTAAATAAATCTGAGCACGTCGTCCCTCGGAGATGACGTTAAGCCGTCGGTCCCAAGTTTGTACGATGTTAGGTACTCGTTAAAGATCCCTACTCTAAATACACTTTAATTAGGCAAAGTATAGGTCTCCCAATGTACAATCAATCTTCATTGTGTGGTACCACAAATGGCCCAATGCTCAGCCTATGTGTGTTCCCTTGTGGAACACTACAACCTAAAGGGAATACTACTACTAGGCCATATTTTACCTTTAGCAAAGAAGAAGAACGAGTTAAATGGCTAAAAGAAGTACCTTTTCAAGTTAAAAGATGTAATTTAGAATAATATAATCCCAAATTGGAAGAATTGTATTATAACTGGTGTTTAAAATAAGCTACCAAAGGAAAGTAATGTCGGTACATTATTGTCTCTATCTTTTACTTGTCACCTAGTTGCTCTGTAGTAAACAGGACCACAGTTCTTTTAAAGGCAGTTGTGTCCCATTTTTTGTTCTCATAACTCCAGACACTTAGGTTAGGTTTCAGTTATAGTCTCACAAAAGAACATACAAAGGTGGAACTCTGGTCCTTTGTGATACCACACAATGAACAGTCTACATTGGGAATCCTGAAATTTCACTAACTGAAATGTATTTAGAGTAGAGATCTTAACGAGTACCTGATATAGTACAGGCTCGGGACCGACGGCTTAACGTCCTCTCCAAGGAACAACATGCTCAGATTTATTCAGCTCCAGCTTGAATAAATCGAGGGCCAGAGTGAGTATTGAACCGCGGATCTACCAGTCCAGAGGCAAGCACGTTATTACTGAACAACCCTGGTACCTACTCAAAACTTTTGAGTATGCTGGTCGACAGTGAGATACACGGTGTCATTCCCTCCAAAGTGAGTTCACATTGTTATGATTACATTCATAAACTGATTACGAGAAATATTATTTTTTTCTCAAACCTTATTATGATTATGATATTAGTTTTACAAATATTATTTTGAGATGTATGGTGACTGAAGAGTAAACTGAAGTCTGATCAGCAAACATCTGATTGGGGCACTGCTGCGAAAGCCAGTCTGACTGATAGGGGGCCTGGTATCGGCACCAATTATATTAAGAGTTCAATTTAATCTGGAGTTTAAATTAGGTCTCCCTTTATATCAAAGACACTGATCGAATTATGTAATAACCGTGCACAGTAGAACGAGTGGATGTAGTCTATTCAATCCTTGTAATCAGCCCTTCCCTTCCAAGCACTAAATGTATTACTGCACAGCAGGAAACACACCTCAATTACCCTTTTATCTGGAAATATAGACTTCATTTTACATTTATCTTCCTTTGGTTCTATAAAGCTTTTTCCTTTATTATACGTAATATACCTAAAATTTATAATTAAAGTAAACAACAATGTTTAATATCGCATAAAATATTATTTTCACATAGCTCCTCGACCATTGATTTTTAAAGTTCAAAGATGGCTTTCTTGAGAATTTTTGGTCAAAAGAAATTACACTCCCGTTTATTGACCGACGTTTCGTAAAAAAATTGTTTTGAATTTTCAAGGCTAAAAAAATTAATTAACGACATAAGTAGTGAAATAAATACATCCACGGAATATCAACCAACAAAAATACAAACCATAAAACACCAAAATACGGATAAAAGGAAAACCATAAAAGAACCACAAAATAGCTAGGGTTATTGTTTTTTTTAAAGAAACATATTTGTTTTCACACTCATGTCGTTAATAAATTGTTTTAGCCTTAAAAATACCAAACAATTTTTGGTGAAACAACAGTTTATAAACAGGAGTATAATTTCTTTAGACCAAAAATCCTCAAGAAACCCATCTTTGAACTTTATAATATTATATGAATATTTAAGTATTGATTAAGAAAATTGTTATTTGTGACTCTAATCATACATCTATGATTGACTGCTCCGGAACCTTTGGAGAGAAGCAGCCTAGAGGCCTGTCAGTAAGCTCCCGAAGATGGTTTGATCAGAAAAAAAAGTTGAGCTAAGTCTTTCAGTAGGCTTGCAAAGTGGTCGTGAACCGAAGTCAGGTCAAAAGAACCCATCACACTTGATTTGGTGTGATCAACCAAGTCCAACCAATGCACAGACTTGGCTCTGAGTCTGATGGTCTATTTATTGCCGTTGCGTGGTTAAAGAAACTTTTTCTACTATGTATGTATGAGTGTGCATGTTTTCATTTTTTTAATGTCCATCTGTTTCGTATGAGAAAAAAATCAATAATTAGGAGGTCTTTGAAAATTACAATTACATTGTTTTCTCAAGATTTTAACTTTAATCATGTATTTTGAAACAAAATTTCGATGTGGGTTTCAAAGTCTTTGATTTTCAGAGATGTGTTAATGATATTTGTTGAAGATCGATAAAGGCATATTATTACTTAATTAATAATTAATAGTCTTCCAAAGTATTTATAAAAATCCATTTCGGCCTATTCTACATTAAGAACACCTAACTAACCATAATAAATATTTTTCGACATTTTTCTGGTATTATTGATAATCATCAGGGAATATTATTGACTTAAATTATGTAAAAGAAATTTAAACATAAAAAACATTACAATATAAAATATAAATGATTAGAATTGTTATTTTGCTGGCTAGAAAAGGTCAGGCTTCTATAAGTTCACAAAATATGGCTCATTATTAACCTTTAGTAATAATTTGGAGTAGGATTCTGAATAATTGTCAAATATTTCAAAAAGAAAGTGCTAAACAAGATAATATACAGGGACATCAAATTGAGTCATACTGGACAAACAAGCAAAGGTCTTCTCGAACTAACTAAGCAACAAAAGTATACAGTCTCAACGAAGAAGAAAAGAATGTTTTTACAACATATTGAAATGTTAATCAGTCAATCAATTGGAAATAATTAAGGAATTAACATTTTCGTCATCCAGTCAAAAAATAAATAATCTTGAAAGCATAAAATATTCAAGTAAAGGCGTAAAATAAGCGTAAAACATAATAGTCAAGAACTATCATATCATTTTAGTTAACATGAGCCTAGGACTTTATAAATTAGACAAAGAACTGGATGAAAATCATCCAATAAATTGAACCTTTATGTAAAATAAAGCAGGTAAATTGTAAAATGGCTGTTAGTGCTGGGAACTTATTTTTTTTACTGCAATCCTTACACTACGAATCATACCTTACACTTTGTTCAGTTATCCTTACTTTCCAAAGATGTTTATCAAACGCCTCGTAGCATTTATGTACTGAATATATAAATGATCGTTGCCTGTTTCCCAAGCTGTTCTACTTCTGATGACGGGAATTGAAATACAGAAGTAAGTTGTGTCGGTTCTTTCTCTTTAGTTTGTCGTATTCACTTAATACAAAATTTCCACAAAATTTTTAACACAAGTTTTCCACAAAATGTTAGTTGTGGGAGAGTTACATTACTAAAAGTTAATCCTGCTTTTGGAGTTTTAAATTTAATTCTATCCATGTATGCTGGAGTATTTATCTGTATCGAGTTCCTGATATCGAGGTACTGGCTCAGGACCAGCGCTTTACGTCCTCTTCGAGGGATGATTCGAAATTGTTTGGTCTCACTATTAATTTAGACGATCAGATGGATTCATGTATTAATAACTCACAATATTGAAGTTGTTTTATGTTATATTGAAGTATATATATTCTTTATTGGAATGGAATATATATGCCTTAATCATATCTTAGATACCCAACCACAAATCTGCATGTTTATCAGGCTTTAAATTCAGTTTATTAAAGCCAACATGTGTTGAATACATGGGAATATCAACGTATATCACCGAAGATCATTAAGTTTGACCATGATTGATATTTTGATGGGTGACAGCAGCATCGCTCACTCATGGATAAAATGGATGCTGGATCCTTAATTATCCATATTTTCGCTTATCAACGCCCCAAAGGCATGTTCCAAGTATAAATGTTTGATAAATGTATCAAAAGTATAAACAGTATGAATATAAAGTAATGCCATCGGTTTTAAATTAAAAGTTAAATATATTGTAATATTTAAGCAGTTGATGACTAGCATATGACATTGACTCCGAGTCATTACTCCTTGACCTCAGTAAACAAAAGTTATCATTTCGGGGTAGAGCAAATATTGGTTTTTGATTGGAGAGTTCGGTATACAGACGAGTGGTTAAGATTATCATCTTGTCAACAGGACTCCATCTTCTGCCTTCGATATCCATTAGACTGCTTGATTAGGTAACTCTGTATCTCCTTGATTGTTAAGATAACGAGGGTCCATTTACATGCAATCCCTATCCCTCTGATTCACACAACCTATTTAATAGTTTCTTCTTCCTCATTGTTTGCACCAAACGTTCATCGATTTAACATTAACATTGACATTTCTGTATAAATATTAATAATCAAATTAATAAAACAATTTGTAATAATTCATTACAAGGAAACGAGAAATAAGTATTTAATTCTTTGATTAGAACTTTGGGGTTCTGCCAAACCATCAGTTATTCGGCCTATAGAAGTCATTCAATCAAAATACTTAGAAAACTCTCACACATCCCATTTTACGTTCCAAACATAATCATCCACCGAACTGTTAATTCCCCTTCGTTCGCGACTATGCAAATGACCGCTACAAACTATTCCATAGTAAACTCTCAAGTCATCCAAACCCACTTGCTCAAAATCTTTCCTTTCTAGTAATCCTCAAAAGCGGCTAAAACGGCAATGGCCACGTGACGTTCTGTCGTCATAAAGATTAAATATAAGTAGTTACGGAGTGCCACCAATGGGTGTCCGCTCTATTTCCAATATATAATCAAACAGCTAAAGAACAAACCCTGATATATAATTACTTCTAAATACATGAAATTGTAATTGAAGTAACCAAAAATAAAAAAAATAAAAATTTCTGGTAAGATATTAAAATTTACAATATATTTTGGTCATCCGTGTGACAATCTAAATCCCACAAACATTCACAACCATATACTATTTCATATTTTGTTCAACCATCTTTAGCTATAACCTAATCATCTACTGTAAGAAGATTGTTGTTATTGATTGTCTACCTGTAAACATAACAGTTAATCCTCAATATAGATGTATAGATCACTAAAATACAAAAAAAAAAGTTAACCTATTTTGATTCGTTTCTCGGAGACGTTAACCCTCGGTCCCCAGCCTGTATGATATCAGGTACTCGTTAAAGATACCTGCTCTAAGTACACGTGAATGAGGAAAAATGTAGGACTCACAAAGTAGAATGTTGATTGAGTGGTATTATAAAGGCCCAATTTTCGGCTATGTGTATTCTTTCATGGGACAACCACTACATCCTAACCTACGCAATTCTTTCGGTGTAGGTAAATGTCCTGTCCCATCTAAACGAGTTTTTATTCTATCAAGAAACTCATGTCCTCTTCATCACCTTTATCAAATACTATTATAATAAATACCAGTTCATTATTATTATAACTAGTATTTATTATAATTGTATACGAGTTCATTATTTATAATACTATATTATAAATACTAGTTCTAAAGCAAAATGACTTAAATAATGTATGTTACTTTAATTATAGATTAGAAAAATATATGCAAAACTTATTGTGATATGAAGTTATATTAATGAATATTTATATTATAATAATAAAAAAATATAATAAAAAACTTTAATTATTCTATTTAATATTTTTAGTTTATAGATTTTTTTTAAATCAACCAATCACTCCAAAAGAAATTTATAAAGTAGAAAACAAATTAAATGATTCGTTTATAACTCTTAACTATATTTTGTTTCATAAATATAGTTCAAAACACCTTTCTGGATCAGAAATAGTTTGACATGAACAATTAATTAATATTGTTAATAATGTTAATTAACAATGTTAATTTATTAAATAAGACGAATTAAAACGATAAAAGGATTTCACATAAACAAGTGAAATAACAATCAATGATCAAACCACAATATGAAATGGGAAAACAAGACTAAGATCTTTCAACCGTAACAAGCGGTCTTTGTCAAAATCAAAAATCCAACTAGAACGAAGGTAGCACACAGATAGACAATAGAATAACTCACTTCTATATTTCGACGATCGTCTTCATCAGGAGGTGAAGAGTCCCGCAGGAAGGCAGGGTGGCGACTCATTACTATTAATGTATTAATTAATATTAATTACTAATGAATTAATAGATTGAAAAACAGTATAAAATGTTTGACATTTAGAATTTACTTTTAATTTCCGTTTATACAACAAGTTATATTTCATAAAATCTTCATTCAAATACTATTATTTACTTATAAAGAGTTCGATTTGTCTTTCATTATATTAATTATTGTAAAAGAGCGCTTCGAGCAGTTAATATTTTGCACAAATCAGATTTTGCAATGAAATAAAGTTGAAATACTATTCAATAAACCCTTTACTAAATCATTCTAATTAGGTTGACTGTTAAATATTAGGAATGGTTTTATATTAATAAGTAAGAGTAAAATATTATTTCATAGAAAATTCCGTTTTTGCATTATTGGAATAATCTATATTGACCTATATGACCTATATTGGTCATAAAAATAATTCTCTTAGTATTGGAATCCTGTTATATTCAGATTGTTAACAATATGTGAAAGATAACAATTTGATTCTATCTGTATGTTTCCATCAGTGTAACTAAAATCATAACTGCTAAGTTTAGTCTTTAGGGAAGATAAAAAGAAGTAGCTTTATTCTGTTTGTTCCCTGCTCGGTAATATTGAGTGAAGAAGGAATTTCACTATTTGTGAGGTTAATATTTATTTTTTCTTTAATATAATGGATTTAATTATTTATATATTCAATATTTTAGTGCATTTTTTCCATTAAGATTAATTATATCTATAACTTTGGCAACATTGCAACTAGAATAGATTTCTACAGATTTAAGTCTCTTGCAATGAAAATAAGAAACACTGCTGATCAAAAGGTGACAAGCAAGAGCTGAACAGATTTTTGTAAGTATACAAACTGTAAGATAGTAAATTTAAATAAACAGTTTTATTAATTATGAAATTTTGATTTTTTGGTGAAAAAAAAAATTGTTTAGGCAATGAAGACAAAAATGGATTTCAATTTACACTACACAATAAATAATGAAAAAAGACAATTTTGGGAAGTAAGAAAATGGCGTGGGATGATTGAAAAAGAGGTGTTTGGGATTCAATGCACATTGGGTCCTTCTTATTCAGGGAAGTACAATTGATATTGATCAGCTCGTCCCTTTTTGTGCAGAGCTGGGACTTTGAAAGGAACAACTTCCAGTCTGAAGTGGCTCAACCTCACAGTTATGCTCAAGTGTCTCCCACTTAGTCAGGCAAAGTTGTAATCAAGTGCCTGTACTTTAACATGCTTCAATTACAGACAAATACCATTTTAACAATACATTCTAAAAGCTGTTTTTGATTTGGTTCACCTTTAATAATAGTTGATGTGTTCTTTGTTACAGACACATAGTAATCAATGCGTAAATAGAATATGTGGGGTAGTATTCTTTGAGATATAGATAAAAAACTGTCGATTAATTGCGCAACAGCTATTGATTATTTGTGCGTTTTTTTTAAAAAGTTTATATTTTACATTTAGATTTTAAGTATAGTCAAAACTTGATTAAATGATTTGAACCAGAAGTTATAGATTTTTTTGATTTCGTTTTATTCGATTGCATCTGAGGACTGAACGATTGTAACAGCAAGAAAAATGACGTAATATAAAGAATGAGTTTGCCTGCCAATAGAAAAAGTGTTGATCAAAATTTTTTAAAAAGTTAGAGATATGCAAGTTTCTAATTTGCTCTACCTCTATACCAGGCATGAGCACATGCGGCCTTGCACGTGTTTGCGGCCCTCGGAGATTATCTGGAATTCTATCATCTGCTTTTCGCTTTTAACAAAAGGAATCTACAACATTGGTCTATAGTAACAATTTTTTTATTTTTTTTTCTTACAATCTTATAGAGATTGTGTTCTGAAATAAATAAAAATTATTATGAAATAATGAGATACAAATAATAATTTTCATTATAAAAATTATAAAAAGTTAAATAATTATTGACACATTATGTATGTAGCACACAGTATATATTTCGATATATACATAATATATAAATGTACATTATACATATAAGCTGTATGCATCGAAATACCACAGAAATTACCATGCGGCCTGCAGTCACTTGGAAATTATATAATCCGGCCAAGGATAATACTCAGGTCATAAAAGGTTGTTCATGCCTGCTTTATTTTATCAAGCATGAGGTGATAAAATTTATATTATATTATATTTATAATAAAATATAAACACAATAATGTCATGTATAATACAAAAAATATATATTACAGTCATCTTATTATCAATGGTCTTTCAACCACAACAAGCGGTCTTCGTCAGAGTCAGAAACCCAACTGACATATTGCGGTTTGATCATTGATTGTTATTTCACGTGTTTATGTGAAATCTTGTTATCTAATTATATATTTATTATATTATTTATTTATATATCAGTAAAATAAGAAATTTTACTGAAGTATGAGTATTTGGAAACTGTTTAATGTTTATCTTGTTCTAATGCTTCTGAAAAAACAAAAGAAAGTAAAATCTAAATATTTACAGATGAGAAGGAGTATGTATTTGAAATAACAGGGCTGTAAATCATGGGTTAGAGTTCTGTAATGGGAGTGGTGATGGCACGATAAGAGCTGTGACTCTTACAAATTCAAAATAGATTTATAATTTGACTCTCAATTGAAAAGTCATGTCTTGAGGAGAGCGTTATCAGGAAGGAATGCTGAACTGGTGCTATCACAAAATGCTTAAAGATAAACATAATGCTGACATTCACTTCCTATCTTATCTGCTCTACAATAAGCTCTATATAGACTTAAGTTTATTTTTCAAGTTCTGTCCATGTTTATAATAAAACTAATTGTATTAAAAATATAAAGAGCAATGTTTACTTAAAAATTAAAAATTGCTTTCAGTTAAAACCCGATCTAATTTTTTTTTTATTTTGATATAGACTCAAACGGATTCCGATCCCCTTTTTATTTTCACTCCATATCAATTAGTAACATCAATGGCTCTGTCAAAGCATCAAAATCAGTCAGCCGTGTCAATTATAATCAACCTTTCGTCAATTTGCAACAAATATACAAAAATTACAACATTTATCTCAGTTTTATAAAAGAAAAAATAAATTCACACAGAATACTCTGTGTATATATAAAGTTCGATATAATGAACGTCCGACTTAACCTACAGATATAACAACAAATCATATCAATCATATAACAAAGTTTCATAAAAATAATCATGAAAAGAAGGGGGTATGCCCTTCGCCAATGATTTGGCTTGAGAATTATGACCTATATATATATATATGTATTTGTATATATATACTGGTGAAGAATGACATAAGTGAAATACGGTCAGTTATTCAATTATATATATATATACAAAATAAAAGTTTATTAGGACTCGGTTAGTTGGAGACCAACCATCTCTGAACCAGTGCGCTTGGTTTTCCTCTCTTGTCTCTCCTGAAGACGGTTCAAACCGAAAATTAGAGACTGTGTGTTCTTTTGATTTCTCTATGTTTCTTTGTCTATATTGAACTATATATATATATATTCGCTATAAAAAGATTTCACATAAACACGTGAAATAACAATCAATGATCAAACCACAATAAGAAATGGGAAAACAAGACTAAGATCTTTCAACCCAACTGTTGGGTTTTTGACTCTGACGAAGACCGCTTGTTACGGTTGAAAGATCTTAGTCTTGTTTTCCCATTTCTTATTGTGGTTTGATCATATATTCACTATAAAATCGGAAAGGTGATCCAAACTGGACACACACAAGTTCAAAATCAAAGAAAAATATAATACAGACTAAAGAATTAATTCAAATTTTGGTAGGTTACCTGACATTGCGTCTCCAGTTTGCTTGGTCTCCCTCTCTCTTTTCTCTTGAAGACAGATTTTCTGAAAATATATATTAGTGATTATTAAAATAATCCAATGTACTACATAAAATATATCACTAACATATAGAACAGAGAAGAAAAACTAAAGTTCAAAATCACAAAATCACTACGTTATTTTGGCATTCATCAATAGCAAGAAGGGAATACGAGTCATTCAGGAGACAAGAAGTTAGGTCACATTCTCAGAGAATTCTGACAGTGTTGCCACCTTACTGAAGAAGGTAGAAAAAGATAACAGAGAAGAAAACAATAATGTATAAATCATTCTCTTCTGAGCAAAGTCACTGGTTGTATTATTTAAGACTTACTTTATTATTTCCTTTTGAAGGTTAAAGAAAACTTAATGCACAAAAAATTGTATTCCCATTTAAGATTTGTGTATTGTAGTTTGGTTTGAGAAGGAAAAATTAAATGTATCTATAATTCATTTATAACAATGAATGAATATTAGAAACCCTAATCCAAAAAAAAAAAATTGGGTATATTAAAAAAGTAATTACCCTTACTTATTATAGAAGACCAGTTATTAAAAATCGGTTTATGAAAATAAAAGACGAAAATGAGAACTTGTCGATGAAAGAAACAAATCTAGTGTATGACTACAAGTGAAATTATTGGAGCTGTAAAACTCACAAGTTATTGTATTTAGTGAGACTATAACTTGGACATCGAGGAGACCTACTATTCACTTAACAGCTGCAGCCAGTGGGGTGTCAAAAGAAGGGTGAATGGTGGTGTGATCCGCGCCGGGTGGCACATCCCTGGGGGGTGGCATTTGGAGAGGAGGAGACAGAGGAAACAGGAAATAAAAGCTAACTGAAATCTAGAATTCACGCCAAAATATTATTTAAGATATTAATCGTTGAGAGGTGATTTATGCATGTGTTTACGATAATATCAGCTCTTTTGAAGCAAGAGTACAGTATACGAAATTCACATACTTATTTCATGGATGCATTGATACGTATTCCCTTTCTGCAAATGTAGAGGATCAGCATTCAAATGGATTTCACTACTTCAACTTCAGTAAAATAGAAAAGAACTTTGCATTCTCACATTTTATCTTATTAATTTAGACAAAATATTTAACAAACAACTATTCTTTTTTACATCCATTTCAATGTCTGGTCATAATGCAATATTGAAATTTAAAAACTGTCAGTTATTAGTTCTTTTTTTCAACACAAACATTTTAATTTAAGAGCCTCTTTTAATTCACAAGTTAAATACCAAGGAGCTGTTGTATGATATTTTCTAACGATAGTGAGGAAAATATATTACGTCTTCACCACAAGGAATTTAACCTGATGATGAATACTAAGTCTTCGAAACACGTAGTAAAATAAATTCCTTATGATGAAGATCTATATATTTTCTTCCCTATTTTATTTAAGAATTTTCAGAATAGCGCGTACCATATTATTCGATAGCCGGGCTGTTGACGCAACAGTATGGATACATTTAGGTATCGAACATAAAAGGACTTTCTTGTGTCAGTTCTTTCTGTGCAATTTATCGTGTCGTTCTAAAGTTTCGTTTCTTTATTGCATTATATTTATAATATATATATTTGTATAGCTTCTCGACCACTGATTTATAAGGTTCAAAGAAGGTGTTCTTGATATTTTAGACCAAAATCCTCAAGAACCCATTCTTTGGATGGTCTAAATCCTATATAACATAGTTGTATCATTTTTATAAAATGATAGGATTTTCTAAATATGAATCTCCCTTTTCATCATATATAATAAAAATAGTATTATTTAAACCATTTGAAATATATTGTTTATCTTTCATGTTTTCTTTTGTGCGAACTTTTATAATAAGCTTTTCAATGTTTTCTTTATATTTTGCATCCTTTATAATAAAACTTCATAAATATTTCGACGTTATTTTAAAGGTTTTAAAAAAAAATATTATTAAGTTCATAATTATTTTCCCTCATAATTTCTTTGATTAATAATCCAAACCAGTTAGTAGAGTATTATTTAGTAAGTTGATTTGAAGTTGCTTTGTCGAGTGTTCTCCCCTCAGTGGAAGCAAAACTTTGGAAATCAATATTCCTCATGCAGTTACCCCAAAGATACGCTACCCTGTTAACTTCAATCTCCATTATTATTAATCATATTCTCTCTATAAATCCTGCTCTTCAAGTCTTTATAATTATTTAACTAAACTTGATTACGTTGAATTTACATTTTTTTAAAGTATGAAAACCAGTTTAATGCATTCGATACTTTGATTACCTGAGCATCATATGACAGCTCTGGCTATTTTTAACCGCGTAAGCCTCAACATTTGTAATTTTATAACTCGTAATTGTTGACTATATACAATCTTTCATTCTTTGCTACTTTAAAGACTCAAGAAATGCAAGAAATAAAAATAAATTATGAATTCTGTAGAGATGTAGTAGAATGACTCTTCGCTGGACGTCACGCTGAGGTCCAGAGCAATTTATTTTTTCCTCTAACTAAACCCTCTTCATATTTTTCAAACTTCCCTCTTCCATTTGAAGAATGTTATATTCACTGTCATATCCACTTGACTCCCATTTCGTTTTTCATATTAATAATTGATGTATTAATATACATCAGTGTTGACTCACTCTATGGCTTCTGACTATCATACTACTCAAAAATATGGAAGTATTAAACTATTGAACTTTAATTTACTTTAAAAACCACACAACTACAAATTAAATATTATATTAACGATATTAATAACTTAAAATATTAACCGCAGCACATTTTATAATTCCTTAAAATTTTCTGGATCTCCTCATATTCGCGGTTCTCATCAATTTAATATTATAAATTCATTAATTGTGCAATCTGTTATAGTGTTGTATTTACTCATATTGGGGAAAGTATTGTGTCTCTACACAAAAAACTTTATCATAAAAAACTAACAACGCGTTTCGAATACTTGTCTTAGAAGTAAAAAAAAAACACTTCCTAGTTACTTTGAAGTAACCCGAACACTTTTTAGATTTAAATTGAAGAAGAACATGAAGTGTTCAAAACGCGTTGTTAATTCTTTATAATAACTTTTTTGTGTGGAACCTTATTATTTTCCCCAATATAGTATTATAAATATAAATATTAAATTCTTATTTCTATGATCTTTTTTACTAAAAGGTAGGGTTGAAATAGTATTTTGTCATAATTTCTGTTTGTTCCTATAGGATTATTTGATCTTGTTTGGGGCAGAAATTGTAAGTAAATTACAGATATCGCTGCAATAATAAAGGGTAAAAGGATGTGTAATGTAAAGAAGAGGTGCCAGGTTAGCTGAGTGGTTAACCTACTCGCCTCTGGGCTGGTAGTCCGGAGTTCGATCCCCAGCTGGCCCTTGATTTACGAGTATTCACGCGGGAGGTGAATAAATCTGAGTATATCGTCTCTAGGAGAGGACGCTAAGCCGTCGGCCTCCAGCCTGTATGATGGGCAGGCCCCCCCAGCCTGCATGATGGGCAGGCCCCCCCAGCCTGTATGATGGGCAGGCCCCCAGCCTGCATGATGGGCAGGCCCCCAGCCTGTATGATGGGTAGGCCCCCAGCCTGCATGATGGGCAGGCCTCCAGCCTGTATGATGGGTAGGCCCCCAGCCTGTATGATGGGCAGGCCCCCAGCCTGCATGATGGGCAGGCCCCCAGCCTGTATGATGGGTAGGCCCCCAGCCTGTATGATGGGCAGGCCTCCAGCCTGTATGATGTCAGGTACCCGTTAAAGATCCCTGCTCAAAATACACTTGGGTTTAGGACTCACATTGTAGAATCTGTAGAATTACTGATCAAACAAAAACTGGTAAACGGCCATGGTTATCACCCACTAGGGGATCGGTTTAAACAATAGATAAAGATATGTAAAGAATCGTGTAAGTATGTCATTTCTTAGAAGAACCCCCTCATAATCATTTAACTATTTCTTCTCATAAATAAGGTACTGCCGATAATAAGTTATGACCGATAATAAAATGGATTCCTCTTCAATACGTAAGTAGAGTAGAGTAGAGTAAATGTGACTGTTTAGTTGAGATAGCTCTAACTTTGCTTCTGATTGCCGTTAACTTTTTATTTAATAACATATCTTAAAATTTTTTATCCAGATATAAAGGATATTAAAGTGATGAAATTCTTAGGAAATTATTTAAATAATTTTCATCATTTTCCTTCAATTTTCTTAGAAATCATTTCTTTATAGAATTCAATGAGTGTTTAGAGAAGCAGACAACAAAACTAGACTAGCTGACAGTCTGCACAAAAGTAGAGATAAGTCACAACAATCAACGATAAAATATATAAAGATAAATTTAAATAAAATGTTAAATGAGAAATCAGTATTTTTATTTACTCAACTAATCTTTGTGGTATCATAGAATGAAAGTTGTTCTAGAAAAATATTATTATATTTTCAAAGTATTAAAACTTTTATTTGTCTGTTTAATTTGATACGCTGATAAACGTAAAAGTTAAAACAATTTGTAAATACATTATAAGCAAAATACTTTATAAATAATTGTGTTATTTTATCAAATCATATCCATGAAACATATTTATGTATATTACTATAAACTATGTATTCTAAGAACGTTAGGTTAAGTTAAGTTGCAGTGGTAATCCCACAGATAGGCCGAACATTGGTCCTTTCTGATACAACACAATAAATATTCTACTATATTGGGAGTCCTAAATTTTGCCTAACTCAAGTGCATTTAGACCTGACATGGTACAGGATGGGACCGACTGCTCAGCGTTCTCTCTGAGGGAAGACATGCTCCGATTTGTTCACCTCCCACCTGAATAAACAGTGGGTCAGAGTAGATATTGGATCTCGGATCTATCAGTCCAAAGGCGAGTAAGTTTACACAGGGCTAAGCTGGCCCCTTATTCTAAGAAATATTGAAGTATTTTGTATTACTTTTATTAATACAATTTCAGTTCTATTGTAAAATATTGATTAAATCTTAGATGAAAATAGTAAAAGGTTTCCGGCGGTTATACTCCTCTGTATTCCTTTCTCCCTCCCTCCAACTCATCCTCTCTTCCCTCACTCTCTCTCTTTGCTCAGAGATCTTCAACCCACTTCCTTATTTTTCACTAATCTATACAAATTTACTCATTGGCGTAGTCCAAACCAGTTTTTTATTATAAAAATATCTTAAGTCCAGATTAAGTAAAAAAAAAACACTGTAGTTCAACATTCCCTGGAAAGAGATAGTTTTGTTGATAAGCCAATTGCGTATATTGGTGTTTTATCAGTGACATTCTAGAAAGGAAAGGCTGATAGACTTGCAATCAGGTGCTTACACTCGCCTGCAGCCACCCAGCCATGACAACGGTACTGCGTAGAAGGAAACACTACTCCAAAAGTCCCTCCCAATCCAACACCTTCTGTAACTTTCTTACATTTTAGTCGATACCCCAATAAAACTTTCAATAACAAATAATAAATATTTTGTAAACATAATTAACGGTACTTCTGGATATATATATATATATTATTATATATATATACATTTAAGAAAGATATGTCCACAATATTCTTCACTAGTTGTTTTTTGAATTTCTCGAGTCTTTGAAAACACTTCCTAAGTTCAAGGTTCTTCAATTCATATAGGAGTCCACCAAAGGTTTTTTCAATTGCTTTATTCTTAACTATCGACATGTTTCAGTGATCGTTTCACCATCATCAGGATAAAATATCCTGATAATATATATATATATATATACGAGTATATGAATTAAATACCACAATAAACAAATATATATTAATTAAAATGTTCTAAGGCTTTTCGTTACAACATCATCAGAGAGCTAAGTGAAACAAACAAAAAATATAATAAGTGACTTGTTATTATATTTTTTGTTTGTTTCATTTAGCTCTCTGATGATGTTGTAACGAAAGGCCTTAGAGCATTTTAATTAAATAAATTCGTTTATAGTGGTATTTAATTCATGAAAATGAATTCATATTCATATTAAATTATGAAAATGAATTCTTACAACTTATGAATATTATAAGCAGAAATATTTAGAGATAAATAAAGAAATATAACCTACAGAAGTAAGAATTTTTTAAATTAAGAAAATGAAATTTACAATATTTAAAGGAATAACAATCTAAAACCAGACAAAATCTTCGACTAGACTAATAAGATAACATTACAAGTAACCTCAACACTGTTCACTCAAAGGAACTAAATAAATTAAATTTCACTAAAACTCAGCACAACACTCACTTGTAGGCCTATGAAAAAGGTTTTAAAATAAAACCGAAACGTCAGCAATGAGAGTTTCATTTTTGAACCTAGAAAATTTGACTGAATCCCGATTAGGTAACACACCTATTCTATCAAACGGTCGATATATTATTGAATCTGTTATATATATATATATTTTATTAAAGTAGACGGCAGCTTCCGCATTTACGACCTTTTTGCTCGTGTTTTCTAGTTTTCTAACTAGTTTTCTCTGGTAGGGAGTGATTTCGTGAAGGAGTTGTCCCAGAGTAAAATATGTCTACAAGAGAATCTGCTGCCAATATACACTTATTATATATATATATATATATATATATATATATATTCTATGTTTTGTTATTGAGGGCTAGGTCAAATAAAAGAAAATAAACTCCTTCCTAGGCCGACGTTTCGATGTATTTGTACATCATCTTCAGGGCTAAAATTAGAGTAAGAACTATAATACATTTACCAAAACAATCTACAACTCACATAGAGAACTAACACAAATTTTTTTAAGACCAACAGATACATACAAAAGGTTATTTTATAATCAGAGTTGTTGAGTACACATCTATTTCAAAGTATCAGACAAAAGGAAATTAGTTTTACCTTGGAAAGTGTGCTAATGGTTATTTAAGTTACATGAGAATTAATTGGTTCTAAGTAGGAAAAACACTACTTGTTATATTCATCTATCATTTCAACAAAACAGGGCGGGTGACAAAACATATGAAGGTTACATAAAGAAAGGTTAGTTTATGACTTAAGGTAATCATCCATGTTACAATGATTTACTATTGTTATTATGACTGGTGATGGGAAAGAATGTTTGTATAAATGTATTGGTAAATGTATTATAGTTCTTACTCTAATTTTTAGCCCTGAAGATGATGTACAAATACATTGAAACGTCAGCCTAGGAAGGAGTTTATTTTCTTTTATTTGACCTAGCCCTCAATAACAAAACATAGAATAGAATAGAAGAGGTCAGTAACAATTGTTGAGTTTATATATATATATATATATATATATATATATATATATATATATATATATATATATATATATAATTAAAGATACGAAAAACGTTTCAATGGATTTTTGTAGAATTAATATTATATGAAAACACGATTCAACTCAATCTTGTTGATTGCCGAGGAGGGAGAATTGTCCAGTATGAATTCTATTACGTCACATCTAGTTTTCAGTTTAAAACTGTTTTTGTTTTGTTTACAATGCCGACACTAGTAGGCTTTAATCAATAGTGCTGTTTTAGGGGCGGAAACTGTGACACATTTATTATTTGGTACCTTTTTGTTTCAAGCCCTTTTCAATGCTTGAAAAGGATGTACAAAAAAAGTCATAGACGTAAATAGAATAATAACTGTAAATAGTTGTCCTCATGACTGTCATAGTAAATGGAATTGAATTATGTTATTAAAAGTTATGCCGCATTGAGTTCTAGATCTTCCAAACAGACCAAGCCGGCTAAAACATCGTCTTACAGGTCGACATTCACAATTGCTAGATATTATTTCAAAAGCTATGATTATTGATTGTAAATACTGTCCAACATAAATGACAATATTTCAATTTTATTGTTTTGTTTAAGATAATATATAAATTTATATTCCTGTGAATCAATAAATCCATATAAATAATATAAACATTGGGAATATGTAAACAGAGTGTAAAATATGAAAACATTTTTAACATAATATTAATTTAATTCTGATTAATATTAATATGAATTTCTAATTATAATAATGGGAGTCAGGTTAACTCGGTTAACGTACTCGCCTCTGAACTGGTAGGTCCAGGGTTTGATACCTACCTGGCCCTCGATTTATTCACGAGGGAGGTAAATAAATCTATGTACGTCGTCCTTCGGAGAGGACGTTAAGCCGTCGGTCCCGAGCTTGCACTCGTTAAAGATCCCTACTCTAAATACTCCAAAATTTAGGACTCCCAAAGTAGAAACAAAAAAAACCGTAAAGGGCTGACGTTTTTAACCTGCTTGGGAATCAGTTTAAACAATAAAAAAAAATATGAAAATAATTCTCACTCTCTTAATATAATTTAATAATTTAGACTTTGATTTGTATTTCACAGGTTTATTGTATATTCTTGTTGAATACATAAATAAAATATACTTCACTTATAGTAAAGTAAAAAACAGATGGATAGAAATACAGTCTCTGAGATTTGTATTTAAGGATCAACTGTCATTAAGAATAAAAAAAAAAAAAGATTCAACAGCTGCAAGTGTAGGAGATCCATTACTTATGGTCTTTATTAATCTAGATGAAACTTTACATGTTCATTCAGGTTGACTACTTACTACCTGAGGTATCAGGTAGTTTACCCCAAAAGATACCATATAAGGTAAGTGGAATTGCTTTTAAATCAAAAGGTTAACATGATATGAAGATATAATACTTGTTTGCCTTTACCTGCTGTTGTTTACATTTTGATAGTCACCTGTCAGTCCTTGGAAAATTTTTTGACAAAAATAATTATCAAAGAATTTCATTTAAATATCAAACATTTACATTCCCTTTTTTAAAATTCAAATCTCAAAAAGTTTATGTTTTAAAGTTTATATTACATTTCATTAGTTGTGCAATCTATTATAGTGTGGTATTTACTGATTTTGGGGGAAGTATTATGTCTGCACACAAAAAAGTTTATTATAAAAAACTAACATTGCGTTTCGAACACTTGATGTTCTTCTTCAGGTTACATCTAAAAAATATATGCATATATTAACTTTAGAAACATCGGGGTGAATTAGTTAAAATTGAATAGAATATCTTACTGTTGAATGAATATCTGACAAGTAAGATATCCGATTGTGTCTGACACAATAGTATCAGATATTGTATTCGATTTTACTTAATTCACCCCGATATTCCTAAAGCTCATATATGCATATATTTTTTAGATGTAACCTGAAGAAGAACATGAAGTGTTCGAAACTCCTTATTAATTTTTTATAATAAACTTTTTTGGGTGGATACAAAAAGTATATACTTTCCCCAATATTTATATTATATTTTTTTTTAAAAAAAAATAGATATTAGATAGCTGTTTTCCAAGTTGAGTAAGAGAAAAAAAATGATATTTCAAATGAAAAAAGAAAAAATAGACCAGGAATTAAAAGCGTGAAGATATCAAGGGACTTTTCATGGTAGAACTGTTCGACAACCTGATAAGAAGACGAATCAACAACTAACACACTACAGGTGAATGTAAAAAAACGAAATCCTCAGCAGTTCTACTTAAAACCCGCCAACAAACTATTCAGTGCATAAAAGTTTTATAAAAAGGTTTTATATCGTTGTCAGTTTTTAAACTTGTATATGTGAGGAAGTAGAGTACAGAGGCTAAGAGAGGATAGTAATGAATAAACTAAAGAATTCTGAAGTAGTCACTAAACGTGACAAAAACTTTATTTATTCTCAAATACTGGAACTATAATTTAAATTACTCTATTAATTGTAACATGGATAGTCTATTACATCAGCTATTGAGAAATGATGACACGAATTTGTAAAATTTTGTCCATATTTTATCTTCAAGATATTTAGTTTAAAATGATACATTTAAAAAATAATAATAAATGATGTATATTTGAATAGTTTCAAAACTAACTAACCTTCCAGGTATAGTAATTAAGAGTACATATACTCCATATACATCAAGTACCCTAAATAATTTTTTAATATTTTATGGGAATATGTGTGTGTGTGTGCCTGTTTGTGTGAGTGCGTAAAAAAGTTTTAGCCCCTAATACAGATTTGGCAGATCACGATAAAATTCGACTTGTAAATATTCCTTGGTCAGAAACAAATCTGTATTGTTTTCAAGAAATATGGAATCATGCAAAAGGCACTTCTTATCATTAATGAAAATTTGTATTCATAGTTTCTTTCTTATTGGTTAAACTGATAACAAGTTTATGAACTTTCTAAAGGAGATAATGATAAACTTTCTAAAAAATAAAAATTTTAACATTGTTCAACATTTCAAGTTTAACATTTTTTAACATTTTTAACATTGTAAAAAAGGATATATTTTAAAGTTTAATTTCTGTGAATGAAACTTTTTTTAATCCCTGATGTTTTGGTTGAATTGTTAAAAAGTTTCTGTTTTTTTTCTGTTTTATTTCCACCAATAAACACTTTAAAAATGTCCCTATCTCAACTCTTCTGATGACGGTTCAACCGAAAATTAGAGGCAGTAAGTCTGTTTGTTCTTTAGTTCTGTGTTTGTGATTCATCGTGTAGCGTTTTATATATATGGTTTGATCATTGTTTCACGTGTTTATGTGAAATCTTTTTATATATATATATATTATATATATATATATATATATATATATATTTGGCAAGTCTTCTCAATAAATACGTAAAATAAAATGTCTAAACCGCATTAAGAAATTAGAAAAATAACTAAAATTATTCAACCATAAACAAAAATGTCAGTTTCAGTTTGACTCTGATGAAGACTACTTGTTCTGGTTTAAAGATCTTAGTTAGTTTTCTGATTTCAGACGTAAGCAATAGTAGGAGATTCAGAAGAAGGGTTAAGTTTCGACAGACTGAATAAATGATTTCATTTATTGTGTTGCTTTGATGCTGTTCATTTATTTGATGGTAAGATGTTAATCTGTATTTCTAAATGTCGTTTGACGTTCTCGGTAAGAACGAGTTTTTTCAAAACAGTAACGAGGATCATAATTAGTTTAAAAGGTTGTAGTTAAGTTTAAGCATTTAGCAAGTAGTTTATATGCTATTATGTGCCTGTATATACCTCAGACAGTGACTACACAAATATAGATGTCTCTTATATTCTCAATTATCAGATATTTCCATAACATTAACTATTAATAATTACTTCTTATATTGGGACCACGGTAGCCCAGTAGATTGCGTGTTTGTTTCTGAAATTGTATGTCTGGGATAAATATTCACTCTGGCCATCGATTTATTCACGCGAGAGACGAAAAAATCTGAACACCTTCTCTCTCGGAGAGGACGTTAAGTCGTCATTATCATGCTTTTACGATGTCAGGTATTCGTCAAAGATCGCACTCTGAATCAGGGCTGTGGAGTGAGAGTCGGAGACGGAGTCAGCAGAAATCAAACGACTCCGACTCCGACTCCTCACTTATTTAAATTACTTGTATATATGAAAAAGAATATAAAATGATAAAACATGATTAATTAGTACAAGTAGGAATATTTCCCTTCGGAAAAGGACATTTGATGGTACAACACAAAATGTTTAGTTTAATACAATATCTGGCCTTGTCTATTCAGTGTTTCAGAAGATTAGTAATTATAAATCTGGAGTGGCCTACATACACTCCACTTTACTATAACTGCATATAATATCAAACTTCTTGGTTATATAATGTCCTATTTAGACATAATATAAATGCCTAAATAGGAGATGTTTGTTTGTATTTTATTCCCGGCAGTAGTACAAACAGTGATTGAAACATATATCAATATAAACGCTTATTTTGGTATACCACACAACTGAAAAATATAATATCTCTGGAATTACCACGGCAGTAAGAACACATTTATACAGACAAAGGAAAACATGTTACGAAACAATCTCTTTCAGGAGAACATGGCTTTTGTTCCAATAAGCAGTGGATCTCATCAATAGCCATCTGTAACATTACATGGCCAGTGGATCTCATTCATGGCCATCTGTAACATTACATGGCCAGTGGATCTGTTACATTTAATGTTGTTTATCTGACCACCTTATATATTAAAGAATTAAGAGAAAGTTTTGTTTGAAGACTTCAAAATATTCCTATTTTGTTTAATAAATATCAGAAATCTTTTTAATAAAAAGAATCACCGAGATATTAGCTTAAAATTAATATCCGTTTTATAATATAGAACAACGGAGTCCATTCCTTATACTACAATATTACCCAAATATAATACCATTCTTAAACACAAAAAACATACATCCTATATAAAGTTCTTTTCAAGGGTGCAACGGCTTGATTAGAGTATTTTGTAAGACAACATTTTATTCCTCTTATATCTTATATTTAGTTATTGAATCATTTGAAATTATTTCATTAAACCTCTAAATACCAATTTTATTTCAGCCTATTCAGTTAAAAAATTTCTAAGTTAATGTAAACGATGCAAATATATGCAAACATATCCGACAAGTGTAGCAGGTGATCCATTAGATCGGGCGGGCTGAATATTCAGTTATTATTGTGTTATTGCTCTTTACAGTAATTAAAATTTCACGAATTGATATTTCACGAAAATAATAAAAATATAATAAAATAAATTATTATATTATTTTTATATTATTATTATTATTAATAATGTGGAAAACAGTTCCAGGCTAGGTCCTAGGTGAAAAAGGGGGTGTTTTAGTTGGTAGTCTGGTTTATCTGGGAGCCCAGCACTATGTGCGTAAATGCATTTCACCTCCTTACCAAAAAAAAAAAAAAAAATTCTATTATTATTTTTAATATTATTATTCACCTGTCATCTGTTTTTTAATAATAAATAGAAGAGCTGGAGAAGAGGCTGGAGTCGGAGTTGTAGTCAGGGTCGGCCCCAAGAGGTCCGACTGCAGAGCCCTTCTCTAAATGCGCTTAGGTTAGCCAAATTTAGGACTCCGAATGTCGAATATTCATTGTGTGGAATTACAAAGGGCCAATCTTCGGCCTTGAGATAACCTGTTTTGACTTTATGTGTTCCTAAGCCTTTCGGCCATATAACCACCAAAAATCAAATCAGGCCGACTAGTTTAACGTGCTGCCCTTTAGCCACTTTAGATTACTCCAAAGTGCCCGAGGCGGGCCCACACGATACTACGTCGCGCATCAAGACTTACTTTAGGCGTTGAGATAACCATTATAACCTAGCTTAAACTACTCCTTTAATTATAATTACTCTATACATAATCTTATAAATATTCTATATTATAGTTATGATCCTTATAATCAACATATTAGTAATTGATTACTAGGGTAGGTTTTAATTACTTTGGAGGTTATTATTGCCGTAATGCATACGGTAAAATGCTAGGCTAGCATGACCTGTCAGCATAAAGCCGCGGTATTTAAGTATTGAGATTGTTTTGATGCACACAGTGCAGTTATTTTAAAGGCGAATGTCTAACGTCGCAATTATTTAGTGATAAGCAAGCAATGATGAGTCATCTCGCCACTGAGTCACCTCCTCAATGGAAGCTTTATTGCTCAGAATTAGACTCCCATCTCATTCTGCGAACTCTGTTTACACTGTTACTCTGAGATGCCACTTGCGAAACACTTGTTCATTACCAGACAACAGAAAAAGATTAAAGCTACTTGTAAAATAAATGAGTCACTCTTATTTAACAGAAAAATTTCACATCTGCAATATTTCATTAATGTAAACTTTTTTTTGTTGACATCTTCTAATTAATCTATACCAGTAGTTTTAAAATCAACCATTAAAAAAAACAGTATATAGAATAATAATGAAAAATCACAACAGTATGTTTAAGTTTAAAATTATTGTTTTCTGGTTACAAATTAAATTGTCATATTTTGTTATTCTATTTTGACAGTAAAATTTAAATTTTTTAGAGGTACAAGAGCAGTGTGTGCATTCGGAACAGGATAATGTGTTTTGTGAGAGGACTTAGAGAAATGTGCTTCCACATTTATGAAAACAAACATAGACCAAACACTGCCCCTTTGTGATACCACACAATGAAAAATACTACAATGTGAATCCTAAATTTTGTCTAACACTAGTATTACGAAATCTTTGTATAAGTATGTATGTATATAACAAGATTTCACATAAACACGTGAAATAATAATCAATTGTTATTATTAACTATAAGCTAGCAGATAGTTTTTTTACTCTTTCTTACTGTACTTCTTTGTTTCCCTAAACATACCTCCCTGGACATTTGACATTTCCTACACTTTACACCCTTTTAAAATACCACTCTTCCCTCCCACTCCTCTCAAACCCTCACCAAAATGTCTCTGCATCTAGTGTTTCAGTTGGGTTTTCGACTCTGACGAAGACTGCTTGTTACAGTTGAAATATCTTTATCTTTGTTCCCATTTCATATTGTGGTTTGATCATTTATATATATATATATATATATATATATATATATATATATATATATATATATATACAGTAGTAGTTTGCTTCTCAACGCGAGTACTTCGCACTTCTTCCCGATGACGACGGATGTCGAAATATCGAAGTGAGTTCTGTAGTGTCTTTCTGTGTTCTTTTCTATGTGTTAAAGTGTATATATATATATATATATATATATATATATATATTGACATATAGTGATACTTCATTGTGGTTTCGCTCTTCAAGCGAATCACATCCCTCTCCTGATGATGATAATTTATATCGAAATATCTAAACGAGTTTTCTCAGTGTATTCTTTTTGAGTTTAATTTATTTAGACTTCTAAGACCTTTTTCCTTTCAATTCAAATAGATATTACTCGGCGGCTCTTACATTCTCGTTGTCGTATATTTTTGGCTTCCAACTATTCCTTGACTTATCTGCTATCTTGCTGAGATATCTTTTCCTAGAACCCGTTTCCTTCTGTTGCAGTTTATTATTATTTTAGTTCTACTCTCTATTCTTTTACTTTATTCTTTTATTTAGATATTTATTTTATTTTATTTATTGTTTTCTTCATTATTTATCTGTAATATTACCATTTCAATTACTTTGTTTCATTTATTATTGATCATGAATAATCTAACTCGTATTTGACTTAATGAAGTATTAACTATGAGAGTGAAATTGTACGCCATGCGGCCCACATTTCTTTTATATCTTGTTGCCTCATATTTCCGTTATCCGATTTCTCACCACAGTTCCGTCTTTACCTTGGTATTTTTGGCTTTAATTCTGCTTTCGAGCTTTCCTTTTTCACTTTTCAAAATTATCAAATGTTGAGGAGCTCTTACGTCTCCTAACTGCTATCTAATATATCATTCTACTGAGTGTCTCCTAACTATGTTAACCCTATTAATAGATCATTATTCTATGGTAATACACTTTTGGATCAGCCTCTTCTCGGTAGCTATAAAGATACACTAAACTGTAAATTTTGTATTTGTCGCAAGATTTAAGTCTTAAATTTCAAGTTCCGGCTGCTCTTCTCACCAAAATTCTCGGAATTTTCTTAAATTCCAAAAAAAGTCTCAGCATTTGTTTCTCGCAAATTCCACTTTTTCCTCTGACTGGTTCATCCTCCGATGTTCTCATTTATGTTGAAATTAAAAACTTATTCCTTTCCCATTGTTGACCAATTAGGAAAACGTCCTGCGTAAGGTCAAAGACAGTACCATGAAGCGTTCGTCTTCTTATACTAGTAGTAGTAGTAGTAGTAGTAGTAGTAGTAGTCAACTCTGTAGGTGCAGTAGCCGTCCCACAAGGGCCGAAAATGGCCCTTTGTGATACCACGCAAAGAAGATTGACTCTATATTGGGAGTCTTAAATTTTGTTTAACTCAAGTATATTTAGAGTAGGGATCTTTAACGAGTACCTGACATCGTACAAGCTCGGGACCTAACGGGTTAACGTCCTTTCCGAGGGACGTCTGCTGAGATTTATTCACCTCTCACGTGAATAAATCGAGGGCCAGGTGGGTATCGAACCCCGGACCCACCAGTTCAAAGGAGAGTATGTTAACCACTGAGCTAACCCCCCCCCCCCCTTCTTCCTATACTAACTAGGTCATCAGGATACACTTGTGTATAGAAACACTGTTTATTTAGAGTATACAGCAGATCAGCGACAACTAATTAATCACCACATTAAGGGTTGATGCAAGCCTCCTGAAGGGAGCTGTTCTACTTACACCTAACTCAAACGAGCCTTCAGTGATATTAATTTCAGTTGTTCTAGATCAGTGTTCCCAAAGTGGGCGATACCGCCCCCCTGGGGGACGTGTTTTGATATCGGGGGGCGGTAATGCAAAAAGGAGTGGGGATTCTATTTCCATAAATAGAAAATTTCATGTAATATAATTTCTAAATGTAAGTGAAAACACCATATGTAAACTTCTAGGAAAAGGTTTCTTAAAATTATTTCTTTTGATAATTTAATTTTATGTTAAAAGTATATTCTCATCTAAATTTCTTTTCTTGTGCATTAATTCTTTTGCATAAATATGCTATGAAACAATACATATATTGGACTATAAATAAATATTCGATTAGTCATTATATTAATTCAATTATTAAAGTGTTACTCATTTCGTTATTTAGACTAAGATTCTGATGATTATTGAGGAGTGTTGAGTATAGGTTTACGGACCCAAGGTGGCGGTCGCTCGAAAAAGTTTGGGAAACACTGTTCTAGATTCTATACTAACACAATTATTATTTTCTTCGATTGTTTTGATTAATTCCATAAATCCTTTGATTTTAAAACATCCAAAACAAAAACATCTCTATTGGTTTTGATTCAATCCACTCAAATGTAAAGTATCAAAACTTCCATCAATATCCAAGAAGCAGCCCAGAGTAATATTTTTTATGACTCTAGGAGTTATCTATTTTCTTTTTTATCTAACACTGACTGTGTTGTTTTTGCTGTTTTGATAACCAAACCTGTTTGATAGATAACCAAACAATTTACATTTATAGTATAATATTACTCTAGCTATTTAAATGAATACAATATTCGTAGTAAGGCGATACTTTTACAGAATTTAAATTCCATTGGATTACTGAAGAAGTTATTTACAGTTAGTGACTTATTATTGCAAAAAAGTTGCCCCTCCTGTACTTCAATATAACCCAAAAACAATGAGGTTCTTAAACTTCCCAAAAACTCTATATTCAATGTTAATCTTTTTCATGTGGATCGATGACATACTTGTATATTACGTCTTCGCCACTAGCAATTTATTTTATAATGCATTTGAACACTTGTTCTAAAGTGTGCGAAACACGTCGTAAAATAAATTCCTTGTGGTGAACACGTAATATATATTTTCCTCATTGTCATGAATAAATACCACGCAGTCACTGCTTGCAAAGCTCGTAAGTTACAACAATATTAGTTGTAACTTACGAATTATGCATCCATATTAAAAAAAACAGCTATTTATCCATTCTATGAATACTTAGAGTAAAGTAAAAATCTGGTTGATTCTATCTGTTTTAATGGTATTTGAATTCATTGAACTGATTACTTATGAATTTATCCTGTTGGATCAAAATTTCGTTGACTTGAGTGATTTTGAAACAAATTCAAAGTGTGAGTCAGACTATGTTAATATCTCTGTTCTATCATATCTCGTTAAAAGAGACACCAGCAGCTGCAGATCCAGAAGGTCTTTTCAAAGTGGCCTTCGGTCAGAATTTCAACTCCTAGCAAAATGGGCAGTCTAACGAGTTCTATAGTCAACAGAGCTATATTAAAACGAAATTATATTTCAAATCCATTCATTATGTTCAAGGAAGTAGAAAAATGAGATGTAAATAAGGAACTACCAGTCAGTTGACTATTAATTATTTTTTTTCGTATGTTTCTATTAACATATATAAACCTTTATATTAACATATAAAAGTCGTTATAAATCTCCATCGTGATAGGAAATTAATATTTTACATATTCACTTTCATGTCATCACACTGCTTTACCACTTCTATTGTTTATTTGCGAATAATCAAAAAAAAAAAAAAAAGAATTACATGTTATTAAGTAATTTGAATATTCTGACACTTATATCCTAATTGACTAAAAGTTTCACCTTTTATATCAAAATCAAATTGAAAACTCAGATAAATGAATCAGTTTTGTATCAAAATTTTGTTGACGTAAAATGATTCCAAAATAAATAAGTGAAGAAAGATTACCTTGGTTAGTCTCTTGATGTATCTGTAGAATATATATTTTTATTCAATATTTTGAAAAAAATCCTCCTAAAAAGTAATTCTCATTAACAACTATTAAAATAAGGAATCTTACAAAGATGTCATCAAAATTCATGTTAAATATGCTTATTGTATTAAACTACTATGATAAGTGAAATGTTCCTATGCTGCATGTATGTTTAACTGAAATAGATATAACTTTTCAGTTATTGGAGTGATTAATATTAAAGTTTGTCTTTTTAAAAAGATCAGAAAAAATAATAGTGAGTATTACATGTATTATAACATATAAATGTTAATATTATAATAATTATTCTTGATATCGATACATACTTATAAAAGTATCAATGATCAAACCACAATATGAAATTGGGAAAAAAAAGACTAAAATCTTTCAACCACAAAAGCGGTCTTCGTCTCAGTCGAAAACCAAACTGATATTTTGAGTCAGTTGGGTTTTTGACTCTGACGATGACCGCTTGTTGTGGTTGACAGTCTTTTTTTTTTTTTCATTTCATATTGTGGTTTGATCACTGATTGTTATTTGACGAGTTTGTGTGAAATCTTGTTATATAATGATAGAAATGAAACAATTTATCATTTCCTACATTTTTTGGAGATGTTTTAAATTTGACTCCAGGTTATAACACATTGTTTTAGGTGTTAAAATATTATAAGATAATTTACGAATTACATCTAAATATGTTGTTTTTTACGACGGTGCAACAACTGTAATAACCTTTGAGAATTTGTTTTAATAAGTAGATCAATATGTAACCTATAATAATTAATGGAATAAATTGATTTGTACTTTATCCAATTTGTTTAAACTGAAGCTTATTTAATAATAATTGTTAATAATTAAATATAACACACGCTAATTACGCTAATTACGATTAGCGTAGTCGATTGTTGATGTAATGGAAATTTCTGGAAGTACTATAATTAATCAGAAAGGATGTATTGTTGCAACTTAAGTTAATAATAAGAAAAGTTTGAAAAATACGATATATATCGTCACTGGCCATTCCCTTGACAGGATTAGAAAGATTGAAAGAGATAAAGAAAGAAATATACTTGGCATTAGGAGGTTTCCGGTAAGAAATGAAGGGACCCTAACTAAAGATAGAATAAGTGAAGGAGGATGATTAGGGAAGGGGGGAAAATCCTTCACGAAGGAATTGTCTGATACATCGGATCTTTTGTAACATGAGGGAAATAAGCCTTTTTCCTCCTACGTCTTACATATCTCACTACTGTTGCTTTTCTTCCAGTTTCAGTCTTCAATTTTACTTATAACAGTACTTCAAAGACATTTTACGAACGTTTTTAAGCAGCTATTCTGTTTTATTTTTCTCTTATGCTGTTTTAAATAATTTTATGTAACTTGTAATAGTTTTTTTTTTTTTTTTTGGCAGATTGTTTTTCTCATATCGCTGTTAAGTTTGAGCAATTCTTTGAAAGTGGCATAGAAAGCAAAAGTTGTTCTTTTAGAAAGGTACACAGATATATTGACTTGCTTATTACTATTGTATTGGAAGGTTTTTCGATAATGGATGGTACTGAAGCGGTCACTGCAAGCAGTGATTAAGTCTAGACACGATCCACATAACTCTAATCACTGCCATTACACCTAACTCTTAGAGATGTATCTTCCACCCAGAAACCTCTACTACAAAGATTATATATATACGAGTATATAAAACAAAATTTCACATAAACACATGAAATAACAATCAATGACCAAACCACAATATGAAATGGAACAAGAAAAGACTTCAACCACAACAAGTGGTCTTTGTCAGAGTCAAAAAGCCTGGTCCTTCGTCAATTGGGTTTTTGACTCTGACGAAGAACGCTTGTTGCTGTTGAAAGATCATAGTCTTTTTTTCCCCATATCATATTGTGGTTTGATCGTTGATATATATAAAAAGCGATTAGAATAAAAGAATACGTAGAAACAAGACACAACCTACTTCAATATTTCAACCTCGTCGTTATCAGGAGAAGGAGAAGAAGAAGAGGATTAGTTCTGCTCAGCTGGCGAATAGCAACAGTGCCAGCCAAGGAGAACTCATCTTCTTCTTCTTTTCCTTCTTCTGATGACGATGAAGTCAAAATCTTGAAGTGAGTTGTGTGTTGTTTCTACGTATTCTTTTATTCTAATCGTTTAATATTTTGCCCTAACGGACCGTTTCATTATATATATATATATATATATATATATATATATATATATAAACTTTAACACATAGGAAAGAACACAGAAAAATATATCTATTAATGATCAAACCACAATATGAAATGGAAAAACAAGACTAAGATCTTTCAACCGTAACAAGCGGTCTTCGTCAGAGTCAAAAACCCAACTGGACTCTGGACTCAGACGAAGATCGCTGGTTACGGTTGAAAGTCTTAATCTTGTTTTCCCATTTCATATTGTGGTTTCATCATTGATTGTTATTTTGCGTGTTTATGTGAAATTTATATATATATATTGATAAAAGTGTCGATCGTGAAGTAGAACAAAATGAAATTTTATCAGGTATTAATGATACCTGTCAGTATCAGATTAAAATTAAATTCTCATTGCCAAAATTTACGTTTTTATTTACACATTTTTTATAGGCCTAAAAAACAGAGGAAATGTAAGAAATAATTCAATCATTGAAAAAATCAAACACACATAAACAGCGCAAAAAGTTACGAATAAGAAATGACATTAGAAATTTTGACAACAGGTTAGTGAGAGAACTAACAGAAATATACAATTTTGAAACAGAAAAACTAAGTATTTTTTACAAAGAAAATCTTTGCGCATTTCAGCAACAACTGTCTAGTATGAAATGAACAACTGACATATTTGTTGTACATAGTAGTCAGTTTAGTTTGCAATTCTCTCTACATATATAAATTCAGCAAACACGTCAAATAAATATCAAAATATGAACCGTATTATTAATGTGAAAATTAAGGCCATGGTCTTTCGACCTTTCGAACAGGCTTCACTCACTGATTTCAATCGAACTTATTTTGTGGCTTTCATCTACAGCTGTTATTGGTCGATACATCTTAGAGTTTATTTTAGAGTTTCATATTGTTGTTTATCCAAGTATATATATATATATATATATATATATATATATATATATATATATATAAGAGATTCAATTATATATCGACCGTTTGATAGAATAGGTGTGTTCTCTAATCGGGGTTCGGTCAATTTTCCAGGATAAAAAATCAAACTCTCGTTGCCAACGTTTCGGTTTTATTTAAAACCTTTTTCATAGGCAGAAGTAAGAATTTTTTAACTAAGAAAATGAAATTTACATTATTTAAAGGAACAACAATGTTAGCCGGACAAAACCTTCGACTAGACTGTCTAGTCGAAGGTTTTGTCCGGCTAACATTGTTGTTCCTTTAAATAATGTAAATTTCATTTTCTTAGTTAAAAAATTCTTACTTCTGCCTATGAAAAAGGTTTTAAATAAAACCGAAACGTTGGCAACGAGAGTTTGATTTTTTATCCTGGAAAATTGACCGAACCCCGATTAGAGAACACACCTATATATATATATATATATGCATATATCATAAGTTCAAGTGAATGTTTAGAAAATGTTTCATCACTTTTATATTTGAAATATGATGGCACTAGCCGAAGAAAAATAAACAACTCTCATCAAAAAGTGTTTCAATGTTAGTTTACATGCACTGGCTTGGCTTATGCCCAGAAATAAATTTTAATATTACTGTCACATAAATACCATATGACATATGTTCTAAAAGCAAACATTCTTTATATGACCGATGTCTAAAATGGTAATGGCTGAATGATGTTTCTATATTATTGGGACACTATGTATCCCTTTTACTTAAAAGTTAATTTTTAGTAAAAAAAAAAAATATAAGTTATAAGATGTGTGCTAGATAAAGGAACAAACATTTGAATGATAATGTTAAAGTTATATTCTCTCTCACTCAATCCTTCTCATAAACAAACTAACCTTTGTTTGTAGTCTGTTAGTTTGTAGTTTGTTTGTAGCCCTTCTCCCACAGACTTATTCGCATGGTTATTTTACCTCTAAACCCTTTAAGTATCAAGGGAAATATATATTCTATACCCCGTAATAAATTCCAAAAGCAATTTGAAACAGTTTGCAGCAGTGAAACTTGTAAGCAACCACTCAGTAATGATTAAAATAGTATTGAATTTTAATTCAATTCAAACATCAATAAATTCAAACTAAACATCGATTAATATCATTAATTCAAAATTTACATCATTACATTAGTAATGATTATTAGTATTTTAATCATTATTGATTAAATTAGTATGGATTGATTAATCATTATGGACTATTAGTTTTTTTTTATAAGTAAAGTATTCTGATCATGAAGAATTCGATATCGAGTTTTTCCAGATTTACATGTTGTAAGGCTCTCAAAGTTGTTTTATGACTTATTTCGGTGTTGTCTGTGTGTATGTGTGTGAGGGTAAGTGGGTGTGTATAAAAGATTGTAGGCACGCTAAAGGTCACACCGTTTGTCGACTGAAATTCATGTTTACCCAAAAATGGGCCTTGTAATGTTAATTATGAGGCCCATTCACTTTTTTAGCCAAAATATGATTTTAGACAACATGTTTTTTTTCCTAAACTACAGTCATTAACGTAATAACATTAACTTATTAATATTACCTGAAAAGAACTTCAGTTTTCAATCACTCCAAAGGTTAGCTTAGCAATAAAAAGTAACATTTTTGAGTTATCATTGATTCTGAAAGCTTGTGGAAACTATACAGTTCACGTCGTTTGACAGATTATAATGACATTATACCCATAAATAGCACCTTTACAGAGGATAAACTGATTTTTTTTTGTTGAAATTCCACGATCGAAATTTAATAAGAAGCATTATGATATATTTTATGATTTCAGAATATATATTTTTATACTGAACAGTTAAAAACAGAAAAAAATAATTTTCTTCTATCTAAAATTAGAATACTATATAAGAAATCTCCAAAATTCGTATAACAGCAAAAACTGAACTTGGAAACCTGAAAAATCAACTTGGAAGAACAGAGAGCTTATTGTACTTTTTGAATTTACTTAAATTGCTTTGCCATTTTTTTTTATCAAAATTGCTATTCAAAAGTTAATAAAACAAGTTCGAATGTTTTTTAATGAGTTAATAGGATGTGTGAAAATATTCAGTTCTTAAAACTATAAAATCAATCCAAATGTACCCTTGTACATTTTAAAAAACTTTAATGTTAGATACATAGGATGAAAGAGGACACCATCATCAAAGGCTCTATCACTCTGATGTCTCCTTATGAATGCTCTACTAAGGTAGCTCTTCATAGAGCAGACACTTCTGGCTTTCTCAGGCTCAAGGAGGATTCACTCCTTGTAGGAGTGTAGTATGTAGGAGACATACTCTACTATCTCCTCATGAGTTGTCTCAAGGAGGATTCACTCCTTGTAGGAGTGTAGTATGTAGGAGACATACTCTACTATCTCCTCATGAGTTGTCTCAAGGAGGATTCACTCCTTGTAGGAGTGTAGTATGTAGGAGACATACTCTACTATCTCCTCATGAGTTGTCTCAAGGAGGATTCACTCCTTGTAGGAGTGTAGTATGTAGGAGACGTACTCTACTATCTCCTCATGAGTTGTCTCAAGGAGGATTCACTCCTTGTAGGAGTGTAGTATGTAGGAGACATACTCTACTATCTCCTCATGAGTTGTCTCAAGGAGGATTCACTCCTTGTAGGAGTGTAGTATGTAGGAGACGTACTCTACTATCTCCTCATGAGTTGTCTCAAGGAGGATTCACTCCTTGTAGGAGTGTAGTATGTAGGAGACATACTCTACTATCTCCTCATGAGTTGTCTCAAGGAGGATTCACTCCTTGTAGGAGTGTACTATGTAGGAGACATACTCTACTATCTCCTCATGAGTTGTCTCAAGGAGCATTCATGAGGAGACTATCTACTCTGTCACCTCATGAATGCTCGCCTAAGGCAGCTGCTCAGATAACAATTTTGAACACTCCTGGAGCCCGCAAGCTTGAGGAGTAGTTCCACTGGATGGAGGGAGGATCATTCTCCAAGGTACAATCGCTCTCTCCATTCCTTAGGAGAGCTTCCCAAAGGCAGCTCTGTTCTTCCCCATCTGCGGTCGGAAGTATAAAGACAGGAAGAACGACCTGCCACTGACCTTCCAAGTTTCTAAATTGTTTATGTAGTTTACATGCTGATTTGTTTTTGCTCCATAATTGTGAAGGCCTTTTATAAATAATGACATGTTGAGGGTTAGTTCGTCTCCCTACCAAAAACAATTTAGAAAAAGAAAAAAAAAACAGTAATATGATCTGGTAAGGAAATCAAGGTGAATATCTTGTGGAGATGGTTGTTGTTTTTGGGTGCCCTAACGTGGTGCTTTATATAGGAACATTGCTGGTAATTGTGGGGAGGTTACGAGGCGGTCAGACTGCTGGCTATTGTGACGTCATGCGACGTGCTTCCAGCTGCCACCCGCTTAGCGTTCAACCTGTCATTTTCCTACCTCCATCTTTAAAACCGAAATTATCTACCACCTTTACGGATTCTTTTTGTATTTCTTCTTTTTTTTTGTGTATATTTTATACACAAAAGTAGAAACAAATATTAAAATAGTTTCTGATGCCCGCATATAGACGTTACATCTGAACACCTGTTTGTAATTTATTTTGCAAATCTTTTTCCATTAAACGAATTTGAATTTTAATTATACGATGTTTACAAGGTATATTCAAATCTTGTTCTAACTGGAAAAAAAAAGAGAAGTCGAATATTAACAACTACCTTTTTAATTTGCAATTTGTTTATAGTGTTTGAAGTTTGATATTTGAGAATCAAAACTTCAAGAATATATATGACATTCTTGTCTGCTACTCTGAACCTAGACTTGTCTATATGCTTTTCACGAACTCTGACAAGGTACTTTGAATGTGTTGGAACTTTATAACACATCGCTATGAGAAGAGTTTTTTAGATCCTCAAGAAAGGGACAGCAGACGAAACAGTGATTTCTAATAATAAAAGTAAAAGAAATGACAAGAGGACATGGATCCAGTAGATCTATGCTGCCTATAAACATACAAATCTATTGAGCAGCCTATTGTTCATGACATCACGGAGTATGTCAATTTTGAGGCCACTTGCTTCATGGATGTGCCCTATTTGAGCCACATTCACGTATCACAATAAGAGAAGTGGTATTTATGGTGAATAGATCATTAAATGTTAATAGACAACTGCTTTAAAACGTTTTACGAAGAAGATAAAAAAAAATATTGTTTTACATTGCTATAAATGTTGCTATTCGTAAGTTAAAGATTAACAATACCGCTGGTATCTTAATATCACTACTGATATACTATTAGTCATACGTCATTTGCATATTAGTAGATGTAGTATATATATTTTATATTGATAATAAAATTTCACAAAAAAACACATGAAATAACAATCAACGTCCAAACAACATTAAGAAATGAGAAAAAATTTTAAGATCTTTCAACCGTAACAAACGGTCTTCTTCAGACTTGACTTTGGATTTGACTCTGACGAAGACCGCTTGTTACTGTTAAAAGATTTTAGTTTTTTGTTCATTTTTTATTGTGATTTAGACGTTCATATCGTATATTGTTCGCAAAAAAGTGTAGGCTAATGATTAGTGACAAGAAGATACGAGAATCTTCTTTCTAATCAATACGTCTTACTATATATCGGATGAATTTCATTGACATCTGCGTAACTGCATTGTACGAGGACGCAGGCACGTATTGCCATACACCGAGTGACCTTCAAATGTAACTGCCTGTGTTCTTCATGCAGGATACTATTCTTTGTTCTTTGTTTATGAGCCATTGAGAGACTTTACGTTGTCATGTAAGTCCTGGCTTCAGTTCAAATCAGAAATGTCTTTGCATAATGAACATCGGTCAAAATGATCTTGACCCCAACCTAAAAGACACAACTGTCTCACAGATATACAAAGTTAAAGCCAGTTTAACTACCACAGTCTTCAATCACATCCATGTATGCATCGCATATCTTATGTTGCTTATTGTTGAGAAACTCAAACGCAATCGCACATATTTACATTCCACCGAGTGACCTTCAACTGTAACTGGCTGATCATCCCTCATACTGGATACCGCTCTTTGTTGACCTCGTGTCATCGAGAGAATTTACGTTATCATAGAAGTATATGAAAAATCCTTTCTTCAACACTGCAATTCAGATGTTTTCATGTAATGACTATCGGTCAAAATGTTATCTTAAACTCCACGTAAAAAACACCTCCATCCCACTGATGCATAAAACTCAAAAACTAACTCAACAACTACAAGCTTGATAAGAATCACATCATTCTATGTACCACATATACTTTGTTATTTAATGTTTGGAAATTTAAAGTATATTCTCACATAATACCTTCCACTCAGTCATTCAGTAATTATTTTTAACTTGTACTTGTATTACTGATTTCTAGTATTACTTCATATTTTAGTATTTACTAATTAAAATTACAACTAAAAAAAACAAAAAAAAAAGACTAAAATTCACGATTCTCGACCATTTCGGCTTTTTTACTGTCTTCAGGAGAGGAGAAAAAGAAAAAGGGAAAGAAACACAGGAATTAAGATATAAACGCGTTCACCGACCGATACAAAGTATATTTCAGCATTAGCAAGTAATTAATTTTATAGGATTAATACTTAATTAGTGTTGGTAATTAATACTAATTTTTTATACAACTTCGTGCTTTTGTATTAGTAAGTAATTAATTTCATATTTTATTCTTTCATAGAACACTAATTAATACCAATTTTTTAACACTAATTATATTGTAGAATAAGTAAATAATTAATTGTGGGGGTATTTGTAACATTATTACTACCAGTAATTAAAACTAGGTTTTTTACTATTTCATATGTTAGTGACAAAAAATTCTCTTCGTTTACGGTTGCCTAGATTTAGATTAAATTAAAACATTCTGTTAGTGGTTGATGCGTAGAATATTACTACTACCATCGTTGTATCTATTAAAAGTCAAATGAATACAAAAGAAATACTTACATTCAATGGAATAATGCAAATTTAAAATAAATAAGTTTTTCTATTAGATTTCTGAACTGTATTTATTGATTTCATTTCATGACTAAATGAGAGGAATTAAAGGACATTATTATTATTATTATTATTTCTTTGTTGGAAGTAAGGGATTGTAAAGAGGGTCAGGTTAGCTCAGTGATTAACATACTCACCTCTGGGCTAGCAGTCCGGGGTTCGAACCCCACCTGGCCTTCCATTTATTCACGAGGGAGGTGAATAAATCTGAGTACGTCGTCCCTCGGAGAGGATGTTAAGCCGTCGGTCCCGAGCCTGTACGATGTCAGGCATTTTTAAAAATCGCTACTCAAAATGCACTTGAATTGGAGTTGAAAATGCACTTGAAAATGCACTCATTTAGGACTCCCAATGAGTTAAACGGCTGACGTTATCACCGGTTAAACAATGAAAAAAAAAGTTTTGCAAGTATACAATTATATTTATTTTCACTATTTAGAAATAAAATGACGCCAGTATTCCCAACTAGTAGAAAGAAGGTTAGGTTAGGTAGCAATGGTAGTCCTACAAGAAACACACAAAGGCCCAACATTTGTCCTTTGTGATACCATGCAATGAACAATCTACATTAAAAGTCATTAATTTTGATATAAGATATTTGTTTTAAACTGATATTGAAGTCTGTACTATAGACAATTAGTATATTTTTAAAATTAAATCAAATTATAATGTTGCAAGTAGTCTTTTTTAATTGGAAATTTAAGGATCATCTAAAAGGAAATTTAAGTTTTAAGCCAACACTATGAAATCACAGGCTGCAATGATTCTAAAAGTTTATTTATAGTTGTTTTTTTCTTTGACGTGGCCTGCGTTATTTGCAATTGCAGATTGTATTGCTAACATTGAGTGATAAGCATGTACAGGATTGCAGCTTTAAAGTGACGATTCAGTTTAAGTGGATTCAGGCGGGGCTGACACCTGTTCTCTGTGAGAATGACTTTTTTATCACAGGGATGTCATAGAAGCGAATATGTTGCTGTTGGTGCCTTCGATTTAATGGTTATCGAAAGTAGATACTGTCAGTAGTTTAGGTTGAATGGCTCGCTTTGCCTAAAGCTCTAGACAGGATTATCTTGTAAATACTCTTAACTACATGTTAGTTTAGTCAATTGCTTTTATTTAGATTAAAATGACCTATCGAAGTTCTCCCAGAACCAAAACAAAAGAACATCTGTCGACACTGACAGGACATGACATTAAAAAAAAAAGGAAGGTTAGGTTAGGTTGCAGTGGCAGTCTTACAAGAGAATACACAAAGGCCATACATTTGTCCTTTGTGATACCATACAATGAACGTTCTACATTAAAAGTCATTAATTTTGACTAACTCCAGTACATTTAGAATAGGGAGCTTTAACAAGTACCTGACATCGCACAAGCACGAGGCCGAAGGCTTAAAGTCCTCTAAGAGAGACGACGTGCTTAGATTTATTCACCTCCCACATGAATAAACCTAAGGCCAGAGTGGTTATTGAACCCCGGATCTACCAGTCCAGAGGCGAGTACGCTACCGCTGAGCTACCCTGGTCCTCTCAAAGAAGAAAAGAAATGAGTAGAGGTCAGCCTTAACAGGACTGTTCAAATTTAAGAGCCGTACAAAACAAAAATATTACTTTTTTCTTTTTTGAAGAACACTTCTATAACATTATTACTAGTAGTAATAATATTTAAATTTATTTTATAAAAAAAAATTGAATATTTAGGATCTTAGAGATTCTTTTAAACTCAGAAATGGATTGTTTAGAGCTTAATTCAGAAATTGAAATATCCAATAAATATCAGTAGGATACTATTACTTCTAAAAGTGCATGATCCAAGTTCTGGAGAAATGGAGAGGGCTGGGTCGTTTGTGTATACAATTTTATTATATTTAAACCAAATGTATGAAACAGTAAACTATTAACAAATATTTTCCCTGTAAGTCAATGAAAATGGCCTAGAAAGTGTACATGCTCCTCTAGAAAAAGTGTATTTGAGGGGTTGTTGGTAATAGACAGAGAGAGAGTGTGTGACTATAATCTCTCTTTGTGTCCGATTTAAACTATAATATAAGGAAGTATGTTATGTAAATTCATTTTCCAAGGAATTAAATGAATGAATGCTGTAATTCAATAGTTAGGTGTTATAACTTCTGAGACTGTTTATAAGACCCATGTTGACTACATGGGTATTTTTTCTACTAAAAAATCAATTTTCAATTATAATGGACATTAATGAAACAACAAGTCTTAAGGAAAAATAAAAACAAGAATAATATGCTCTGAGTCGTTTCACTGTGTAGCAGCTCTCTGAAGACATAGTGTGAAAGGCCTCAGAGCATATTTTTCTTGTTTTTACTTTTCCCGGTAACTTCTTGTTCGTTAATTTCCATCACGTGTTTAATTAGGATTATTTTTATATTCTTGGATGCTATGCACACTAAGTTTTTTCATTTTATTTATTTCTTCCTCTGTCCTTCATTAAAGTTCTATTCATTCCTTCCCCAATTCTCTGGTTAGAATGTAACCCAATTGAAGTTAAAGTTTCTGAAGGATAGCCAAGCAAAGCATGTTATTCCAAAATCATTGATACCTAAATGATTTTGAATAATTATTGAAGGCCCTTTCTATAAAAGATTTTTAATGGAAAAGTACCTATCAATTTGTCACATATATATGTTATATAAAAAAATTTCACATAAACACGTGAAATAACAATCAATGATCAAACCATAATATGAAAATGGGAAAACAAGACTAAGATCTTACAACCGTAACAAGCGGTCTTCGTCAGAGTCAAAAACCCAACCCCTCAGTTGGGTTTTTGACTCTGACGAAGACCGCTTGTTATGGTTGTAAGATCTTAGTCTTGTTTTCCCATTTTCATATTGTGGTTTGATCATTGATATATGATATATATATCATCTTAAATCATGCAGTAAAGAGCGATCATAAATATGGTTTACATGCATAAATATATAATACATATCTATGATTCCGAGTGCCCAAATACAGGACTTTTACCTCATGTTAAGTTTAATTCTTGGTTGTTAATTGTCTGATTCCTTCATTTGAACACTAGATTAAACCTTATCATTAATTATACAATTTAAATTAATGATTTTAACTTATTCTTTACCAATTAATGAATTAATATGTTCAAATGAGTTCATAAAATGTATTCTTCATTTACATATACCAGCGCGTTTATAAAATGAATATACCTTGTAATAAGTCGTTGTCTTACGATGTAGTATTCCATATTCGTTAAGTACCATTTATTATTCGACATAGTACCATATTCGTTATTGGAAATTATATTCACTCACAAGAATAATAACATGTAAATAACAACTTTTGAATAACTTAAAACACAAGTTTAAAATCTTTGACTTTTTTTGGGTAAGCAAATGTGTGAACAAACATTAGTATTTTTTTAGCTTAAATAAAAAAAACTACAGAAAGAATGATTGATGGTATTAAAAAAATTTTATCCAGGGATAATAAAAATTTTAATTCATAATAACTGCAATTGGCATTTCTGATTCAATTTGTTTTTACACTGTATGTCGGTGGATGTATGTTCCTGAAGTCCGGCCGGTGATAGGGTGGGGGTTGGCATCTCTGAACATTGGAACGGGGACATTTTGTTCTGGGTTGTACGTTGGCAGCGCTGTAGGCGCGAAGGGATCACTGCACGAGGAACTTCCGCTCGCGCTAGTTCGCGTTCGAAGCTGCGTTAGCATTGTTCTGTTGTATAATTTATTTGCCAAGTTTCGTTGTTCTTATTTCTGTGCTTGGGTTGCTTCTTTCTTCATTCAAGTAGTGCTTCTATCATAATTGTTATATTGTGTTTTGGTTTATTGTGTATCAACTGCTTTCTGACAGATATCTTGGTAAGTTAAAATTTGTTAGTATTATATTGCTTAATTTTAATTGGACTATGTTATTGGAGGATAAGATGATATGATATATTTGACTGGCTTTGAAGCCGAGGTACATGCAGGCATGGTGTTGCGCGCGCGTCGGTTTCTTGAGGGGAGGCAAGTCCAGGGCGTGGCAAAGCCTCGTCCTTTGAGCAGCCCTTTCCCTTCGGCCACCTCGTGCTTAGCACTCCCCTCCTCATTATTTCATTCCTTTTCCCTAAAACGTCGTATTTATTCCTCTACATCCACCAACTCCTACATATTTCTAATCCCTCTTAAGTCCGAAATGACTTTTACTTTCTGTTTCCTGTAAGTTTCTTGCTGAAAGTTCTCTTCATCCAACATTAATCAGGTATTGTTACCACATCCTCTTTGTAACTTTTTCTATGTCTTGATATTGTTCTGTATTTCCATTGCTCAATAAAAGCTTCTGTTCGGTGTTTAGTTTCAAGAGACTACTTGGTAAACTTTTTTTTAATTTTACTCTTATTATTATTTGAACTAATCATTTTAATACATACACACTTAAAATGAAGAAAGAACGATTCGAAACTTATACAAGCAGTTTACAATGAGCAAAAACACTCAAATAAAGGTCTGTTTTGATTTATGACCATGTACCTGAGGACATTCGGACATAACCATGGAAAGTAAAGGCCAACACATATGGTCTCAAATTTTCTTTTTAACTGTTATTTGGATAGTTAGTAACCCATTATTTTAATAAATCAACGTGTAAGTAAACCACATTAAGAAATGCGACCAAGTATCAGTAACCAGTCTTCGTCAGGGTCGCAAGGTAAATCCTTGCGACTTTGAATCACAAAGTATCTGAATCGCAAAGTATATTGTGATATCCTTTTATATATGTTTAGGTTTTGTCGTTAATGAGTATTAAAAGTATGGTTGAGTGCATTAATATTTTCAGATTTTTTTTTCAACATTGATGTCCACTTTTTTAAATAGACCGTCAAACTTACTTTCATTGTTCAATACATTGCAGCAGTGCAATATATTAAAGTATGTAGTGCAAAATAGTTTGGCACGTGTGCTGAACTTTGATGTCACGTGGGCCACACCTAGTTACTGAGTGTTCTTGTGAATAGAGGATTTACCAGTTTCTTTAAGGTAATAATTTATTACTGCTGTTTATATCATGATGCAAGTTGTTTACTCTCTTACTTAATCGAGGAATGAAAAATACAATTTTCTTGTATCAATAACCGCTCTCAGATGAATTGATCACTGATGGTCGGTATTGTAGTCAGCGATTCAAGCGAATTCTTTGAAAAACTTTATCTATAGTCCAAAGAGCACAAGAGTGCCTTTTGTTCCAGTCCTACATTCAGTCTTTCCACTCTCACATTTACGCCATCAGTGTTCAATCAGCTCCTGGGAAGTTTTATATTTCTTGCATGTAATTTCAGGTACTTGTTATTTTTTTATAGTTTTAAATCATTTATTTCAATCTCCTGTGAGATACTGGTTTAGTGTTTCTTCAACCTCTAATCGGATATTTTCTGATTTCTTTGTGCTAGTTGTACAGTTACTAAGATCTTGTCAAATTAATTGTATGTGGTAATTGAATGCGGTAAAGTCACCTTTACCCTGTGGCATATGATGTCATCGTCTGGTAAGAAAGTTTGATCATGTCTACCTGCTCACCTTCACGAGAGTGCCCGACTAATCGACCAATATGAAAGCCCTATGAGTCATTCAAATCAACTCTTCTCTTTAACTCGCAAACGAAACTATATCAACAGCTTTACTCTGTCAATCATATATCAACCTAATATTTCATGTCTTTCAGGAAATATATCTCAATTAAATTACTAGCTTACTGATATCTTAATTCGGAAAAAAATGAAATGTTACAACATGAACATGTTGTAACATTTCATTTTTTTCAGTATGATAATTCAGTTCAGTATTCATAATTCAGTATGATGTGCTTTACCCCTAGTAATTTAAATACTTAAAGGTTCTATTTCTATCATAATTAATAGATCTTGCAATTAATGAAATCATTAATAAAGTTATCAAGTTAAAACAAAAGATTTTTCTCTCCCTTACTTAAGAACGTGGAAGAGAGATTTTGTTAATCCACCTTCCCGAGATAATCCCTTTGCTTCATCTTCTCTTCTGAGCTTTTCCTGATGATGATCTGTTGTTCTAAATATCGATAGTTTCTAATTTTCTAGTTTTTAAGAAGTCAGATTAGACCGGTCCATATATTTATATATTTTATTAAAGTAGGCGGCAGCTTCCGCATTCACGACCTTTTTGCTGGTGTTTTCTAGTTTTCTAACTAGTTTTCTTTGGTAGGGAGTGATTTCGTGAAGGAGTTGTCCAAAGATTTTCGTGAAATCACTCCCTACTAAAGAAAACTAGTTAGAAAACTAGAAAATACCAGCAAAAAGGTTGTGAATGCGGAAGCTGCCGTCTACTTTAATAAAATATGTTTACAAGAGAATCTGCTGCCAATATACACTAAAATATATATACCATATATATATATATATATATCAAACCACAATATGAAATGGAGAAAAAGTTGAGTTTTTGATTCTGAGGAAGACCTCTTGTAAGGTTGAAAGATCTTAGTTTTTATTTCCTATTTCATATTGTAGTTTGATCATTCATTGTTATTTCACGTGTTTATTGTGAAATCTTGATATATATATGTATATATAAAGATTTTACATAAACACGTGAAATAACAATAAAAAAAAAAAGTCAAAAACCCAGCTGACCAGAGTTGGGTTTTTGACTGTGACGAAGACCGCTTGTTGCAGTTGAAAGATCTTGGTCTTGTTTTTGACTATCTGTACGGAAATAAGGTAACTCATTAGTTGTGCAGTCTGTAATTTTGTGGTATTTACTCATACTGGGGTAAATGGATAAAATAAAGTCTCCACACACAAAAAAAGAAGCCTTTTTTATTCGACGCATTCGGTCCTCCACTACTTCCAATGGAAGTTTACCTGACGCGTGTTGGAAACACAATGAAAAGACTTCTTTCTTTCTTGTGTGGGGTGGCTTTGTTTTATTCATTTACCCCAGTATGAGGAAAGCAAGTAATGTAGGTGAACAGAAGTTAATAATAAGACGAAAATTGACTAAGGAAACAAAAATGAACAGCTGTTTTTTTTATTTTTCTCATAATTTCACCGCTATTTACGTAAATCATTTAAATTTGTGTGCCAAATGTGGTTTCGAAAAAAAACTTGATAATATTTAACTTGTAATTGTTTTCAAGTAAAAGAACACGATATCAGAATTTAATATTTAACTTGTAATAGTTTTTCAAGTGTTATTTCTAGGTATTATAATGGTGTGTTTTCTTTATCCTTGTTGTTTGATTGTAATTAGTTTTGTCTGGTCACATGTACAGAATGGTAATAGAGGTGGAAGAAATCAGATTATACTGACGCCTTCCCATAGACTGACCTTCACATGAAACATACTTTCAGTACAGGAAGCCAATGTTCACTGATACAGTCGGGTTGTGTTTTTACATTATTTAGTATTTAGAAATCAAATAGCCTAAGCATTCTAGATTGTTTAGATTAATAGTGCTGTAAGATCAGAATGAACGCTTTATGTTGAAAAGCAAAGCGTGTTTCGCAATGTCTTGAAAGTGCAGAGTTCAGTGTGTTGAGGTGAGGTCCAAGGCTTTTCAAAGCAGATTAGCCGTTATATTAATATACTTTCACATTATACGTAGATTCCTTAGTAATATATATTTCTTTAAATTAATGGTTTTTTTTTAAATAAATTAAATAGTTAAACGTAATCTACAGAATTTTGACAAAAGTCTGGTTGGTTCTATTTTCAGTTCATGTTATTTACCTTTACCGTCTAAAATTATTAATATTGTCTTAAATAGTTTATTTGCAGTTTTTGTTATAGCTTGAACAGTTCCTTTCAAACTACAGGCAGTTGTAGAGCAAACTGTATCTGCCGAGTAGATATTAAATTGGTTAAGTTCCTTACTACAATATAAATTTTAGTTATCTAAATAGGAACAAACTACTTTAAAAAAAATTGTTAGTTGAGTTGAACTATCTCTAGCGGAATCGCATTATTGTTGAACCAGTTAACGTAAGAGAGTACGTAATGCTTATGGTAGATTGTGGCAATAATTCTTGAAAGATGCTCTTTTTAAAGGACTAGTATGTAGGAGTGCAGTCGGTAATCTGAAGAGAAGTCGTATTCATCATAAGGAGTAAAAGTACGTACTGCTTTTGGTAGATTGTGGCAATAATTCTTGAAAGATGCTCTTTTTAAAGGACTAGTATGTAGGAGTGCAGTCGGTAATTTGAAGAGAAGTCGTATTCATCATAAAGAGGCAGTTATGCCAGTGTAATCCTTTTTGGGAGTGGACTGCGAGCTGGTCACACCGGTTTTCCAGCCATGCGTCTTTTACTGCGCTCTATCTCATCTCTAAGTCAGATTTATCTTGCGTGATGGATTAGTTCAGCAGTTCTAATTGAATTCTGTTGTCTCGTAAAACAGCTGGCCTTCTTAAAGCATTCTTAGATTCATATTAATCCTTAATGAAATATCTGTATGTTTATTTTATTTGTTCTTAGTCTCAAACGAAATATTACAATAATTTTAGAGATATATATATATTAGAAATGTCGAAATACATTCCTATGGGCAGACCAGTTTCTACAGATATCTTTATAATTTTATGAAACCTTTTCATTTATTGTATATTTGTAATAGAATGGAAAATAATATTGCGAATGTATGGATGAGTGTAATCTAAACTAACGCAGAATAGTTGGAAAGATAAGGGTATCCACTGAGCATTCATTACAAATTTACAAAAGAAAAAGAGTGTGATGGTGACAAAGGTTGTTGAGGGTTGCTAAAGTGAAAGAGAGAGAGGGAGAGGGAGAAGGATTATCCTCTGATTAAATAAATGGCAAATTTACAATAGTGGAGGAAATAAGTGCAAGAGGGAGGGAGAAAGGGAACTCGCCGAGCTCATAAATAACAAGTATATGAAATAAAAAGAGAAAGATGGTGTGAGTGAGAGAGAGAGAGTGAGTGAGTGAGTGAGCAATGATGAGGGGGTGTGAAAGAGAGAGGTACAATACCTACATAATACATGTCACAAAAAATACCAGTTCAGAAGTGTATGAGGAGTCATCATGAGAGAGGAAAAGAGGGACACTGAATCCACTGAGCCCCTGAACTACAACTTCAGAAGAGTTTTCAAAGAGTAGCAGAGGGGGCATGATCATGAGAGAAATATAGAAACAATTTTGCTCTGAACTTCACTCTAAAATGTAAAAATTTCCTAATTTGTTACTTTTTTTGTGGTATGACAAAAACAGTTGGCACTCAATGATAAACATATTCTTCAGGTTTTAGAACCAATAAAAAAATTCAATATTTCTGTTCCGAATATACATTCTCACGGGCTTACAAACAAGTAAAAATGTTGTATTTTTATAAAACAGCACCATAACAGTGTTTATTTTAACTTGCTACTTTGATTTGAAAAATGTAAAAATGCATTCTATTGGTGACAAATGTTATAATAAATATAATAAATTTTATAATTTTATAATAAACCTGTGTGTGTGTGTGATATGCGCGGTGTCGTCATTTTTTATTGATTACAGTTATGTATGGCTTTACTACTAGTTATGGTTACTAATAACTATAAATTGTTTATATGCGATTAGCTTTTGGTTTAATTACTCAGCTAATTACTCGTAATCGGTTGTATTCGTAACATCGGAAAACAAATGTCTGAGAAAATATTCTAATTACTTATTGTTTTGTATTAAATACATATTTGATTATCCTTTCTTTTTTCATTTTGTATAATTATTATTCTTACTGTTGAAATACACTTCTACGTATTGCTAGAGAAATAACTTTTTTTACCTCTTATCTGGAAAAACTGATAAAAATACTGATATTTTTCATGACTATGTTGATTGTTGGATTGTTAATTAAATGATGTTGATAAAGCAATAGAACTTATAAGTAGCTTAAGTTATGTGAAGGCATTATGTTGGTATATGCCTCCTGTTCAGAAAGCACAGAGACTTAATTTAACTGAAGGTAGTGTTTCACAACATGCGTAATTCTGTGTGTCATATAAAACAAACGTTTGTAAGTTCTATTGCATTTTGAAAGTAGTAATGTCCACATCTTCCACTTGTACAAAAAATATTCCCTTGATTGATTGTAATAATTTATATGAAATATAGAGACCCGGTCAGTCATGAAAATACATCTTTTCAACTAATAGCAGGTTTTCCTATTAATGGAGACAGTCTCGTATCTTGAGTTAACAAATGATAACAAGGTTTTCCTGCATGATTTCTTGATTAATCGCCTATTGATTGTGTTTAGAGTACACTACCTAACAATGCAGCCCTCACTTAATCGGTAAGCCGCTGCCTAAAATGATTTTTTAACGTCTGTTTCCACTTACCTAGATCTCAGTTCCAGAACATTAAACCTACAGATTACACACACCCATCGCCATTAAAATGTAAATTAACTATGACTGAATCATTGCTTACAGTTAGTCTGTCTAACCAAATGGCAAGTCATGCAATCATGAAAATCAAATTAGCACTCTAGTAAGTGTTTCACAATTTCTTTAGCTAATGATTCAAGTACGATTACATTAGTCATTCGGACAAGCACCGCTGTATTATGTATCTTCGTTGGTTTTAAATTCCTTGGACACTAATACCCACAGGGCAAATTCTCTAGTACACGTCAAGTCCATGGTAGTAATTAAGGGATTCATTATTTTGTTTTTGTGCTTCTTGTAACAGGGTTAAAGACTACCTCATTCATTTTTTATTACACTACCTTATTTGTAGTATACGAATCTCTTTGTATTATATGAACCCCACAGCAGTATCTGACAGACTTTGCCAAACCAGTGAAATAATTACTGCTTCATTGCCACTATTTATTAAGGTCTTTCTAAAAGCCATATAAAACTTATCTTTGTGACTAAGAATGTTAATATCTTTCAAAAACATCCTATCTACTTTAAAAAATGCTATCTACGATTGCTGGTCGTAACAGCATTCCAAACTGTAGAACTAAACATTGAAAATTAAAGTTTGGTATAAAACTAATCGTCTTCCCATTGTCTGTTCTTTCAATTCACGGAGTTCCCCTCTCTCTCCCTCCCTCCAGCTGCTCCCCTCTCTTTCTCTTATTCTCTTCTATACTTCTCTCTCTCTCTCTCTCTCTCTCTCTCTCTCTTTTTCATTTTATCTCTCTGTCTCTCTAAAGTCCCTCTCTCTCTCCCTCCCTCCTTCTAGCTCCTATCTCTTTCCCTTATTCTCTTCTATATTTCTCTCTCTCTCTCTCTCTCTCTCTCTCTGTCTCTCTAAAGTCCCTCTCTCTCTCTCCCTCCCTCCTTCTAGCTCCTATCTCTTTCCTTATTCTCTTCTCTCTCTCTCTCTCTCTCTCTCTCTCTCTCTCTCTCTCTCTGTCTCTCTAAAGTCCCTCTCTCTCTCTCTCTCCCTCACTCCTTCTAGCTCCTATCTCTTTCCCTTATTCTCTTCTATATTTCTCTCTCTCTCTCTCTCTCTCTGTCTCTCTAAAGTCCCTCTCTCTCTCTCTCTCCTCACTCCTTCTAGCTCCTATCTCTTTCCCTTATTCTCTTCTATATTTCTCTCTCTCTCTCTCTCTCTCTCTCTCTCTCTCTCTCTCTCTCTCTCTCTCTCTAGCTCCCCTCTCTTTCTCTTATTCTCTTCTATACTTCTCTCTCTCTCTCTCTCTCTCTCTTTCATTTTATCTCTCTGTCTCTCTAAAGTCCCTCTCTCTCTCCCTCCCTCCTTCTAGCTCCTATCTCTTTCCCTTATTCTCTTCTATATTTCTCTCTCTCTCTCTGTCTCTCTAAAGTCGCTCTCTCTCTCTCTCTCCCTCCCTCCTTCTAGCTCCTATCTCTTTCCCTTATTCTCTTCTCTCTCTCTCTCTCTCTCTCTCTCTCTGTCTCTCTAAAGTCGCTCTCTCTCTCTCCCTCCCTCCTTCTAGCTCCTATCTCTTTCCCTTATTCTCTTCTATCTCTCTCTCTCTCTCTCTCTCTCTCTCTCTCTCTCTCTCTCTGTCTCTCTAAAGTCCCTCTCTCTCTCTCTCCCTCACTCCTTCTAGCTCCTATCTCTTTCCCTTATTCTCTTCTATATTTCTCTCTCTCTCTCTCTCTCTCTCTCTCTCTCTCTCTCTCTCTCTAGCTCCCCTCTCTTTCTCTTTTCTCTTCTACACTTCTCTTTCTTTCGTTTAATCACTCTCTCCCTTAATCCCTCCTTATCCTTCATCAATTTTCTACATCAGTCGTTTTCACCCTTACATCATCCATCTCACTCTTTCCTTCAATTTTGAAACCCTCCAAATTATATATATTCTTTTATCTCACCTCTCTCTCTCTCACTCATTCTCCCCTTCCTCCCTCCCTGTTTCCCTCTTTCTATCCTTCATCATTACATTCTCTATCACCTCTTCACTCTCACTCCATCCCTCTGTTTCACTTTCTTTCTGCCACTCCTTTTTTATCTCATCTTTACCTCTCTCACTCCTCAACATCCTGTCTTCCTTTTCAACTCTGTACATGTGTCCATCTTTCTGAATAAATCATTTCATTTTCATCCATTCCTTTCCCTCCTCTCCCTCCCTCCCCTTTCATCATATCTTTATCGCTCCTATTCCAAGTATTAAAATGTTCATTGTTCTAGCTCCGAAATTGTGATATTTTTACGGTATTTTAATTTGATAAATAATGTGTGATATGTCTAACTACTTAACGAGGTTTGTCGTTTGCTCTCACTTATTCCCCACAAGTCTGTCTATTAAAAGGATTATTATTGCTGTCTTTTTCTTGACGTATGCTTTTTTTCTCTCTTTGGATACAGTTATCTTTTTTAAGAATAGCTTCTTAAACTTTTTGTATTCAGTAAATCAAATACTTCATTCAATGCTAAGTGGTCATTGTTTCGTGACATTTTATAATTCCTGCTCCCATAATCTAATCATATGTGATTGTGTCTACCTTACTCATGATTAGCTCATACTTGGCGCATAGAACATCACTTCTCTACCATTGTAGTTGTAGTACAACTCAGTGTCTTCTAGTCGTCCAAACCGTCTCATTCCAGAAAAACTGAATTTTGAAAGCTGTCTTTGTACCTATTGTTAAATTTCTTTCCCTGACTTGAAAATCGAAAATTTGAAAGCAAATTATACTGAATTGGAAAGAAAATTGGTTAATATTGTTAAAATATTTAATTCAATAATGAAAAATATTTTTGTTGCTTCTTCAAATTGACTCTGTTGTCATGTTATTGACACATATTATTCGAATGAGTGATAGAATTGACTTTGAAATAGAGAAAAGTGGAATATTTCCGAAGTTTTTGAGGTAACATGATAGGAAGGTAATCTGACGCCTTTAAACAAACGCGCATTTCGTCTGTCTAACCGTTACACCTAAAGCACGCATGTATCATGTTTGTCCTATTTAAGATATGATCAACACAAGGTCTAAATAAATACACAGTTTACTTTAAAAATATGATCTGCACAAGGTGTTTACACTTGCTGTGCTGTATACCTCGTAGCTTTCAATCTGGAGAACCTGTATAAGAATTTTACTGAACTCAGTCACTTTTCGATAGATTAAAAGAACAGTTACCTTAGATTAATCTTTAAATGCCTGATTTTTGTTTTCAAAAATTACAGAGGCTTACCATATATCACTTTCCTATCACCTAGAATTTTTGTTCGATTATTATGAAAACCCCAATTCATTTTTCACAAAATATTAAAACAGTTCTAGACAGTAAATAAAGAATGTTTATTTTTGTATCTACCAGTTGATTCTGATAATTGTTTAAATATATTGTCTGTAAGGTGGATATACCATAAAAAAAAATGTTTTACCGTTTGTTATAACAAACAGTAAATAATCCTTGTAAATAATCGCTAATTTATGCAGTTTTGATGGGATTGGTAACTTATATTTTGAACATAAGTTAATTTTAAAGTTGTATGGTGTATAATTTAAAAGTATACATCGCTACTTAACTAATATACTTGTTGATATTATCCAAAATATAGGGCACATACTTAATGAACACCAATTTTCTGAACCCGAGCTGAATAAGCCTTCTATAGGATTAACATCAACAATGACATGAAATACTGTTTGACCTTTCCACTTCATATAGTCAAAAAGATCTTCTTTTTTTTTTTGTCCATTTGAAGCCATATGTAATAGATATACTAATAAACCTTACTGTAAAAAAATCACAGAATGGGAATATATCAAATGGATTAAAATTCGGTTAAGTATGTTTAATTAGAAAGAACTTTATTCTAACCAGTATGATGAGATTATAGGTAAATGTTTAATTCGTTAAGTTAAAGTTTCAATATGACTTAAAAATGAGTTTTGAAATGATTATTTGAATTATATTGAGGATTTCAAGAATTACGTCTCCACAAAAAAAATTGTTTGAAATCCCCCAATATGAGTAAATGCCACACTATAACAGATGCGCAAGTAATGAATTATTTAAATAATGTTAATTTAATTAATAAAATGTACCGAGAGGCCGTTAAATGTAAAATTTATAGCAGTCTCGGTTCTTACATTTACAAAATATTTCTATATTAATTCATAATTGTAATTATATTTATAACAATTATGTTAATAATGTAATGTAACATATTATATATATATATATATATATATATATATATATATATATATATATATATCATGATAAACGAAAAACGGTCCGGCAGGACAAATAACAATTAAAATAAGCAGTGACACATAAACAGAAACACAACAAAGACTCACTTTTCAATATTTCGACCGTAATGGCGGTCGTCCTCAGGAGAAGAAGTGAATTGACGGAGGGACGACAGTCAACTAAACGTTGACAGTTTAACTAACTGTCAACGTTTAGTTGACTGTCGTCCCTCCGTCAATTCACTTCTTCTCCTGAGGACGACCGCCATTACGGTCGAAATATTGAAAAGTGAGTCTTTGTTGTGTTTCTGTTTATGTGTCACTGCTTATTTTAATTGTTATATATATATATATATATATATATATATATATCCCGTAGGGAAAACGAAAGGGTCCGTTACCCCCAGTCCTCTTGTTCTCAGGAAACCTGAGTCCTACTGTTCCTGTTCACTGCCCATTGAAATGTCAAGTCTGTGTCATTAATAGTTCAGCTCTGCGATGATGACTCAGCCTAGTGGGTCGTTAACGGTTTCCCTTGAAACAAAAATTTCATTTGTAACCCCTTCAAAGTTAATGCTTTTTTTAAATGAGAAACATCATTAAAAACTACTGACATAATTATTTTGTTTCTTTACGTTTTTGATTTGAAAAACATCTGAAACGATCTCGGTGATCGTTTAGTACAATTACGTCTCCACAAAAAAAAAGGTTTTTTTGAAATCTCCAATATGAGTAAATACCATACTATAACAGGTGCGCAAATAATGCATTATTTAAATAATTGTAATTTATCTACTGGAAGGCTATTAAATGTAAAATGTATGGCTGTCTCGGTTCTTATATTTATATAATATTTCTATATTAATTTATTAAAATATTGTTAATTTGAGTAGATCTGATTAAAAGTTATTGAATATTTGAGCTAAGGGACAAAAGAGCTAAAGACTCAATTTAAATGGTTAAAAATTGACTTGTTAATTTTCTAGCAAATTAGACCCACTTGTCTGATGCATATTTGGGGTTTGGTTAAAGCCTTGTCTGGTTCAGCTTAACTAGGATCAACGAGGTCATTGGCTGGGCAGCGTTCTCCAGACGGCTCCATTGAGCCCCTTTGACGTTCGGGCTGCCCTCAATTGTCCACTTCTATTGAAATCTTAGCTGCTCTTAACTCACATGTCAGTCTCTTCCCTTCAATTCATCCTCTATTACAGTCAATCATAACTGACCAGTCTTAATTTCTATTCAATTGACTACGAATGTGTTCAATTCTAGTAGTATTTCCTCTTTTTTTTTTTTATTTCCTTTAGAACTATTAAGCGATTGCTCATGACTTACTCTAATGCCTTTAAAGCAAGAGCTAAGGCTTTCTCAGTTCTGCGACCGTATTGCCTCATTCTACATGTCCTATGTAATACCAACGACCAAATATAAACATAACTTTTACTTGTTCTAGGCAAGTTTCCCTTCTTCCTCACGTGTGCCTATATTTTCTATATATATAAGTATATATAGTTCAGTTAGATCAGTTAGTTTGAGTTAGATCAGTTCCTTACGTCATTTAATTCCTTCTCTTCATCTATTTCCTTTACTCATCAAGTGTCCAATAACCTTATTACATTTCTGGATGTCAGCGTCACCTACGATGTGGGTCATCTTTCTACATCTGTCCATATCAAGCCTACTAACGCCCAGGAGTACCTTCATTTCAATAGTTGCCATCCCTCCCACGTAAAAAAAGCTATCCCCAGATCATTGTCCATACGCCTCCATAAAATTTGTAGCAGAATAAAAGATCGTTCCTTCCAAATAGATTTATTGAAACAGAAATTTTCTGACCGAGGATATCCTTCTAATTTCATTAACAACCGTATAGTCCCTGCAGACGTTCATCATAATTCAGGTCCTAGGAGGGATCGCAGTGACTCTAATTTCCTCATCACCACTTATTTTCCTGGTGCTCATAGGCTGGGTGCAGTTGTCAGGGAGTTTTTCCCTATACTTTCTTCTTCCTCCTGTACTTCTTCAGTCTTTAGTGAGGCACCTTCCATTTCCTATCGCAAACCTGCTAATCTTCAATCTATCTTCTCTCACATCTCTTCTCCTAAGCCTCCAAAAACTGCTGGTGGTATGGTTCAATGTGGACGTCGTGGATGTCTTACTTGTCCTATCATCAATCCTGTTCCTTCCTTTACCTCCTTCCATAGTAAACGCACCTACCCCATCTCTCACAAGACCTCTTGTACCTCTGGTAACTGCGTTTACCGTTTAGATTGCACCCAGTGTGATTCTTTTTATGTGGGTTTGGCTTCCACCAAGCTAAGCCTGCGTATGAATAATCACAGGTCATCCGTTGGCAAACGCAGTGACCTTCCCGTTGCTACTCATGCCAGTTCTCACGGACTCAGTTTTAATGACTGTTTCCGTGTACAGGTCCTGAGGCAGATTGATCAGACTAATTCGAAAGTTACTCTGAGAGCTTCAGAAGAAGCACTTATTAGTCTTCTGGGCGGTAGATCGGCTCCTGGGCTTAACCTCAATCGTTGATTTTTTTTTTCAAGTTGTTATCAGCTTTTAATTTTATTTTAGTTAAATGTTTTCATTTTTTAATTTTTATTTGGCTTTTATCTCTTTATCTTCCCTGTCTACCTTTCCTCCGAAAGTTGGCTACACTGTTTGAGTGCTTCAGTTCGAACGCCAAGTCAGTCGTTATCAGCCTTTGGAGCGATTCACTTCTTTTCCTGAAGACGAGGACATCGAAATATAGTAGTGAGTTCAGTGGTTTCCTTTCTATGTGTTCTTTTTTAAATTCTAGTTTATATATATATATATTCCCCTTGTTACTTATTGTTCGTTGAAAATATTGTTTGTCTAGTGTCGCACAGGGTTAGTCCACCTCTACCAACAATTCAGAACTATTTAGGGATTTCAAGAATTACGTCTCTAAACAAAATAAGTTTAATTTGAAACTAACATCTGATGTTAACCTGAAGAAGAACAGTAAGTGTTCGAAACGCGTTGTTTGTTTCATATTGAACTTGTTTTATGTGGAGACGTTATTGAAATGTCTTAATATGAGCAAATACCACACTATAACAGATTGCACAAGTAATGAATTCAGAACTAATTTAGTCTGTCTCCATCATCATGATTGAAATCATCTCGATTTTTAGTCTTGAATCATTAGTTTTTGCTTGGTTAACACTATTCATCAAATATCAATAATCGTTTGTATTAACAATAAACATATATTTATATAAGAAGATTTTACAACAAACACGTGAAATAAAAATCGGCACCTTAACAGAAAGAAATCAGAAATTTGTCTTAATATCTTTCAACCAAAACAAGTAATCTTCATTTATTGATTTGTCATTGTTTCCTAACGCATGGTGTCATGTGTTTGTATTATTTCTAGTTGAACATCCTCTTTTATTTAATTAAAGAATTAACCAGTTTACAGAGACTGAATTTGTTCGTTACTTTTTAATTACTGCTTCATGACTCTTAAACAAATATTTAAAACTACTGACAAAACACAACATACCTCTATTAATATCCTCATTGAAAACTGATACTTGCAATAATAGTCTACTAAATATATTCTCAGGATGATATAATTCCGCAATATCACCTTTTTGCAATTTTGAAAATTCTTTTGGATTAATATAGAGATCATCACGTGTGGTACATACAAATTATTATTAAAAGGATATTTAAAAATCTTACTATTTCAAAAATTAAATTACTTACCATTTATATTGGGGTGAGCTTGCAATTTAGATGATTTCATTATTGAATTTTGATGGGTAGATAAACATTGAATATTATAAAAATATAAATGTTAATGGCGGAAAACTAAAATACTTAGCAGTTAAAATTATTCCTTCCAGAATTGAAACTAGAAATTGTAGAATAAATATATTAATAAAAAGTGATCTATCTATTTTGTACTTAAATAGAAACCTCTACTATATTACCACAGGCCAAAGCTGTTTTCACCGTTGAAACCTAACGATAGGTTTCAAACCACATGTATGCCTTTAAGCTTTGTCCGTAATACGGAAAAATATACCTTTAAGTAATTGTAATAATAGTAGTCTTGAAAATATTAACAATAATGGTTTTAGAAAAAAATATTTATTACATCACTCTCATATATATGACAAGCATGCTTCAAATATTTGCGTTTAATTATTGAAACATCTTCAAAAAAATTCCATTCCCTAGTTATCAGGAGAATTGTAATAAATAATAGATGATTCATCCGAGTAACCGCTGTAAAACCTCCTCCTTTTTTTCAATACATCCCAAGCATTCCCAAATAAATATTTTTTCTGATGAATTCCTTTACGAAATTCATAATTCAACATAATACAAGTTGAACTATGTCTTGTGTGTATAATTGAACTTTGTTATTCTGAAACTTTTAAATCATTGCATTGACCACCCATTGGCAAAACAACACTCTTAGCTATTTCCGTTTAGAAAGAAATCGGGAACGCCCATTGCATGTTAATCAGCTTTCTGCGCAGAAACAAAATTGAAGTCCTAATATTATTTTATTGGAATTGTAAAAGCATTCCTCATTTCTAAGTTGTTTTTTTTAAATAACCATAATCTCTAAAAAAAAAAATCATACTGAAATGGAATCGTTGTTTCTTTTTTTTGCTATTTTATATATTCTGAAATCTATAAATTTATTTTTTGTATTGTTTTAACAGTTGTTTCTGAACGAATTGTTAATACAAAGAAGCTAATCTGATACACGCATCTGATACGCAATAAATTGCGTCATTCTATGTGATTAGATGTGTACTGCATAATTTATTGCACTAATAAGTACAACGTTTAGCTTAATTTCTAATTAATGTTGAACCCTAGCTGATCACTGTCGTATTTATTATGTTGTTAATTTTTTTTGGAGTTATTAAAAATGAATCTTTTAATTATATTGTAGTCTTTATAAAGAAACTTGGAAAATGGGAAGTGATATTGTACATGTAAATAATGAAGGAACCTTTCTACCAGTTCAAGGCACGAAGGTGTTAATTACACTTCAGGTACTGAATTCTTTCGGTTGGTTCAAAGGAATTCCAAAAACCTTTGAAAGTTTAATCTGTTGCGGGTTGTTGGGAGGGTTGGGTTTGGGTCAGTGTAAGAAGGATGAAGGTTGGTTCTTGTGGAAGTGTCCTTGGAGGAGGCAATTACCGGCCAGGTTGGACACCTGCCCTGTAGAGTTGGCAACACTGGTCTTCTCTCACTCAACCTCCTGCTATCCCCTTTGCTTCATCCATGGTCATACCCTCCATAACTTATAACTTTTAACATCATTCTTAAATAACACTTTCATTTTATTAATATTTGACGGTTTTTTTTTCACAAAGCTTAGTTTGCATTCCTTATTTTATTAGTATCACATCAAATACTAAGACAAATAATACCAGCACTCATGTAATGGCAACTATAATACAACAGTTATTCTCCATTACTGATACAATGAACTCTCCACGCAGCCTACAACTTGTTCCAATGGTACATAGAGACAGTTCAATAGAAACATGTAGAGAAGATTCAATTGATATTTCTGTTAACTCATCCATCATTATACACTGGGTACTTTCAATTTTAATAACAAAATTCCACATATATGGAATTTTACAAAAGTATGTTTGTAAATACCTAAAAAATAACAAGTTTTCGAAATTAATTCTGATTTTCCTTGAATTTTTTAGTAAGCATTATTGAAAAAGGAATAATTCTCTTATGATTTGACGGGAAATTTAAAATTCTGAAGTTACACTTAGCAAAAATGTTTGCTGATTTCATAAATCAATCAATTATTTTAAATAAATGTTTATTTTATTACTTGTGCAGTCCTTTTTAACTCCTTCCCGTATATCGACCCTCAACTGTGCAGATGTTAACCTGAAGAAGAACTCTGTGTTCGAAACGCGTTCTTAGTTTCACATTAATCTTCTTTTTTTTTTTTTTGTGTAAAGACGTAATTCTTGAATTCCCCCCAAAACGTTTATTTTATGGTTAGTGATTTATTTGATTTATTGTGTGGTTTTGTGAATCAAGTTGTATATTTATAAAAACTGAATAGAGTAAATACAGGAACCCTATTCGAGTTCACATAGCGAAATGAATTTGAAACGGTACTCTTTGATGATTGTTTCTCTCTGAAAGTCATATTCTGTAGTGGTCAGTGTTGGCTAGGAGTTAGCATGCTTGTTAGGCAGTGGCATTTTTACGCCTGTGGCAATTTCTTCTGCCCCCCCCCCCCCCTCTTCACACTGCTGTCTGTTGTTAAACTTACGATTTAACAAACTCGATATTCAAATGCATCCGGTAAATCCGTTTCATCCACCCGGCATATTGAATCAGTTCTATGAAAATCCCTTATTGATACAACTGAAAATGTTTATACAGGACAGATAGTATAGTATAATAGCTTTCTTGAAATTTAGGTATTCAATTCTTAAGGGCATTAGAATTGGCTTGAAAATGAAGAATGCCAATTAAATAATCCAATTTAAATAGCAATATAATGAAGAAAAAGCAAATTGTCATCTACTTTCAGGAAATTTTCCAGTTCAAAGCTGATCTGCAATAACTCCAAACATATATGCATCAAATAAATATGCCAATGCATATACTAACGTTGCGGCCGAACTGTTATGATTACCATAACAGATACACAACACAGTCCAAGGTTCTCAAATTATATTTTTGTCTAAAATTTTAGATTTATGTCAGCTTTCATTTTCAATTTTCTATATTTTACTCCCTTGATGCAGTTTCCTTGACTCCTAGATGACCATTCATCCGCTCCCTGTTTACCACGCCACTGATCGAAGGTTGAAAACAACTTAAGCTTTTATATCAGGAATTGGAAATATTATTATATAAAAGGATATAAAACGATTGATTTTTAGTTATGAACTTGAGTTCTCGTTAAAGATTCATCAAGTAGCAAAAAAGCTAAAACTCCATAAAATTTGCAACAATCGTTAACATAAATGGATAAACAAATTAATATTATCCAAACTTTGTGGAACAAGCATATCAAGGTATAGCAGAGGGGTGGGGAACCTCTCTTGGAGTAAAGGCCATTTTAGCATCGTCCACTTCCGCAAAAGGCCACAACGAATGGATAAGAAAATTCTTATATAAAGCTATATTGTAAAACCCTTTGATATATCATTATATTTCTTAATCAGTGCATCTAAAACTGTTTTGCATCTTTCAAAAGATTCAGCAGTGTCCTCATTGACTTTGTTTATTACTTTTGTTAATAAATGATTTCCTAAAAGCTTAGACTTCTCAAGTAATGATTGATAAATAGTGTTCTACCTAAATGGCAGATTTTTTTGTCTTGATTACCAGAATTGTAATTCTTTCTATTTTGAAACATTTTTCTCAACAAACCGCAGAAGGTTGCACTTGATGATTTAAAAGGTCACATGCGGCCTTAAGGTTCCCCACGCCTGGTGTAGTGTATAAGAAGGAATGGTCTATAAAAGTGAACATGTGTTGGAGAGAAAAAAAATGTATTTACGCTTTGTTTAGAATGTATTGGTGTTTAATATTCAATATGATTGATTCATCAATATATAACTGGGTTATTGACAAAGAAGTTTTATTGTAAATAAAACATTTTTTTTTTTGCTGAATTATATCTTTGAACAATACAATTCGCATTGATGAAGCATTTTTATCAATGGTTGAAAAGTAGATAATAGGGACAATAGTGGTTGCGAGATAATCGCGTGTTGGATGAAGTGTTGATTTCCAACTGGTTCTCCATCCTTGATAAGGCTAATTCAATTGACTTTTTCAGCTTACTGGACAGTCAGAGCAGACCATCAATGGTTATTTGTTTTCAATTTGTCCTTGAGTCAGACTTTCCAGCTTGTTAACCCTTTCGCCACCTCACAGTAAATGTCTGTTATCAAACACTACTGTGATTAATCGACAGTTTATTATCTGCTTACTCCAAGCAGTACGGAATTGAATGGATTCTGTCAATTCCGCAAGCTCATTTCAAAATAGATTTCTTTATCCATATTTGTTGATATTGAACATTTTACTTTTTTTTTTAATGACTTAATCATATTATGAACTATTATTCACATAAAATAATAAATATGTTGTTTTAGTTTGTTAACTTTCAAAAGTACATGAAAAGAATACTATTATAGTAAGAGTCATATAGTGTTGTTTTTTATTTTTTAACAGCAATGTCAACTTATGTCTTATTGCCCATTCTAATTGCGAAGGTTTCAGTTCTATCTAACTGGCAGATAACTAATAAAGTAATAAATTTGTTATTATGAAATAAAAAATTCTCAAAAACTATGTAATTCAATATTGTTTGGGGGGTGGGGGGACTCATCTTAAAATTTTGTAACCTCCTCAGTGTTACATAGATCGCCATCAATATCTAAACAACAGTAAGAAATGGACCTAACATTTTTAAGCCAAAAAATTGGTTTTTTTTTAAGGTTGAGTGTTACTCCGACGAAAACCAGTTATGACTAAAGGATCTTGTTGAACTTTCTGAATTTATTACTGTCGTGTACACGTTTTATTTTTATTTCACGTGATTACAGTAATATTTTTATAACCTACCATATGAACAAATAACAGAACAATTTATTATCTATTAGAATATTTCCAATTAAATAGAAAATAAAAAGGTTTTAAGTCATATTACCACTAAAATTTTAATTTTAGTGTCCTAGTTGTTCTAACTCCCAATTCCAAATTCATTATTACCCAGTACTTTTATTCAATTACGCTTACCACATTCTCTCTTACCTAGTAAATTTAGGGGACAAACTTTGCACACCTTCAAGTTTGTAAACTGTTTTAGTTGAATTACTCATCGTAGTGACCACTTCCAGTTGATATAAAACCGCATAAATCGGTGATAATAAGTATGACAGTTAAACCAGCAAACGTGAAATAATTTATAAAAACTGATTTAGTTTTAGTAAAATATGAAATATAAAAAAAAGAACAATTTTATTCGCTTATAATTTTTTAATCAGATATTATTATGAGTATTAAAATATTAAGACTACATTTGGAATGATGGTTTTTTATCATAGAAATATAAAACTACCTACAATACATAGGACGGTCATATTCATAGCTGTGATATTTGTGATAATTCCTTTTAACATGTCTTCTTAAATGATAGTATTACTTTCTTTTTTTTTTTTTTTTTCAGAAACTTCTGCTCTGGGTAGTTTGAAAGATTTTAATAATATTCGTTAAGTACCTTCCAAGTCGTTAATTGTTAAAAAGTGTCAATGGTCACTGATTGCTCACGGTTTAATATGTAGAGACAATGATCAGGTAGAGGATGTAAAAGATCCCTTTATCAATTAATTTGAGTAAGAAAACCTTTATTGCCCTGATTGACAATGAATCAATTCGGTAAAATGGCTCACCCATAACTAGAGTGCGTGTCAATTATTAAATGAGCCACATTTACCATCCCCTATAAACATTATTGAAAGGAAAAGCCTTGTAAATGTTGTCTTTGAAAACAAAGAAGCAGTTCTGTTGGGCACCAATTAAAACTTGAATTCCAAAAATGTATAGCATTATAAAGAGTCTTGCTAGATGTTCTTATTTAAGATAACGTTATCTTTCTTCAGGTCCACTCTCATTTTGAATGTTATTCATCATCTTGCCGGATATTTTTTTGATAAACAACTTTTTTCAAATTACACTGTTAAAGACAAACAAGGTTTCCTTGTTAACAGAAATACATTTTGGTGATTGTAAAAAGACTGGAGTCTCATTTTTTAATATATTTATGTTGCGATGGTGTATTTTTTAAATTAAAAAGATAAGGAATATGGTAAGCAAAACAAGGATAAATAGTAAAAGATATGTTGTTTGGATATTGTTTATAAAAAGTATTAATAATTTATTAAGCGATGCAAATGTTGCTGGTCGGAGAGCTGTTTCCCCTGAGGACGGTATCTCTGGCATAAACTCCCGCTTTATATTCCCTGCCTGTTTACTTTCCTTGGTAATGGACCTTACTAAAATAGCTCCTTTGTATTAGATTTTCTTGTTTACATGCAAACTCTTTTAGAACTAAACTTAATTTAGATAAGTATTTTGGTTAACTTTTTTTCTTGACCTATTTGCCACTTGACTGGTTTTCATTTATTATTATATTCATTCCATCATTTGTTTTTATATTTTCTCCATGTTATTTTCGACTTACATAAGATATTTTCAATCACTGTCTTATGCAACTGAAGAGATGACATTTTCTTAAGCGTTTGTCTATACCTTGTTGTACATTTTGTCTCCTCGCTATTCCGATATGATTGTATTGAAATCTCCTATCATTTATAGAAACAGCATTTTTAAATGCGTCATTAACCTTGAATCGGATTAAATCGCATTTAATTTTTACTTCAAAATTTTTACATGTTATAATCGAAATATAGAATTCTTGAAATAATACATTTAGAGGGTCCATTTACATGTTTTAAGGTCCCCTAAATCCTGTTTCGACTTATTTTTTTTATGCGTGTCTAGGTGAGTATAGACACATTTTTTGTGACCAATAATTAAGAAATATGACCCATAGTTAGTCCTACTAATCCCTAGATCGGTCGTATTTTACATCCTAACATTGTAGGTTTAGTGGAGCTCTCCCCCGGTTTCGCAGAGGTGAACAAAACATAATAATAGTTCTGTGTTCTGACTGTTCTTCTGTTGTTGTTTGAAATACCAGTTACATATGTTTTGTGATTTCTATATTGTAGAATACATGTGTTGAATTTGAAGTAAATTAAGATTTGTTAGAAATAAACAATCAATGTTAGGTTATGTTAGATTGCAGTGGCAGCTCTAAATTAATGCTTTGTGTTCCACACAATGAATATTCTACTCGTACATTGAGAGTCCTAACTTTTGCCCCACTGAAGAGTATCATTAATGAGTACCTGATATCGTACAGGCTCGTGATCGACCGCTAAAAGTCATTTCCGAGGGACGACACGCTCAGGTTTTTTGCTCGACCTCGCGTATAATACATCAACCTCACGTATGATTTATAAATAAAACATTTCCAAGTATCTCGGTTCATGAAGTTGTTGAATATGTAATGTTACGAGTATCTTTATCTCTTAGAAGAGTTTCATAACAAACATATCTTGCAATCTAATGATATTAGATTTTTAAAAAATGCATCATTTTGTTTACAAGAAGCTATAACTTCAATGATATTGTGCTGATTATTTGTTTGTTTTTTTTTTTTAATAAGAAAATTTCTTTGTTTTCCAGAGAGAGAAAAATGGGAGCCAGACAGAGTAAGCGGTCGGTTAATATATCCACAACTCCCAAGAGTGAAGGAGGAGAAGTCAAGGAGAAGCTGGAGAAGATAGACGACCAAGAAAAGCTACACAACGGAACTGCTCACAAGGTATGCTTCTTAGGCCCAGAGAAAGGCTTTTTGTTGGTGCTTTCCAAAGGCTTTAATTCCAGGTCTGTCCTCCTATCTAGATGCTTTTTGCTCCTTTAATCCTCTAGACCCTACTGATCCTCCTCCTAAGGAATTAGCATCGTCTGGACCATCAGCCTCTCATCCTTGGTTTTTGTTTATATAACGCTCTTTAGAAAACAGATTAGTTATTTCTTTAAATAATTCCAGATTTTCAAAGGCACATAGTTATATCTTCAACAATAAGCCCCACAAACCAATTCTTCCTGTAAGCTTTAATCCATCACTGCCTGTACATTGATTTGTTTCATAACTCCCTTTAACGATTTTCTTTTACTTGTACTTCTGGTCTTGACTACAGTAGTTTTCGTTATATTTTATTTTGCTGTTTCCTTCGTCATTGAGCTTATATTCGATGATAGTACGAACTAATAAAGCGGGGTGTTGCTTAAATTTGCAAAAATGGGGCAACTTCTGCTATATGGTGTCATCTATAAAAATATTTCACATAAACACGTGAAATAACAATCAATGATCAAACCACTATATGAAATGGGAAAACAAGACTAAGATCTTTCAACCGTAACAAGCGGGTCTTCGTCAGAGTCAAAAACTCGTTGTTGGGTTTTTGACTCTGACGAAGACCGGTTCTTGCGTTTGAAAGATCTTAGTCTTGTTTTCCCATTTCATATAGTGGTTTCATCATTGGTCTCATCTATACACAGACCATTCGGAGTGTACCATTCGGAGATCGAATCTAGTACACTCCTTTCATATGACTGTACTTTGTCCTCCGTGTTAAAGGTACCTATTCCAATAAACTTGAGAAATGAAACATTTTGACTCTCCGATGTAGAATCAATGTGGGAAAGTATATAATCCATACCAGTAACAAGTAGCTATCCTGTCCTCCAAGAACAACAAAATAGCCGAGACGGTGTTGGAAATAAACAAATTAGCGAAAACAAAGTACAAACATACAGTAAAAACTACTGAAGAAATATAACAAGCGAGAGCCATATAAACTTTTTTAAACAATTCTTTTTTTTTAAATTTTTATAAAAATTTTATATTTTGTCTTGATTTAGTTATTAGGAACAACAGAATAGAAACTATTTTTAAGGAAGAAGAATAGAATGTATAATTTCCTAGTAAAATATTAAACTTAAAAACCCTTTTCAACATTTTCATGTTTACTACAGTATCTTCAGATGTTCTTATGCTGTTTGTAGACTCTTAACATAATCTACTTTCATTTTCATCTCTTCCTTTTATCCATCCTGTCATATATTTTCCTTCGTACTTGGTATTTTGGCTTATGAGTTTCCATTATACTTACAACGACCGAAAGCTCACTAATTTCTTGAGTGGTGATTTTTTGTAACTTTTTTTGTTCTTATTTCCTTTATTGTTGTCTAGTTGCTCTTTTGGTTTTCATTTGAAGAGTTAGAGCGTTCATCATCGTTGTTCAATCATTCCTACGTCATTGGTTTTTCTTCTCGAATGACCGCTATTCTAAATTGGACAAATAAAGCTATAATTTTAATTTTTATTCCCTACATATTTAATAATTCATAGGGTTTCATTTAATAATTTGTCCAAGTTAAGTTTACTGTTGCATAAGTTTCAGTGCTACTGCTTGCGAATGGAATTGATTCGGTTTGTTCTCTTTGTTGGGTCAAACTAAGAGAAAGTTGCGAAACTTTTTATTACTTGGAGGTTGATTGTTTTCGCTGATCACTGGACCGGCACAGTTGCAAATCGATTAAGCTTTTCTTGTCCTTTTGTGTCCAGTAACAGGAGCAACTGATAATGTAATCCAATACCCTTTGATTCAACAGTTTCTCCTCTGCATCTCCCTTTATCTTTCATTACAAAATGATTCAAGGAGTGCAGCACTTCTGATTTAAATCCTCGTATTTGTTTGATATTTACTATTAGATAACGGCCAAAGTAAATTACATTTATTTTAGCTCTTTTGGCTAAAGATGAGTTTCGTCATTAACGAACTCATGACAAAACAATGAAGTTTTTGTTTTTTTTTTATTCAAAAATTGCCATATATTTTCTTTATTTAGTCAGTATAATGAAGTACAAAGAATAAACTATTATCAGCCTTAAAGTAATAAAAATTACATTTTCTGGTGAATCACAAATGGTAAACGTTAATTTTACACTTCTACATTTTTCTTTTTTTTTTAAGGTTTTAATGGCGATACAGAGAAACATGTTTCAAATAAAATGTATAGGGGATTAAATTTTTTATGTATTATTTTAAATTTTTATTCAAGTTTTTTTAAATTCTAAATTAAAGAAACGATCCACACGGACTATAAAACTTTAAATTACGCAAAACATGACATAGAGAAAAGATACAATAAACCCTTACTAAGTTCACTATTTCAAACTATTGTTCGTCATCAGGAGAAGACTAGAAGGGAGAACCACTCGCGTTCCTTCCTTCTATTTGGGGAAATCTCTCTCACGTCCTCTCTTCTGTCTTCTCCTGATAATGAACAACAGTTCGAAATATTGAATTTAGTAAGTGTGTATTTTATCTTTTTTCTGTGTCGTTTCAAATTTTTCTAAATTCATTTTTTTAAAAGATTTTAGTATATTATTGATCATCTTTTGCTTTTATTGATCGGTACAGTCAGAAAAGTCTCCATGGAGAGTCGGTCGATTCATAATTATGAATACCTACACTATTTGTTATTAATAGCTTATACGCAGAAAGAAAGACAGTATAAACTGAGCGAAAATAGTCAGGATTATTATAAAAGATCATGCGTATGGCGTCATTACGTATAACACGTAGACGAATCGTACGTCTATACTTAGCTCGGTTCACGCCCTTTCAGAATATGTGTATTAATGTGAATCAATGACTAAAACCCGAGGAGTTTCATAACAATGAAACTGACGCTAAGGTGACAGGGATAAAACCCGTGAACGTTGCAATGTATTACCGTTCGGAAGGATTGCACGATCTAAAGAAAACATTCTTAATAGGATTGTCAATGCTGAAACCACTAAGCTAATTAATAATATATATATCATGTGTAAATAATGCTAAAAATTATACAGGGTGCGGCATAAGTAACGCCCTTTGTTTTAGTGAAAGAGAATTAGAACCTTTTTTGATTATCCTTTATTTGTTTAAAGATGAATGTTTTCCAAAGTAAGGAGATTAATTAAGTAAGGAGAAACCAAGAAAAATAAAATTTGGTTATTTGGTATTGAAATTGTTGAATAAAAATGAAATCAAACCAAATTAAAAAAAAAATTATACAAAAAGCTGTGTACTTTAAAATTTAGTTTAGATTTGTAAAATGTTCCCTTTCGTGTTTAATACAATTTTCAACTCTTGTCATTGAAAATGTTACAATGTCATTTCAAACTCTTTGACACACTTCTATGGTAAATTCATGAAATTTGTCTGAAATGGAATTCTTTAATTCTGGATTTTTTTTCGGCGTAAGATTTGTACAGTAGGGTTCCAAAAAAAAAAAAAATTCCAGTGGTATCAGGTCATGGTTTTATAAAATATCTGAAAAAATAAATATTTGACAATTATTTAAAGAAAATGTAGATGTACACATTATAAGATGTAAAAAAAAAGACGTTACTTATACTGCACCCTGTAGATATATCTTATATAATAGTATAATTATGGTTATTAAGCGTTGGAGTACTTGTGTTTTGCTGTCGGTAAGTTTTACGTGTGTCCTCCACGCCACTGAAAGCGCCGCCTGCTGAGGACCAGTTGTTGAGCCATCGGATGTCTGCCCGACGTGCTTCACGTTGCTTGATTCCGGCTATCGAATGGTCCAATGCGCCTTCTTATTACATTTCCCTCGCACATTCCTCACTACATATATTTACGCTGCTAATTGCACGACTTTCATTCGCATCTTCACAATGTGTACCATGAATTATGCGTGAACCATTGGCATTTTACAAAAATCTACATGAATAAATTAAATATCAGCTCTATGGTAAAATATAGCGACCAGTGAAACTATCCCATGCTGGATGTTTTTTTTTTCTTCTCTATTAAAAAAGAATGTATAAATTGACGACCATTAACAGATATATATATATATCATGATTTGTTTTCTTGGCCCAATATTTATATGATGTAATTTTTTGAAGGTTGAGGTCTAATGATTTTAAACTAGTCCTCTTGCCGACGTTTCGAGATATATTTATGTCATCTTCAGGGCTTGGAAAGCTCACATTCCAAGCCCTGAAGATGGCATAAATATATGTCGAAATAAATATGTCGGCAAAAGGACTAGTTCAAAATCATTAGACCTGAAGTCTCAAAAAATTACATAATATATATATATATATATATATAAGTTATATAACGATAAGTCGTTATCAGCCATTGGAGCGATTCACATCTTTTCCTGAAGACGAGGACATCGAAATATAATAGTGAGTTCAGTGATTTCATTTCTATGTGTTCTTTTTAAAAATTCTAGTTTATATATATATACGCAGAAAATACACACTTACTAAATTCACTGAAAGTGAATTACGCACAGTAAGTATGTATTTTCTCTTTCTCCAATTTAAAAATAATATTTTTTAAAAAAAAGAACGCCTTTATATGATTTAATGGAACGGATAATCCCATTACTTATAGGGATATTAGTTTTCAGCTGACGTAGTACTGCTGATGTAATTCCTTTACAGATGAAACTCATCAAACTTCGAAACCAAATGTTTTCGACAGACTGAATTATAGTCCTGAAATAAGATACCGCTGTATGAATTTCGTTTCAAACGCATCCCCCACTCATGGCCATATTATTATTGCGCTGACACTTTTTTCAAGTACTAAACCGGTTGTAGAATTGAGAACCAGTATTTAAGAATCCCCTGTTAGTAAGGAAGTTGATATTGTAGATGGTACAATACATATACATATGTTAATTACGGATAGAACTTTTTTCACACCTGTTCGACATCCCCACATGCATTACATTTGGTCTTTTTATTGTAAACTTCGCTCAGTCTGTCAAACAATTCAATGCAAGTACGCTGGCTCAAGAATCATCTTGATTTGTAATCGCCAATTTACCTTACAATGATAAAAAGAATCCGAATAAATATCTACATGTGTGATGTAGAAAAGTCTGTTGGGGATTTTTATTGACACATTTCATATTGATTTAATGATATTGAATATTGTTTATTTTTGCTTGTAAATAATAAAGACAAAACAATTAGAATAAGAATAGTCTTTGCGAGTGCTTTCTTTCGTATGTAAGCAGATTCCGAATATTCCATTTTAATTTCAAATCTGTTTACTGAAATTTACATTACAGTATCAACTGCTGACAGGACTGGTGAAATGAAACGTGTTGAAACAGGCCTTATACCCTTACTAAGATAATATATATCAAAGAGCCAGGTTAGCTCAGTGGTTAACGTACTCGCCTCTGGGCTGGTAGTCCGGGGTTCGATCCCTACCTGGTCCTCGATTTATTCACGTGGGAGGTGAATAAATATGAATATGTCGTCCCGAGCCTGTACGATGTCAGATACTCGTTAAAGATCCCCTAATCGAAATGCATTTGAGTTAGGCAAAATGTAGGACTCCCTCTATAGGATCACCGATCAAACAAAAAGCCGCTAAACGGTTGACGTTATTACCCGCTAGGGGATCGGTTTAAACAAAAAAAAAAACTAACACTTAGGAAAGAACACAGAAAGTTACTGCAGAACTCACTTCGATATTTCGACATCCGTCGTCATCAGGAAGAAGTGCGAAGTACTCACGTTGAGAAGCAAACATATATATATATATATTATATATATATATATATATATATTTTATACAGGTTTGATTAAATAATACGCCATATTTACGGTTGATTAGTTTCCTTGTGTATTTCTCAAGGGATCTGAATAATCTTCTTGTACAAACATCTAAATTGAATAGAACATGTTTGTACAAGAAGATTATTCAGATCCCTTGGGAAATACACAAGGAAACTAATCAACCGTAAATATGGCGTATTATTTAATCAAACCTGTATAAATGAAGGACTGCTTCCTAAATATACTAATATATATATTTTATATACCAAATATTTTCGACAGACTGAAGATCGAGAACAGGTAGGTGAAAGGTGACTCAGGAGGCGCTGGTTGGCGATTAATGTTAGACTATTGGGAGCCGAATACAAGGAGAAGAGCTTACGATCATTCTCGGCCTGGTTTCTTCCATCAGTAAACTAACGATTCTTACAGAGAGGTTAAATTATCAATTCCGAGACAAAAGCTAAAATATAAACTCCATTGATTTTACTATTCTAATTGTAATAGATTGTTATTTAATATTGAATTTATAAAAATAAACTGGACTTTCGGAGACAAGTCACGCTCTCTTTGAGTGAAGTTAATTATGTATTCCAGTTCAGATTGAGATAAGAGGCCCTTCTGTGTGTATATATTTGATATTCAATATCGAGTCACATTTCAACATGAATATTAATGAGTTCTTTTAAACAACGATAGCAAGAAATGCTCTTTACTTTCTTTATTCCTGCCATCTTTTTCTCAGCTTTATTCTTTCTACTTGAGTACCTTAAAAACAAAGTATCTTTATCGCTATTAACCTATTATAGAGAATTTTTTTATACATAATAACATCAATTTTGTTAATATGAAAGGACTTGACGTGTGTATTTATTTCTCAGATGTTAAAAATTTGCATTAAATGAATCAAAATTGCGATTTGTGAAAGTTATTCTTTTGTCTATAAATCAACTCTTATAGAATATATGGCTTTTATCTCCTACTAACGAATCAATTCGTTCTTAATGACAATTGTGAAATCTAAATTAATAAACTGGTATCTTTTTGTTCATTTTTAATTGGTTACCACTTAAGAAGTTACTTCTTAATTCTTCTAAAACTAAATTATAACAAAAAGTATAACATTTTATTAGAATTATTAGTAATAATGTCCGTCATACCTCGTAAAGTCTTTGTAGAGCTCAACCGGTTTCGGCTCCGTCTTGTTACCATCTTCAACAGCAACTAAAACATTTTAGTAAATCATGAACTTAAAGTATGAATATTTAATAAACAAAAAAACATGAATTTTAATTGCAATCATTTAATTATCGTATATGACAATTCAATTTGTCGTGTTTCTTTTTTTATGTGGTCTTGGATGATTAATTCTGCAAGAAATCACTAGTTCTTTTTAACCTGCAGTGTTTCTTTATTTTTCGACAGGTTTTTTCCATATAATCAAGTATGATCTCTCATTGAAATTACTTTCCTTTTTTCCAAATCACTCTTCTACTGATCAATTACGTTCTCACTATAATGACATTCTCTGTTTATTTCTTTTTGTAAAGACCCATTCCCATTTTCTTCTTATTGAACCTAATTGTTCTATTTTTAGAAAATTATTTGTGTTAACGTGTAATCATTTTATTTTTTTTTTTTATCTAGAATTCCAAAAGATGATTGTTCAGCTTTTCAGACGGAGGGGTTACGTAAAATGTCATACCACCTATAATTAATTCTATTAACTACTAAATACCTCAGCAGTTTAAAATAGATTGACGCTGTTAAGATGTCATTCTTGATTTTGTTTTTATTTGTTTATCGTTCTTTATGTTTTTTAACAAATCTCAGTAAAACCTAAAACACTTTTATATTATAGTACCCGTATCATTTTTTTTTGTTTGTTGATATGTGTCAGTCTTAAGCCAAATTATATTAATTAAGATTTATGTTAGTTATTAGATGATAGTTTTATGTTAATAAGGTGCTAGAATTTTGTAATAAATTTTAAGATGATATTTAAATGTTGTCAGTTTCTTTCCTTTTAGTATCAGTGTTTCGAGCTCAGCTGGAAAGTTAGCATTGTTATAATAGCTAACAATTGTTATAATATGTTATATTAGCCATAACAACTCTTCTTTATGTCACAATCTCACTAGTACGGTTTCGGCCAGTATAATTCCTGGTTATGTTAAGTATTATATATTATATATCATTTTAATTTTTTCTCTTATAATGTTTAAGCTTGCTTAGTATCGTTTCTTATTCATATAGTTGTTGTTTCCCAACTTAAAGGTTTTTACTATTAGTGCTGTTGTAGAGGTGGATTGTGTGGCTCATTTGTTATTTTGCTCCCACTTTAGCTATAGGTGAGTCACATTACCTTGTTGATTCTACATCGGGAGTCCTAAGTTAATGCTTTATTGAAGATTATTAGAGAAGAGGTCTTCAGCGAGTCCGTGACATTATACGTGCTTGATTTACGTCCTTACCGTGGGACAGACTGTACACAAGTTATTCCATTTCCTACATGAAAAATCTAAGGTTGTGGCCAAGATTCCAACCTGCTATCATCAGTTCTAAAGGCAAGAACTATACATTTTTACAAATCTAAATGATTGCAACCTGATTTTAAATATCTATATGAAATAGAGAGAATTGAAAGTATAGCATTCAAAGTATAAATAAATTGAAGTTTTGAAAAAGAGTTATCAACAGAAATACATGCTTTTGGACTCTTGAGTCTTATAAAACAAATTGTACAAATTAGTCCTTTCAAGTGTTGTGTGTATGTAAACATAAGTCTTATGGAATGTGAGATACCTTCAGTCATATCCTAGAAGAGATAGCAATGATTTGACTCAGGTTTGAACATGTATCATTGATTGATTTTGGACTTCTCTTCAGTGGTTTTGTGGAAAGTGAGATTCGTTCAGTCACACTCTAGAAGAGAGAGGAATCATTGGACTCAGGTTTGAACATGTATCATTGATTGACTGTGGTCTTCTGTTCAGTGATGTTGGTTTTATGGAAAGTGAGATTCGTTCAGTCACACTCTAGAAGAGAGAGGAATCATTGGACTCAGGTTTGAACATGTATCATTGATTGACTGTGGTCTTCTGTTCAGTGATGTTGGTTTTATGGAAAGTGAGTCCGTTCAGTCACAATCTAGAAGGGAGATGAATCATTGGACTCAGGTTTGAAAATGTATCATTGATTCATTGTGGACTTTTGTTAAGTGATGTTAATTTTATGGAAAGTGGGATCCGTTCAGTCACACTCTAGAAGAGAGAGGTCTAAATCATTAGACTCCGATTTGAACATGTATCAATGATTGATCTGAGCCTCTCTTGATACGGAGGAGATATACCAAATTTTAACTGATTGTACAACCAATGAGTGTTTATCAAACAAAAAAAATCTTTGGTATAGGCAAAATTCAAGTCTACTATCTTTTGATCATGCTCGCTACTACTAGAATACATCCATGACCTAAATTACAATTCTACCTGGTAAGACATATAACTGAAAGCTATATAGAATAGAAAAGTTATGTTCAAAAGGAAAAAGACAGACTAAGTGTTAAAAAGATTAATATCAAAGTGCCAAATACGAGTATCTACTGTTTTCAGAGACCCACTCTTGTTTGGAATGAGAAAAGAATTCATTTTAACAAAAAATTATAGATATCAGGGTCGATAGTTGTTCGGATAGGACATGACTTAATGTTTCCTGGAAAAATCAGCCTGCTCCATTCATGTATACATATATATAGCATCACTAATAATGACTAACAGGAAGAGGAAGGTAACGCATATTAATAACAGTCATCAACTATAACCTTCTGAATCTAATGACCACAAAACTACAATCGGTTATGTAACAGAAAACAAAAACTATCCCATAAAAACATATTGCGCATCGAATTCCAGTATTTATTGTTGAACTTGGCAAGAAGCCATCAAAGTATATTGTTCTTTAGATTGAGTCATGTGAAAGTGAGTCACATCCTGAGCCGAATGATTCCTCTCTCTGCTAAGGTGTGACTGAAGGTATCTGACATTCCAGGCGACCAACATCACTGAAGGGAGGTCTGAGATCAATCATTGATGGAAGCTGGTGTCGAGCCTGCGAAACCAGCGTGAAGTTCTTCTTTTACCCAATTAATGAGCACGTAAAATCAAAGATTCATGGGTTTAGGAACTATTTTGCTTTCATTATTAGAAACATCTAACGTTTCACCTCGTACTTTTTCATCACATATAGGACACTGGTCTATATGTGTTAATAACTGGAATTATAGTTTACTTCACAATAGACGGATTCTGAACACGATCTTACAGCAGTCTTATGACAGATAATAACATGTAGTTTACTCTGGACGATGGTCGTGTTTCGAAACTGATAATAGTAGTCCAACAAGGGAACACATATAGGCTGAACTTGGGCCCTTTGTGTTGTCACACAATGAAAATTGATTACGAGTACATTAACCATTGAGCTAACCTGGTCCCTTTCGAAACCTGCATTATACTGTTATAACACTTTAAGACAGAATAATTTTAATTATTAATAATTAATTAATTAAACTATATTAATTACTCTTGACATGAACAACACTATTAAACCGTTTTAGGGACTCCCCTCAAAGTCAATTATCAAGAGTATGTGATTGTATTATTACACTTTAAGATAGAAGAGTTTTAATTCTGTATAAACACAAATGGTCGGTATGTAAGAAAATATATTTTTGTAATAATAATGTTGCCAATTGTGGTACTAAGAATGATATCAGCTTATTTTAAGTTTGATAGAAACCGTTGTTGCTCTCTTTGGGTTATTTTCTATAGACAGTTGCCTAGTTGCGTTCTGCCTACTTTGTACAACTATTTCATTTGTCATATTGCGTCTTCTTTCGACAAGGTTTACCATGTCGTATAGTATCTGTTTCCCTCAATGTTTTGGAAGCTTCCCCATTCAGAAGGTTGGGTTAGGTTTGTTGGGTTAGGTTGCATGAAAGCTGTTAGTAGTAGTCTAAAATTTGGAGGAAACTGTTCCTTGCTATGTGTTCTATAGATGTTTTCTTTGCTGTCTTCAATATACTGGTTTCTTCAAGCATTGATATTTCTTCACCCTTGTTGTAGACCGTAGATAGAAGGTGTTGGTTAGTTCGCTCATTTTTTTTGCTGAAGTAGCAGGCAGTAATGTTTGCTTGGGACAAAACTTGAGCTACAAGGACAAGTGGTAAGCCATATAGAAGACTGATGGCGCCTAAGCGAAGTTAAATGGTTCTCCTCTATGATCTAGTGCCTGCCTCCCTTTGGCTACAGCTTCCCCCTCCACCCTCCCAGTCACCCTCGCCCTTTCAGTCCACCCTGCTTTTCAAACAGCCCTCTTACCCCTCCCCTTCCAATACTTCCCCTCTCGTATTCCTTGCCAACACTTCACACACCCGTCCCAACTTTCTAAAGCAAATATTTTTCATAATTCTTTTATGTTATAAAAATTTAATCTTAACTTTGTATATGAGCACAACAACAAAAAAATTAAAGCTTTATATCACTAGAATAACCAGAGATTATTAATGTGGAATAAAACATCATTTAGAGGTACGAAAAACATGCAGCATACATGGAATAGATCTTGAAACGAAAAGTATAACTTAAGTATATAATTACTAAATTGAATAACGGTCTACACGTACTATAAAACTTGACACAGGAGAAACATAAAATGCCCACTTACTAAATTCAATATTTCGAACCGTTGTTATCATCATCAGGAGAAGAAGAAATCTCTCTCATTTCGTCCTCTCGTCTAGTCTTCTCCTGATGATGAACAACGGTTCGAAATATTGAATTTAGTAAGTGTGCATTTTGTCTTTTTTAAGTATATAATATCATTGGTTTTCAGTACCACTAAATCGACTTTTTCTTGCCTTTTAAATTTTTAATATAAGAACTATCAGATAAAATAGAATTTTACTTTTTATGTTTAAATAGGGAAAATTAAAATAGTTTCTTTTAAGGACGAACGAACTTAAATACAATGTACGAGATGAGAAGGGTGTATCGATTTATGATGGTTTGTTGATACATATATAATGATAAACGGAAACGGTCCGGTAGGACAGATTACACTCAAACAGGACAGGATATATACACTCTTGAGTATATATATATATATATATATATATATATATATATATATATATACTTATATTTGTGTTGTTTGTTTTCTGTTGGGTGGTGTCCGGTGATGTATTTATCTTGCTTTGCTTATGTCGTTAATAAATTGTTTTTTAGCCTTGAAAATGCTAAACAATTTTTGGCGAAACGTCAGCTTATAATCAGGAGTTGTATGTTTTATGACCAAAATCCTCAAGAACCCCTTGTGTGAATGTTATATATATATAATGTAACGAAATATATGCTTCTTGCATGTATTTAACAGTATTCATAGACAAAGTATTTAAGGATTTATGAATCTCCTTCGACTAAATCAAAATCTGATTATTTTATTTAATTACTTTATTGGTAAAAAAAAATTAAAGTTCTGAAGAAAAACTAGAAATTATATTACGATAAAATCTTTATTGGTGGAACCAAGGTACATGCATGTGATGTTTTGTGGTCTTTGGTCTTTGGGAGTGCTTTGAGTAGGATTTAAAGGGAGGGTATAACAGCATGTTAAAAGACTTTCAAAACATGTGTTTTAAATTCTAATAGAATTGATTTAGCGCAAGTTGCGTTGTATTCAGCCCTGGTTTGTTATTTATTTTTTCATGTTAGTACAGATCTCGTTCAATGTTCCAGTGTGATTAGTGAATTATTCTGAGCAAATCTGTTTGCCTATTCATGAAAGGTTGCGATGAGTCATTGTGATTGAAGTGGTGTTGATTGGTTGGGTGTGAGGTGTTGGTCGGGGGGAGGTCCCGTGGGATTAAAGCAAATCCGTGAGGGTGTAGTAGGGGCCAGCTGTCTCCTGCTTCCATTTAAACTTTAATTTAGACCTATATTACAATAATACATTCATCCACAAGCCCTTATTGGTATTAGATAAATGCCCGGTGGGGAGGTCTACTGGTGAACCTCTTGAGCACAACTTAAAAATAATGCAAAAACAAGAAAAACTTATACATTTATATATATATATATATATATATATATATAATATATATATATACTTAAAATAAACTGTGACACATAGACAGAAACATAACAAAGACTCACTTTTCAATATTTCGACCGTAATGGCGGTCGTCCTGAGGAGAAGAAGTGAATGTATATATACATATACAATTAAAAGAAACGGTCCAGCGGACTTTTTTTAAAATAAAATAAATTCAAAACGAAGGAAACACACAGAAAGACACAGACATAACTCACATCGATATTTCGACCATCGTCGTCATCAGGAGGTGTGAAGAGCGAAGAGTCCCGCAGGAAGACAGGACGGTATATATATATATTATATATATATATATACATAAATACGTGAAATAACAATCAATGATCAAACCACAATAAGAAAATGGGAAAACAAGACTAAGATCTTGGTGGGTCAGAGCCAAAAACTGAAGTTGGGTTTTTGACTCTGATGAAGACCGCTTGTTACGGTTGAAAGATCTTAGTCTTGTTTTCCCATTTTCTTATTGTGGTTTGATCATTCATATATGTAGATAAATGTATCGACCGTGAAATAGAAACAAAATTAAAGCTTATCAGGACTCTGTAATAAGTATATCTTCTATTGAAGATGACTTTTCCTTATCACTCTCTCTCTCTCTCTCTCTCTCTCTCTCTCTCTCTCTCTCCTCTCTCTCTCTCTCTTTCTTTCTTTCTTTCTATTCTTGTAAGTTTCGTTTTATTTAAAACCTTTTTCATAGGCAGACGATACATTACTGAAAGACAAAAACTATAATTTAGAGATATTTTACAGAGAAAACAGTTTGTGGATTTCAGAAACAAATGTCTAGTTTTAATGAACACGTGACTCTCTTTATATAGAGTAGTGTATACACATTAGGTCAATTATATACACTAGTCAATTTGTTTAATGTGTTTAGTGATGGCGTTAAGAATTCATATCTTAACAATTTTAATTAAGTTCATATCTTAATTAAGGGTACAGTCATACCTCGGTTCTCGACCATAATCCGTCCCAGGTCTAAATAACTCGGGACTAAACCCATGACTACAAATTCGGAAACCAAATTTAACTGAATCCGAAACGAGTTTACCCATTAAAAATAATGTAGATAACTTTAACCCGTTCCAAGACTAGAAAGTGACTTTTTTTAAAAAAAAATATTTAACATTGATTTACAACAAACTATATTAAGAGAACAGTTTATATTTAAAAAAAACGTAGGTTTCCAAAAATACATGAATATTCTTACCTTGCTGGTGATTTGAAATGGCATAATGAACGTGTCTGTCAAGGAGATTGAGGATGGAAGGTTATTGCCTTTTTGAGAAAAACTTATGACTTATTTCTGTCTTCTTATCAAATCTTTGCGGAAGTGGCTGATGATAACGTCATTCAAAGAATTCAAAGCGTGTTCGACGTTTGATAAATTTGAACGAAAATTATAAGTCAACCGAAGCGAAAGAATCCGGAGATTTCAGTTTGAATTCCGAATTGTACGAATTCTGAATCGTTCGAGAACTGTATTATAAAAAAAAATGTGACTTTTTAAAAAAAGTAAGTTGAATGTGCTGAAATAGTGCTTTCGGTGGCCGCTTGTTTTCCTTATGAATGGTTTTAATAACAGTGTAATTCTATTCATTAGGTCATTATTTGATAAAATCAGATATAACAAATCAGCGAATATGTTTTGTCCTGATTCTCCAGAGTATACAATGAATGCAGTTATTTAAGGGAATATAAATGCTTTTGTCAAGGAATATTTAAACAGCCTATTAATTCAAACTTGACAAAGGCCGTGTAATTAATGAGACGGTTGACTGTGCCAAGGCGATAATGTTGTCCCTGAGTGCTTATTAGAATGGATGTGGGGTGAAACACAATGGGTGTTTGGTTGACATTTCGCTGATATAGAGTTTCGTGTTCTCCCCTGTAAGTAAAAGCGGGCTCCAGTCAAAGTCCTATTGTATTTGAAGCCCCAGCTTGAGGGAATTAAAGAGTCTTATCTGAGTGTCACCAGTCGATAAGTCTGCAAGACTTTTCGCTTTATTTCAGCTGAACTGTGATCTTTCCTCACACAAACTATTCCTCTCCGTGGGGTCATTCTTCTTAAACACAAAACTATAAATAACAAGAATTAATTCTGTCCATTGTACCCTGATCACCTATTAAAATGATATAACAATAATTAAAAAGTTTTGTTATCGTATGCTTCACTTAATATCATCTGTAACCAAACCGTCCTCTTTTCTTAAGAGTCTATACACGCGACCCTCAAATATAACCAAACCTTCCTCTTTTGTAAAGAGTCTATACACTCTACCCTCAGATATAACCAAGCCGTCCTCTTTTCTAAAGAGTCTATACACGCGACCCTCAAATATAACCAAACCGTCCTCTTTTCTAAAGAGTCTATACACGCGACCCTCAAATATAACCAAACCGTCCTCTTTTCTAAAGAGTCTATACACTCGACACTCAGATATAACCAAACCGTCCTCTTTTCTAAAGAGTCTATACACTCGACACTCAGATATAACCAAACCGTCCTCTTTTCTAAAGAGTCTGTACACTCGACACTCAGATATAACCAAACCGTCCTCTTTTCTAAAGAGTCTATACACTCGACACTCAGATATAACCAAACCGTCCTCTTTTCTAAAGAGTCTATACACGCGACCCTCAGATATAACCAAACCTTCCTCTTTTCTAAAGAGTCTATACACTCGACACTCAGATATAACCAAACCGTCCTCTTTTCTAAAGAGTCTATACACGCGACCCTCAAATATAACCAAACCGTCCTCTTTTCTAAAGAGTCTATACACGCGACCCTCAAATATAACCAAACCGTCCTCTTTTCTAAAGAGTCTATACACTCGACACTCAGATATAACCAAACCGTCCTCTTTTCTAAAGAGTCTATACACTCGACACTCAGATATAACCAAACCGTCCTCTTTTCTAAAGAGTCTATACACGCGACCCTCAAATATAACCAAACCGTCCTCTTTTCTAAAGAGTCTGTACACTCGACACTCAGATATAACCAAACCTTCCTCTTTTCTAAAGAGTCTATACACTCGACACTCAGATATAACCAAACCGTCCTCTTTTCTAAAGAGTCTGTACACTCGACACTCAGATATAACCAAACCTTCCTCTTTTCTAAAGAGTCTGTACACTCGACACTCAGATATAACCAAACCGTCCTCTTTTCTAAAGAGTCTATACACTCGACACTCAGATATAACCAAACCGTCCTCTTTTCTAAAGAGTCTATACACGCGACCCTCAAATATAACCAAACCGTCCTCTTTTCTAAAGAGTCTGTACACTCGACACTCAGATATAACCAAACCGTCCTCTTTTCTAAAGAGTCTATACACGCGACCCTCAGATAACCAAACGTCCTCTTTCTAAGATCTGTACACCGACACTCAGATATACCAACTTCCTCTTTTCTAAGAGTCTTACACTCGACACTCAGATATAACCAAACCGTCTCTTTCTAAAGAGTCTTACACTCGACACTCAGATATAACCAAACCGTCCTCTTTCTAAAGAGTCTTACACCGACCTCAATATAACCAAACCGTCCTCTTTTCTAAAGAGTCTTACACTCGACACTCAATATACAAACCGTCCTCTTTTCTAGAGTCTATACACGCGACCTCAAATATAACCAAACCGTCCTCTTTCTAAAGAGTCTTACACTCGAACTCAATATAACAAACCTCCTCTTTTCTAAAGAGTCTTACACTCGACACTCGATATAACCAACCGTCCTTTTCTAAAAGTCTGTACACTCGACACTCAGATTAACCAACCGTCCTCTTTTCTAAAAGTCTTACACTCGACCTCAATATAACCAAACCGTCCTCTTTCTAAAGAGTCTTACACTCGACCTCAATATAACCAAACCTCCTCTTTTCTAAAGAGTCTTACACCAACCTCAAATCAACGTCTTTTTCTAGGAGTTAAATGCGACCCTATAACCAACGCTTTAAAGGTTTAACCGACCTATCATATCAAAAACGTCCTTTTCTAAAGGTTTATCGACCTCAATATACCAAACGTATTTTCTTAGAGTTATAACGCGACCTCAAATATAACAAACCTTTCTTTAGTAAAATCTTACATTAAACAAGATACACGTCCTCTTTTCTAAAGAGTCTATACACGCGACCCTCAAATATAACCAAACCGTCCTCTTTTCTAAAGAGTCTATACACGCGACCCTCAAATATAACCAAACCGTCCTCTTTTCTAAAGAGTCTATACACTCGACACTCAGATATAACCAAACCGTCCTCTTTTCTAAAGAGTCTATACACTCGACACTCAGATATAACCAAACCGTCCTCTTTTCTAAAGAGTCTATACACGCGACCCTCAAATATAACCAAACCGTCCTCTTTTCTAAAGAGTCTGTACACTCGACACTCAGATATAACCAAACCTTCCTCTTTTCTAAAGAGTCTATACACTCGACACTCAGATATAACCAAACCGTCCTCTTTTCTAAAGAGTCTGTACACTCGACACTCAGATATAACCAAACCTTCCTCTTTTCTAAAGAGTCTATACACTCGACACTCAGATATAACCAAACCGTCCTCTTTTCTAAAGAGTCTGTACACTCGACACTCAGATATAACCAAACCGTCCTCTTTTCTAAAGAGTCTGTACACTCGACACTCAGATATAACCAAACCGTCCTCTTTTCTAAAGAGTCTATACACTCGACACTCAGATATAACCAAACCGTCCTCTTTTCTAAAGAGTCTATACACGCGACCCTCAAATATAACCAAACCGTCCTCTTTTCTAAAGAGTCTGTACACTCGACACTCAGATATAACCAAACCTTCCTCTTTTCTAAAGAGTCTATACACTCGACACTCAGATATAACCAAACCGTCCTCTTTTCTAAAGAGTCTGTACACTCGACACTCAGATATAACCAAACCGTCCTCTTTTCTAAAGAGTCTGTACACTCGACACTCAGATATAACCAAACCGTCCTCTTTTCTAAAGAGTCTATACACTCGACCCTCAGATATAACCAAACCTTCCTCTTTTCTAAAGAGTCTGTACACTCAAACCTCAAAGTCTTTTGTTCTGTAGTTTCTTTCGAGGGAGTTACAAATTGCGACCTTTTCTTAAGTAAGCCAACAAGGGGCATCAGGTTTGTGAAAGTGGTGTTAAATGTTCTCTGTATCCCATTATTTCCATTGTTGAGTGCTAAAGAAACATAAGTGAGGTTTACCATATAGGTTTTTTCATAATAGGTTTTATGTCGAAAGCCTATTTCAATAAATTTTGAAACCTTTATAAATATATATACTCCAGTTGAATTTTAACAACTCTCTTAGTATGTTTAGTAAACCGTCATCTGATATCAAGTTAGTATCGAATCAAGAAACCGATTTCTTACTAAGAAATATAAAATTACTCTAACAGTTAAAAAAAAAAACAAAAGTTAATTAGAATAAGAGACTTGAATAAATACTATTTACATTAGTCATATCATTTCTAAAGTGAATAAGTGACTGTGATTCTAGAATCCCTGCTCCGCATATGCACTAGTCGGGTATACTATTGTACGGGAATATCATGAGTGCTTGCCAAATCGTAAAGAATAGGTCAAAAGTATACTCTGTACAGTGCGCAAAATGTACTGTAATTTAGTGTAGATGGTACTATATAGTAGTTCTTTGTTTTATGATATCAAAGCTGAATGAATTCTTTTTGGGTATCTATTAGGAGGTATTAAATAGAAGCCGAAGATGCTAATAGAAATAGATACAGGGTTCTGAAGGGAGACGACTGTGGAGTGGCTCCCAGTGAAGGATTCTAGGCCACTTTCTCTCGTGTCCCCAACGGGATTATTGGAATGTGGAAGGAGTTAACCAGCTGTGGTGAAATGAATGCCTTTATAATGCCTTATAACTTATTTCTGTGAATGTCGTTTGTGAAAGAAAGCAGTTGTCAGTAAAGAAGAGAAAAGGCACAAGGCTGTTCACCTTTCCAATTGTCTTTTCAAATGCTTTGATAAAGCAAATAAAAAATTCATTCCAAATATAATTTGTGATATTTGGTGCCCAGTAGTACGAGAAATTCTATACTTTGTGATATTTGGTGCCCAGTAGTACGAGAAATCCTATAGGTACTTCGTGATATTTTGTTTCCAGTAGTATGAGAAATTCTATACTTTGTGATATTTGGTGCCCAGTTTTACGAGAAATTCTATAATTTGTGATATTTGGTGCCCAGTAGTACGAGAAATTCTATACTTGGTGATATTTGGTGCCCAGTAGTACGAGAAATTCTATACTTTGTGATATTTTGTGCCCAGTAGTACGAGAAATCCTATACTTTGAGCTTTTTACCTTTGTATTGGTTTCCTATCTAAGATAACTGCTGATCCAGAATACCGTTTATTCTCACTCTTGAGCGTACATTATATTTTGGGAATACTTTCTGTTTTATTTCTTGGATCGAATTATTAGAATAGTCATCGGGATAACATGTATTCCAATGCATAATGACAAAACTCTTATCTTTCAGATATTTATCTTATCAACAGACAAGATATGCTACGCTCAGATATCAGTTTCAAAGAAAAACACCGACTTAATTATAAAATAGAAACATGGATGTTTTTAAATATATAGTGTTATGAAATTCTTCGTAATTTAACTGGGTTATTTTATTTCCATCTGTGAGTGCCTTTCTTGCTGTTCTAGGGAAAATTTTTGTTGTTTATGAGGCACATTGCCAGGTTTTTTTCTTCAGAATTGCTATATCATGCCTTAATAAAATTTATTAAAGTAGACCTTTTTAAAGAGTTTCTGACATCGTACAAATTCAAGTTTTGCCATATCTCCAAGGGACTATACTCGTCTGCACGAGGTTGTCGATCGCACATATGGAAAGTCCGGAGTATGCTGGATTTAAACCTCAACACTTCAGTAGTAATAATCAGTATAGTACTATTAGCCTACACCTGCCCCCCCCCCCCCTCAGTCCTTAATTAAAACAATGCATTGTATTTATTCTTTACATAAACTAGAAATCCGTCCATCCTTCCAATACATGACAACTTTCAATAGTACAAATCTACATTTCCTTCCCCACTTTATAACCATTAGGAAATGTACAAATTGTTATCATCAGTAGAGTAGGAGCATATTCTAAAGTAATAGCACTTATCACTAAGGTAAGGAGAGAGAGAGAGAGAATGATAAAATGATTGTGGGAGGAGGGAATAAATTTATTGAGGGTCAGACATACAAACAATATGTTAAACAATGGTATAACTATTGGTATATGTCATACCAATATTGGTTTATGGTATATCCACTTTGTTGTACATCATTACTGAAATCACACTTTACAGTAATATCGTACTTGAAATCTCTCATGCCTGTATTTCTATTGTTGTACAGTCTTAAGTCAAGTCGTACATCATTGGTTGTAAAAAAAAAAGTAAATTATTACATAGTTAATTGTGTCATAACAATAAGGTCACCCTCCTCTCTCCAGGGAGGGGCTCCCGTAGACATTAATTTTTTTTTTTTAATACTAAACCCGTTAGACTTTATTAAGTGCCGCGGTAATAAAGCAGGTAGTTTTAGCCGGCAACCTTCTCTGAGATCGTTCCAGAGATAATAATAAACTTTACTTTATAACTTACTGTAAAAAAAAAGGTGCATGTTTATTATTTATAAAATCACTTAAAACGCCTAACTTAACGATAAGAGAATTTTAAGTTGTCCAATAGTTTTTTATCCCTTTTATCTAATATATTCCTTAGAAGATGTTTAATCGCCCTATTCTATATGTATTGCTTGTTTCATTCGACTTCTTTGGATATTTTGCTAGAAATCTCCCTTTAAAACAGGGATTCTGAGGTGTGAAATTGGGATTGTAAATACGTTTTGAAGTTGTAATTATGTTCGATTTCATTGAGAAGTTATATTATCTGACTGAAACATGAAATAAGGTTTCAATTATTTATTATCCAGTATAATAAAGAGATCTCCACAAATGCTGAGACCGTTAAGTAAAGGATAACTACAGTGTGTAGGGTGCCAGGGTGGCTCAGTGGCTTATGTGCTCGCCTCTGGACTTTCAGATCGGGGTTCAGTAACCACTCTGGCCTCGATTTATTGACTCGGGAGGTGAAAAAATCAGAACACGTCGTCTCCTCCGTATCCGTATCAGTACGATATCATTTTCTCAACAAAGATGTTGAGTTTCAACTAAAAACATGAGTTTGAACTAAAAATCATAATTTATGGTTTCCAATGTAGAATGTTGATTGTTTGGTATCACAAAGACTTGAGTTCGGCAAAATGTAGGACTCCCAATGTAGTATCAATAGGTAATGTAGCTGGCCCATTACTGAAATGGATGCCGAATAATAAATGAACCACAATGTCGCCCCTAGAACAACACTAAAAGGTAAAAGCCTAATTAGTGTGGGTATTAGAAAAGAAACAGTGTTTAGGAGAATGACTTACTGGTATAATTCTACTTCTGGGGTTCTAGATGTAGAATGTTATTCAACATAACATAACGTCAGCTAGGTAAAGCATCCCATCTACGATATGAAAACTCTAGGGTATGGCTATGATAGGAGCCTTAGGGTATGGCTCTGATAGGAGCCTTAGGGTATGACTCTGATAGGAGCCTTAGGGTATGGCTATGATAGGAGCCTTAGGTTATGGCTATGATAGGAGCCTTAGGGTATAGCCATGATAGGAGCCTTAGGTTATGGCTATGATAGGAGCCTTAGGGTATGGCTCTGATAGGAGCCTTAGGGTATGGCTCTGATAGGAGCCTTAGGGTATGGCTATGATAGGAGCCTTAGGGTATGGCTATGATAGGAGCCTTAGGGTATGGCTATGATAGGAGCCTTAGGGTATGGCTATGATAGGAGCCTTAGGGTATGGCTATGATAGGAGCCTTAGGGAATGGCCATGATAGGAGCCTTAGGGTATGGCTCTGATAGGAGCCTTAGGGTATGGCTATGATAGGAGCCTTAGGGTATGGCTCTGATAGGAGCCTTAGGGTATGGCTCTGATAAGAGCCTTAGGCTATGGCCATGATAGGAGCCTTAAATCTTTGTCACTCTATCGCTAAAGCATGCATATTCACCGGTCATAATATCAAGAAGTTAGCATATTATTGTTAAACTGGAGAATGAATTATCTCATGGTTGCCACAGATGGAGGTTAAGTTTTTTTTTAGCCCACTACTATAATACTAGGTTAATTTTTGGAAACTAGAAAGTTGCTTAATGTTTTCTTAGATTTCCTTTGATAGTGTTTTGGATATCATTGAATGAAACTGTTCCTAATCTCACGGCCACCCCGTGAGCCTTGAGGTATTTTCCACCGGAGTGTGACGCCTGTAGTTCAACCATTTCCCACCCACAAACACTACAGATAATTTAGGCCTATCTTCTTATTCAATGTGAGCTCAATTCTCACCATTGCTAGTCCTAGCTTTTAATGTATTCACAACTCCCGGCCATTGTCGCGTCTAATCTTTCCCTTCCCTTTTCAGTTTTTTCTCAAACTTTTCTTAAAACTTATCTCGTTTACTTAGTAAAATATTATAAGTAGTAAACAACACAAGTGATGATAATGAAATAGTCTTCTTGTATTTTGACTTCTCTAATGCGAAAGAATCTTTTTAATAGTTCTTTTGTCCTTTTCTAGCAATGAAATGGAGGTGGACTATCCCCCATTGTGGATAGTCCTTCGCCATTGAACTACTGGATGTACTCGTATCTTGAAAGGTATAGCGAATCCAGAGTTGATTTCAAACTGTTTTAATGGGTCAGCATGGTAACAGCCGCTATGGTGCCTTATTTGAATAGCGCCAGTTTCATCTGCAATTATGGCTTGATGAAAGGTAACGGCAAACAGATAGATTGCCAAGACGTCCATAGATCATAGATCATGAGTGCTGATTTTAGTAGTAGTAAGTAAGAACTCCAATATGAGTGCAGATTTGTTTTAACAGTAGTAGTAAGTAAAAACTTACTAACTTTCAGTAAGTTAGTAAATACGAGTATAAGCACGAGGGGCCAGAGCCAGGTTAGCTCAGTGGTTAACGTACTCGCCTCTGAACTAGTAGTCCGGTAATCTGGTGGCCCTAGATTTATTCACGCGGGAGGTGAATAAATTTGAGTACGTCGTCCCTTGGAGAGGACGTTAAAGCCGTCGGTCCCGAGCCTGTACAATGTTAGGTACTCGTTAAAAATACCTACTCGAAATTCACTTGAGTTAAGCAAAATTTAGGACAACCAATGTAGAAGATCAAACAAAAAGCCGGTAAACAGCTGTTGTTATCAGCCGCAAGGGGGTCAGTTTAAAGAATAAAAAATTATATGCACTAATACTCCTGTATGTGTGTCGGTAGTGTCTTAGCTGTAGTCCTCCGTACCAGCTTCATTACTAAATCCCTTTTCTAATGGCAAAACGCATTATTTTCAACCTGGTTGATTGAAGTTTCTAGAATTGTTGGTAACCCTGAATGTGTTCAATCATGAAGAAGTCTTCATCTGTTTAATTATTCCGCTAATCAAAACTTTATCCAATTTATTGAGTCTTTGGCTATTGTTCATTAGCCTCTTTTTATGAGAAATTAATGAACAATAGCCTAGGACTCTATAAATGTGATGAATTATTCACCCGGGAGGTAAATAGATCCTAATACGTCGTTCCTAGGAGAGGACGTTAATCTGTCGGTCCCGAGCCTGTACGATGTCATATACTCGTTAAAGATCCCTACTCGAAATGCACTTGAGTTAGGCAAAATTTAGTACCTACTCCAAAGAATCCAAAGTTTGAAAATCACTGATCAAACAAAAGTCCGGTTATCACGGCTGGTGTTATCACCCGCCAGAGGATCGGTTTAAAGTTTAAACAATGAAACAAAAATAAAATATAACATGCAATGTTAAACATGCTAAAGCACGGTGAATGTTTTGACGACGAGTTGTATGTAATATGACAGCTTTTCAGTTGAAGTGGAATTGGAGTTTTTTTGACTTGTAAATTTAAAAGACATGTAGTAATTAACAATGACAAATAAAATAAAATAATAGTTTTTTTAATGATTAAATTATTACAAGCAACAGTTTTGTTTATAAACAACATTTAATTATCGAGTTAATTGTAACTCTATTTGGTCGATGAGAAAGTTGTCTTAATAACCTTCAATTTTACAAAACATTTCTCACATCAGCGTTTCAACATATGTGATATGTGAACAGACTATTTATTCGTTTATCGCTATATAAAATCAATGTGTTTCTAGCATTCATTATAAAATTTATCATTTTTTATTTGATATGTGAAACATTTTTCTGTTTTAAAGCGAAATATTTGCAAATAAATGCACTATGAATATTACACCATGTAGAAATTAAAAAGAATTTTAAAAACTGAGCGGAATGTATTCATAACTGAATTGTTCTGGAACCGTTAAATATTGACTTATCGAAGAAAGAGGTCGTTTAGAATGACCTCTGACGGTGATAATAGCTTCGAAATCTGAGGAATTCACTTATTGCCTCTTCACATCTCACAGATCCAGAGAGTCATATTATCTTATTTGAATTTTAAATAATGCTGCCCTAATTTTCTTAGTTACCACTTAAACTATGCTTCTAGATTCAAAGAATAAAACTCGTACTGCAATTGTAATCTATTTGGTAATACAGCACTCATCTCAGCTCTTTATTTTGTTACCTCTATGAGTAAATAAAAGAAATAAATCCTCTTTCTGGTTGGCTATTCCTAACAAGTCAATAAACCTACTATGGTAGTTTTTTTATTTATTTGATTAACTTTCTTCATTTAGTTTTAACTCCGCCATATCACTCAAGTCAATTTGAATTATCTTTCATTGTGGCCCTCGTCATTTATACAAATGAATTTATTGGGCGTAATAAATTTCAATTTATCTCTTAAATAAATGGGCTCGTACTGCACTAGCTGTAAAACAGATGTCATACAGTCAGTCAACCAGTCTTTTATAGCCGACCAAAGTGCTTAATTTCCATAAAACAGCAATGATAAATACATTTCTGTAACATAAAAATTAACTCCATTTGCTGATATATGTAGATATGTTTTTCATTCTACTAATCCATGTCAAATCGTTTCCTTTTTTAATACTTCAATTTAGAAATGGTATGGGAGATTTTCAATCTAATTAAAATTAATTTAATCCTAAGTTGGAATAAGGAAAAAAAACTAGAAACTCTCGAATCAGAATAATTAAAAAAAATTGAAAATTCCAAAAATTGGAAATGGAAATATTAAAGAATTTAAGTTGGTATTACATTCATTTCATACGATTTTTAAATCGTTATTCAGTTGTTGATTTCTATTTGCTCTCCTGTTCTAGTTTTTTTTTGTTTTAACACTGATCCCTGTTAAAAGTTAATCCTGCAAAAATATGGCTGTTGTTGTCACGTAAGGCTCATCATAATCATCCTTTAGTCCGTTGAAATTGATTAATTACTGTTTTCTTTGGAGGTAGATTATCCTTCTTCCACTATCCTGGTCCATTTTTTAATAGAAAAATCGTAATTTAAGAATATTTTTTATTGAAGTTAAAATTTTTGTCCACTTCGTTGGCACATTACATTACAATTCTTGAATTCCTGAATGATGTTCTTTTTTCTTATCTCGTAAATGTTTTCTCTTCCTTGATGGCCGAGTTTCTTTTACGATGAGTGTTTTTTTAGAGAACTGTATCTCAGATGACTGTGTAAGGTATACAAGACCCGAAACCGGTGAGCGAGTAAGAACAATTTATGAACTAATATGCCACATTCTTTATTTAACAAAAAAAAAACTTCATTATAGATTTGGTAATAGTTTATTGGTTGACTTAATACCTAATTAATATTTGTATTCCACGCATTAGATGACCACGCGTCATGATAAATGATCATGATAAATCTAGATAATATATATATATATATATATATAGTTTTCTATGGGTTGTCCGGGGAAAGGAATATGATTCGATGCGATGTTGACCAATGGGAGTAGAGTTACAGGTCCAAGCGTAAGGTCCCAGTCCACACCCAGTCCCAGCAACGCAAAGGCTTTTTGCTGAGCAGCGGGCAACTGGGACCTTACGCTTGGACCTGTAACTCTACTCCCATTGGTCAACATCGCATCGAATATATATATATATATATATATATATATATATATATATATATATATAATAAATAAACAGTTGAAACCGGACAGATAAATAACTGAAAAAAACTACACATAAAGAACGAGAACACCTACTGGATCAATATTTCGAACTGAAGTTCGTCATCAGGAAGAGAGTAGAAGGGAAGAAGAAGAGGTACGTGCGTTCCACTCACAATCCTGAACGCAGGTACCTCTTCTTCCCTTCCACTCTCTTCCTGATGACGAACTTCGGTTTGAAATATTGATCTAGTAAGTGTTCTCGTTCTTTATGTGTTTTTTACTTGTCATTATATATATATATATATATATATATATTATATATATATATATATATATATAATAGGTGTGTTCTCTAATCGGGGTTCGGTCAATTTTCCAGGATAAAAAATCAAACTCTCGTTGCCAAAGTTTCGGTTTTATTTAAAACCTTTTCACCTTTTTGTTTATTAAAACAAAAGGTTTTAAATAAAACCGAAACGTTGGCAACGAGAGTTTGATTTTTTATCCTGGAAAATTGACCGAACCCTGATTAGAGAACACACCTATTCCATCAAACGGTCGATATATTATTTTATCTGTTATATATATATATATATAATCAAAACTTGAAATGGTCCAACAGGACTACTAGTTAACACATTAAAGAGAAAAAACAAGTAAAGATACACACAAAAGACTCACAACGATATTTCGACAGTCGTCGTCATCGAGTCTTTTGTGTGTATCTTTATTTGTTTTTTCTCTTTAATGTGTTAACTATATATATATATATATATATATATAATATCGCTATACCCTCCCCCTCATCTCCTAGATCCCATAGTCTCTGCCCCATTGGTAATACCTTCTAGCTTTTAAAGTCACTTCAGGCTATATTTTTTAAGGTGTTCATTTACTCAATCCAACCCAGTTCCTATTAAAGTAAATTATAATCCTACTTGGTTGAACGTTAAAGATTAGCATGTTAATACTAAAGAATGATGTATCGTCTGTCGTGAATGGATGTCTACTCGATTCCTTCTAACCCCACAGGACAAGTATTCAATAGAAGTAATTATCAGAGAGCGGAGAAGTAGGTTGAGTGAAGTACTGGCATTGGTTTACGAAGACAATTCATTATGTATAGATAATATCTTGTCTAGGAGAATTGGGATATGTCGGGGCAGCAGTACAGAACAATGCTCATCCTTCACGTTGATTGGGAGAAAGCTCAATTTCATAATTTCATTGTCTAGTCTAGACAGCACGTGTTCTCCTCCCACGGCGTGTTACATTCTTGAGTTTCAATGTCTGTAGAGCACTTATTAACAAGTTTAGTTTAAAAACAAAAAAAGAAACGCACTGTTAAATTTTGTGAATCACCCACTAGAGTGCATGTTTTAAAAGACGTTCCGCATGATACACAAGCAAGGCCACACAGGCGATACCGTTACAAGATTCTTTACTCCTTATTTACTACCACTTTCTCTTTTTATTTTTTTTTTCTAAAAAAAATGAACCATCTTTTCAAGCACTTCCCAGTTCAATACTTCTATATAGAATTTATACGTACTGAATTTATAATAAAATATACACATTCCTGGACAAATTAAATCTTCATACGAGTACAATAAAATATTAATCTGTTAAAAAATATTTTTATGCAAAATATTGATATTATAATGATCATTTTAAATAAAATATACACATTCCTGGACAAATTAAATCTTCATACGAGTACAATAAAATATTAATCTGTTAAAAAATATTTTTATGCAAAATATTGATATTATAATGATCATTTTAGCTGAAATAGAATATTTTTAATTAAGTATTGCATATTCCTTTTTTTAAGGATTTTTTTTTAATTATTAACAATATTTTTGCTATTCCATCCAAAAATTCTTTCAATTAAGTTTCACAGAATTTAAATACGAAATATTGCTTTCTTATTAAAGCTCATCAAATGTAGAACATCTATCATAATGATAAAGATCAGGTTTACAAAATATTTTTTCTCCGAAGAAACTAATTTATTTTAATTAAATATTTGCTTCTAAAACATTTGAAAGAACCTAAAGAAAGAGTTAAGTAGTCCAGGATTAATGAGAGGCAAGTATGCATTTCCCCAAAATTTCCTTTGCTGGTTTACATATTTATTTGTATATCAGTCTGCCAAACATTTAAATACCTCAGTATACATTTTAAAAGAAATTACTTTCATAATTATTCTTGTTTGACTCAAAATTATTTATATGCTTTCAGCAAAACCTTAATTGAAAGTCTAATTTAAGATAGATACTAATTTACATCTGGCTACTACTTTATAATTTTTATAATTAAGAAATGATAAATAACAAGTTTTAACTTCCATTTAAGGAAAGAACATTGGCTTCGGTTGGTAATGTTGAAGACTGTTGGCAACGAAATTAAGCAAAGGAAAAAAGTAGTTGATCCAGATGCCCCTTCAAGCTGAAAAAAGCCATTTCTTTATGCTTCAATTTCATCGGGCCTTTTTGAAAACTCTCCAAGCTGTTTCTTATTATTAAACATTTGTATAAAAAATGTTTCTAAGAACATTTCAGCTGTGAGTTCTTAAAATCTTTTCTCGTCATAGTTTAGCACTAGTTAGAGCTAGTAAATGTGACATTCTGTTTTTGCTGATTAAGTGTCAGAGATAAAAGACATTCCTTTGCTAATTGCTGTTTGAGTTGCAGTTTTCTGTTTACACTAAATAATATACTCTCGAAGCTATTCTTTTACGATAAATGGACAATATCTTACTAAAAGACATTTATTGCCGGCATTATCTTTTATTAGCTTAATAAAAGACCAAATGGTTTATTTACGGTTGTTTTCAGATAACTTTTCCGGTTATGTAACAAAAATTGTTTGTTTAAAACTTTGTTTTATCCATTTATTTCGGGCTACCTATATTAATTGATTCATTGTACGATTGACTCACAGCATTAAGGGATTGTATTCCCCAAGTTATTAGTTTGTTACGAATCTAAAAATTAAACTAAAAAAGATTAAAGTTATATAATTTTCGGTATTTTTGGTATGTTTAAGACGTCATGTTTTTTTAAGTTCTTACTATTTTGACTGTTCTAACATTGATTGTTAATTAATAACAATTTTTATTAACATGATGTTTTTTTATATAATAAAAATCAAATTATTAACATATACTAAGGGTCCAGGTTAGCTCAGTGGTTAACATACTCGCCTCTGGGCTAGTAGTCCGGGATTCGATCCCCACCTGACCTTCGATTTATTGACGCGAAAGGTGAATAAATCTGAGTACGTCGTCCCTCAGAGAAGATGTCGGTTCCGAGCCTGTACAATGTCAGGCACTCGTTAAAGATCCCTACTCGAAATTCACTTGAGTCAGGCAAAATTTAGTACTCCCAATGCAGAATTTGTCGAATCACCGATCGAACAGAAAGCCGGTAAACGGCTGACATTTCCCGCTAGGGGTTCAGTTTAAAGAATAAAAAAAAGACAACTAGAACTTTTAGCAAGTAATGTTTTTAACAACTGGTTCTCAATGAGATAATCCTCTGTACAACTGAGGAGTGTAACGATATGTCACACTGTAGTAAAGAAGGTTACTATGATGTCGTTTCCTCATGGTGCTTGAAAGACCACGTCGAATTACAGACGAGATTGTGGTAGAAATGGATGAACCTATATTGGAAAGCTTTACTTTTATGAAAAATAAATTTAAAAATCTTTTGTAGGCATGCGTTCTTCCTATGTTCATTGATTCTTGTTTTTAACTCCAATGTTAAAGTATTCATTCTCTAAGGAAACACAGAACTATTCTTACGTAAGTTGCACACTAGGTATATTTACAAATTAAATTATAAGCATAAACTAATTGGAAAGACGATTTATGTTCATGCGTATATGTTAATGTAAACTAGGGTTAGTTCTAGTGGTATCGTGTTTACTGTTATTAATGAAGCGACGAAGCTATAAACTAGATCTGAATGCTAAGTTTGTTATGTGAGAGTATGAAAATCTTTTCCATAGTCCGACACTCGGAGCGATTCATAAATTAGTGGAGTATAGTCGAAGTCAAATACACCTTAGAGTCCCCACTTGACTTAGTTACTTTGATCAATATAGAATTTAAAACTCCCAGTGTGCTATCCGAGATTCGGTCGGAAGAATGTACGATATCAACGACTCGTATCCTCAATAAACCTGTGTACGATGAAATCAGAATTCTTAATCCTAATATAAGCATATACGATGCCTAAACTCGTTAAAGATATATCTTCCTCAATAAACCTGTGTACGATGAAATCAGAATTCGTAATCCTAATATAAGCATATATGATGCCTACAACTTGTTAAAGATATATCTCCCTCAAAAAACCTGTGTACGATGAAATCATCCCATAATTCATGGAATCAACCCTAAAATGTTGCTAGCTAGTTTCAATTAAAAAATGAGACACATTTTTCACCCTAAACAAAATTGTTATTAAAAGCTGTAAGATGTAAAAAAGATTAAATAACCGATTTAAGATAAAATTATTATTAAATTATAACTATGGCCCTTAACATTGCTCATATTATTGCATGATTACATATTTGCAGCAAATAATGGTTCTAACAACGGTAATTTTGCATAAATCAGTAATGGATGCCTAAATCAATATGAAGTTGTTAGTAATAACATTTTCATAATTAGTTCATTCATTGATTTTATTCACAAATAATGTACATTTAGGTTAAGAGTTTGCTTTCGATAAAATGCTTTAGTTAAGGAGCTTTTGTCTTTTTCTCTACCCTCTTGATGGAAAAAGGATCGCATCAGCTAAATTACAATCTTTGGAGTCAAGATCAAGAACTGCATACCAATATCCGGTCCATTCAAATTATGGATAAACATCACCTTTTTTTTTTGAAAACTTTACGCATTTTATTTCGATATTCACGAATCACATATTTTATATATAAACGTCACATATATTCTGGATGCATTTCTGTATATGTTGCTTGTTGTAGAAAATACCGTTTTTGTTTTGTATATTTATATATGCAAAAGTATCACGTCAAACACTCGTGACTATATAATCAAAAGACTAAGATCTTTTTTCTCATTTCTTATTCTGGTTTGGACGTTGATTGTTATGTCATGTGTTTATTGCGAAATCTTGTTTTATATATATATATATATATATATATATAGTTACTTAAAATACACAGAAAAAATATAAAGAACACACTTACTAAATTCAATATTTCGAACTGTTGCTCGTCATCAGGAGAAAAATAGAACAGAGGACGAACAGCAGTTTGAAATATTGAATTTAGTAAGTGTGCTTTTTATCTTTTTTTTATGTTGTGTTTTGTGTAATTTAACGTTTTATAGTCCGTTTGTACCGTTTATTCAATTTAGTATATATATTATTATTTTGAATGAAATGAAAGGTCCTATTAGACTATAATCTATGGTTGTATACTCGTATATACATATATATATATCAATGATCAAACCACAATATGAAATGGGAAAAAAGACTAAGATCTTTCAACCATAACAAGTGGTCTTCGTCAGAGTCAAAAACCCAACTTTGACTCTGACGAAAACTGCTTTTACGGTTGAAAGATCTTAGTCTTTTTTTCCCATTTCATATTGTGGTTTGATCATTGATTATTATTTCACGTAATAGCGATTTCAAAGCATGCGTGATAATCTAATTTCTCATCTACAATGTAAAATTCTAAAGTAATACTGAAAATTTTTAACCTGTAATGGTTCTCTTGAGATTCTATTTAAAACTCCGCTAGGGCGGTTTTTTAAAAGAGTCATCTTGGTTCCACTTGGTGATTCCATATTAGGGCTTTATATGTTGATGTATTTCAGCCAGATGAAGGTTGGAAAACTTTTTTTTTTTTTTTTAAAAAAAAAGTTGTGAAAAATTGAAATCAGAATGGTAGTAAAACTGGACAGGCTTACCCTACTGCCTTACAGTTTAAGACCTACCCCAGGATTCATGAGAATTCGGTCGTCCCTCTTCGAAGAGGGAAATGCCCGTTACCCTGGGACCAGGGCTTGCAATGATTGGGGAGTCTTTAATAACATAGTGATTGACTCATAGAGAGATTAAAAATCTCTCGTTGGCTAAATGACACCTAGTCCATGTTTATAAGTGCTAGAGAGTCTTTAAGGTCTCTCTATTCGTAAAATAAAGGGCGAGAGAGAGAGAGTGATAGTGATAGTAAAATAGGGATTTGTCTGTCTTTGGAGAGTTAAGCGGGGAGCTAACTGATGTTTTACTTGGAATTAGCCGCTCTAGGTCGGTGAGAGGCTGACCCTGCGCGGTGATACCGCAGCCTCTACATTCCTCACACCAGCAGTCATACCCGCTTCCTCAAACACCATTAACTAATTACGTTTTTCCGGTTGTCTCATTTACACTGTTTCGTATCTGTTCGCTATGTATGACTCATTCAGAGTATTCTTAAAAACTCTTCAATCAATTCATCCAGCTAAAATTAAGAAACCTCTGCGTAGATTATTTCTAAATTACGTATTCAAGGATATGACTAACAGTCTCGATATGCCACTCATCTCCATGGCATCTGGAGTATCAGCCAAGGTTGCATAAATAAAGAGCTATTCATCATTCATTTCAAACGAACAATCCCCGTTCTTACAAGGTATCGACAGCGAATAATCAACGCATAACTCTCTCAATCTAGAATAAAAAACGGTATAAAAGTAATAGATAGACATGTCTACAAAATCTTTAAAACTAATTGTTAATTAATTCAAGTAAATTATATTAGTTTCATAATTGATTTTAATTATGTAAAAGCTAGCAACCCAGTAAGTTATATTTCAGTTAAATGTATCTGTTCTGATTTAATTCTATATAGAAGGCATTTCAAGTAATAAAACTGGAATTCATATTTTGATAACTTTGAAACAATTTATGGATTGAGGGGTGGATGTTGTTGAAATTTCAGTTTAATTAAGTCATGACTTAAAGTGTACTAAACTTAAGTTGATTTTATCAAGTTAATGTTAACGCAAACTTTGTTATTGCTTAAAAAAAGATCCATAGGAAAAGTTTTAAGTGCAGATTTTTTTTTTTTAATTTTGATAAAACATTGTAAAATTTTATTGGGAAAGTTGTTATATAAATGTTTGGAAGAACGTATATAGAGTTAGGCGACCATGGGTATGGATGGGGATTTTTTATGTTTCTGTTTCAATTATGTATAAATACAAATTTTTTTTTTTTATTTAATTTAAAGACCCAGCTTCAATGCACTTCTTCTTAATTATATTTCAGTCTTATATTTAATTATTCCAAAAATTGTTTATTTTCCTTTCAATCTTTCAGTTTTTCAGTCTTGAGTTCCTTTTTGGTTAAAAACTCTATACACTAGAGTCCAGTCTCCCGTTCTTTACACTAATCAGTTGTATCTTTCTCAATAATTTCTTTTATCCGTCATTAACATTTAATTTTTTTAATTAACTGTTATTTTGTTTTTATTAATCCATTTTTTTTTTTTTTTTTTTTAGTCTTTAAAGTACTCTTATTATTCGAGCTTTTAACAAAAATTCAAGCGGTAGCAGTTTGTAATTTTCATTCCTGTAATACGCTGCTCCTGTCATGACACCTTCAAACAGTTTTCAGCAATAGTTTTTTGTTAGCTTATGTTCTTTAAGTCAATCGTTGTTCAGTAAAATTGAATATTTCAAAACATCACATGACTGCAGGCTCTTTGAACTTCTTATAAATGATCTGGAATATTGTTTTTTTTTTTTGCTGATTCCATTTTACAACTTTCAGCAAATATTTCAGTATAAGAGGCTAACTAAGGTGCCAAGATGTTCGTTCAGGAAGTTCAAAATGTTAATTATTATCATCGAAAACTCCATTTTATGAAGTAACTAATCTATACCTTTTTAATTAAACTACACTCTTTACTTATTAAAGTAATTTCTGGATTCCTTGCTTTATTTTTTATCGTATTAATGTATTAACATTATTTCAGTTTTTTTTAAATTGATTATTTTAGTTACAGTTGGTTTTATATTATGAATTGATTAAATTATTGACAAGTCTAATCTTTAAAGGATCTAGGGAAAGTGAGATCCATGATGGATTTTTCAAGCTAAATAGGAATAACTAATTTCGTTTGGCAGCTCTAAAAGTCTTCACTGTTTTCTCCAAGTTTTTAAACTGTATAAACTGACATTAGTGCTATACACGTAAGTTATCAACTATTTCTATTTCTTTTTCTGGAATAAAATTCTGCGAGATGGCATATTTGTGGAATCGGTCTATTTCATTTTCAATAAGAAATATCGAATCCCTTAACCCTTGGTTGGTCGATCGACCTTTAAGCTGTTTAACAATTTTTGTTTAACATTTACTTTGGTTATGAAAATACGATTGAAATGGACAGGTTATTTATGTATTTAGGATTTTGTTGTTTTTTTTTTTTCATTTATGTTAAGGTACTGTGTGATCCTTACAAAAGAAGTTAGTTTTCTTCACCTAATATAAGGAACAATGCTTATTTTTATTACCTTTGAGGTTAGTATTATTTATATTAGAAATAAGGAAAACCGTCATACCTCATAAGATGTTCTTGGAGATGGACAAAAAATCCGAAAGCGTTCCAACGACTCCAAGAACATCTTACAAGGTATGACGGTTTTCCCTATTTCTAATATAAATGTTTTGTTTGCTGTTGGATCATGAATCATGATCATGAGTCAACTATGACTTGTTACTGGAAGATAGAACACCTGTGTGCCTTCTTCCCTGTGATCAAAAAGAGCTAATTAAGAGAGTCCTTGTGCTTTCGATATAGTGGGAAAAGATATGCGTTCTAATTTGATAGAAGGCTGACTAATGCTTAAAAAGATTAAAACAGTCCAAGTTAAAGGCATGCTAATCTGTTGTAAGTCGTATAGATTGCTGATAACTGTTAAACTGATAATGGTTTCCCATAAGAAACCCCTTTAGCTTTATCATAGTGGTAAGCCAATATGATACGACTGTTGTTATCAGAGTGTTTGACCTCAATATAGGTTGAAACATTTTGTCATTTAGCAGTGCTTTATTATATTTATCGAAATGTGTCACTCATTGTCAAACTCTGGCAGGTGTCAGAGACACCAACATGATCTTGACTGCCGTCTTTGTCTACTCGCCTAATCTAAACCGAATGACAATATCATTGTGGGAAAGAAACAGCTATAACGGAATTACCATATAGTTATCGCAAAGAATAAAAATACAAACGATTATAAACTGTATTTTAGAAATACATTATTGATTTAATATATGCATCTGGAAGAGTTATCAGATAATAGTCAAGTGGTAGCTTCCTAATTTACACCATTATAACCTGTCATTTCTTAATCTCTACAAAATATTTTGTTTTCAAAACAGTATCCTGTTGTGAATTGTTTAAAACTAAAGGGTTTCAGTAACTGTAGAATTACCTATATTAACATATTTCTAACATTTTTAAAATTCTAAAAAAATTTCGATCGCTTTAAAAAAAAAAGAGTAAATGTAAATAGTAAATTCGATCGTTCATTCAAATTATTTATTTTGTTGTACACTTTCAAGTACTTAGTTTCTGACTGGATTCAGTTAAGTTCATTCAAAAATGAAGTATTATTTTCTAAAATATTAAAATGAGTTATTAAAGAAGCTCGTTACATGATCTAATTTTTCCTTTAACTGCGCACTCTGTCACATTCTCTGTTTACTCGTATGTAGAATCTATAGATGAAGTATCACCATAAATCAACTTCAAGTAATAAATCAACGCGTTTCGAGCAAGTAGTTTTCTTCAGGTTTATCTACGAAAAAAAATCAAACCTTCTACTTATCAATTAAAAATAAAAAAAAATTGTATTTAATAAGTTGGTATAATGTTTGATTTTAATTATAGTTAAACTTAGACTACGTATTCTGAACGTGTTGGTTTTAAAAAAACTTTGTTTAAGTCGAAACTTAGTCTGTGATTAGTTACTTTTGTCTTAATGGTGATATATTGTTTAGGAAATCCTCTATCGTTGTTATGAAAATCGGAAAATTATATCTATTTTAAAAGTTTGCTGCTAAAAATATTTTAAATTATGGGATAGGAACTTCATTTCTATAAACCGTAAATAGTTAATTCAAATCATGGCTTTTTCCTCCGTCTTTGGTCCCCAAAATAAATTGAACTTTAAAAATAAATTGTTCCCGACCTCCCACTGAGGCGTACAGTTCTGGGACTACTTCAGTCTTACGATTTTCTTCGTCTGTAATGGTATGTATTGTTTCCGGTCAAGGCCTTTTATCAAATAGTATCAGTTTGAATGATTATTTTCCCACATAAAGAATCACTAATGGGCCAAGGTTTGTAGTTACTACGTCCTGTTACTATTTACAATGCGGGCAACCTTGATAAACTGCTTCTTTAACAGTGATGCATGGTTTGAAAAATATTAAGGATCCCTTTCTGGGATAGTAACCACAGTCAAGTCGAATTGATTGCCGATCACTGGGTAACTATGGTCAACTTGTAAGGGATTGTGTCAGGAATCCGGGGTACAATTAGCTGACCCACTAAAGCCACCTCTAAAGGTCAGGATGAGTGGTCTTCCATACTAGCCTCTGATACTATCTAGAACAGTTGGTCAAACTGCTGTCTTAGCCCACCTGATCTAGGATAGTAGGTCCCAATTTTTTTTTTTTCTGTTCCAATGACCGGTTACAGTGTAAGAAAATATATTATTCATGAATAGGCATTCATTATCCCATGTTCATTTTGTCAAACATGACGAAATAGTTTAACATACCAGCATAAAAAACAAGTCCATGATTTGATTATCCTCAGGAATGTATAATGTTAACAACTTAAAGATTAAAAAAAAAAAAAACATCTCAACTCACCAGTTTAGCAAGCTTTTGAGTTAACCCTAAAACCAAGGAAATCACTATTAAAAGTAGTAAAAGAAATGGAGAAGTTCTTAAAAGCTTCAAGTACTTCAGAAGAGTTCTTTTTAAAATGAGGTGAATCTCGAAAGCGCTTAGAACTTTCTCCTTTTCTTTTACTGTTTTTTTTTTGTGTTCTTGTCCTTCATTATAGTGTCACATGTATATGTATATTGTGACACTTCTACATATATATACTTTGAAAACAGACAGAAGCAGTCATGAAAACTATCCACGAAGACTCACTTTCAATATGTCGACCCTTTTAACAGTCAAATTCAAGAAAGAAAATGATACGGTGAGCAGACGAAAAACAACTTCCAAATATTGACGTTTCGTCTATATCTGTAGACATCTTCAGGGCTACATCAATACAGAATTTAATTACAATAACATGAAAAAATATTTTTAAATTACATTAGTTAATTAATATACATAATTACCTTTATATTTTGCTATTCTACGGTTGAAAAACTACATAACCGCTGTATTCTTATCAGCCTATAGTGCTGCTCCTAGCGACAGTTTTATGAACATTCTATATCAGCCTTGATAAGGCAAAAAAAAAAAATTAAAAATCTAGAGAAACCACATCAAAAATAAACTGGAAACTACAAACTATTTTTTAATTACTAATTAATAGACTGTATATTTTACTAAGGTTATCAGTATTCGTTTTTTTTTTGATTCATGCAGTTTTTGTTTTCCAATTGTGAATAATTTCTTTTATAAGCCTCTTATTTTTATTATTGTTATAATCTATAATCTTCGTGTCGCCTAGATGAAAGTTATGCCTTTTGTTAATTGAGTAATGGATTAAACAACATATTTTTTTTTATTTAATATCATATTTATGTAGAGTTAACCTATATTTTAAATATTGTTTTCCCAATGTATACTTCATCGAAATTTTCACACGGATATGAATATATAATATTACTACAGAAGAATTTGTTAATGGGTGATTTGGTCTTCGAAAAAATACTTTTTTGATGTGGTTTCCATGGGTTTTTTAAATTTTTTTTGTTTTATCAAGTCTGATATAGAAAGTTCGTAAAAGTGTTGCTTGGAGCAGCAGTATAGGCTGATATGAATACGTTTATGTAGTTATTTCCTTGCAATAGCAAAATATTAAGGTAATTATCTATATTAATTAAGTAATGTAACTTATAATCATTCGTTCAAGTCATTGTAATTAAATCCTGTATGGATGTATGATTATATAAAATATCATAGAATTCATGTTGTTTCGTATTATCATACATACTCGTATGTTCATACGAAAACTCTATGATTACAAAAGTTTTTCAAATTTATACTTAAGTGACTTTCAAAAACTACGCCTGCTTTATTGGTATAGTTTATATCATAGACGGTTATCTTAAAGAATTTAGTTATCAGAGAAATCGTTCATAATTTTTCTGCACGGGTTTACAGAAACGCTTGTTAAGCAATGCGAATCTATGATTATTTGGAAGGAAGAGATCCTGTGAAGCACTGTATTATTCCCAAGATGAATTCTCAATTCATCATAGTTATGTTCAGAATTTGTATTCACCTACGTGAATAAATGGAATACCAGGTGGGTATCGAACCTCAGACCTACGAGAGTTTAGAGGCGAGTACATTAACCACTGAGCCAACCTGGCCTCCTTCCAAACCGGTATTATACTGTTATAACACTTTAAGACAGAATAATATTAATTTTCCTCTTGACATGGACGAGTTCCGAAAACAACAATATTAGATCGTTTAGGGACTCCCCTAAATCCCCAAAGTCAATTATCAAGAGTATATGAATGTATTATTACAATTAAGGACAGGAGTCCAAGGGACGACGTACTCAAATGTATTAATCTCCAGCGGGAATAAATCAAGGGACAGGTGGGTATCGAACTCCGGACCTACCAGTTCAGAGGCGAGCACGTTTACCACTGAGTTAACCTGGCCCCCTCAAATAGTTGACTGTTGAAAATATATTTGACTGGTGTTTGAAGTAAAAATGGTAAAATTGTATTATTTAAAGGGTGGAATGTGTGGGACGTGTGTGTAGTTAAAAATGGTTTAGGGTGATTTGAGAAGGATTCGGTGTGCGTTGATTTAAGACCCCAGTCTCTGTGGAGTTGTTCAATGCCATCAGGCCAATTGAGGAAAGCGAGGATAATAGATGTCACTAAGAAGAAGGTTGTTGATTGGTGCAGCACTAATACTAGGGCTCCAGTCGACTAATGACATGGTGTCTCTTGGTCGAAGGTCTCAGTCACCTTCGCACCCCGCGTCCTTTCACTTGCCCCAGTATACTCGTCAAGTCATAAACCATTCATGTATCCTTGCATATGAAAGTAAAGGTGTTTCTGAAACCATTCATGTATCCTTGCATATGAAAGTAAAGGTGTTTCTGAAACCATTCATGTATCCTTGCATATGAAAGTAAAGGTGTTTCTGAAACCATTCATGTATCCTTGCATATGAAAGTAAAGGTGTTTCTGAAACCATTCATGTATCCTTGCATATGAAAGTAAAGGTGTTTCTGAAACCATTCATGTATCCTTGCATATGAAAGTAAAGGTGTTTCTGAAACCATTCATGTATCCTTGCATATGAAAGTAAAGGTGTTTCTGAAACCATTCATGTATCCTTGCATATGAAAGTAAAGGTGTTTCTGAAACCATTCATGTATCCTTGCATATGAAAGTAAAGGTGTTTCTGAAACCATTCATGTATCCTTGCATATGAAAGTAAAGGTGTTTCTGAAACCATTCATGTATCCTTGCATATGAAAGTAAAGGTGTTTCTGAAACCATTCATGTATCCTTGCATATGAAAGTAAAGGTGTTTCTGAAACCATTCATGTATCCTTGCATATGAAAGTAAAGGTGTTTCTGAAACCATTCATGTATCTTTCCATATGAAATCCAATATGAAGCATTCTGTATTATAGAATATACAAACCAAAGACGTTTCTAAATTTTCTAATAAGTTTTATATTACTTTTTTAAAAACATCAAAATATAATTAAATCTATGGTAGATGAGACATTTCTCCAAAAAATGAATCATATACTTCTTATAAATGAAAATATGTCCTTACATATATTACATAGGAAAGCAATCATGTTTCTAGAAGCATACTTGTTCCTCTTTAGATCATACATTTTTTATCTAAAGCGAACAGCAGGATGTTTCAAGAAGCATTCATATATTCTACCATATGAAAGCAAAGTAGTTTCTTTAGTCACTCTTTCCTGAGACGATATTCATGGCATTTTTGTTTAACAGAGACTGCAAAATCGACTCTCAGAGGATGGACGCATGAATTATCCAGAGTGTTTGATTTTTAGAAACTGAAATGATGCTTTTTCTACTGAAAAACAAAAATATGTAGCTTCCAAGAAACAGAAACGTTTAAACTGGAATCGGAACGATCATTTATATATAATCTGTGAGAATTGACAAGCAATTATGCCAATTTAAAGATCTATCAGTGAAAACGGTCAATGCGCTGCTGTTTTTGGCTTCACTTATTGATGTAAAGTTATACTAAAAAACACTACACAACCCTTTTCATTGTCGAACATGACATCAAGTTAGTGTTGAGTGCTCGAACAATGGATCCATCGATTAATTATTAAAAAAAAAAATGTTACTGACCTCTAATTTTATTGGTTACAGTTTATATTGAATTGGTAGTAAATATTTTACACTTTTTGAATTGCTTTGTAACTTTCATTTGTTGATATTTAAAAAGTTGTACTTAATATGAACTGGAATAACACAGCGGGGGTTCATTGGAGATTTGAACTGTGTTCTTCGTCAGATTGTTTGTCGACTTTGTCCTCTCTACTAATGTTATTTGAACATATGGCACTTTGTTCCCCATATCCTTGTTGATTAAGAATTTCCATCACCTTCGTTCCTTCAGAACTTTCACTTTTCATGTCTCCTTATCATTCTTGAACTCTTTCAATTAGTGCATTAAATTTAGTTCTGAAAATTGATTCTTCTTTGTCGTTTGTAATCTCATTTCATAGGGCCAGGGTAGCCTAGTGGGCTGCATGCTCGCCTCTGGCTGGGGGCCAGTGGCAACTTGTTCACTTCTGGACTGGTAGGTCTGGAGTTCAATTCTCACTCTCGCTCTGGATTTATTCATGCGGGAGTTGAATAAATCTGAGCTCGTTGCCCCTAAGATAGGACGTTAAGCTTTAAGTTTATTTGTGAAATATACTTGAGTAAGATCTTTAGGACTCTGAAAGTAGTAGAATGTTCATTGTGTCGTACCATAAAGAGCTAATGTTCGATCTATGCGTGTTTCTTTGTGGCACTGCGCTGCAACCTAACCTATGCTCGCCTCTAGACTGGTAGATTTGATTTCGATTCTCACTCCGACCTTCTATTTGTTTCACGCGGAATACTATAAAATCTGAGCACGTCGTCTCTCGGAGAGTACGAAAGCCTTCAGTCCCGAGCCTGTACGATGTCAGGTCCCTACTCAAAAGACATTTCAGTTAAGCCAAATTTAAATCTTAAAATATAGAATGTTCATTTTGTGGTATTATAAATTTCCAACTTTGGCCGATGTGTGTTCCCTCATAGGATGGCCAATGCTACCTAACCTATGTGGTGCTTTGTCATTATTATATATGTTAATAAGACATTCTATTAAGACAAACAAATAGTTTATTGTACAGTATCACAAGGGTTTATCTTTGGTCTATGTGATTGCCACTCCAACCTAGTCTCATCTCATTTCATTGTCAGTTTATGCTAAAACTACTTTTTATTTCCCTAATTCCTCCTCTAATAACTAAAATGCATTTTTTTTTAAACATCATTAGCAGCAAATGGTTATTTTTAGTATAATTTATTTCCCTTACCATCTAATTTTCCTTCCCTTCTTTTAATGAAAATTGCCTTTAAATTGTTTTTTTTTTCAAAACACTCTGCAAATAAAAGTGAAAAAAAGTTGTGTCAAGTTACATGATAAATGTGAGAAAAGTGTATAATTTTCTTTTTAATTATAGCGTGTTTGAATCTAATTTGGGAGTGTTTTTGAAAAAGTCAAATCAAAGGTATGAAGGCTTCATGGGTGAGTTGACCAAGGACAGCGGAACTCCTTCTGGCCACCAGTTTCGTCTGATTACCGAGTACAAACCTTTAAGTTCTTCATTCAACCTTTTTTCAGTTCCCTGTTGAAGTCTGAAACCACAGCTATAACAAATTTTAATGACATATTCTTTTTGTTTTTTATGGATTCTTTTATTGAGCTGGTGCTGTTAAAAATAAACTAGTAGTTTCTGCAGAGTCGGTTATTGATGAAGTCCTTTCATTACGCTTGATCATTCGCCCTACGCTAAGTATTTCTGCCATTCGGTGCCGTATGCTCATGCTGACTTTTACGTCCGTGGGGGCTTCACATCAAATAGTATTCTGCATCCATCACTTGTAGTAACCTATTCTGTGCAATAGGTCACTTGTAGTATTTCAACAGTCACTTCTATGGAAGACTGCAGCACAGTGGGGGCTGACTATGACATAGTTGTATACTGTGATAACGCAGTGCCTAACATCAGATACATGGCTTGTAAGATTTCCGGGCATACATGTGTTTCTCCCCTGCTTGTTCAACTTCCTGTGCTGTCATGGTAATTCTTAGTCCATTCGCCTATTGTGCACAAGCTGTAGGATGTTTTCGGCGGTTTTGAAACCCATTTCCATACATGTTAGGGCATAACTTGGGACATCCATTCTATTGACCTTTTTGAGCCTTCCTGAAAACTGTAATGTAGAGTCGCATAACCTTTTGAATTATATCGAGAGAGTCAAATTCTACCTCACTCTTGTCTTTTAGAGTAGTGATGTTAAAGGAGAACAGCTTGGGACGGACAGCCTTAAGTCCCCCCCCCCCCCCTCCCCCAGGACACGGTCTGAGCAATATCAATCTGAAAAACCTGGTCATTCTTAGCTACCGAAGGTCCAATCTTAGGAAATAAAGACAAGCAAGCTACCTGTCAGACCAATGCATTCGAGATCTGCATATCATTAAGCTTGAAGAAATATTAATATGGAAAAGTTCAAGCCTTTTTCTCATACCATTCTTGTCTTAGATATTATTACTTTACATTGTCTAATATTCAGTATATATCAATAATGGAATAAACACAATAATATTGAAAGAACATGGATGTCGTAAGCACTAAACCGTCATTAGAAGCAAGCAATTCTTAAAAGGTTATCCGCAATTGTAAATCACAATGGGAAGCTAGAATCGTTTAATAAAACGCTTACCAATATAAAAGCCAAGCATGATTACTTAGTTCTGCTGTTTGGATGTATTTATGGGTCAATTTCAGCAAGTTGAGGCTATTTGAATGATTGATGACTCAGAATGGCATGTTGCTGCAGGCAATACTGTTGGTGTGCTAGTTTCTAACGATCAATGTGGTATGATTTAAGACAGTGCTAAATTACTTGCTTTGTTACCAAATGTATTGATTGAGTTGATAAAACCGTTTGTATTTGATATCATCTTTAATATAGTTAAGAGAAACGTCTCATTAACGCTCTTAATTATCTTGTTATATTACTCCTTTGTTCATTATGTGTTAATGGTGCTATATATATATATATCAGTCGTTATCAGCCTTTGGAGCGATTCACTTCTTTTCCTGAAGACGAGGACATCGAAATTTAGTAGTGAGTTCAGTGGTTTCCTTTCTATGTGTTCTTTTTTAAATTCTAGTTTATATATATATATATATATATATATATATAATATATAACAGATTCAATAATATATCGACCGTTTGATAGAATAGGTGTGTTCTCTAATCGGGGTTCGGTCAATTTTCCAGGATAAAAAATCAAACTCTCGTTGCCAACGTTTCGGTTTTATTTAAAACCTTTTTCATAGGCAGAAGTAAGAATTTTTTAACTAAGAAAATGAAATTTACATTATTTAAAGGAACAACAATGTTAGCCGGACAAAACCTTCGACTAGACTAATAAGATGATAATATATATATATATTATTAAAGTTGGCAGCAGCTTCTGCGTTGACCAATTTATGGCTGATTTTTTCTAGTTTCCTCACTAGTTTACGGTAACTCTCGGGTATTTTCCAGATATTTTCCGAGAGTTACCGTAAACTAGTGAGGAAACTAGAAAAAATCAGCCATAAATTGGTCAACGCAGAAGCTGCTGCCAACTTTAATAATACATGTTTGAAAGAAGATCTGCTGCCATCTTACACAAATATATATATATATATGTATATATATATATATATATATACGAGTATATTAAATCCTTGAAAATGGTTGACTGAGATTTAAACATGTCAGTGTGTACTAATAAAAATGTTGGTTTATCTTGTTCCTAATATATGGAAAACCTATGTGAGAAAGTCGAAAAATTGAGTAGAAAATAACTCAAAATTGGTTTTATTTTCAAGAAGACATATATATATATATATATATATATATATATATATATATATACAGGGTGTCTCAAAAAAATGTACTCACTTTTAAAATGACGAGAAAACCTTTATATATGAACATAGAGCGAAATGAAATAGCTTCAAATACATGAGACAAATGTAATTGAAGAATCATCAGTTTGAACATTTGCGAACATGATTCTTCAATTACATTTGTCTCATGTATTCGATGCTATTTCATTTCACTTTATGTTCATAAATAAATGTTTTGTCATCATTCTAAGAGTGAGTACATTTTTTTGAGACACCCTGTATATATATATATATATATATATATATATAGGCATAAGGAAGTGAATCGCTCCTAAGGCGATGACTCATAATAACTGAAAAGGATACATATATATATATATATATATATATATATATATGTGTGTGTAGAAAATGTCTAAAACACAGTAAACAATTCAGAAATGTAACTAATTTCTTACTCTGGTTTAGCGTTGGTTTATATTTGACGTGAAATAAAAACTCGGAGCGACTCACATCTATCTTCCTGATGATGAAGCAATCGAAATATTGTAGCGAGTTTCTGTGATTTGTTCTATGTGTGTTCTTTTAATGTATCTAGTTAATATATATATATATATATATATATATATAATTAAATATTTTCGCAAGAATAGCCTCTGCTGTTTGCTATATATACAATCGATAAAACGATTTCACATAAACACGTGAAATAACAATCAATGACCAAACCACAATAAGAAATGGGAAAGCAAGACTAAGATCTTTCAACCGTAACAAGCGGTCTTCGTCAGAGTCAAAAACCCAACTGACTCTGTTGTCTATTGTCTGACCCAATACCCAGTTGTGAATATTTGCACTGATTGTTATAGTTTATCTTTGATTTTTATTTCAAATGTTTATTGTGAAATATATATATCTATAAATAGTTGGCATCCGTTTACATTTTGTTTGTACAGTTGTAAGTATTGTTTAATTAGAACAATAAATAAATATACTTATATTCATAATTTTTTATCCTTCCTACGCCAGAATTCAATTATAATATGAAGCCGTTAAAGTTTTTAATGTGGTTGTTTTTTTAAATTTTCTTGAATATACGTTGTTATTGTTAATGTCTTATTTTGCATTGGTAGCTTTATATTTTGCCTTGCTCGTTTATTATTGTTGTTTAATAGCTCTTACCAACTTTTTTAGAAGAGATAATGTTTTAATTCGTTTTGTGACTTATTTAAGTGGTGACATTTTGAACGTAATAATATAGAAATAATATTAATCTTATCTGTTGATTTATAACTAATCTTATTGGTACAGATTGCGATTGCTTTATCTTATGATGGGACAAAGTCCCATCTCCAGGAAAATAAAGTGACTAATGTTTCATTGGCAGTGCAGCGGAATTGAGGTTGATGATAATGGAGTCATTGCAGTGACCCTGCTTGTCTCATGGGGTACAGCTGACAGATCAACACTTGGTATTAAGTACCTTCCAAGGCCATTACTTCTCTTTTGTCTTTAGCGAGAATTTATATAAATTAAGATGATGAAATGATGATATGATGATGAGAAAGGGAATTCAGTCAGCCTGACTGTGTCGTTGTTGGAATTCATCTATTTAAATATATGCATATTTGATTAATACGGCCTAAAAGGGACTGTTTTCAACCATGATGTCATTGTCACCTTGATAAATGTTAGCACATATCAATATTAACCTAGAATACCCTTTCATTCGGTAAACCATATCATTTTGATTTTGATAGTTCCTTTCTACTGACTCCTGTTTGTCTAGTTTACGTAGAGTCGATAGAAGGTGAAAGTTAATGAAGTAGAACTTTGGTTTTCAATCTTGTTTGTGGAGTCTCAAATGACGCAGTTGTTCAGGTGCCTCCTCTTCTGCTTATGTGAGCAGTTAATTGATGTTGACAGACATTGAGCAGACCAGCCAATGCCCGTCCTTCCAGTACAAGCGTGCTCGTCCATGTATGATGATGTCGTCTCGGGTGTCCATCCTCAAGGCTGCACAGTAGGGGAGTTGTTCAGCTGTACCTTCCCCTTGATAAGTTCAGTTCAGCCAACAGCCGTCCTTGGTTTCTCAGCCATTTGACACCTTACCTTCCAGTACAACCGTGATCCTCCATGTATGGTGTCGTCTCGGGTGTCCATCCACATGGCTGTACAGTAGGGAAGTTCAGCCGTACCTTCCCCTTAAAGGCAAAGGAGACATTCATGAGAATTGGCTATACCAATTTTATGGAGCTGTTCTTGCAGGTATTCGTGGCCTCTAGCCATGATAAAGATGGCCACCGCTACATCCCAGAGCAGGTTGTTGTTGTAAGCACTTCATCTTTTACCAACTGCCGCTCCATTCCACAGCTTAATGTTGTATAGTGTTCACTGTTCACACATATTTGGAAATTCACAAAAAAATAAAGTCAATTTTTAAGTAATTTGTTATTTAACAGAAATAATTTATTTCAGGAGAAAATATTTATGAATATTTTAAAACATAATCAGTGTTAAAAGAATTATTTTTTTAACGTGATTGCTATTAGTGCACAAAAAATGTCAGAAATTATAAAATATTGACGTACTTTCATGACGTTTTTATGTTGTGAGCCCTTTAGTTCGAAAATCACAGAACTCCAGTTTGTCTTCAGTTTTATATGATTTGTGGCTCCTATAGCACACTGCTAGCGTTTCTTCCTAAATATGTAATACTTCAGTAGTTTCTTTTCAGGAGAAGATATAGGTTAAATGTATGCTTTTTGTTTTTTTGTTTTATTTTAGAGTAGGGATCTTTATTGTATAGGACATTATACAGGATCGAGTCCCACGGCTTTTACGGCCTCTCCTAATGAGGACGTGCTCATATTTTTTTTTATCTCCTGCGTGAAAAAATCGAGAGCTAGAGTATGAATTGAAACCGGATCTAGCAGTCCAGAGGCGAGCAAGCAAACCACTGCGCTATTCTGGTCCCTTATTTTTATGTTAGTCATATCACTGAAACTTTCGGTCTACGTTGATAAAGTATACCGGGAGAATGTCTTTTTGCGTGTAGTTCACGAGCCACAATGCAAACCTGTCATCAATAAAGGAAAATGAAAGTACCCACTATTTACCACGATGGGCCTTGCAAAAGTGGAATGGTACAAAGACATCACAGAAAACAACATTCCTAATAACCTTAAGAAAGGCTGATTGGTGAAAGAAGTGAAGTAGTTTACTGAGAAAACATTAAAGGGAGAAGAACAATGGAAGAACAGGATAATAGATATGAATGAAGAAGAAGAAAGACGGGAAAACTTAATGAACCAGAATAAGAAGAAGAAGAGAAAGAAACATTATGAAGAACGCTGCAAGAGTGCGGCACTGGTGAGCGTATCTCCTACTGGCGACTACCATGTGATGTCCATTATTTTAAGTAAATGGTGTATGCTCGAAATTGTATTATCTCTTATAGTTATGACTTTGTGAGTTTTATGATTATTATATATTTATTTTAAGGCTACTTTGAAAAAAAAAGATGTTGAATGAAGTATTAACCCATTGATTGAGTAGGAAGTGTACAGGGTTTGGAGATGGATGCTGTAGAGTTACAAAGCATGGACTCTGGGAGTGATAAATGCCAACGCCGGCAGACCGAGTGTCGTGCGGATGGAAGCGGACCGCCGACCATAACTGACAAGGTCGCCCTAATGAGACCACGATCCTATTCAGTTCACGTCAAAATGGATTTTGAAAATGGCATTGAAGCCTGATGCTTTTACGACCCTCACAACCTACCAATTACCTTCCCACTCTGACCAAACTCACAAACATCATTTTCAATAACTCACTGACCTCTAGGTCAAATTACTTCTTCCTTTATTCCCTGTTTCAATGACTATTAGATATATATGATAACTCATAAAACATTATATACTGGGTTTTCTTTTTCATTATTCTTTACAATTCACGTGTAGAGTTAATATTGATCTACTAATTAGAGTACCTAGAAGCTTTTAAGGTGTGGGATGACCAAAATAATTGGATTAATTCTTAAAATATGCGTAATTGTTTTGATTAATATTAATGATTTTTTGATCACGGATGACTTAATTTGAAGTATAATTGAAGGCATGGTGGTGTTTACTGTTTGTTCACAAGTTCATTTGTAATATTTGATCATTTGACCTGAAATGTCTAATCCCCTTTGATTTCATTAAAATCTCTTTTCCGACACAGAATGTAGAAAGCGATGTTGCATGAGTCGATCTTACATGTTTTTTTTTTCTTACCGAATACTTGTTGACATATAGCACGAAAGATAAACTTCATTTATGAAATAAGTTCCTTAACAGTCTGATGGAGGTTAAGAGCTCATAATCTAACGACGTAATAGAAGTGAATATCCATCATACTTCTGTATTTCCATGAAAAAATTACCAGAAATGTCGGTCTCTCTGAAGCTTAGTCCGTAAGGTTACTTAAATCTTAAAATTAAACCCTTAAATTTTCTTTTGCTATTGTGATACAGATTTCCAATTGCTGAGATCTTTGAATGATTTTAAATAATCATAGTCACTGCTATATATAGTACCAACCACACAGGGTTCCATAATGAAATGAACAGGAAATTACTTATAAAACTGACATCTGTATGTGATGTCTGTCAGAAGAACTCTGCTCTGACCTACAGGACGTGTAACAAGACCTCGAGCATTTATCTTATATACCTCTCCGATGTGGGAAGTTAGCATACATTAAAACATGCTAAAATTACAAAAAAACATATTACAGAACTAATACCTACTGCTGTCGATATTTCAATGTACAGTTTGTTTTGTACATCGTCCTAACGACGAACTGTATGAGTTTTCAACTGTAGTTTATAATTTAGAAGTTTTTATTACGTATATTATATCACCAATGTTGGCTTTGAATAAAGAAATATATATATTTTTAAAAGTTGGAAACAGTCCTTTCCTTCATTTAAACATAATTGTTAAATAACGCCCCATATTTTGCTTGTATCTGTTTCCCACATAATTTTTCCAATTTCCGGAATTCCTTCCTCGTCTCTTCATTTAAAATACAAAGCTTATCACCAACATTACTAGTTGGCATGTTTGAATGTACCACATTCATCATCAGGGCAATAATGAGTCGGTATAAATGGTACATTCGAAACATGTCGACTTGTAATATTGGTGATCAGCTTTATAGGTTTAATGAAGAGACGAGGAAGTAATTCCGGAAATTGGAGAAACTATGCAGGAAACAGATACAGCCAAATATGGGCGTTATTTAACTATATATATATATATATATATATATATATATTCGTTGCAATGTTGACCAATAGGAGTGAAGTTTACAGGTTCATGCGTGAGGTCCCAGTAACGGGTAACTGAGACCTCACGTATGAACCTGTAAACTTCCGGGTCACTGGGACCTCACGCATGAACCTGTAAACTTCACTCCTATTGGTCAACATTGCAACGAATCATATTCCTTTCCTCGGACAACTCATAGAAAATATATATATATATATATATATATATATATATATATATATATATATATATAAATCAAAATATTAAAACGGTCCAAACGGACAGATATATAAAGTAAAAAAGGCAAAAATAGAAGAAGCGAGAAAACTTACTGGATCGATATTTCGAACTGAAGTTCGTCATATCGATCCAGTAAGTTTTTTCACTTCTTCTATTTGTTGTCTTTTTTCATTTATATATATATATACGATTGATTATTCGTGACTAGAAAGTAACAAGGTCAAAACTAAAAGACTCACAAAAAATGCTATGTAATTTTTCTTACGTTAATCTTTCTTGAAAACAACAAGATGTTACTGGGCAAAAGAATTAAGAATATACTTTAGGGTTTTATATAAATGAGTATCGAAAACTCTTGTAAAAATATTATGGGTAATTATATACTGTATCAGGATTAATAACTACGGATGTTTTATCTGAGTTAGTGACGTGTTTGATTGGCTACATCTTCATGAGGAAAACAATATGCCTAGTGAAGAAGACTAAGAGCGATTCTGTTGCTCTTGGCGTATTGGAGTGCTGCGAGGTCTCCGGGCTCAAGTGTAATAGAGTATGAACAGCAGGCCCATTGAGAACCAACACAAAAGGATAGTTACAGAACACCCCCCTCTCCTTTTCTCACCTTTTCAAATTTTTCCTTTTCTTCAATCCCCATTGTCTTTTTCCTTCTATCTTCAACATTTCTAATTTTATACCCTCTTTACGTTCACACATAACATTATCTATAATTCTTTCCTTTTAACGAGTAAATATTTTAACTCAATCCATTATGTTCAACGTCAATTCTTTAAATAATTTCCAATACTTCTACGTTTATTTCTTTTAAGGTCTCTATTGCTTTTATATCGAATATATTACAATTCATTCAATGGCACATCAAATTCACGCAAGCATAAAACGTATTTTCGTCAAAGAATTATTTTTCTGAACTTTATCAGACTTGTCATACTTCATCTTAATCGTATACTGAATTGTAATGCAGTATATAGTAGTTCACATGTTTTTTGTAATGAATAAGCTTTTTATTATAATTTTGGAAATATTCATTCATCTTTTCATAGAATATAGTTTTGAATAATGAAGTTTTTTTTTATTCAAAGTGGTTGATATATCAGTGAGGCGCTGTGCTCATTGGTCTTGGTAAGCCATACCTCAGCTCAGCTTCAAGTGTACGGCTTTAGTTAATCCTCTCAACACTTCAGTAGTGTCAACAAATCAATATGCTTAGCTTAAAATATTTCCTTTACCCTTTACTTTTATCCCGAATTATTTCTTTTATATTATGTACTCATGTTTTACCTTTTATCTTCATTTAGTTCATCCCATGGTACTAGAGACGGATAATAAAAACAAGTCTCTTTTTATGCGACTCTGACCCGTAAGGATTTTCGAAGTCTGATCCTCTAATAAGTATTAAATAGTTTTTACATGTATCTTGATCATTTTATGTGTACATAAAGTATAAATACTATATTAGCAATTAATTAACGTATTTTTTTTATTTTTTAACCGATCCCCTAGCGGGTGATAACGTCAGCCGTTTACCGGCTTTTTGTTTTATCGGTGATTCTACGGATTCTACTGAACAGTATCTACCCTGACCAAGTTCGGTCGGGGTTGACCGAACCCCGATTAGAGAACAAACCTATTCTATCAAACGGTCGATATATTATTGAATCTGTTATATATATATATATATATATATATATTATATATTGTGTGTGTGTGTTGTGTGTGTGTGTGGTGTGTGTGTTGTGTGTGTGTGTGTGTGTGTGTGTGTGTGTGTGTGTGTGTGAGTCGTTATCAGCCTTTGGAGCGATTCACTTCTTTTCCTGAAGACGAGGACATCGAAATATAGTAGTGAGTTCAGTGGTTTCCTTTCTATGTGTTCTTTTTTAAATTCTATATATATATATGTATATATATATCAACGTCTAAATCACAGTAAGAAATCAGAAAATAACTAAGATTTCAACCAAAACAAATAGTCATCGTCAGAGTCCTCACTCTGACTATGTTGATCAAAATATTGGAAAAAACGTTTAATCTATGGTGTCATTTATTTGCGTTACTTATATATATATAAACATGTAAATATGATTTTCTTAAGGCACACCTATCGATTTAGATATGGTAGTTCCAAGTGGTAAATGGAACCTTCCATGGGTAGGAACTTTGTATTCCTCGATTAAAACAGTTAAGGTTTCGTTTGTCATGACAATGAAATATGTTTATTTAAATCTTTAAACTTTTTATTTCTTTATTGAATAAATATGTTAATTGAATGGGAAAATAGTATGGGGGTGAATTAATGGAGGAGAGATTATGAGTGGAAAGGAATAAATAAATGTGCTGTGGCTTTTGTTATCTCTTTCTAACTCTGTGGTGGGATAGAGAAAAAGGCAATACTTCTAAAATGTCTGGTCTGTTTTGTTTAATATAAACAAAAGTCTGCGATTGACTTTGTTTAATGGTAATGATATTCAGTGAAGTAAATGCTGTACAAGCACTTTAGATAGCTGTCAGGGAGAAATGCATTTGGTTTGGGGAGGGGGGGATTAATTTGTGACTTTTGGGATGAGGTCATGCAATTGGAAGTAGAGGCACGCGAAAGACTTGTGTGTGTGCTTGTTGAGATGGTTGCGATGCCGGCAGTGCACCGCCCTGCCACATACATTTACTTTCTAATTGTGTAGTCGCAGGAAACACTCTTCCCGTTTCCGGCCTTAACAGCCTGCATCCCAACTCTTCATTCTTCTATATTTGACTGATCCTAGCCCACTGTTTACTCTCTCTCTCTCATCCACCCATCTCCGCAAGATATTTACTTACTCCTTCAAAAACCTTTTTCAATCCTATAAATACTAAGATTATTAAGTTGGAAATTATCTGTTTACTAGACTACCCGTGATCTGTTTGGTCATCCAACACCTTCCTTTTTTAATACAATCATGTCCGTTAAACCTGTTTTGACTTTTGATGTACCCTAAGCCTTTAGGTCCTGCTGCCCTCTAGCTACTTTAAACTCACAAGAGTCCGAAGTTGTTGAAGAGGACGTTAAGCCGTTGGCCCCGAGCCTGTACGATGTCAGCTACTCGTTAAATATCTCTATTCTAAATATACTAAAGGTAAAATTAAAGATTTTCTTTGTAGAATGTTTACCGGGAGAATTATATGTATATATATATCTCAATGATCACGATATATATATCTCAATGAACGAAGACCGCTTGTTACGGTTGAAAGATCTTAGTCTTGTTTTCCCATTTCTTATTGTGGTTTGATCATTGATTGTTGTTTCACGTGTTTATGTGAAATCTTTATATATATATTATATATATATATTATATATATATATATATATATAATGATAAACGAAAAACGGTCCGGCAGGACAGATAACACTTCAAATAAACAGTGGCACATCAACTGAAACATTACAAAAAACTCACTTTTCAATATTTCGACCGCCATTACGGTCGAGATATTGAAAAGTGAGTCTTTTGTTATGTTTCAGTCTATGTATCACTGTTTATTTTAAGTATATATATATATTAACATGCAGATGAACTCTAAATGACCCTACTGAGAGCAACAAAATGCTCACATTGAAATACTGCTTTACCTAAATAAACAAACTTTCTGTAGAGTCTCTCCTTGGGACTTATCAATAGTCATGGTAAATACTAACTGAATTGGAAATTAAATCCTTGAAAAAGAAACGTTGCCGTCTTTAGATAAAACAAATTCCAATCATGGAATTAAAACTATTTACCTTTAAAACAGTGATGTGATAATTTGACGATGACTTTATCGTAAAGCTTTTTAGTTATTAGTCTTGTTTCATTATATTAGGGTAGGTAGGTCTCAACATTTCTCATACAGATGACAAGAGCTCCTTCTTGGAATCATGCTTATGTTGAAATGCAAAAAGTCCCCTTGGCGCAGAGAGTAATACCAACAATTAAAAGTAAATACGTGCAATAACAACAATAACAAGATTCCAAAAATGAGAATAAGATCTTTCCTAGAAAGAAACTATTTAGGTTTATTCTATAACAGAAATAGATTTTACTTCTGAAGTCAGTAATTTTACCTGACTGACTATTGTTGAGAGAATTTATTTTTCATTCTTCTTTCTTTTTAATGCCACTATTTGTAAAATATATATTACTCTCTGTTTTCATTAATATTTTTTTGAATCATCTAGTATAAACTGAAATTAACTGAAGTTTCACCTGTGCACAACATCCAAAGCTCCATCTTTAGTTGACTTATACACACAAAACATCATTTATATCAGGTTTTCGAAGTGAATTATAAGAAAGCCCCCATAGCCCAGAGCGTAGCGCACTGGACTTCCAATGTAGACGTCGTGGGTTCGAGTCCCATAAAATTACGTATATTTTACTATTTATTCAGACAATCCACGGTGGCAAGAAATCAAACAAAATCGAGCATCAGAGTTTTATAAGTGTATAGATAAATATATTTTATTATATATATAGTTCAATATAGACAAAGAAACATAGAGATATCAAAAGAACACACTTACAGTCTCTAATTTTCGGTTTGAACCGTCTTCAGGAGAGATAAGAGAGGGAAACCAAGCACACTGGTTCAGAGACGAAATTAGAGACTGTAAGTGTGTTCTTTTGATATCTCTATGTTTCTTTGTCTATATTGAACTATATTTGTCCGTTTTGGATCGTATTTCCAACGAAAAAGTATATATATATGTATAATAAATAAGTATTTCATTCAAATACACAGCATCCTCTGGGTCAACGACCTGACAACTTTTCGGTGGGCTGGTGTTAATTTCCATATCATTTGCCCAAGAGACATACCACTTAAGTATAGGCAGATGTACAAAAGAAAATTACTTTTACAAACGAAAAAAACAAATCTTATAAGATTACACAAAAATAGAAATTAATAACAACAAATTCAGTGAATAATAGGAATATTTACTTAAGTGCAGACCAGTTTAAAGGTTGTTAATGCAGAGGTTGCTATGTATTTAAATGAAATACGCTTATGCGAAGAACTACTGCCTTTTTACACAAATTTCACAAATAAATAAATAAATTTTAATATGGCAGAATAGTGTGATAAAGTCAAGATTTATGTAAAAAAAAAGAAAAATATTTGATTAAAATTAAGAAAATAATCTGAAGTTAATTTTCAAAACGCAAATTCATTTGTTTATTAATGCTGCTTATGTGTTAATAGTAATAATACATTGCATTAGTTAACACATGTACTGAATTACTTAAAATATAGTGTTCATTAAATTAAACAACTTAAATTAAACTTTTATATTGTGAAAAAAAGAAGACAATTTAAAAATAATATATTAGTGTATTTCTAAATTATTGTTTTTGTTAATAATAATAATTATTTTAAATTATAATTTTATTGAATCTGATATATGATATATTTTCTTTAAGTTTTATTGTATTAACAATGAAAGGTAAAATTATTAACACAAAATAGTAAACTTTTATGTCAGAAAATATTTCACAATATACCAGTCATGTTATAATTACCTATTTGTAATTAGTAATATTAATTAATTAAGAAACTATTAATTATGAATTAAATAAAATTAGACAAACAAATATAACGTATATAAGAAACCTAAGGAATTACTGCATAAAAAAGATCTGACTTTTTGAATAATGTTTAAAATTAATTAGTGATTTATAAATAATTCAATTAAAATCAGTAATGAGTTCAATAATTATTTTATAACTATTTGCAAGGTATGGTCAGTTTAATTTAAGATTAATTAAAAAAAATAGGTTTAAGGTAAATTATTAAAATAAATTTAAAACAAAAACTGGTTGTAAAATAGCAGTTTCTTATTGTTGGCATTGAAATATTGATTTAAAAAAATATTTCATTCATATTTTGTTACTGATTTTTTTTTTAAATTCTTAACTTATTTTACAGTTTTCTTTGTAAAGTTGTAAACAATGTAAAAGTTATACATTTAATTATATATTTAGTGCTGGTGACTAATACAAAGAAAAAGGTAGACTTATTGTTAGTTCTATGCTATTTTGCAATTATCTTACTGGCACGGCCCGCTTGAGGTCAAACTAAGCTGTATTCGGCCCCCAGGCCGAAATGAGTTTGACAAACCTCAACCGGTGGGTCGCGATCCCCAAGGGTTAAACGGGGGTCGTGAAATGTTTGAAATTCTTTATTTTTAAATAGAAAATAAAGGACTAAATTAAATAAATAATTTATTTATTATTAATACGTCACAGCAATCTCATTAATGTTACTATTGATCAAATTTATTTTAATTTTCCCTTTTTTATTTGTTGTTAATTTTATTTTTGTTCTCACTAAATGGTCGCGAATAAATTTTAGCGTCAAAAGTGGGTCATGATGTAAAAAAGGTTGAAGATCCATGATATAAGGGTTCTTGTTGTAGTTGAAAGATGAGTTTAATTCAAGATGTTTTTTGCCTTCCCATGATGAAAACAAACAACTTTCAAAACGTTAGCAAGGAACTTGAAAGGTTCATTATGGATTTTGTCATATTAGACATTGAAACATTGAGGATGTTCAAATCATCTTTACTTTGCACGAAGGCTGTTTGCTCTTACTCAAGTTCATGATGGAAGAAGTTTTGTTCACACATTTGTAGTGAATGTACTGAATACTGCACATTGTGAAACAACAAATTTCAATACTGCACTGCACAACAAGTAAAACAGATTGTTGTGCCTAAATTGCAGATTGTTCAAATTACTGTTAAAACTAAAAAAAGACAGCACTTAGACACCAATACTATATATTTCATATAATTTCAAATAAAACGTGTTTCAAATTCACATATATATATATATATATAAAGATTTCACATAAACACGTGAAATAACAATCAATGATCAAACCACAATAAGAAATGGGAAAACAAGACTAAGATCTTTCAACCGTAACAAGCGGTCTCCGTAAGATTTTTGGTTTTTGACTCTGACGAAGACCGCTTGTTACGGTTGAAAGATCTTAGTCTTGTTTTCCCATTTCTTATTGTGGTTTGATCATTTATATATATTGATAAAAGTATCGACCGTGGAATAGAAACAAAACTAAAGTTTATCGGGACTCGGTCAGTTCTTCAGGTTAAAATTAAACTCTCTTTGCCAACGTTTCAGTCTTTATTTAAAACTTTTTTCATAGGCAGAAGTATGAATTTCTTACTTCTGCCTATGAAAAAGGTTTGAAATAAAGACCGAAACGTTGGCAATGGGAGTTTAATTTGAACCTGAAGAACTGACCGAGTCCCGATAAACTTTAGTTTTATATATATATATATATATTTGAAAACATTATGTCTGATTTCACTGTATTTAACTCTGTTGAATGTTTCTCCAAACTTAGGAACCAAGTCTGGGACTTTACACCTGATTATTTTATCAAAACACAATTCTGCTATATTTATTTGCAGTTTTAACAGAAAAATATATTTGTTGTAGTGAAAAAATAGAATTTGTTCTAGAGGATGCCAAGTCTCCTATTATGGCATCTGTCCTGTTGTAAGTCTTTTTTTTTTCCTGTTTTCACAGTTTCTTGATCAGTCTTTCTCCACCAGACCAGACCAGTGCTTGCGTTTCTTTTACAACTTATCAAACGTCTTTCACTCCTCTCGGATTATTTATAATTTAAATTAGTTTTCTCTGTAACTTCACGACCGACCCAATTCTATTAAAGTCACTTCAAAGTAGATTTCTCTACCATCTTGTTATTTTTTTTTAATGATTATATTTTGAAGAATATAAATTATTTAATTATGAATTCACCACGATAATATCTTCTTGTAAGTTCTTCATCAAGTCATATTGAAGTAAAGTTCTATGGTTGTTCTTTTACAAGTTGCTTTCTGATGGACACCAGCTTTATCACCAGAGGATCGCCTAAGTTCCCACATTTGCCTTAAGGCTGGCTCCTCTTCACTTCGCATCATCATTTATTTGCTCATCAGAGCTGAACCAAAACTACCTAACAACCGTATAATTACTCCTTCTCGTATATTTGCTGATGCCAATGGTTATTTAAAAGGGAGAATAATTACCGTCATTCCAAGTTAACGTATTTGCCGCTTGGCTTCCAGGCTTGTAGTCAGCCCTCTCTCTCTCCCCTAACAACTTCCTCCCCCGCAATATTTATTACTTAGATTAGGTCAGTGCTTCAGTATGTTTTCTCACGTATACCACTTATAAAAAAAAAATTGTTTTTTTGGGTTAATTATTTTAAATTATGCTGTCAGTTTCAGTAAATATAATGATTTCCTTTATAACCATATAATATTTATTTGAAATTTTCATTTAAAAAAAATTATTACTATAAAATTCAAGAAAATATTGAAGAAAAATGCAGATTAAGACATTGACGAAAACTCAGTTATTTCAACATAAATCACTATTGATTGCTTCTCCTGATGATGATGAACATCGAAATATAGAATCGGCCACTGTTATTTGATTTATTCTCTTTTCGGATCATTTTATTTTGTTTTCAAATGCTATATAAAAAACAGAAATCGGAATCTGCCAGTTTCTCATGTTCGATGGAGAGGAGAAATAATTTTTTAAAAAATAATGCTGTAATATTACGTTATCCGGCAAATGTAAATCTTGACGCTACGAATATAACAAAAACATAATGTATAATAACTCAGGTTTTCTTTGTTTAAAAAAATGTATGGAAGGTCAAAACTCGATCATATATCACCTAGGCTAACTTTACACTATATTATATAGCGTCATAAGAGTGTACCAAAATCAAGATATATATATATATATTTATATATCTAGAATATATATATGTCGTTTTCTATGTGTTAATATATATATACTTTTTCGTAGGAAATACGATCCGAAATGAACAAATCTAGTTCAATGTAAAAAAAGAAACATAGAGAAACTTAAAGCACACACTTCCAGTCTCTAGTTTTCGGTTTGAACCGTCTTCAGGAGAGATAAGAGAGGGAAACCAAGCGCACTATATATATATATATAAGAACTGCACACATGGACCTACAAACTATACTCTCCTATTGGACACCATCATAACGAATCATATATCCTCTCCCCGGACAACTCATAGAATATATCTATAAACTAGAATTTTCAAAAGAACACAGAAAAGAAATCACTGAAACTCTCACTACTATATTTCGATGTCGTCAGGAATAGACGTCAATCTCTCCAAAGGCTGATATATATATTGGGTTTCCGGCGTGCTTGATCGCCCATTCTCTCTTTTCTCCTAAAGACGGATCGGATCATCCAAAAATTTGAGTTCGTAAGTGTGTCTCTTTCTCTGTGTGTTACTTTTCTTCATTTGTGAACTGATTTGCGTCCAGTTTGGATCGTTTTTTCGAATTTTAAGTGGATATATATATATATAAGAAAAAATAAATAACTACTACAATATTACCTCATAAAGCAGTTCTAACATGATAGAAAGGTTTCTACAAGATTATAAGATTTACATATATAATTTCATTTAAGTATATATTTGTTATATCTTTGTCTATTTTATGTAATTACATTTGTTATAATATGTAATTGTTAAAACCTTGTAGAAACCTTTCTTATCTCTTAGATACAGTCGTCGTAGGTAATATTGCAATAATTGTACATTATTTCCTGTTCGTTGTGTAACTAGCTGTTGACGGACGTATGTCTTAATTTTTTTCACAACCCTCATGATGATATATAAATATAGCGAAACTTTGACCTTAGTTGATGGTTTTGTATTTTGACCAGTCTTCAGTAATCTTTTTGCTTCTTGATGTTATTGCTGTATATTTGTGTTCGTTTAATAATATTATATATATATTTTTTTTTTATTTTGTTATAGGATGAACCTGTTGGGAACGGGAAAACGGATGAAAAAGAGGAAGTAAAAGAAGAAGTAATAGTAAAAGAAGAGGTAAAGAAAGAGGAGGCAGATCCACCAGTGGAGGAGAAAAAGGAAGAGGAGAAAATTGAAAAGACTACGGAAGAAGAAAAAAAAGAAAATAAGGAAGATGAAAAGAAGAGTCCAGAAGCTGCAACCAGCCCAGAAGGAAAGGACAAAAAGAAGAAGAAGAAGTGGTCCTTTAGGTCGATCAGCTTTTCAAGGAAGGATAAAAGCAAGCCTCAAGTGAGCAAGGACAAGGCAGAGGAAACAACCCCCAAAGTGCCAGAGGTAACCCACTCTTTTATCTCTTCACTGGTGTTTTCAGCAAGGGCTGTGGAGTCGGTAGTCGGAGTCGGGAGAAATCAGCCCACTTCGACTCCGACTCCTCACCTATTTAAATTACTTGTGTACATGAAAAAGACATAAAATGATAAAACATGATTAATTAATACAAGTAGGAATTATTCCATTTGGAGAAGGACATTTGATGATACAACACAAAATGTTTATTAATATTAAACATATAATCTACCGTCTTACCTCGTACATTACTGCCGTAGCTTAAAGTACATTACTCAATTCGTGTTGAAGATGGGTGACACCCGTAACCGGTCCGACAGCTACGGCAGTTCGTGTTGAAGATGGATGTCACCCGAAACCGGTCCGACAGCTACGGCAGTAATGTACGAGGTAAGACGGTAGATTATATGTTTAATATTAATAATACTAACCTCTGTGGTAAGTGATGAAATGCATGAATTTAACAAATGTTTAGTTGAATACAAGATATCTGGCCTTGCCTGTTCAGTGTTTCAGAAAATTAATGATTAAAAATCTGGAGTGGCTCACACACAACTTTACTATAACTAAATATAATATCAAACTTCTTGGTTATATAATGTCCTATTTAGACATTCAACTATACAAAACCTCAAAACATGTAATTGCAATAAAATCTCGAGATCGAATTTTTTCACGATCACTATACTTTATTTATAGTAAAGTAAAATTCTTTTCTTTAAATTTACATTTCAAATAAAAAACAGACATAGTGAACGTTGGTTACTTCTAAATAAGTAATTTAAATAATTGTAATTTCATTTCAAATGAAACACGGTCTTAATGAAGGTTGTGGTACTCAACAAATTAAATGATTTATTGAAAAATATTATTATAAAATGATTTTAGAAGTACATTTTATTATTAAATAATGTTCTTTTTTTACAATAAAATTGTGAATTAGCACTGCATTTATTCATTGATTTCTATATTTATTAAAATTTAAAATAATTAATGAATCAATTACATTCATCAGTTGAGTAACTAGAAATGGCAATCATGATGTAATTGAATTTTAAAATGGAAATCACTTTACGGATAAGGTTTAAACTGGTTTAATTTTAACTATTTCCTTTTGACTTTTTATTTATTATCATTGGACGTTGTTCATTTTGTGCATTATGATATATTATACAAGTATGTTTTAGAATACCTAAATATACTTTATCTAGCATAATTCTTCTTATAATAATACGGTGCAGTGAACAAAGTAAAATACTATTAAGTTGTTGGTACTTTACAGGCCATCGGGTATATTTTTAGTTGAGCGCCGACTAATTACTCTAGTTCTATTTTTTACTACAAAGTTGAAAATAACATCTCAACTATCTTATTACTTATTATTCTCACTTTGTTCCTCTCGTACTACTCACTCCATCCCTCTTACTCCTAATCATCCCTTGTCTATCCCTCCTGCATATCATTCCCTGCCTTTCTCCCCTGCTATTTCACCCCCTGTGTATATCTCCTGCTATATCACATAATGTACTCCTGCTGATATATTACTCCATGTCTATATCACTCCCTGAGAATCTCTCCTGCTATATCACATAATGTACCCCTGCTGATATATTACTCCATGTCTATTTCACCCCCTGTGTATATCTCCTGCTATATCACATAATGTACCCTGCTGATATATTACTCCATGTCTATATCACTCCCTGAGAATCTCTCCTGCTATATCTTATAATGTACCCCTGCTGATATATCACTCCCTGAGAATCTCTCCTGCTATATCACATAATCTACCCCTGCTGATATATTACTCCATGTCTATATCACTCCCTGAGAATCTCTCCTGCTATATCACATAATGTACCCCTGCTGATATATTACTCCATGTCTATATCACTCCCTGAGAATCTCTCCTGCTATATCACATAATGTATCCCTGCTGATATATTATTCCATGTCTACCTCACTCCCTGAGAATCTCTCCTGCTATATCACATAATGTACCCCTGCTGATATATTATCCATGTCTATTCACTCCTGAGAATCTCTCCTGCTATATCACATAATGTACCCCTGCTGATATATTATTCCATGTCTATATCACTCCCTGAGAATCTCTCCTGCTATATCACATAATGTATCCCTGCTGATATATTATTCCATGTCTATATCACTCCCTGAGAATCTCTCCTGCTATATCACATAATGTATCCCTGCTGATATATTATTCCATGTCTATATCACTCCTGATAATCTCTCCTGCTATATCACATAATGTACCCCTGCTGATATAATATTCCATGTCTATATCACTCCCTGAGAATCTCTCCTGCTATATCTATAATGTACCCTGCTGATATATATCCATGTCTATATCACTCCCTGAGAATCTCTCCTGCTATATCACATAATGTACCCCTGCTGATATAATATTCCATGTCTATATCACTCCCTGAGAATCTCTCCTGCTATATCACATAATGTATCCCTGCTGGATATATTATTCCATGTCTACCTCACTCCCTGGAATCTCTCCTGCTATATCTTATAATGTACCCCTGCTGATATATCACTCCCTGAGAATCTCTCCTGCTATATCACATAATGTACCCCCTGCTGATATAATATTCCATGTCTATCTCACAATCTGCTAAGCCGTCCTTCCCACTTCAACAATTACCTCTACTCACTTAGAAGTTTTACTTTATGTTCGGAATTACTGTCTCTTTTATGTGTTGTCTGTCCATTTTAACGAATTATTTGTGTTCACTTGTAAGTTTTACTTAGATAGAATCGTTACATTGTCGAGTGTTGAATCATTTTATTACTAATTTACCTTACATGTTCTGATTACTTCTACGAGTTATCTGTGTCTACATGTTAGTTTTCTTATCGTTATATTATGGAGTTGTGATTCTAAGACTAATTTACTTAATATCTTAATGATGTTTCGATATAAGTTGTCAAGGCGTTCAGCAATGATTGTCATATCTCATAACAGTTATTGCAGAGAAATATTTTGTGATATTTCTCTGGCCTTTTCAATATAAATCTTTTAAAAGTAATCCCTTTGTTAATACAATCATATAATAAAAGCGGTGGCTGTTGTTTTCCTGAAGTCGATTGACCCCCCTAGGTACGAGTGGGTGACTGCGGACAGTGACTTGACTCTTTGTAAATGTCTTAAAAAGCCCTGCTAAGTTGGATCAAGTCAGTGCTAGCTGGCAATACTTGGAGCCTTTCTGAGGTTAGCCTTGAAATGGTCACTCAACCTCCCTCACTCCTAACCCGCCTTTATCCCCTCCTGGGTATCCTTTCATTCATACCCGACTATTCCTCCTCAATCCTCCCACTTAATAAATGTCACACAATCATCCTCTCAAACTTACACAACCTTTTTTTTTTTTCAATAACTTCAATTTGTTTAAATTGCTATAGTTAAAATACTATTTTTCTTTTTTATCGAGGTTTGGTCTAGCTTCAATAATACAACACCCTTTCAGCCGACGTTTCGTCTACATTTTTCAAGGCTACATCAATACAGAATTTAATTACAATAACACGAAAAGTAATTATATTACATTATTTAATTAGTATACATAATTACCTTGGTATTTTTCTATTGTGAGGAAGCAACTAACGGTTTGTGTTCAAATCAGCTAGTGTGCTGCCCTAGTGACTGTTTTTCGAACCTTCTAATCAGACTTGATAACTCAAAACAACCCTAAAAACTCATTAAAACTATATCAAAAAAAATGCCAACGTAGTTATGTAGATTAATTAAATAATGTAATATAATTACTTTTCATGTTATTGTAATTAAATTCTGTATTGATATAGCCCTGAAGATGTCTACAAATATAGACGAAACGTCGGTTTAAAGGTGTTGTATTATTGAAGCTAGACCAAACCTCAATAAAAAAGAAAAATAGTGTTAAATATATGTGGTCGAGATAAGGAAATCATGTAGTTAAAATAGTCATTTATAAAAAAAAAAATTGTATATAGTATTATAAAAACCATTTCATATTTTTTAACGGAATCTTTTGATTCTGCAAAACCCGTTTATTACATTAATATAAGTAAACTATGGTAAACATGAACTAAAATTGTGGGTTTTTTTATCAGATTTGTACATTATAACGTGACCAGGAACCATTATTTCAACATAATGGGTGTGTGCCACTATTTTATAGAACCAGCGACATGAGGGGGATATCTCTAGCAGCATGATATTGAGGAAATAACAAAAAGTTGTAAAATTTAAAAATATATGCATAGTTTTCATTACTGGAAGAAAGAAAAACTGATCTTTTATAGAAACACTCATAGTAGTTGAATAAGCGATATTTTTGTTTTGTAACTGTTGTTTACATACAAGCAAAATGACAGTGATAATACAATCGTATCAATTTAACTTTATATGAATATTTATCATACATAATTTATTATTATTATATAATTTTCATATTTCATTATCTTAAACATAATATGATATACAATGAACATTTTATTTTAATTTGTTTAGGGAATAATCATATGAATTCCATTCCTCTAGTCTTAAGTAAAATAAGTTGCCTTGCAATACGATCTGAGTTCTGCTTGAAGTTGTAAAATTAATTTCTTTATAATCATATGATAAGATGCCTTCCCTTTTAATATGTTTAAGAGTGCAAGAGGATATCTTAGTTTAAGAATCAGATAACCGGATTGAAACAGCCAAAGGAATAATTAAATCTTTTCATAATTTAGAAATGAAATCTGATGTGCTTAGCAACTATTAAGTTTCAAATCTTACGCTCTTCATAAGTTTAAGGAAGTTGTTTTCATCTTTTCCATTTGTTATCCAAATCCTGATGGAAGTTGTTTTCGAGTTATATGTAAGTTGTAAGCTTTTGAGAGAATCGTGACTTCACGTTTTTTTTTTTTTTTGCTGGATTGAGTTATCATGGGAAAGGCTGTTATTTGAGAAAATGGAAGTTCTCAAATGGTGTCAAATTTACCGATATCTTCAAAAGGCTTCTATAAATTTGATTTGACTTCTTACAAGTTCATATTTATTCCTTGACAGTCTAATTTTATTATATTTACGTTAATTTGTTCAAAAAGTTTGTTCGTTGGGCTCATTATAATCAGAAGCTAGCATAATTACTGTTCTATTAATATCCTATCTAAAATCTCTCTCTTTTTCGTTTTATTCAATATCTTTGTAATTGTAATCGTTATTTTATTAAATCAATTTTAAATTCTATTAACAGTTAATTTAGTGATATGTCAAGCGTAAAAATTGATGAAAAAGGTCAATATTTTTTATAACTTCTTCAAACAATTTATTTAATACATGCAAAAAGAAATATTATTTTACCCCAAACATAATTTCACCCTTTCATTTTTTTTTTTAGAAAAAACTAATCTTGTTGATAGGTATGGGGTAAATCAGTTAATTTTTTTTCCCCTTCCCTGATTATAATAACTGCGATGCAGAGTAGAGGAAACCCTGCAGCTTAAAGATTCCTTTTAACTTTCTTTAGGAGTTGACTTACAGCCGAATGGTGATAAAAAAAAATACCCAGCCATGGTGGGTTGTTTTTTTTTATTTCTGCCGCCATAAATCATATACGTCCTACTAGTTCTTTCCTAATCTGATCGCTAGGCTTTTATTTTCTCCTTCAACCCCAGATCTATGTCAGATTTTCGTCAAGAGATTCTTTTTTTACTTCCATCTACTGAATCTGTCTTGTTATTATAACATGGTGTTCTATTATTGAAACTATGAAAGAACGCCACTATATTTCTCTTAATTATAGTTAATGAAAAGCATATTTTTTATTTCAAGTTGCATCTCATTGGCACTGACTGGAAGCTCATCACATGTTCTGGAAAGCTGCCTTCAAAATTTGTTTACCCCCTCCACACACACACCTGTGGAGGGGGTGAGAAATAGCAAAAATTAAATAAATGTCTAATATAAAGAATATCAAACATTTTTATCGTTGAAACTTTCTTATGTTTTCAAAACATATTCTAATTCAACTAAAACAGTACAGTTAAATTTGAATTATTTGTATAATTTTTCTGCAAGAAATTAATTCTAAATAAGAAATAAACATTTTATTTTTTTTTTTTTTTTTTCAAAAAAAGTAAATACATTTTCACTATTAGTTTCTCAAAATATTGAAAGTTTTGAAACTTTCATTTGTTTTCAATATTTATTCCAATCAAACTAAAACAGAGTAATTATATTTGGAGTATTAGAATAGTTTTTCTATTTCTTTTACTATTCTATTTCTATTTTCATATATATGTTGAACAAAATTCCGAACATTTTTCAAACGGTGATTTTGCCTTAACTCTCTCCAAATTTTGTTTCTGGGCGACTGTCAGGTAAGCTTCTTATGAACATATCGTTTATTATAGATGATTACTAAGTTTATAATTTAAATTTGTACTAGAGTAAAGTACATATAAGTTTAAATCTGGGCTCGCAATAAGAAGTCACTTAATATTGTATATTACAACTTTAACAATTAAATACAATTTGACCATGGAGTTGGTAGTATTTTGAAATTTCATTCAGTTTAAAACATGAAACAGTCTGTTAGGACAACATATCAAACGATTGCAATAAAATAATACGTAGGAACAACACACAACTCGTCGTCATCAGGAGAAGAAGAGTTCCCTTCTCCTGATGACGACGAATTCGAAGTATTGAAGTGAAGTGAGTTGTGAGTTTGTTCCTACGTGTTCTTTTCTTGTAATAGTTTAAAATTTCATTTAGAAATTTACAAACACTTTAAAGACGTAGTTTCAAAGAAGAAGTTGAATCAAGGTTCCTGTGTAACAATGGTTTTCAAGTTGAACCTGAACAATTATCCTAACTAGCTGCTGCAGAACATCATAGATGTTAACTATATATATCAGGATATTCAAGTCTCAGTTGAAATTAGTCTTACATTATGTTATTTGTTGTTATTCGTTTGTCAATGATGTATTACAGAGTTGCCAGTATTTTATCGCGTTATCCCATTGCACCGTTCGCTGTTAGGCATCATGTTTCTTTGCCTTTTCTCTTTCACTATTGTTCTGCGAGCAGGGAGTTCTGCTTATTTTCTAATTAACATCAGTCTACGAGTTTTGCCGATCCTCATTATATATTTTTTTCTTCATTTGACGACCACATTTGTAGCCTTTGCTCTTTTTGGGCCGTTCAGGAGGTGAAAGGGTGGCCAATGTATGATTCGTCACTCATTAATATTAGGTGAGTCATGTCACTGAATCCGCCTATGATTCTCAGTGTGTCATCCATCCAATTAGTAAACACTTCCAATGTTGGAACACTTTGGTGAACTAGTGAGAAATGGTGTGTATTCATAATAAGTTATGCCGTTTGGGTGATTTGGTTGTACATTGTGAGACCAACATCAAGTTTTACTCAGGTTTGTTAGAGTAGACAGCTTCTGTCATCGATCCAGTTCTGGACGACTTTTACTTAACATTCTCTCCGAGAAATGGGATGCGGATGTAAAAATCTAGTATCATGAAAAAGATTCGTACCTCAATATATAGCAGTATACTGCTACACCATACCACACCTTACACCGTGGCTCATGATAACAACATTAAAAAATGTGTGTGTGCTTCGCAGACATATTTTACAAAATGTGTAATCACAAGCATTTCATTCTTGATTGTCATATTGTGGGAAAATAAAAATGAATGATTATAGAACAACAGAGGAAGATATCAGAAATGACTAATGAAACAGTGTTCTTGAGTCATCGTGTCATTGAAAAACTTTGAATAGGAAAAAGAGTACAATGTTTTTGAACTTCTGTAGACTATATAAGTTGCCATTTTGAAACATACTGACTTAACAGGACGCGGTGTTGATCTCATTCAACCTTAATCTATTCTGTTCTAAAATCTTAAAATCAATAGATTATTTTTAATTGTGATCTTTAAAATGTGAAATTCTTCGAGTCGACTACGAATGTGAACCATCAGATTTTTCATTAGATGAAATGTTGTTTGAAATGTTTGTTTATCAACTAGTATGTGAAAGACAAACACGTCGAGTTATCATTTATTTGAAGAATATTTTAAAGATATTTTGATAAAGAATCAGTTAAACAGAATTGTGCGAAAATTTAGAGGGGGAAATGGAGATCTGCACAACATCCCCGTGTAGGCAGATAATGTATATATTCTGAATAAGGTATTGTTTTCTTGACCACAAATTACTAATAAATACTTTTTCTTCTTCTTGGAATTTGGTTAGGGTTAATATACGGAATCACCTTTTCACCAATGTTTCATCTTTATTTTAAGACATTCTCAGGGCTATAAACTAACAAGAAACAATGGACATTTGTCATATCTACTTTACAATCATCATAAAAAATTCAAAAAAACTTACTTACTCAAGGCTAGCTTCTGATACCGAACCAACAAAACCGTTATCTGTCATTTCATGTGCTGCTAATAACAGATAACGGTTTTGTTTGTTTGGTATCAGAAGCTAGCCTTAAGTAAGTAAGTTTTTTGAATTTGTTATCATGATTATAAAGTAGATATGACAAATGTCCATTGTTTCTTGTTTGTTTATAGCCCTGAGGATGTCTTAAAATAAAGACGAAACGTTGGCGAAAAGGTGATTCCGTATATTAACCCTGACAAAATCCAAGAAGAAGAAAAAGTGTTTAATTCTCAAAGTTATAATATGTAACATATATCAGTGTTTTGAGTATATATTGGAAGAATATTTACATAATACTGCTGCTATATATTTCCGTCTAGTGAAGATCATCTTAAGTAAATAGCAGTTAAAACAAAACCTAACAAATACCTAAGCTTTCTTTTACAATAAATACCATTCCTTCGCATTATTTATTAAGAACTAATTGAAACGCCTAATTGTTCATAGGTCAAAAAGTGCCTTTTGAGAGAAAATTGAAAGCTGGTATCCATAGTCCTAACATTTATCTTGCGCTCACGGTGTTTGGAATACAGATTTAAAATGTATAGAGGCTTCTTATATTCCACTAAAGCAAAAAGAAATAACAAGAAAAGTAAAATTCTACAGGAGCCGCCAAAAGGGTACGCACTGAACGTGACGAAATTCCTTGAAAAAGGCCGTTGATTTAGTTCTCCGGAGTTTTTACCTATCGTCGGCCGACTACTCCCTGCTCTGACAGGCAGGCCACTTAGCGCCAAATTTCCCTCCTAATAGGTATTGCTATCTTACCAATATTTTTTCCAGCAATTTTATCTTTTTCACAGACATTCACAAACCTTCTCCAAGTTTGGAATCCGTTAGTTCTTTTTCCATTTATCTTTTTATTTTTAACACAAATTCGAAGTTTATGCAACGGTAGATTTAAACTTGTATAGAAATCAAACGCTTTGTGTAATTGTACCACTACAATAGATAACAGTTTCTTAAGTTTCTTTAAAAAGTTTTTATTTTTTAAAGTTTCAAATTTTTTTCGTTAATATACAATTTTTTTTTAAATACACATGAAATTATTTATCACAGTGAAAACAGCGGGCTGTCGAAATAGTAACACTTGAACAGTTAACTATTGAAGTTAACTGTTCACTGTTAAATATTGTTATGGAAGTATTACTATCATAGAACTAGTGTAGTATAATCGACAAACATTTATGTTTTTCGAACAGGCGGTTCGTTTAAGAACTTTATGATTGTTAAACGACTTCCTAGTTTTTTTCTTTTTTCTTAATGCGCTTTTCCACTTTTAAGTATAAAAACTTTGGGGTTCTGCCAAACATTCAAATATTTGTCCTATACAAACCATACAATCAAAAATACTCAGAAAACTCTCACATCTCCCATTTTACGTTCTAAACATTATCATTCACCGAGATCTTAAAGTCCCCTTCGTTCGCGACTATGGAAATGACCGTTACAAATGATTCCACAGTAAACTCTCAACTCATCCAAACCCACTTGTTTAAGATCTTTTCCTTTTATTTGTAATCCCCACAAACCCCCAAATACGACTAAAACGGCAATGGCCACGTGACCTTCTGTGGTCATAAAGATCAAATATAGTTACAGAATGCCACCAATGGGTGTCCACCCAATTTCCTCTACAAAATCAAAACAGCTAAGGACAAACCCTGGAGCAAAATTATTTCTAAATACTTGACTTTGTAGTTGAAGTATCCAAAAATAGAAAAAAGAAGTATGTAAAAGTCATATTTTAAATTATAATCACTGATAAATAAAAAAAAAGTACTTTAAACCATAATTACAGAAACAAACGTCATAGTTTTGCTTCATAAACATTTATATTTATTATAAATTTAGACCACAACATGTAATTTAAAGAGCCGGTTGTTGGTTACTGGCACGAAGTTTCTTAAATCTTGGGGTAATTTGTAGAGTTTGTTAACTCGTGTTCGACTGTTCGAATTTAGTTGTAATTGCATCCAGTATCGAAAAACCTTTTTCTGAAAGAAGTCGTCATGCCAGAGCCAATAGAAACATGTGTATTGTTTTGTAGTACACAGCTTCATATTTCCCACTAAACATGTACACAAAACTGCGTTAAGGTTTCCTTCTGAATTGTTTGTTACACGATAATTCAACTAATTATTTTTTTTTTTTTGACGGTTGCCAACACTTATTCGTCTAATTAGATTCAGTGTTGGCAACAGAACCGCTGAGAAATCAAGGTCTTTGGAGTAATTAGAAAAAAAATACAAACACTAATTATACACGAGTTCAGTTCTTCTTTGGTTCCATATTTGGCTAAGGCCCAGAAATCTTTTGAAATTCAAAATCATCCAGTTCATTCTATTGTAAATCCGTTTCCCATAACTTCAGTTGTTTAATGATTTTAACAAAGAAAGGAACTTTGACCGAGGAAAAACCATTTGATCTAGGATCCCTTATTTAAATCATTCAATTTTGCTATATCTCAGTCATAAAACTATCGTTGGTCCACGAATACGCTTTTCTTGGTGGTTTCCTTCGAGAAAGGCTGCTATTTCTTCTCTGAATTGATACACCTTTGCTCATGATAGTTAACGAACTTCACAATAGTACAGAAATCAAGTATAATTCAGCGCCCATATTAACCAACAGCGTTGCAAACATAGAATAGAGTGCTCTAAATGAGTATATAATTTTTATAACTTTTTTTTATAAAAATACTGCTCTTACTCACTATATTTATTAGTGATATAGCTGTTCTCAGGATACAGTGCGTTTAAATAGCATGTAGTGCCTTTTTTTTCAATACTTAAAGACATTTTAATCCCATTTCAGAATAACATTTTATGCTTTATAAATTGGTTTTTATTTGACATAAAAAGATTTCACATAAACACGTGAAATAACAATCAATGATCAAACAACAATAAGAAATGGGAAAACAAGACTAAGATCTTTCAACCGTAACAAGCGGTCTTCGTCAGAGTCAAAAACACAACTGTTCAGTTAATATTCAGTCATTATTTGACATATTTATATCGAATTAATAAGTATGCATTAAGAATTAATTTTAAAAGTAAATTGAAACTCTATTCTACGTATATTTTTACATTATATAATTTCCAAGAAGAAGGGGAATCGGTTTGTTAAATTACTCGAAGTAATGAATGGTTTTAATATTTATAACTGCAATTTGTTTCGAATTACTGGTTTAATGTTAGTTGAAGTTAATATTTGAAAAAGTCGTTTAAAATAAAAATAATATGTAAATGAAGTTGTTTGGATATTTATGATATACAGGCTGATTTATTTTTAAAATTCTACTTTAATTCAGCGTCATTAGTGTTTGTTTATTACTCGCAAGGACTTTAAGGAATGTGTGTGTGGATATATTTTTGTTTTCATCTTGCTAGAAGAACCACGAGTTTGTCTATTGTGGCCAGCTGTCTTAGTCTATTCGAGGATGCTGGAAGGAAGCCTTTGTCCTCGAACCGTTATATTCAGTGAAAGGAGCCATTTCTGTGGGCTTCCTTTTTAGGAAAAAAAAAAACAGGTAGCAAAGGACCGTTAGAGTCTATAGAAGGCCCCCAATCTCTGGGACCTCCTGTGTCTTTCCAGGTGTCCTGTCTTTATAATCCTATTCCCTTGCCTGGATATTCAGTGTTGTATCATTCTAGACTATCTTCAGTCTATGAATACCAATTACAATTTACAAGCGTCTGCGATAAATTATGTCATATATGTATTCCACCATTATCTATTTAATTTTCAATAATAAACTATTATATCTAACTAACTTAAGAGTTTTCCAACAAAAAACTATATATTTCATTAACTAAATTGATAATAAAAATCTTTCTGGAGTTTCGCAAAAAAAAACCGTGTGTTCCAAAGATCGTTGCTATTGAAGTACCTATCGGTTAACAAACAAAGTAGCGAAATGTAAAATATATATGTATAATATAATATAAATAATACGCCATATTTACGGTTGATTAGTTTCCTTGTGTATTTCTCAAGGGATCTGAATAATCTTCTTGTACAAACATCTAAATTGAATAGAACATTTCCAATGGTTTCATTGTATTTACATCTTGCATTTACACTAATTTTACTATTGTCACAACAGTCACAACTAGTAATAATAGTAATAGTACTAGTTGTGACTGTTGTGACAATAGTAAAATTAGTGTAAATGCAAGATGTAAATACAATGAAACCATTGGAAATGTTCTATTCAATTTAGATGTTTGTACAAGAAGATTATTCAGATCCCTTGAGAAATACACAAGGAAACTAATCAACCGTAAATATGGCGTATTATTTAATCAAACCTGTATAAATGAAGGACTGCTTCCTAAATATACTAATATAATATAAATGTAAATAAATATGAATGACAAATAAGTAATATGTTGTTATTTATAGACTCTAGGAGTGTTTTTGTTTTAAAGTGATTTTCTTTTTGTTTTGATTTTTTTAACAGTCTTTAAATAAAGTGACCTCATGTTTACCTGATGTTCATAGAGAACTGGTTATTTTATTTCTAAGTGTTTTCAAAGTTCTATTCAATTCATTGAGTAATAATTTTTATGAATGAAAGGATGTATACAAGTTAGGTCTGTAAGTGTTTACTCAGAAATGATTTGATATAATGCTTTATTCACTTAAAAGGTACAGTATTATGATTTGTTTACATGACATCATCTATCTCCCTGTATTCCTTTCTTGTGATGTCGAATTGCTCGATATTAAAAATGGTTGTGTTCTATCTTATGTTATTTCTAGTTTTAAATAAATCTGAATGCATTACTACGAGGTAGGTAAATAAAGTAGTGAGACTGGCAACGTCGCTTTCGATCTGGCAACGCTGGAGACGCGTGGCCTTGAGTAGCGTCAGGTGCACGTATGATGCGCCTCCAGTATGAATCTGAACTCGCCACAGTCATTTGTTTGTCCGTAGCGTTGGTTTTCGTGAAATGGTTTTTTCTTGAGCGTTTTAAAAATGAGTGACCTCAAAGTTGAGCAGCGGTGTGCAATCAAATTTTGCTTCAGACTTGGACATAATGCAACCGAAACTTTTGAAAAACTTCAGGAGGCCTATGGAGAACGTGTTTTATCAAGGGCACAGGTTTTTCGGTGGTTTAAGGAATTTTCAGAAGGTAGAGAGTCGATTGAAGATGAACCACGAAGCGGAAGGCCTTCAAGTGCAAACACCGATGAAAATGTCAACAGAGTACGGAACCTTGTGCGTTCAGATCGACGCTTGACAGTCAGAATGATCGGGGAACAGTTGAATTTGAATCACACCTCCGTTCATCACATTTTGACCAATGAATTGGAGATGAGAAAAATTTGTGCGAAAATGGTTCCGAAAAACCTTTCCCAAGACCAAAAGGATCTCAGAAAGGGAAGGAGTTTTTGGCCAGTAAAAACATTCCTGTTGCTCCTTAGCCTCCTTATTCACCACACTTGAGTCCTTGTGACTTTTTCCTCTTCCCGAGATTGAAAAATCACCTCAAGGGAACTCATTTCGGGACACTACAAAACATACAAACTGCTGTAACCGACCAGCTGAAGGCCATTCCAGAATCCGAGTTCCAGCAATGCTACAATGATTGGAAGGACCGTCTCCAGCGCTGTGTGGCTTCCGAAGGGAACTATTTTGAAGGTGACAATATCACATTGTAATTATATTTGAATAGAAAATTTAAAAAAAATCAGTCTCACTACTTTATTTACCTACCTCGTATATTCGTTATATAAATAACGAGTCACGAAATCGCGTCAATAATTTGACTTCCATCGTCGGCAGGAGAAAAAAAGTGCTATTGCTTGAACAAATATGTCTTACATACATGGCAATAGGATTATTTCTTTTATCTTGCCATTTTAATTTGTTTTTTGTATACGTATAAATACTACTGCCATTGTATGTATACTATCATGTGTGCACTTATCCTCTATCAAGTACACTAAAAGAAATTCATTTTCCTATTTCCTCCCTCTTCTAATCTTCTCCTGATGATGACCAACAATATCGAGTTATGTAAGTGGTTTTTTCTTACTTGTCCTTCATTAAGTTACAGTTTTTAATAAGTCTGTTTGGTTCATATTTTGGCATTGATATATATATTCAAGTTAGCTTCAGCTACTCGAAGGTACTACTTCTGCCCGATGACGACGAATGTTGAAATATCGCTGAGTTTTTTTGTGTGTGTTTTTATGTTTATACCTTTTAAAGTAAACTAAAGGTACAAAGTAAATAGAAAAACAGACTTACAATCTCTAACTTTCGGTTTAACCGTCATCAGGAGAGAAGAGATAGGGACACCAAGCGCACTTGCAAAGCGACGGTTAGAAACCAAAATATATATACGTTAACACATAGGAAAGAACAGAGAAAGCCACTACTCAACTCACTTCGATATTTCGATCTCCGTCGTCATCAGGAAGAAGTACGAAGTACTGGCGTTGAGAAACAAACCGCAACTCATAATATATAACAGATTCAATAATATATCGACCGTTTGATAGAATAGGTGTGTTCTCTATCTCTAATCGGGGTTCGGTCAATTTTTTATCCTGGAAAATTGACCGAACCCCGATTAGAGAACACACCTATATATATATATATATATTGGAAACAGAAAGAAACACGAATGAAAAGCAGACACTGAGACTCACTTCAATATTTCGACCCGTTAACGGTCCTCTTCAGGAAAGGAAGTTGTACGGCGAGAAGACGAAAGTCAATTTGATATAAACTTGTATATTCTTTATTAGGATATCTTTTCTTAAATTGGTTCTCAATCTCTTATGGGTAAGATATAGTAATCTCTAAATAATTTACTTATGAAATCGTTCTTTATTTTTAAACCTATAATACTATTTAAAATTGCTCCATATCTCTGATACGCTTCTGTTAACATCAACTGACATCAGAGAGTAATAAGATATTATAGTAGAGACTCATATGTTGATAATATAGTATAGATGGAGTATAGACTTCGGAATTAATCTAAAAGAAGACCCAGTTTCAAATTTTCGTTTTAACTGTTATCACAAGAAATAAAGTGGAAAGGCGAACAGAGGGAATAAGATGAAGAATTATAAGTAAACAGTTTAAAATTATTAAAAGCAAATAAAAGGTAAAAAGAATTCTATCAAATCATTTGAGGTTTTAAACCAGGTTCACGTGGTAAACGCCCTGTAGATATGAATGTTTACCTCCTTGGTTATTACAGTATAAATACAGATTGAAATAGAAGATTTTAAAATAAACCTGGGACAAAACTATGGATAAAACCCATTTGTAAATATGAAGAAAAACTAAGGTCTTTCAGTTGGTGAAACTGAAATTTTCATTAATAAACTGTTGGCGTCTCAAACAGAATTCACCTTCTTTCCTGAAATTTCACCTTCTAAATTATATTTAAGGATTATAATTCACTACATAGAACATAATAAAGAAAATTGGAGGTTTTTGTTTCATTTTTTAAATTGTACTAAAACACCATCTATAAAAAAATAGTATGCCGGTAGAAACTGGTGTTTATTGAGAAGGAATAATAATCTTCAGTTCATAATTAAAAAAAAAATTAGTCATTTCTCGAAAAAGTCCATTTAGTGTAATTTTTAAATTGACTCGTTATTGGTTAACTTGATTACAAAATAATTTTGCGGAGTCGGTTAGGTTGGCCAAACTGACGCGGCATTGTCGGCCGTTTGTATGGGTAGGAGTGGGGTGTTGTTATGGGAACGTTGCCCGGCGTCTACCATCGATCTGACTCTATTACCTAAACAAAAAACATCGTCCGCCTCCACAACCGGCTTCCAGCAACTCTGACTTTCTATTAATACATATTAAATTACAATTAATATATAAGGGTTTATTTGAAATTAATATTAGTTTTAAAAAAAAAATTTAATATCAAACTTTAACTTTATGTTAGTTATTAATTATTTATTATGGATAACAATAAATTGAAATTTTATTTTTAGTTTTTCGAACTGATGAACTTACAGATAGGGAACATTGCCTTTTTGTAGACTTGAGCCTTACTTCAAATAATATTAATTGTAATTTTATTCTGCTGTAACCATTCATTTTACTCTCAAATTAAAAATTGAATTTACATTACTTGTAGAATTTGCCCACTAGAGGAAAGTTTCTGTCCGGTATACATAAACTGAGATGATTAGGGTCTTAAATTTTTTTTTTTTTATTGTTCATCAAACAGGTTTTTGAAAGATCAGGTGAGGTGGGTGGAGACGTTTTATGGTTAAAGCTATATTTTTACTTCAATGATATTTGGTGATCCTACAAAACTGTTTTTATAAATAAGATAAATACTTCTTTCTGAGTATGGCAAAAATGAATTTCCAATGGGATTTTTCAGTTGTTTTTTCTTGATAAAAATGTTACATATAGTATCAAGTTTAGTTCTTTTATGATATATTGTGCAAAGGAAATATTATTAAGCAGAAAACTCTTAATAAATACTTGTAGCAGGAAAACCTATGAAAGAAACGTTATGTGGCAACATTATTAATAAGCCTATTGATTGGGGAATAAATTATCTTAAAATAATAGGTTCACGGTTTCTCAGTCTATTATTGTTAGCCTCCATTGAAATTAATGTTAGGATGTCAGCAGTTGTACTACATGGGGCTGGCCCGCCTGCAAACAGATACGCCCAGATGTTTTTTGCAGTAAATCTATCTGGGTGTTGTCGACAACATTCAATTTGCTGCTCACAAAAATTTCTGGATGTTTACCGTTAAATTTGGCTGTTGTCGTTTCCTAGATTTTTAGCATGTCAGATTTTATTTCACATGTCATGTGGCCTCGATATGCTGCTGCTCACAGATGTTTCTAGATATTGTTCAACGTTAAATCTCTTTGTGACTGTTGTCGTTTCTCTAGATGCTAACATGTCAGCAAGCTGCTATACCTATATTCTGGATATGTTGCTCACAAAAATCCCTCGATATTTTCTTACGATTGGAAATATAAGCAAATACAGTGATACGTGAAATTCATTTTTATATCAGTTTTATATAATAAGAAAAGTTGCACATCTATTTGTGTTGAATAATAATTATTTCGAATGATTGGTACAAATCATATCAAAGTATAGATATTTGGTCTCTTATGATGACTTTTACTGCATTTAAACATTGTTAACGAAACTAAAACGAAGTCATTCATTATTAAATTATGAAACATTTTTTTTTTTTCTTTAGGTAACCCCAGAGAATGCTGAAAAACCCGTTGAACAAGAAGAAGGAAAAACTGATGAAGCTAAGCCAGAAGAAATTAAGGAAAAAATCGAAGAAAAAACTGAAGAACCACCAAAACAGGATGAGAGCTCGGTGAGTGAACTGAATGGTACTTGTGAAATAGTGTTAAATACAGGCTGAGGGCTGAAGGACTACAACCATGGATACACGAACATTATGAAGTTTGATTGTATTTTAAAGATAAATTAATGATTGTTTGGTGTCAATTACTGTTTGTAGGTGTACAATTACATTGGTTTTGAGATCAGTTTGGTTATGAAAAAGTTAAAAACTCCAAGAAAACTTTTCTGTTCATATTTGATGATTTGTGAAATTAGTTTCTTGTCGATAATTTATTAGGAAAATCTAAAACTAGAACTACTTTAATAATTCACCTTGCCCTAGTGGAGGACTTACCGACCTCTGCCCTGAGCCAGTCTGGCGTCACGTACTGATTCAAGTCCTCTACCCCAAAGAGATTTGAATATGACAACTCTCAATCTACAATCAAGTCCCTTAATGGAGTGTCACTCTCTGATTACTCGAATAACTGCCCTCTAACAAAACAACTACACATTCCTTCCCAAATGACATCTCTGATACTCAAATCTGTTAGTTTTATGTTGTAATAAAACAAAAAAAATGTATACCTGTTGTTTCCAAATGTCTTATTTAAGATATTGATAAATATAAACTCTTGTTTTTTTCATAGTTGGTAATTTTCCAGTCTCACACTTTACGTTGTTTTTGTCGTTCTACGATATAAAACCATTAATAATCTTTGTTTCTAACACCCACCTTTATAGGTTTTTTCGTTTAGGGCGGAAAGTGGAGTCATTTGTTATTTAACACCCATTTTGATGGTGAATAGGCCACATTACCGACTTGATTCTACCTTACTCAAGTTTATTAAAGTAGGGAGGATCTTGACAAGCAAAGACACGGGATCGACAACTTTTTCATCCTCTCTGAGGGTCGGCGAGCACTAAATTTCTATTTCCCCCACATGAAAAATCTAGTGTGTCATCCAGGATTCGAACCTGTAATCATCAGTACTAACGTTAAGTTAGCAAGAAATTACACCTGAATCGACACAGAAATATTCTTTTTATTTATACTTTTATATTTTTTTTTAAACAAGAATAATCAAAAAATGAAAGTCATTTAATATATTATTTTTATTTCAGAAAACCGAATCAAGCAACAAAGTCGAAGAAAAAAAAGAAGAAACAATTGTAACTAAAGTCGAAGAAAAGATTCAAGAAATGGGTAACACATTGGAATCATCTGTCCGTGAGGTGGTTTCTGAAACGACGTCTGTTATTAAAGAATCTTCTCAAACCATTGTAGAGAGTATAACCGTCTCGAAGGCATCGCATTTCACCACTACTACTGTTACCGGACAGGTTTGTCTTCATTTATACATATCTTCTTTTAAACATATTTGATTTATTTGAAGAAAATAAACAACTACATTCATTAAATAAAATAAACGCATTCAACTCTGTACTAAAATAACATTCAAAAATTTTGTTTGTATTTTCTACTTTGTTTATAAGTGTAACCGCTTTTTGTTCATATGTTTATGAAATAATGTAACATGCTTTCATGTATTGGTTAAAAAATTTATAACTCATGTAACCTAGGACATGTTTCCACCTTCGGTCTTTACAGCTATCCTGGCTTGGGATGGAGAGTGTGAGGATCCCTTGGACCAAACCTTTTTTTTTTTCCCAAGAAAAAGTTAACTTTTTCAGCTAACATGTTTTCATTTTACCCACTAGGTTCTTGTGGAAGGAAACTCCCCCGTTTGAAAAGGATCGAAAGTATATTTACAATAAAAGCAGTTTACTAAACATGGTTGTCTGTTTCCAAGTGTCACTTTTACTGTTCTTTGGCGAATCGGCTTGATTCTACCCAGTCACTCAAGTTTATTAGAGTAGAGATGTTTCATGAGTACCTTACATAGTACCAGCTTGGGACCGATGGCTTTACGTTCTCTCACATAGGTGTTGTGAACGAGATTGTTTTTCATCTTTCACATGACAAATCTAAATATTTAAACTTGTTTCTTGAGTACTAAGGGAAGCACGGCCCTTAGACTGCACCTGACCTGCTGTCTAAAAAATAGCATTAACTGTTACTAATTTATTTTAATTATTACTTCTGAATTCAAGAATACCGAAATTGCTCCCTTAGATATTTTTGTAGACTATTAACTTTTCAATCTACGTTATAGTATCATTCAATAATAAAAATTACATTTCATGAATGGCACTTTACGAAAATCATAAAAAAAATTGACTTATGTTTTTAAACTGAGAGACTATACCGAGGCCAAGTATTCAGTCCTGAAGATTTCAAATCTTGGTCATAAGCCTAAATTTTACATGAGGATGATATAAAATTTTGTGGACACCACATCATGTAGGGAACGTCAAGTAGTCTGTGCTGAGCCTGTCGGGTACTACTTAAAAATCCCTACTTTTTAAAGGATATAAATTTGAATGAGGTGAATTTTAAGTCGCCCGATGCAGAATTAACCCGGAATTGTGCCTCGCTTTCAGCTAATGTGTGTACTAAATATACTTTTCCGCCCTAATAATAATAATACTGTTGGGGTTAGAACAAATATGTTTAAAAGTTGAATTTGTGTATATTCAACTATACTAAGTTTACTAAGGCGTTGAGATGATAAAAGGTTAAATATGTTATTTACAAATGGCGTTCAGAAGGAACAGAAGTTAATTAGTAAGTCAAAATCACGTAGTTTAATAGAAAGCAATACGATTTTTTCAGATTGAAGAGATAATGAACCCACCACCCCTTCCTGTATCGCCTCCTCCAACTGAAGCCCCTCCACCAACGCCTGTCGCCCCAGTACCCCCAGTGGATCAGAATCAGACGCATGATGTTGAAGAGGAAGTTGTTAATGGAGGAGGTGGCGAAGGTATGGCAGAGGTGCCTCCAGAGGAGAATGGAATCGGTTCTTATGATGATGAAGATGAACATCCAACCATTAATGGACACAAATCCCCTGTCAAGCAGGTAACTATAGCTTCAATTCAAACAGCATGCTGCAATGCATATATATGAACATAACATATTATATACATATATATGTATGTATTAATCCCGCATGAAACTAATCCAAAAACTAACTGACTAAGAAATCTTCATCAAAGCTTGAGATATCATGAGTATTCAGAGACATTCGTTCCTGCTTTAGCATCATGAGTAGCAATGTATTAACTTAACGTTTCAGATGGTGTTCGTATATACCTAACAAATACACCAACAGAACAGAACGCTTAATAATGTCTGAACGCAGTTTACACTATTTTGTGCCCCAGATATTTTGTAGTTGATAATAGTAGGAATTCTGTTTAAGTATTTTGAAAATTCTGCATATATACCAATTAAATGAAACGATTCCACTAACTAAATAAACTATATTAGTATACTTTGGGAACAGTCCTTCTTTTAAACACATTTCGTTAAATGCCTTGCTTATTTCCAACCTTGTATGTCTCTTACATACCTTCTCCAATTGTCTTATATGAGTCTTCCATTTCATTGGCAACATGTAAACCAGCTCACCAAGTAATTTATTTTTGAGAGAGAGAGAAAAGAGACTAATACAACTATAGATTCGTGGAATCGTTTCATTTAATTGGGTATATATATATATATGATTAAACCACAATAAGAATGGGAAAACAAGACTAAGATCTTTCAACCGTAACAAGCGGTCTTCGTCAGAGTCAAAAACCCAACTGAACACTAGATGCAGAAAACATCTGGTGAGGAGTTGAGAAGAGTGGGAGGGAAGAGTGGTATTTTAAAAGGGTGAAAGCACAGGAAAGGACTCTTCCCTCCCACTCTTCTCAACTCCTCACCAGATGTTTTCTGCATCTAGTGTTCAGTTGGGTTTTTGACTCTGACGAAGACCGCTTGTTACGGTTGAAAGATCTTAGTCTTGTTTTCCCATTCTTATTGTGGTTTAATCATTGATTGTTGTTTCACGTGTTTATGTGAAATCTTTTTATTATATATATATATATATATAACAAATGTAAGAAAAACAACAGTAATGATACACTTAGTACCATAGGACTGCCTTTTAACCCACGCATTTCCTGATTATAATGACGGATATTACAGTTTTTGTCTCTTGTGTTCGATCCTTGATTATACTAGGGATATTGGATTCAGCTGATTTCACAAAACTGAACGCGTGAAACCTCATGTAACCTCTTAACGGTTCAGACTGTAAACGAGCTCTTGAGAGTCACATATAATCTTCTTCTGAGGCTCTTAAAATGACAAATCTATTGTGTGTGTGAATCGTTTTTAATATTGGAACTCTAAAAAAATTATTAAAACTTATTTGTATATATGTATGTATATCAATGATCAAACCATAATATGAACTTTGGGGGGGGGGGGGGGGGGGGAACTAAGATCTTTCAACAACAACAAGCGGTCTTGTCAGAGTCAAAATCTCAACTGAGTTGGGTTTTGACCTCAGAGTTAAAACTGAATTGGGTTTTTGACTCTGACGAAGATCGCTTGTTGTTGTTGAAAGATTGTAGTCTTTTTTTCCCCATTACATATTGTGGTTTGTTCATTGAATATTATTTCACGTGTTAAGGTGAAATTTTGTTTCTATATATATATAACATAAAAAGGATAAATCGGGATGCGGTCAGTTTCTTCCACTTCCAATCAAACTCTCATTGCCGACGTTTCGATTTTATTCAAAATCTTTTTCAAAGGCTTACTAAAGTTTTATATATATATATATCCACTTAAAATTCGAAAAAACGATCCAAACTGGACGCAAATCAGTTCACAAACGAAGAAAAGCAACACACAGAGAAAGAGACACACTTACAAACTCAAATTTTCGGATGATCCGTCTTGAGGAGTCTTCTTTTCTCCTGAAGACGGATCATCCGAAAATTTGAGTTTGTAAGTGTGTCTCTTTCTCTGTGTGTTGCTTTTCTTCGTTTGTGAACTGATATATATATATATATATATATATATATATAGAGAGAGAGAGAGAGAGAGAGAGAGAGAGAGAGAGAGCGCGTGGGAAGAGGGGGAGAGCACAATAATTGAATAATTCAATTAGGTCATGAAGATTGCTTAGTCCAAATACCTTAGTTTCTCTACAAGTGCCATAAGCACTCATTAATAATATAGTGTTAGTAAACAAATAAATACTAAATCACCTTCAGGGGTTAAAATAGAGGCGTTCATTGTACACTGGTGAAGTGACGGTTTGACTGAAAATTAGATATTGTAATTATTTTGTTCGAATGTATATTAACCCTATTATTCCTAAACTTGATATATACTTTAAAAAATAATCCATTTCAAAAATACATGAAAATAATCATGAAAACACATATTTGACATTTTACTTTCATTCATCTGAATTGAACGTAAACCAATACTGAGGTTTCTGGGGATCAGAAACCTAATGTAGATCTTAGAACGATTCTATATTAAACTTTTAAGCTAATTTAATACATTACTCTATATTACATGTTGGTACATGAAAGGAAAAAGTTGTAATGTCTCTTTCAAGGTAACACGTTTCTTCAACGAACCTACAGTTCAGTTCTCACTTCTTCTGTCAAGGAGATAACTCGAAACACCTTGTATTTTTGGAAATATTGCTGCATACATATATGTATTGGTTCATGTTTAATTCAGTTGAATGAAATTACAGTTTCAAATACGCGTTCACATGTTGCACTATAACATAATACTTTTTGGTTAAAGTTTCAACTTTTTTTTCAGACTGTAGACTCAATAATTGAGAAGGTAGAAGTTTTAAAAATTACAGAAACCCCTGATAATTTTGAAGTAAGTATTCCTATTAGTTGTTCACTCACTTATTGATTGGCTTTACATTTGTATTATTTTCATTTCTTAGGGTCAAGTTAAAATTATTTATGTGTAATACATTTGTTGTTGTCGCTTTTTTCTCTGATTCATAACTGAGGTGGCAAACAATAATTAAGAATAACGATGAATAAATCGAATGTTCCTTATCAAAGGGATTTTCAGGGAAGCAAACAGATATTGATATTTATGGAATTTTACTAGAAGACCTTAAAAGGGAGGGCCTAGAACTTCTCCATATTGAAGTCAGGACTTGTGACGTAATTTTTTATGATTTTGTAAGGTTATATATTACTCAAATATACAAAAAAAAAAGAGTAAGAAAAAATTCATATGAACTGTCTAGAAAACAAGTATTAATTTGTGAGGACATGAAATTAGATGAATTGATTTCCTGTGATTTTTTATTTTCTCGTTCAGATAATTGAAACTTTTTTCTCGAAACTAATGAAATATTCAAAAACAAACTGCGATCGTAGACAAATGTTAAGAATAATTTGTGTTATAATATTATTTCTGAAGATGATATTGTTGTATGTTTCCTCCTACAGGAAAACAGACATGGTAGAAGTTTTTCCTTGTTTCATTTATCATGGTTGTAAATTTTTTCATTGTACTGTAAAATGATAGTGATAATTTAACTAGAAAGGGTGTAATTTAACATGTGAGGCACACTTCTGCACTATAACAGCATGGCTAGTCAAATACTGTGTCGTCATTGGAAGAATTTTCTGCAAGACAAAAAATTTCTTGTTGACAAAAATAATTTATAGTTAAAACTGAATGCACCTTAGGACTGGAGTCCTGAAGGTGCTGAGATACTGCTTTGGAGATAAACTGTAAAGCCGATATTCCCAAGCTATCAAAGTAATATTAGCTTTGAGTTCATGAATCAGGTCAAGAACCTGCAGGCGAAAAGTCATTGAAACCGACTGCTTGAAAGCTGGCATGAATGGCGACAGAAAGGTCACTGTGCTTACTAACAAAAAACCTGTGATTATTCATACCCAAGCTTTGCTTATATACCGTATTTTCCGTACTATAAGGCGCACCTAAAAGCCTTCAATTTTTTCAAAAGCTGACCATGCGCCTTATAATCCGGTGCGCCTTATATATGGATCAATATTGAGCCGCAACAGTCTCGCAACTACGGTAAGCAGCCGCCGACTCCATTTTCCCCCGTAGAAGAAGTAGTGCGCGGTGCATGCTGGGATATATAAGTCACGTGGTTCCAAGGAATGAAAGGGTTTTTAAAGAAAAGGAATATTACAAGTCTTGTTCGCACGGCGGTCAAACAAGAAGTGGTGTTTATTCACTATTCACAGGCTCTCGTATTACTTGGGGAGGCAATGTTGATAAGGACTTCTCCGTAATCTGAGCCCAGAGTGTCTCTCGGCTGGACATTACTTATATTACGGCGCTTCATTTCCATTTGTGTATTTCAGTAAAGACCCTGAAATGGCTCCTATTAAGAGACACGCTTACAACGCAGAGTTTAAACTCAAGGTGATCAGTCATGCAGTAGAACACGGGAATAGAGCAGCAGCGAGAGAGTTTAACATTAACGAATCAATGGTGCGGAAGTGGAGGAAGCAAGAGGATGAGCTGCGCCAAGTAAAGAAGACTAAACAGAGTTTCCGCGGGAACAAAGCGAGATGGCCACAGTTAGAGGACAAACTTGAACAGTGGGTTGTTGAACAGAGAGCTGCAAGTAGAAGTGTCAGTACAATCACTATTCGAATGAAGGCAACGGCGCTAGCACGCGAACTTAACATCAATGAATTTAGAGGCTGTCCTTCTTGGTGCTTTCGGTTTATGAAAAGACGTAATCTCTCCATCTGTAACTGTAGCGCCTTATAATGCGGTGCGCCTTGTATATGGAAAAAGTTTTAAAATACGTCATTCATTGAAGGTGCGCCTTATAGTGCGGAAAATACGGTATATACATTATCAACAGGAAATCGATCCACAAAGGACAACAAACGTTTCACAGTAAACTATAGACATAGAGTAAAGATACGAACACACTTACAGTCTTTTATTTTCGGTGGAACCGCCATCAGGAGATGACGGTTCCGGTTCCGCAAGAGCCTTCGCTTCGCTAGTGCGCTGGGTACCCCTATCTCTACTCTCCTGATGATGGTTCAACAGAAAATTAGAGACTGTAAGTGTAACGTATCTTTACTCTGTGTCTATAATTTACTGTGAAACATATATATTTGTAAAATTTGGGAGCAGTCCTTCATTCAAGCATATTCCACTGAATAACTGACCGTATTTCACTGATGTCATTTTCTTCACCAGTTTTTCAAGGTTTCTGAATACCTTCTTCTTTAAGTGACATCGGTTAAATACGGTCAGTTATTCAATGAAATATATACATATCTAAAATAAACAGTGACATTTTTATATTATCACGGTTTATTTTAAGTGTTATCTGTCCTACCGGACCGATTTTCGTTTATCATGGTATATATTACATCAAGAGTTATTGTTGATTATCTATATATATATAGTTCAATGTAGCAAAAGAAACAGAGAAATCAAAAGCACACGCTTACAGTCTCTAATTTTCGGTTGAACCGTCTTCAGGAGAGATAAGAGAGGGAAACCAAGCGCACTGGTTCAGAGACGGTTGGAGACCCAAAAGGTCTCCTGTAAGTGTATTTGTCCGTTTCTGATCGTAATTCCAACTAAAAAGTACATATATATACATAAATATAATATATACATGTGTTACACAACTGATGTGCCAACCTAGTTATAGAATAGGACTAAAATGAATTGGCCAGGCTAAACGAATCGTGTTTAATTTTAGTCCTGTATATATGAAATAAAAGTAACAAACGATATGACAAACTGAACTCATATTATGCAGCTCCTGTTGACGATCACTGCGGTGATGGTATATAATGGTGATGTTCTTTGTTGGGGTTACTTTTGTTTTTGTCCGATTATCAGTCAAGTTGGATCGCATTTCATTTGTCATATGCATGTATACAAAATCGAAGAAAGGAATCAGGTGACTACGGAAACTCATTTCTTTTTTCGACATCAGAAGCAAGTACTGCTTGAGAAACACAAATCTCTCTTAAGGTATGTGCGTGCAAGTCGGTGTTTATCGTTTTTCTCTTCATTTCGTTCATTTTGATTGTAAATATTTACTTCATTTGTATTGGAAAACCACAACACTTCTTCGCTTTTGTAAGCACTTTATTTCTCGGTACTCATCTCATAGGGGTCCGGGTTCCGGTTAAAAGACATTTAGACAATCTGCCTAGAAATTTCTTTTTAAATAAAGATTAAAGATAAAAGAAGAGCATCCTTGTACTCCTGGTAGAATTATATTCATCAGTTATTGAGGTAGTACTCTTGTTCCTTGCCAGTAAACTCTTCCCATTTTCTTACACTGAAAGTTGAAGAGGAATTTAAAGTATTCTTTGAGAATTGTTCTTTCTTTATGGAGTCCTAAAGGTTCTCACATACAAAAATAATGTGATGCTTTGTTTTGTTCGTCATACTCCATTTCATGTACAGTTCCCCTGCCAAATACCCATTTTTTCTGAATTATTTCCTAAGTGGCATGTTGGAAACCTCACCATCATCTGGCTTCAAGTTCCATAGGTCATTTAATCATTAGGGTTGCCATGTGGTTTAGTTTGTGTTTGATTTCGACTCTTCAATTTTCCCTAAAATTAGGTCTTTGGTAGTTCTTTTTTCTTCCTCTCGGTGAGATACAGCTGAAGACAAACCGACGTCCAATAAATATTTCCGTACGCTGTAGCACATGTCGTAATTATCAATTCCATGCCAGAGGTCTACTACTACCGTTACTATTTGTGGAAAGGTCGAGTGGTCAGTAAGCATTGTCAAATACTTCATTAGTCTGTCATATGAAAGAGTCATTTGGTCTTAGAGGTCAATTTATTAAATGATCAGTGCTACAAGTATGTTCAGCTGATGGTTACAGGTCTAACTTAAAAGTCTACTTGCTCCTTGTTTAGCCAACAACCTATCCGTAAATTTGTTCTTGTTTATTCCACAGTGTCTACCCCGTACCATCGTAAACTTGTAGGTGTCGTCTCTTCCTGTAGAATAACAAGTCTTTTGTTTCTCAAGAGACCTTGCCTCCTTACACAAATCAATAATTAGCAATGTAGTTATATTATCAACTTAAATAGTTAAAATCATTTTTCTTTTTTTAAAAAAAAGATAGATCGATACCCTAAACAAAGTAATTCAAATATACAATATTTCATTTCTTAATAAAAAAAATAATTTTTTTTTATAAATAAACATTATTTGATTAATTCATATATAATAAATTCTTGTTTTGCAGAAAAAACATTTTTTAAACTTTTGAACATAAATGAGTTTTAGGCTGCATTTAAAGATTATAATAGGTCTCTTCTTAAATTTCCTATTTTATAGGAAATCCTTAAATCAATGGGCTTTAATTATCTCCTGATCTCGTTCTTTATCTCTCATGTGATGAAACATAGTTAAATTTGTAAATGACATAGTATTTTTTTTTAAATTTGTCTTATAAACTCTATTGGTAGTTTCAAAAGAGGTATAATTAACTTTTTAACGTTCTGTTATGTTAACATTGTAAACTTAGCGTTGTTTTGTCTATTGTATTAATTATTAAGCTTTATTAACATTGTTCCTTCCATCCAACAATAATTTAGATTTAATGTTGGACATGTGTTCTATCATGCAGTACATTCTGAAGTAAACTCATTCTCCTTAAGGTACTAGTAAAACGTCAACAAAATAAGTCCTCAATTTACTTTGTGGGAATAGTCAATTTAACTTACTAATTTTGACTAAAATAGGTCCTTTTATCTGATTTTTGTTTAAAAAGAAATTAATTGTAAAACAGGTTTAGGATTAAACAGTAGGAAACTTTGTTTCCATTGTTTCATGCTTATATTTTATAAAAGTGTGGGCACTTGTTTAAGAAACTATTGTCTTAAGTCAGTACTACCTTTTGAGAAACTATTTAAGTATAGTAAAGTAACGAAATCAGTTAATGACTCAGATTGCAAAATTGTGGATTCTTTCATTTTGTTATGAAATAATTTTTTTTTTGCAGATTGTAGACCATGTGGAATCAGCAAAAAATGAAATCGTGGCACAAGAGTAAAAAAAATCCTTCCATAAGAAAATAAATATCAAATACAATTTAAAAACTCCAAATAAATGAATTTTGTAAAATAAATGCAAAAAAATGAATTGAGGTCTATGGTGTGGGCCTTCTTAAAACTTTTTTACCATCTCCTTTGTAATAGATTGTAGTCTTTGAGTCCTGAGGAAAAAGAAACAAAATTAAAAGACTGTTAATTTTTTAGGGCTCAATTTTTATATGTGAAAGTTTTAAAAAGAATTTCATAAAAAAAAATTTTTTTTACTTGTAACAAATAGACTAAAAAATGCATTTGAAACACTAGAACTAGCGGGAAAAATGTGGGAGAAGCAAACAGTGGCTGTAAGCCAGCCAACTGTAGGTGCGTCTACAAGGACCAATAAGCTGCTCCGAAATAACCTCCAGTAGGTTACAGCAAAAGCATCACTTTTTACTCTCTTTTTTTATATCATGTGAAAACATTTTAGATATAAAATTCAATCGATATTCGTAAAAGCAAACATTCACCAATTTTCATTGTTAGAATAGAAAATTTTATATACAAATATATATATATATTATATATTGCCTTTTTATAGGTTACTTCAATTTTATATGTTATAAGATACAATGATGTTATAATGGAGATAATTGGTGATATTTTGTTTTTTAAAAAGTTATATACATATATATATATATATATTGAACATTTGTTTTGTAAAATAAAATTTTTGGGTAAGTGTAATGCTTCTTTTTGTAATGTTGGTTAATGGAATTTCTGGGGGTATATCTTTTTAAGATTTGGTCGGAAAAATGTTTGCCCCATGTAAACTAGTGAAACCCAAACTGTTTTATTTAATAATAGATTACTGATTGTAAACTGGTTTTATGTGTTTTAGCGTAGATAAACCTTCCCTTGCATAAATTGTATAAAATGTCTTCTCTTTGAAGGCAATCCTCGACCATTTATAAATAATATATCTTATATTGTGTAAAAAGTATATTTAGTTAGGATTTTTCGGGAAGGATGAATGTTTTGTACAGATTGGGAAGAACAACGAAAGGTCCTAAATTTATTATATATTTTTTTTATTTGATTAGATTATGTCTGTTAGCAATTTAAAGTTTTATTTCTGAATGCTGAGTCATATCTGGTTAATCAGTGCAAATTCTCTCTTCACAGCTTCTTATTAACTAATTGCTTTAAACAAAATATTCTGCAAAATGGTTAAATGATTTTTTTTTTATTTATTTTGTGATAAAGGTCATAGAAACTGATGCTTTCATATTTATCTTGTTATTGTCTTGTTAGTTAAACCTAGCTTTTGGAATTCTCAACAAATGTTATTTCCGTCAAGTACTGTTAACAGAATGTATACAATATACTCAATTTTTTATTGTATGTGTGAATGTCTTAATTATAAATTTAAATATATGTTTCCAAAAAAAATATATTTCTTTATACAAAACCCTTTTGTCTTAGAAATGAAATTTAGTGCCTAGTTAAATTGTGAAGGTAAGGAGTACAGAGGTGGACGTGAAACCCAGTGCCCGAGAGGGGAGCTCCTATTGGAGGATGTTATTCGAATAGTAGGAAACAATATGAGTTTTTAGTGGTATCAAAAATGAGTCAATTTATTTCAGCCTGTTTTGAAAGACTATATGATAGAATGTCTTCACAGTAGTAAATTCAGAGATCGAGCATCATCGCGAAAGAACTCTTAAATTTAGATTTCATATAGGCATCACAATTATCTACTGTAGTCTTCAAAATTTACGTATTTGCTTTATACGTATTTGCAATATAGTGATACTTCGACTTACGTACCGCCGACGTACGAATATTTCAATATAGAACGTAAGTTCCGAACCAAAATTAGTCTTGATATACGAAGATTTGCTCGAGATATGATGAACGATGAAGCGTTGCATAGTGATCATAATGAAACGAGTGGAAGTGAAGCAAAAAGTCTGGAGTAACCTACACTCAACTTTATTATAAGTAAACAATATCAAACTCATTAACCACCAACTGATGTTTTCTGTAATTTATATTTAAATCAATGTGTGTCATTTGTTTAAATTTGACTAAACGCTGTATTAGTTACTAGCTGACCTACCCGGGAAACAATTTAATTCCAACTCTAATAATAAATTACATATAACGAAAACAATTTAAATTTTCTATAGTTCCGTTACACTTAACTTTTTTGAGATAAACGAAATTAATACAGAATTAAAATTATAGATTACGCAAAAAAGATATAATCTAACACTGATTATAAATTGCGCACTTTGTCTAATACAATTGGTAGTTGATAGATTAGATTAAACAAATAATAAAAAGAATATTTTTTGCCGAACAATACATGAAGAAATGAAACGTCTTCTAGTTAGATGTCATCGATATGTATAATAATTTATCATTTGGCCTATATGGAGTAGAGCCGGACACTAATTACTAATAATTAAATATTTTAAACAAAGGAATTAATCAATCAGGAATAAATAAAGAAGCCTTACATCCATTAAACTTAAACAATACTTTAACTATCCTTTTAAGATTAGAATAATGGTTCAAATACTATCATTATTATTCGTAATACTATCATGCATACTTAAAGTTAATAAGTTATTATTTAACGCATAACTTTCTTTAATTAGATATGAAAAGTTAATTGTAAACTATTGACAATAACTAAAGCTTTGTTAAAGTTAATAAGAAACCCATATACAATTACAATAATTGTCTTTAATATCAATCTGAAAACAATACTAAAATTTCTGGTACCTGGTTGTTTCCAATTGAACAAAGCATGTGGAAATATCATAAAGAATAACCTACCTGCGGCCGCTATTACAAATTAAAGTCAAAACTTTAATTTTGTAATAGTTAGACTTTAATTGTAATTGTAAAACTTTAATTTAATTTTAGTTAGTTATAACTAACAGGTTATACAGCAAACCTTATCTATTATAATATTTTTGGGATATTACCTGAACCACAATTCTGATTTTTAAAAAACTTTACATAAACCTTCTCGGTGATGTACCTAATAATTTCCTAAATGTTCACGGCGAGGTTTTTGAATCTATCGAGTACAAACACACAAACATACATTCATTTTTGTATATATAGAGATAGCAATCGTGAATATAACATCTGATAAAAATTATTAAACTGAAACTCATCGGACTCGTACACTCTGCAATGATACTGTTGTAATAACATAATGCTGTTATTCCAATGTTGTAACTCAATTTAACTGCAGAGTTTTATGTTAATTAATGGCCTTCATAAATGTAAATACAGAAGTATTCCTTATAGTTTTAGGTATGATTAGACAGGAATCTTTGTCCATTCTGATGATTAGTTCGAATAAAGATATAATGTGAGGTTTATACCCCATCTAGACACAGAGTTCGAGTTCTTTGTAAGATGTCAAATACAGCTTCCATTCATAGTAATAAAGTGAATAATATAAATGTAGCAATACAAAATAAGAGATAGCATTGTTTAAGGCCAGAAATTACTAAGGCATATTTTGAAAATAGGTATAACTAATATACTAAATAACTGTTTTCAAAGATATTAAAAGATGTTTTTTGAATGTTCTTGTAGAAATAATGAAATTATTCAGTTTGACAAATTCGTTGAGCTCACGAAACTCACAAGGTAAATTTTTTCATAATATATATGGTGATAATTAAGTATTCTATTTACCACTCCTGATGGAGTGAAAATAAATATACAAATTGTATAAACATATATAAGAATAAGCAAAATAAGAATGGTACAAAAATATATTACTAGATAAGCGTGAATGGTCTAAAGAAGAATTAATACACTTGTAATATCGAAAAGAAAATTAAAATATTTCCACTAACCGTAATTATTCTTGATAATTTCTGAAGTTTCCGTATTCTTGTATTTTCATTTAATCAACGTAAACTCATCTTTAAAACATATATTGAACTAAATTTTTCAATAAAACCCCATTTAATTTCAAACTGTTACAAAGAAAATTGGCGTCGTATAGAAACGCAATTAGAATTAAAATGATTTGGAAAATGAGAGCCTATGATTGGTTGAAATAAACATCCGATAGAAAAGACATGCGCATTATGTATTGTTGGCACCAAACGAAGGGACCATTAAATACAGACCTATAAAACTTATGTTTTATAATATTCAACTTGTATTCTTATTATAAAATTCAACTATTTTAAACATTTCTTTTCTCAATGTTTGTTCTTTGACATCAGTACCATTGTTTTACTGGCATTATTTCATTTGGTACACCCTGAACTATAAGTTTTTTCTTTTATTTATTATAAATAGTCACAATAATGTCAAAGATATGAATAAGTTACTAAAGGTATGGAATTTCATATTATTATAACTGATAAAAGTAACTTCTTTTTAGTGGCAGTATTTAATTTGTTGCAGTCTGTATTAACAGGTTTTCTTTTTATTTATACCTAATAGTATAACATTGTAACTAATCTGGCCTAGCCTGTACTCTATTTTACTATAAGTAAAAAAAGAAACTAGGTTACAGCAATGATTTTTGTCTCCTCAAAAGCTTTCTCATTCAATCATAGATCAAGATTTTCATATTTTGTTGAAAAAATACCTTCTTGTTGTTTTAAAACTGTGAACATTTCTTTCATTTATTCCTTCTCTAATTAAATCATAAATGTGTACTGTATATCGCTGTCTTAAAGTCTTATCCCTTTATCCAATATAGCGGTGAACGAAATCATTGCAAATTATTCTCAAAGCACATTGTAATTGATTATTATCACTATTTAAAAATTTCATTACTTAAATAAATAAATTAGAAAAATGAAATGGCTCAGTACATTTATGTTCTGCAAGCTAAATCTATATAAATAAAAGAAAGGTTTTGTCTGTACATTGCTTAGAACTGACTCATTTCAAGTTTTTTTTTACGTTTCATACATTAGAGAAACCGAATCCACCCTTAGAAAAATTTCTGTCGGTTTATCCACAAAATTTTGTCACAAGTAAACTCAGTCACCATAAGACATATCAAACTGGAACTTTGATACTAGATTTGTGTATGTCTAACTTAAAATATAGGCTCCAAATTGTTTGGAGATTCAAGGTAGAAGTGAAGTTATGGACGTTTAGAGCAAAAACGTTTGTTTGTCACAAGTAAACTGAGCCACCATGAGACATAGCGAGCTGAAACTTTGACACTAGATTTGTGTATGCCTAACTTAAAATATAGGCTCTGAATAGATTGATAATTCAGTGCAGAAGCGAAGTTATGGACCTTAAATCTGTATTTTGCTAACTTCACAGACATGTTTATTTTGAAAATATACAGTTGTAGGGAAGTAGGTATTGTTAGTTGATTTTAATTTCATTTCAGCATATGAATATATTGCGTATTTGAGATTAGTGATAAAGACGCAGTCCATTATTCAATGGACATTGTATTGATTATTCAAATTGGACATTATTCATTATTCAATGAATTTCTTGACTCCTGGACTGCCTGCCTGCTCATGAGTAAAGACTTAAAGTAGGAGCACCAATCATGCTGTTATTTAGTAGCAGTAACAAATTTCATGTTAGGAAACTTGAGTACCCAAAAATATGCAACGGTACACGACTCTGAGTTTATGCTCTGCACAGATAGGCCATAGAGGCGGATATTATGACTGGGTGTCTGTGTGTATACCATGCATACCATTGATTCCTAGCCACTATCCGTTTCCGTTCAAACGATTGCAAAGTCCCCTCAGATTCTGTTTCGCAATGACGTTAACTAAGTCGCAAGGGGAAACTTTATCTAACGCAGGAACTGAAGTGAGTGAGACCAAGTTTTTCTCACATGGTCAACTGTAGTTTGCTTGCTCAAGAGTCAGAGGTTCAAACTCTTTGTTCTTCCATGTACCTGAAGGGCAGACAACTAATGTGGTGTATACAGCTTAACATTGTACTAATAATGGTGTTTTCTACTATTCTATAATTTCTAATGATATTTTGGAATACCAAGTATAATCTAATTTTTGATTACATCAAAGGGGTACCTTTGCTAGTATAATGATAAAGCTGTTATAATAAAAATTTACATACAATTTAATAATATCTTTATTTATGTAATATGTTTATAAATTAATGAAAAAAATGCTTTAAAAACGTACATAAAAAAACCTGGAGTGGCCTAAACTCAACTTTACTATAAGTAAACTTAAATCAAATTCCTTAGGGCGTATATATAATGTTCCATTTAGGTATAATATAAATGTCTAAATGGGAGAGGTATTAGACTTTCGTTCATGGAGTTAGTACAGATAGTGATTATCAATATATATGCTTATTTTTGTACATCACACAGCTGATGCAAATAATTTCATTAGTGTAACTTCTGAAGTAATAACATTTTTGAAAGGCGAACGTGTAGATTTCGTGTTACGGAATCATCTCTTACATGGTTTATCTAACCTCCTTCTACATTAAGGATTTTAAATTATGGCTTGATGAATACCGTAACTCAAGTCTAGAATGAGATGCATTAAGTAATTTTGATGGTCTGATCAGACTTTAGAGTTAAAAAAAAGAAAGGAATCAGGTGGAAACTTTTGAAATACCCTCTTTACTTTAATATTGTTAGTTTTGTTTAATATTGATGCATACTATTCTGTATACTTTATTACTGAAAATCACATTTAGTGAGTCATGGACTTTAGTCTAAAAAGCTGTTCCTCATACTGAAAAATGGTTTAAGCTAACAATATGATTTTCACATCCTTATTTTAAACTGCACAAAACTGTGAGACTCTTTTCTTTTTCTTTTTTTTTTCCTCTTTAATTCTTTGTGCTGTCCGGTTTTAGACAGAACAAAAACAAGATTTTAATTAATACTACCATCAATATTTTACGACTGTCACAGATTAACGAAACTCAACCAGAAGTTAAACTATATTGGATGGAAAATATTTTTAAAGTTTTATAATCAAGGAAGATGGACTACATTTTTTCGTTACGATACTGAATGCAATTGTTACAATAAAACACTATTTCTGTTTAGCTAACTTCTTAAACCTCTAATAGAATTGTCATAAACATTATTCTAAAAGTATCATGAAATATATATAACAATTTTAGTCTAATAAATTTAAAAAAAAGTTTGAAACTTTTGATTCCTAAATAGATTGTTTACACCCAAAAAAATGTAAGAGAGGTATAATAATAAGGTATAATCCTTGAAAAACTGACTATTTTTCTAATCTTTTCTGTGATTGTTTAATATTAATGTACTATTGATGATTGCTAATATATATATTTTATTTTTTAGTAATATTTATGACAAAAAAATATCAATAATAAAGCCACCTGCTGTGAAGGAAAAACCACTGATCAATTCAAACAATTTTTTTAAAAAGTGCTTTATTTTTCAGACATTAGTGATCAATTTACTGTTGTAGGTAATAGAAGTGGTTTTTTTAAGATAACAATGAAAGAAATAACTTTGCATAACTTTAAAAATATTTAATCAAAACAAAATAATTCTGTTCAGGATTTAAAAAAATGTCTGGGAAGCACATACCAGTGACTACGAAAAAACGGAAGCAAACTGTGGTTGAAAATACTTCAAACCATCCAGAGCCGCGGGATTACTCTCCTCTCGAATTGTCGTCAAAATTTGTTGGACTAGTTCCTGTATCATTAACGAAAGTTGTTGAATCTTTCATAGATCAAAAGCCAAATCTGACTGGTGGGACTGGAATTAGTTCAATGCTTGGATATTCCCCTTCAAGGTATTTGTTTAAAGGATCAGCTATAAGATTGATGAATAAGAATTTAAACACATTCACCGAAATTGGGAAAAAAACAGATGAATGGCAGTGTACCTATGATCGTATAAAAAAATCACCTGTCTTAGCTAAAATTGAATCATCTCCAAATTCAGCACCTTCAGAGTTCCGTTTAAGAGGCGATCCATGGCCTTTAGAATCAAGGGTGCCTAGAACATTTACTATCCGGCTTAGTGAAACACCAACACTCAAACTATACAGGCAAAGATCAATATCGGCTATTAAAGATTCATCAAAAACAATAGAAATAGAACTGGAGAACAAATTGTACTCCGAAAATTTGACACGTTATAAAAAAGTTTACGACATGAATACCCAAACACATGATGATCCTTCAACAAGTAAATCAACTGAAATAGGAAAAATTTCAAGACACAGTACGATGTCTCTCGCTACTATTGCTGATATATATGATACATACAAGTTGCAAAAAAATGTTGAAGACATGATTTATGAAATAGAAATTCAACAAATACCGAAACCATTTAGCTCAGACTCGAATATGATGAATGAGGCTAACGACGGCCATGTTGAATTTAATGATAATACTGCCACAGATACAAAAGCAACAATTTCCTTAGAATGTAATACAAACATTGAAGAAGATGAATTTTCTGAAGCTCAAAATATGATAAAGATTTTAGAAAGTAATGAATTTTATGAAGTTTCTTTAGTAATGGAAAGAATTTTAGAAAGAAATGCATCAAACCAGAAGCAAATACTCTATGCAAGTGGTACTCTATTTGAACCAACTGCTAAAACTGTTGACTTTACATTCAGTCTTGAACTTTTATTCACACTTAGGTTCGTTAAAACTTGGGGAATGCCTGCCACGAGTTTGGCTGTTAATCCTAAAAGCCCGAACATATTGGCAGTGGGATACGGACAGTTGTTCAGAGACCAACCAGAACATTTAGGGCGAGTTTGTATATGGAATATTAAAAACTGTACTATGCCAGAAAAACATATGGATTTTAAATGTGCCGTAACTTGCACGGAATTTTCCCCATTGAATCCTTTTGCATTGGTTGTCAGTTTTATTCGTGGATATATAGCTGTAGTGGATATTTCAAAGAAAACTCCTCTCATTGTTGTCAACCATGAAGCTGAGGCTACCAATTCTACTATCTGGCAAGCTGCCTTCTTCGTTATGGATTCTTCCAATGATATGGTTGTCACATGTGGAGACAATGGACTCATTTCTTCATATAGTACTATAGATTTTAAATTAAATTCTACATTAACTTTGCCCAAAAAGGAAGGAGACATTAAAGGGATATATGTCCCTAAAAACACTACAAATCAAAAGCGTGTGTTCCATCATCCTGCAGTATATTCTATTGCCTATCACCCGCATGAACCAGATGAATACCTAGCTGGAACTGAGAATGGTTGTGTTCATGTTTGTTCCACAGAATACTGGCATGAGCATAAAGATATTTTTCAAGCTCACCACGGACCTATTTATAAAATATCCTGCCATCCTGACTCCTATAAGATATTCCTCACCGTTGGAGCTGATTACTATGTCCGAATTTGGGCCAGAAATATATATGAGCCCATTCTAACTATAACTTCTCAACAAGATGCTTTTGAATCCGCCTGTTGGAGTCCCACGCATCCAAATATATTAGCTACAATTTCAGCATCAACAGTTCAGATTTGGGATATAAGACGTATTCTTGTAGACCCTTGCTGTACCGCTCGATCTCCTACAGGTGTTAGATTCACTGGATTGACTTTCAGTTCAAATGGATGTAATATTATTTGTACCGACATGTATGGTGATATCCATATTTACTTAGTTCACAATTTACCATTCGAACCTATCTCTAAATTAGATATTCTTAATAGTTCAATAAAGAGACTTTTAATCGGTAACAAAGAAATATTGGAGAAAATAAGGGAATTAGGACATCCTTTTGACAAAGACCCATTGTAATTAAAAAACAAGTTTTATAGCCCATATTTTAAAAATGGAGATTCCATTCATAACATACTTGTAACAATACCGAAAATAAATATGTATTCGTTAACTGTTTTAATTCACAATAATTTGAACAATCTTGAGAGATATACTCGGCCAGGTACCGAATAATATAGAAAAAATGCTACAGCTGTTAATTTTAAATTTAACAATTTCAATCCCTGGAATTTTTAAATTAATTTATTAATGGATTTTGTACACAATTTATGTATAGTAGTATTATATGAATGAGCTTTTAGAAAATTTCAGCTTATTAACAATCATTTGCTATCAGGGGCAAGCTTAGCCCAGTGGCAACGTGTTCGTCTCTGAACTGGTAGATCTGAGGCTCGATACTGAATCTAGGCCTCGGATTTATTCACGCGGGAGATGAAAACAAAATCCAAGTATGGTGTTAAAAAATCTAATTTAACGTAGGTTAATCTTTGACCTACGTGTGTTCTCTCGTTGGCTAATGCAACCTAGCCAACGGGTTACTTTAGCTTCGTTATTGATAGTTATATGGCATTCTCTTATGACATACCACACAGTTTGACCAACACTCGTTCATCCAGTTGATTAAACCTCATAAAGTGTTAAGACATCACTGATATATCGATGTCTTGCACCCAGCTGGATGCTCTTCTTTTCGTTGTTTTCAGTGTCACTCTTTATTTGACGAAGTTTTGATGCACCTAATACTTCTTCTTTTCACTTTGCTCATCCCTAATTAAATAAGATCCTGGGGTGGTATGTTGATTTAACCTTGAAATGGAAACCAGACGATTCGTAGCAGATTTGTACGCCGATGCTTTTCAAGGCAAAACAGCACCTGCTTTCAAACAATTCGTCTATGCGATTGCAAGGATGAAGAAAGCTCCTCATCCCAGATTAGCACAGTCTAAATAAGGTAGGCAGTATTTTGTTTTATGATAGAAAGAAGTGACTTCTGATCCAAGGCTTTGTTTTCATGTATTTTTTTTTACATTTTTGTTTGTTTTTGTGTTTATTTTGTTTGTTTTTGTTTTGTGTGATGTCTGTCGTGGACGCCCGCCTCCGCGAGGTCCACCTTGGGCGCGCCGTGGAATGCAAGATCGCAAATTTGATTTGCGAATATTGTTGAGTATCACGGCGTGGCTAAAGGGCTCCATGTAAAAAACATCGACCTGCTCTGCTTTGTTCCATATAATGGTCGAAAGGCTGAATGGTTTATGGGAAGAAATCAAAACAGGCTTAACGTCCTCTCTTATGGACGACGTGCTCAGATTTATTCACCTCCCACGTGAATAAATCTAGGACCAGAGTGGGTATTTAACCTGGGATTGAACTTGTGTAAGTTTATATTTCAATTTATCTGAAATTTCTATTGAATGGATAATACAATTTAATGTATATACATCAACTTTGAAACAGTGACAAATAGTATCTACTAAAACTATTTTTTTTTTCAGGACGAATCAGATATCAACATCATAACAGATAATTTCAACTTAATTTGTTAAAGTATTATAAAATTAATCTGATGAATTGATTTTTTCATTATCGAAACCAAAGGCTGATGGTCTGTTTCAATAGGGTTGTGCACATCAGTATTATTGACAAATATACAGGGTTGGCCAAAAGTCACCCGACAGTAAATCAAACCCATTTTATTATAAGGATTTTATTAGGGTGGAATTTAATAAAACTTGAACATGAAGGTTCTTTAAAATTGCTCAAACTGACGTCCTTCTTGAGCGACATTAATATTAATAATATTTAAAACAACATAAAATTGTGAAAACATACGAAAACCTTAATAAATAACATTAAATAAACATTGGTTTTCGTAATTTTATTTTAGTGTCGGGTGACTTTTGGCCAACCCTGTATCTTCTAAATATTTTATTTGCGGCAAGGAAAACTTAAATTTTTACACACTAAATTTAATACCTACGTACTTTGGTCTGTCCAAAACTTGATCATGGTACAATCACCTTAAAGCAATTTTGATGTTGTTATCCAAAGTATAAACAAAAATCGGTTTTTGCTGATAAAGAAGTACAAATAGATAAAAAAGATTCTGTTAGACAAAAACCCTAGTGTTCGGTACAAATATAAATTACATAAATTTTTGGCTCTTTGTGCTCCTGTTATAGCTCTAATTCTGATATAATTTCATTATTGTAATGATGAGACTAGCTTAACTCCGAGCAGAATGGCAGAGGTTAAGATTAAACAAGTGAATAAGCGGCTGTTGTTGAAACTGTGTTATCTTAGCAGACTGTCCTACCAACTGCACATTGTATTGTTTACATCAATAGGATATTCACTTATATGTTCGTTCTACCAACTTCGACATGTATTCTGTACGCTAATAGGACATTTCATTCCCTTAAGACTTTTTATTCATTTTATTCATTTGCTCCAACCAGCCTCAAGGTTCTCCTCATTGCTGTCACTATTAATTAATTAAAAAAAAATTAAAAGCAAGATGTAATTTAAAAGCAAAGTTCTGATTTACTTTAAAAAGATCGTAAATCTTGAGCAAATAAAAATTCATTTTTTATGGCAATTTATGAATTTTAAATATTGAATTAGTTTTAAAATATCCCGGAACATTAATTTTTATATGCTTGTTAGTAAACACTGCACACATTTTTTTATGAAATATAATATTTGTTTGGTTCTAATTTACTTTAATTAGTATTTTATAATTCAAATAAAAGCAATCAAAACGTTGAAAGAAAAGTTGTCTAAACTGTCACAAGGAAGAATTTCGGTATAAATTATTATTTTTTTAATGAGCTGTGCCCCAAGAAAGATAATATATTTGATTGTCATCGAAATTGATTGACAGATAGAAAATTATTGTTTCCATTTGTATTAACATTAATGAGCATTTCTTAACCATGTAGTTAGGGGTTTTAAGTGATGATCAAATAAAATAACTTAGAAAGAGTCTCTAATATTAGGTAAACTAAAATTTGTGAAACGAAGGAAATGTCATTTTTGCGCCATGTTTGAATGATTTAGCGTAACTTTTTTCATGACAGTTGATGTAGCTGTTATCCCGGAAGTTAATTAATGCTTTTTTTTATTTACATTCTAGCACATTCTTCGTTCTTATTTATCATTAATACGTTTCAACAATGAATCAAAATAAAAAGTTTATTCCTATGGAACATAAAAAATCGAACATGGAATCAGTATCCTTTAGTGATCTCTTAAAGTTTTTAAACGATGGTATTCAGCAGTCAAAGGTAAGATCATTTCTTTTTTAAAACTGTGATTAACTAAACATTGTTTTTATATAATGCAGTACATTATAAAATGTTTCAAGATTTTATACTTTGAGAAAATAAGCAGCATACTTCGTTTGTAATTTGTAAATGTCATACTTACATATTAAAGCAAACTTTTTTACTAAATAAATGAATGATCCTTTAAACAATCCTTCTTTTATATATATTATCATATTGGAATTGTAATTGCTGTTATTGTAATATTATTAACCAGAATAATCTTTTGTTGTAGGAGCTGCATACTTCTTTACTTAAGTCAATGACAGTACTTATTAATTATTTGAACAACGTACCAAGCGATGTAAGTTTAAAATCACGTTAGAATAAAATACAATGTAATTGATCTTTTTGACGATTAAGTTAATTCCCTCTTACCGATAGAAGTAGATAACTAGCTGTCACTGGTGTTTAGTTTATTTGATCCAAGATAAGATAGATTTGATCTAAGGTAAGATAAAATGTCACAATAGAGATAATTGAAATTTGATATGCTTAAATTCAGATCAACTAGTTTCTGAATTTGATTTCATTTGTACATTCTAAAATATATTAGAATATGCAGAAATACTTTTATTAATAAATCTGTACGAAATTACTTTTGTTCTTGTGGAACATAAAAACGAATTGTTTCCTATTTTAGTACACTTCAGTAAGCTCTCTACCTTTTGATGCTCTCCATTATTAAAGTAAATCAACTTGATGCGGTTAATAAGTTCAGTATGTAATTTACACTTAAATGCTTATGCATGTATCTTATTTGTGCGATTTCTCTAGTAGGTTGAATAACTCAAAATATTGGGTGGACAAAAAGTTTTTGCAATCAATTGAGAGCAGAACAGGTAGATATTAATGCTTAGAAATGCTTTATTAATTCTATGTTAGTTATTAATTGTTTAATTATTGTAATAATTTATTTCAGAATCCAAATCTTTGGGAAGAAATAAGAATTCAATTAGTTAATACGATTGAAATAAATTTAAATTTTATAATAAAAATTTCCAAGAATTCTCTTGATAAAAAGAACCAAGCTTCTTCAGATTTATTAAACCTCAATACATCCACGTTAAAGGTATGAACTTTAACATTGAATTTGTGAACTGCTTCACGTTACTAATGTAAATGCTTATTTTAATTTTATTTGTTAATAACAATAGAATTAGAGAGTCTGGAAATTATTAGAATAAGAGGAGTAATAGTAGTGAACACCAAATGTAATAACCAGAATGAGGGAAAGAAAAACCAAGTCTCCATATAAAAGAATTTAATATCGATGCACTTGGAACACTGAGTGTTGTATCAGGTTACATCTTACTAAGCCAGATGTAACCTGAGAATGAATACTAAGGTTGAAAACTGGTCGTTGTATAAAACCTGTGTAGGCTTGGTTTTTCTTTCCCTCATTCCAATCATGAGAAAGACCACATAATAAAGGAGTGATAAGCTCCTGAGTGCATGAAGTTTTTATAATTGTCAAATGAAATAAAAATGATAAAATTCGGTCTTTAAAATGAAATGTTAAGAAAATATTCATTGTTTTTACTGTTGTTAATGTTTGGGGAGGTTATTACAAATCATTTTTCTACTCATCTAGTATCTTGTTAATTATTTAAAGTCATATTATTTTTAGGCCAGGCATTATTTAATTCTGACTCTTACAAATACGTATTTCATTTATGTGAAAAAACTTTGTTACATAACTTTTCAATATTTTGCAGCTTATAACTCAAAAAGATGTTAAAACAGGAGAACACCTTTTTCTTCATTTTTTTGGAGAGTATCTCAGTATTCTGACATTAGATACTATTGACTACTTTGCAAGAAGAGATCTTGTTATATTATTATCCAGTATTGTGGAACTGTTTGATTTAAGAATTTCCAAATGGAATTTAAGAACATACCCTTCACTTTTGTAAGTAATTCTAATTTAACTATCTACCTATACACTCTTAAAACTATTATACCCAAGTTTTTATTTCAATAAATACCAAAGTTGTATAACTTACATTTTATCTACCTCAGTGAATTTTGATGACGATCCACTCAAAGTTATTCATCTGCAGACCTTTGAGGCAATTTCATGATGAAAATACATGAAACATGACCTTCAAGGCAATTTCTAGATTACCTACGAGGATTATAATTTCTCCATAATTCCACAAAATTATTAATTACTTTTTCGAACATTTCCAAAGAATCGTTTTCATTATATATTACAACATTGTAATTATGTTACAAGTTACTAAAAAAGAAAAATAAATGGTTTAAACATGTGTTTGCTGTGAACTTTAAGGATGAAATTACTGCAGTGGATCACTAGTTGCGGAGACTATCTGCTTCAAGAAAGTATAATCAAGTTTTCCCTTTGGCATGTTACTACGAAGAAGAATGGGCATATCCTGATACAGAGTTGGCTCCAACAGCACCCACACATTGTACCTTACATCCGGCTCCTCTCTGAAAATCATGTTTCAGTTAGTTATTTAATTATATTTAAGTTTAGTAATTCCAAACAGTTTCTTAAAATTTAGATGGATAAAAATATATTAAATAAAATAAATACCAAAATGGTATAAATTTATTAGGTTGTAAACGTTTGTGAACTATTTTCTTTTTTCAGGATATCCGTTGTTTTTTGAATTGTTTGAACTCTCTTAATGATCCTCAAACAGTTTATTCGCTTCCTTGCCTTCACTGTTATGTCAACAGCAAACAAGAACTCCTCAAGCCAAATGTCAGTTTCTCACTCATTATCAATCTATCAATTTATAACATTTCAAAGAGAATAATTAATATTTAAAAAATACAGTTTTCAACGTGTTTTTATACAAAACAAAGTATATATAATACTTTTTAATGAAACATTATTGTTATTTTTACAATTAATTGATTAATGGCAAAAATGAATTATTCCTTTGAAATCCTTGTGCATCAGCAGTAGGAAAATTGCTTTTTATGTTGTATCAACAGTTTTTTTTAAAGTATAGATATGTATCTTTGTACATACAGTGCATTCTTCGTTTAAAAATGGATTTTCTTAGTTTCACAGTGATCTCAAGGATAGATTATTTTAGAAAGTAATGTGTACAAAATTATTACTTTTAATTACAAAAAATAAAAGAAAAGCTATAAAACCTTCATGGTATTATAATGATGAAAGAGATTTTTTTAATTCACAATGACTTGGTTACTATAACATTTTAATGTTTATTTAATTAGTTTTGAGTGATTTTAATTTTATATACTTTTAAATGATTTAGTAGTAGTAGAAGGCAACCCTTTTGGTTGCAGCAGCTGTCCCACAAGCACACATAGAACTTTGGACCCTTTGTGATACCACACAATAAAGATTGATTCTACATTGGGGAGTCCTAAATTTTGCCCAACTCAAGTGTATTTAGAGTAGGGATCTTTAACGAGTACCTGACATTGTACAGGCTTGGGACGAACGGCTTAACATCCTCTCCGTGGGATGACGTGCTCAGATTTATACACCTCCCACGTGAACAAATCGTTGTCCAGGTGGTTATCGAATTTGGATCTACCAGTTCAGAGGCGAGCATGTTAAAATCCTTGTGATCTACTGTATCAACGTAAGAAAATTACATTTTAGGCTGTATTAAAGATTATTTTTTTTAAAGTATTTACAGAACATTCTTGGCTTAAAAGTAGATTTTCTTGGTTTCAAAATCATCTCAAGGATAGTTTATATTAGAAAGTAATTATTTACGAAATTAGTACTTTTAATTATACGACAAAAAAAATGAATTAAAATATATAAAACCTTCATAGTATTATAATGATGAAAATTCTTTTAATTCACAAAGACTTGGTTACTATAACATTTTAATGATAATTTAAGTAGTTTTGAGTGATTTTAATTGTTTATGATTTTTGAGGATATACTTTTAAATGTTATTGTCTTTTATTTGGATTGCGCTTGTACCATTGAACTGTTTGTTATAGTTCCCTAAATATAGTGACCTTTGGGTTGACTTCTCTTTGAACACCAATATTGTTCATTTAATGATTCATAACAAGAAGAAACAATTCGAAAGGTTAATAATAGATGAAAAGCAAACATCATTAATTCGAATGGAAATTCTAAGGTAATTTTAAAATTAAAAGGCAGTATTTGTTACAAATATGTTTAATGTATTTCAATATTTCAGCGATTTATGTTTCTCATATATAATTTCCATTTTCAAAAAAAAAATAGTGTAAAATTGTCAAATAAAAGTTTGAACTATTATTAAGTAAAAAGTCCCCCGAACTATTATTCTACATATAACTTCTGTAAATGTCACCTATCTGTAAATGTCATCTTAAATAAAAATAAATAAATGTCAGGCCTTTCAGTAAGCCAGTAAGTAAACAATGACTTTGCTTTAACTATTTTATTTTGTAAAAATCCTTATATAAACGAATATCTGATTATAATTTATTTTTAAAGGACCCATATCTTCTTTAAAAGTTCGTTTGAAATCTTTTATAGCGTGGCATTTACTCATATTGGGAGATTTCAAGAGTCACGTCTCCACACAAAAAAAGTTTAATATGAAACTAACGCGTTTCGAACACTTAGTGTTCTTCTTTAGGTTAACATCTAAAAAATATACATATCTGTGAGTTTTATGGACATTTGAGTGAATTATTTGGAATTGAATACAATATATGGATGTTGAATTGAACTGTTGAGGTTTTAACAAGGAATCAGTATTAAGATTTAGGATTACTCAGGTCATTTTTCACACTAATTCCGTTGAATTCAAACAGTTCAATTCAAGATTGATATATTGTATTCAATTTCAAATAATTCACTCTGATATTCTTTAAGCTCACAGATATGTATATTTTTTAGATGTTAACCTGAAGAAGAACGCATTAACGTGTTCGAAACGCGCTGTTAATTTCATGTTAAACTTTTTTTTTTTGTATGGCGACGTAATTCTTGAAATCCCCCAATATTCTTTAAAAGTGTTAAGCAATTATATTTAATTCTATTTGTAAAAATCTACACATTGTAAAACAGTTACAATAAAACATTTTCATTCAATACCGTACATATTTATTTGAAATAGAAAATAAATTGTTGCTGTGGAAACAAACTACAAGGCAGAGAAAAAAGCCTTTAAAAAACACTTATATATTTCGACATCACAGCTTTCAAGAGGAGAAGTAGAACTTGTGGAAACTTAATGGACCAAAGGTGAATTCGTAAAAAGAGGCTTTGCACAAAAACTATCCATTCATCTTTAATATTTACAATCTTAATTTACTCATGATATGGTAAAACTAGAACACTTGATATCTGTTGTTACATTGGGGAGTGTTCTTTTTAGCACTTTTTAAAGCTTTGTTTTCATAAAAGGCAATTCACTCATTTTAATGAGTAAAGACATGCTATTAATTTCATCAATAACGAATTTAGGGGAGGAAATTTGGCCTGAATAGAAATGGACATAATCAAGTACATTGGTGGGTTTTATGTACAGTAAACCGTAGATAATTACATATTCTATAAAACTACTACATACATTATGAATAAAATCATAAAAAAAATAATATAAAATTCAACCATAGACAACAAAGAATTTTAAATGCATACTGTAGGGTATAAACCAAACAATACAAATACTGAAATGTTATGATTGCAGGAATTGTAATTATTTTATTAGTCTATTATCAATAACAATACCTGAAACATTCCAGTATCTTCAAGCAGTTTTAAAGTATGGTTTATAAATTAAAATGAAATTTTGTTTGTTTATTTTGGTCTTTTATTTTTAATTTTTTTTTAAAAAACTTATTTTAGAGTTTATTGATAATAAATATATAATATATTTGTTATGGGAAATGTTACAATAAATAATAATATTAGTGATTTGAAATTGATTGGTTTGTTTTTTTTATTTTAGTGAGCAAAAGAAAGAATGCCTACTGAAGTTTCAGCTTGAAAAGCCATTAAACATTGAGAAAAATGGATTGAACGTTGAAGTTAAAAATATATCAATGATTTTCCGAATGAGTCAAGATTTCATTAATATGAGAAAATCATTTCTTTTAAAGCATCCTTCTTATGTAAATTCATATTTTATTATTTAATCTATTATATCAACTATTTTTTATTAAATAATATTTTAGACATATTTTTTTGAGTTGTAATAGTTTAATTGAAATATGTTATTTTCTTTTTGAGGTGGAGAACTCAAAAACGAATATACTGTTACCAGATTGTAAGTTGAAATAATTTATTTTAATTTATACTCTGAGATGCTTGAACGTAATAATGTTATTTTTGTTTTAGGCACCAGGAAGAAATCTTCTGTTAGTGTAATTGGAAACGTGTTATGGGTAAGTTGAAGATAAATTATTACTAAGTACAAATTTTAATATAAGATTTCAATTATTATATATGTTATTTATATTTCTCATTCATCAAAAGGTTTTTGGTAATCATTATGTTTTTATAGGTTAACTCATCTTTTTCTTGACTCTATCGTTTTGTACGTGTAATAACGAAAGTAAAATACCAACATTATTATAATCTTCTGTTTTCTCTTTCAGCATATATTCTTTAATTCTTGTCTTTAATAATTAATAATTTTGGTAGCAATCCTTCCTGAAAACAAACATTGTTAAAAATAAGACCCATGTTTGCCTGAAATTGTTACCACATCTACAGTATACGATTACCAATTGTCGAAAAAATATTAAAACTGTTTAGATCAACTCCAAGGTAGGTAGGACCTCTCCAGGTAGCGGCAACGACACTCAACCCTCACCGATCTGAAAGACAACTTTAACCCCTCCCCCCAAACTAATTTCACTTTTCATATATGAAGGAACTATTTGTTTGAAAATTCATTCATAACTTGATAATGGCTGAGGACAGCAGAAACATGGACTCATTTAAGATGTCGACGATTGGTAATTGTATACTGTGGATGTAGTAGCAAGAACCTTATTTAGAAAACTTGAGAAACTTACAAAGAAGCAAGTTTCAGCCAAATATGATCTTATTTTGAACAATGTTTATATGTGAATAGTATATTTATATTATTTATTACAAAGGACTGCAAAAAAGAGAAGTAATACAAAAAAAGAAACATATTAAATTCACTTTTAAATATTTTAGCCATCATATTAAAATGAAAGTTTAAACTACGATGTTCTTTGTTTGTGTTAATTTCCTTTTTCTGCTTTTATGAGCCCTGCTGACTATATTTCATTTTGTCACTAATTTATTATTATCATGTGCATAGATACATCTATAAATAAATTCTTTATTTTTTATAAGTAAGCAAGCCATTTTTTTGTATGTTTCTATTTTGGAAAATTAAATTAAAGATTAAAATAAAAAAAATGGGTAGAAATGTGGTAACAAGGAAGGTTAAATGACAAAAATAGTTATTGTCCTGTTTAATTTAAGTTTTCATTTTAGTGCAATTTTAAAATAAATTGAAACATATCAACGACTGGATATTTTGATAACTGTTATTTCAGGGGAGAGGGCTTCAAAAAAATGTCTATGGAGGTGAGAAATGTGTATACCTAGAAGAAGATTATGAAAATTGATGAAACATAAATGTTTCATAAAAACAGTATCTGCAGTCCTGATACTACTGCTTATTCACCTGTTCTGAACGGGAAAAATATTAAAAGTCTTTGCTACATTTTAAATCATTAGTTGTGCAATCCGTAATTGTGTGGTATTTACTCATTCTGATGTAAAATGGATAAACAAACAAAAGTCTCTACACAAATAAAGTTTTATTCAACAACAACAACAACGCGTTTCGAACACTTTGTGTTCTTCATCAGGAAGACACTATAATACAAATTATAGTAACAATACAAATTATTGAAACTGATTAGATATAATTTGTATTATAGTGTCTTCCTGATGATGAACACAAAGTGTTCGAAACGCATTGTTGTTGTTGAATAAAACTTCATTTGTATGGAAAAAATATTATTTATTTTTTTATTTTAAAATTTGTAATAAATGAAACTAGATGATGTTATAATGTAAATAATCAGTTTTTAAATTTGAAATAGATTAATTATGCAATTGTATTAATAAATTTATTTTATTAGGAAACGCATCATGAAGTGAAATTGATGTTTTCTTCATGTGCTGAGTCAACGTCATTAAATTGGAAATCCTTTTGGAATAAAAATTACATGCAGAAAGATCGAAAAGAAAATGATGTTCAAGAAATCAAAGATAAGAAAATAAAAGAGAGAAGTAATGCAATATATGAAAGAGATGCTTTTAGTTTGAAGCAGCCTTCTCCTGCGATTGATAGGTATGCTAGTAGTCCAAGCAACGATGGCTCGGAATCAGTCAACTCAGAATTGTTTTTGTCCAATGCTGGCCCAATAAGGAAGCAAGTGAAGAGGAGATGTGACAACAAAGACAAATTTAAGTCAGCAATTGACCTTGAACAACCAAAAGCTATGCATGAACATGACATCAATGTTTCATCATTATCTTCAAGCAATTTAAGCTGGAAGGAAATACTCGATCAAAATCCAATAGCTGCAAATGAACAAAGTTACAATTCTTTATTTCAGGATGCTCGTGAAAGTTTCAATGGTAAATCCGTGCCTAAACCAAATAATATTGGAGAGCAGCCTTCATTTAATAGCGAAGCTAATTTTACTTGTGATTCGATAAGCAGTATTGAGTCTAATTTTCAACTTGAAGAATTTGAAAATCAAAGAACCGATGTATTAAGACGTCAAGATGTGCCTGATTGTGTTGACTTAGCACTGTCTGATAAAATATCTTTAAACATGAACAGCTCTGTTAACCCTTTGGCTAAATTAGTTTCACTTTCTCCTCCTGGAGATTTAATTCAAAGCAGTTTTGAAGAATCTCAAATTATGCAAGATATCATAAATATAAATAAGTTTATTAATATTGATGATGCTATAAAGAAAAAGTTACCACAAAAATTTCAAGGCCAATCAAGTAGAAGAAATTCAGTCAGTGAGCAAATCAATTTAAGTATGTTATCTCACATAAATGTAAGCCCAGAAGAAAGAAAAGTATGTCACACATCAATCGAAGATGAAAGCAGTCCAGGATTTGTTATCGGCACTGGTGAGATGATGAATTCAAACCAGTCTCCCGATAACCTGAAAGTGTTGAATGTAAAACCAAAAGGTGATCTAAAAATTTACTCTGAACAACCAAGCATAAATGAATCAGTAACGGACTCATCATTGCCATTAGCAGTTCGCTTGAAAAAATGCTCGCAAATACCTTCGACAATAGTCATTGATTTGACTCAAAGTGACGATGAAGTTGATAAAACAAGTGCTAGACAAGAAAACAAACTTCCAGAAGTGGATCTGCAAAATGGTTTCGACGATGTTCAAACTCAGAAGTTGGAAGGTTTAAATCTCATTGAGGGCGTTTATACTTTAATAAGCAATTCTGAAAAGATATCTGAATCGAATATATGTGAAGCTCGAAGGGGTATTGAACAGAAACAACCTGACAATTTGAGCCCAAGGAATTCGAATGATTCGAGTACTAAGGTTGGAAATGGAAACATTAATGGAACAACAGCTGACACAGCGTCATATAGTTATAGAGAATCATTTGATGCATCTAGTTTTTTTTTGAGTTATCCAGTCAATAATGAAACTCCTAAATGCGACTTATTTCCTGAAAGCCCAGTTTCTATTCCACTTATTAAGCCTACAAAAACTTATGAAATAAAAAACATAAAAACAGGGAAAAACAATGTCAAACAAGTGGCCCTAGAAAGTCAAGACATAGCAGGTGGTTCAAAACCGAAGAAGAGAAAATTATTTGACCCAAGTCAATATAATGAATCTCATATAGTTGTTTACGACTCAGACAAACAAACAGAGAATATAGACAAAGATACCACAATTTCTCATACAGATCACCTCTTTGTTGTTACCAACAAAAGTGATAACGATTCGAAAAAAACAAGTGATTCTTTGAGACGCTCAACAAGAAATATCAATAAAATTGTGTACAAGGAGTTATCTGACAGCGATTATGACAATTCTAAAAGCCAAACTACGCTTTCGAAAGGACACGACCAAAAAGTTGAAAATGAAACTAAAATCATAAAAGATAAAGTCGATACGTTTAAAAATATTGAAGAAAGTCGGAATAAAATAACAAACTTGAAGACTGATAAAGTTAAACAAAAAGTTCATTTTATAGAAAATTCTACACTTGTTAATAATGAAGTTGAAAGAAAAAGTTCTGTTCTGAATTCAACCAAAGGCTGTTTTGATACTTCTGTAAAAATAGATGATGTACATATAAATGTCTCTGATGATGGTAAAGAAGTTGAGTCAGATACCTGTAACGAAACAGAAAATGTGACGTCATTAAATAACAATTATTCTCAGCCAGTCATTGATGGAGAGAAAAAATTCTTTAAAAGTAACAAACGTCAAAATTTTGATGTGATAGCCAAACAATGTAAAAATCTTATTTTGACTGGAAATAAATTAAATCAAAAGGAAATTAAAGGATCAAAAGTTGAAGAAAATAGCGGTAAATTTAAAACCGTTGAATCAAAACGATCTAGAATTTCAAGAAAACGAAATGATCCTAAGCCTGAATGTTCTAAGGAAGCTATGGAGAAAACAGAAAAACAAAACGAAAATAAAGAAAATCATACTAGCAATAGTAAATCCCAACAAGTTAAATATGATTCAAATCGCGTTAGTGAATCGATGAATAAAAACAATTCAGTGAATTCTGGTAAAGTGACAACAAAGGTTTCAACTGATGAAGGTAGAAAGATAGCAAATCCTTACAGAAGTTATTTGAAAGTACATTTAAAAAATAAAACCAAAGAAAAAGAGCCTACTGCGGGATATAGTGGTCTAGAGAGTGATTCATCAGTTTTTGCTCCCTCAAAGAGTGCCGTTCAAGAAGGTAAGTGTATCAAAATACTTCTAATTTTTATATCTTACATCAATAATAATCCCAAAAAAAATACTTCAGTTCACGTTAATCTTGGTATTTCAGTGATAAGATTAAAATATTATACAAATATTAGCACAAATAAACTCTACAACATTGTTACTCTATCAGTTACTGTGTGTTACTCATGTTGAGAGAATAAACAAATCTGAATACATAAATGTTTTATACAAACAAAGCCTTATCATCCATCACATTCCATGAAGGCGAATCTATAACTTTTTATCCTGAAGGAGAACAATACTCGTTCAAATATCATTGTTTATATAAAATATTTGTAAGTTGAAGAAAACAGGGGCAAATTTAAAAACTGACGAATCAAAATGATCTAGAATCTAAGAAAACGAAATGATCCTGAATTCTATTTTTCCTAACATAAAAACCACCAAATGATATAAATCACCAAAGGCAATAATTTGTATTCCGTGTTATAACACTGTTATAATCTTGTAGAAGTAGATATATTTTTTCACTTTATTGTAATGAACTTTTTACTACGCTGGGGTAAAACATAGAGGTAATGAAAATTGATTTTGATATTCTGGATTTAAAAGTATTTTTTCTTCAGAAAGGTTGTTTTGGTTTGACATAAGTTAATTTTATAATTCACAGCAAATAAATATTAATATTTTTCACTATTTTGTTTAAGGTGTTCCTGAAGTTGCACCAGCTGTTTCAGACTTGGAAAATAAGGAGTCATGTGGAAATTTGCCTAAGACAAATGTAACTGAAACTATTTCTATAGCATAAATTAGTTAAGAAATATTTAACTCAGTTGCTGAGAAGAAGGTATTAGATAAAGAAAGGTTAAGGAATAGAGAGAAAGAGAATGTACAATTGAACAGGGTGCAAATCACTCTACAGAACTAATGTCTGAAACATTATAATATTTAAGTTAGATTCAGTGGCTCCCACAAGGGAACACACATAGGTCGAACATTGGCCCTTTGTTATACAACACAAAAAAGAATGATTTCTACATTAAAAACCCTAAATTTTGTCCAATTCAAGTGTATTTAGAGTACGGATCTTGATCGAGTACTTGATATCGTATAGGCTCGGTACCGACGGCTTAACGTCCTCTCTCAGGGAGGATGTGCTTAGATTTATTTACCTCCCATCTGAATAAATGGAGGGCCAGAGTGGGTATTGAACTCAGACCCTTTCAGTTAAGAGGAAAGAACGTTGCTAGTGAGCTAACCTTACCCACTTATAATAATTAAATAGATGCACATTGTTAGTACTGCAGAAGTAAGTTGAAATCACATCCATAGATAATACAGTCATTCCTCATATACAGGAGTAGAACTTGAAAATGGGAAACTCTGAAACAACTACTCCTGTACATGACTATCATCTTATAATAATTCTAAAAAATGGAATGGAATAATTTCTTATTCGCAAACATTAAATATTTGTTTACCTTCAAAGTAGTATCTGAACTTGGAGGAAATTAATTATAATTCTCACATGCATATTACATATGCAATATGAATAATAAATAAATATTCAGAATTAACAATAATTGCATGTAATAAACATTGGCTACAAAAAACTAAAATAATATTGAATACATATTAATAAAAAACTGAAATGAAAACATCTGGAAATGAGTAAGCTGAAATAACTGAATCAACAGAATATAAAATTATGTGCAATTAAAGAACTGATATATGTTAAAGATCTATACTATTTATAAATTGAATGAAACCGTTATATAAATTTAAGATAAGGTGGGTTTTACTTGTAAGCCAGTTAAATCCAAGTAGTATTGAAGTTCTTAGTGCGATATCTTAGGTGATCCTAAACTGTGCAACCAAACAATGATCCGGCATATGAGTGCTGAATTAGTTACAAGTTCATAGAGCCGAGTCAGTAATTTAAAGTCGGAGGTACCTTTTAAATTTACCTTATCGAGTGAATAATGTAGTTGATGATTTATTAAAATCTAGACATTTATTCGATGTCCTAATGTGTGTTATGCAAAATGTTCACAATCATTCTTCTTCCTATATCATGTAATCTCTGCTAACTGTTCAATAAACAACTTATGAAAGCATAAATAAATATAAAGTACAAGCTGATGTTTTGAATCTACTGCAAAATTAAAATTTGATTTTGTTTTAGGGAAATAAACGAACATCTACTCAGAGGCTCAAATCCAACGATAAAGTTTATGATTTTGAAGAAAGTGAAAAGAAAGGGTGAGTACTCGTAAAAAATATTCAGTGATGGTAATTTTATTAGTATACATTATGCAAATTTGACTAGGTTCACTTTTTTATCATTCTACCGTAAATTGTATTTATTTAATAAGGTTTCAATTATTCAATAAGGAAAAACCGTATACCTTTTATAAAAAGAACTTTGAAATATAACAACAATATTACATATATTTCAATATTGATCATATTACAATTTTTACAATGGAAGTTTGTGTATTTAGTTTTTTTTTCTATGATGAATTATTCTTTCCTATTCTTCCTTGTGAATGGTATCAAAGTAAATTTTCAAATGGGGTTAACTTGGTGATTTTTTTGTGATTTCTGGAAACCTAACACTTTTTGTTTTATTTGTAGTTCTAAAACAAAAACATATTAAGACATATTACTTTTTTTGAGAAGGGTCCTTTAAAGAAATAATTTATACTTATTATTTTAGCTCTTTTGTTAATAATTTTAAAAAATCACTCGTGGGATACAATTAAAATACACATCAATACTTAGTTTGTTATTCAGTATTAGGTGTCGACTTTGCTAACTAATCTCCTTCAATTGAAAGTGAAAAAAATATTAATAATTAACATATGTGATCCTTATTACCTAAGTAAAGTATCTCAAGTTTTTATATTCTCGATAAAACTCCAATTTCATATATAAGTTTGGCATTTATTACTATAATCCCAGATATATTTGCTATTAAATAACTTAAACATAAATAATACTCTTTTATATATGGTTTAATCAATGCAGGATATATATATATTATATAACCAGTTAAATGAAACGATTCCACGAACTAAATAAACAAGAATTACAGAAAGAACACACTTAAAAGAAATCACAGAACTCACTACTATCTTCCTGATGACGAGGCAAATCACAGAACTCACTACTATCTTCCTGATGACGAGGCAATCGAAATACAGTAGTGAGTTTCTGTAATTTCTTTTATGAGTGCTTTTTCTGTTAATCTGGTTCATATATATACATTATTAAAAAGTTTGCCTCGTTTAATTCTTTCATACTTTCTTGACACTTTTTTTAATTCCCTGATTAAGGACTTCCAATGACAGGGAAAAGTATAAACTTTTATTTTTATCATCGATAAAATCACCAAACATATCATTTTGTAATCCATCATTTATTTTTTAACTATCACTACTAGAATAAATGCATAGACTATTTTCGGCTATATTTAACCATTTTCAATGTGAAATCTAAAGAAAGAATAAACAACTATACTAAAGCCACAATAAAGTATAACTATATAACGTTATAAACTAACAGTGCTTACGGGAGGCTACAGTTAGGTTGCCGGCTCAGGAGGTTTCAATTGGTGGTATCAGTGTTGAGCATATACTGTCCTGTTCCTGGCTTCGCATTTCTCTTCTCATTTGTCCTCCATACAAACGTCCTAGTGGTTAAGTGGTTAAACCACTTTCCTAATCACTATGTAGTTCTAGTATAGTTGTTTATTCTTCTTTAGATTTTACATTGAAAATGGTTAATGATAACCGAAACTAGTCTTTTTAGTGTAGTATTTAGTAGTGTAGAAACTAGTATTTAGTAGTGTAGAGGTAGTAAAAAATAAATTATGGATTACCAAATAAAATCATTCCGTGAATTTATACTCTTCCCTGCGATTGGAAGTCTTTAGTCAGAAAATTATAAAAAGTCTCAAGGAAGTATGAAAGAATTAAAATAGGCAAACCTTTTAATGTAATATGTGTAAACGATTGTCTGTTCCCTATATATATATATATATGTGTGTGTGTGTGTGTAAATTTGATAGAAGTTCTTCCTTAAAATATAGATTACTGAAAAAAAAGTATAATAGTAATAATAAAAATGATATGATTCAAAAGTAATACCTGGGTTGAGAACTCACCTTTAAAAAGACACGAATCTAGTGTACGAGTATACTTGTAGTAATGGGGACTGTGAAACCCAAGATGACTCGTAGATAGACGTGACTACCACCTCCCTATCAAGAAGACTCACTATGTACTTAATGGCTGGAGCATCCAAAAAATGCATAACATGAAATAATCCAGAGAGATAGTGTTGACAAATACAAAAAATAATTTTAAAAAAAAAAGGTAGCCACCGCAAGCTAAATATTTTAGAAACCTTAATAATAAAAAAAAAGGGAAATATATTTAAATATTCAATCGTATAATAGCAAGAAAATATTAAAGCTTCTCCAATCATATCCAGGGCATGTAGAGACTTTGCTGGTATTCACTCAGACCCCAAGGTCACTCACCCCACAGGATTAACAGCTTATTAAGAAATGAAGAAAAAAAACCTCCTCTGTCGTCACTTATATTTACGAAAATTTTTTTTATGAAGTTATTCATGACCTGTGGATTAATTGTGATGGTTTGAAACATGTCAGCTGTAAGAAATATGCTGTATAAATATTCAACAAAAATCAATTTTCATAAATGAAATTAATTTGTTCATTGATTTTATGGAAATTTCTTTGATTGTATGGTTGCGTGTGTATTTCTTGCGATAATTCAGAGTACCTATATATAAACTGGAAACACACACTAATATAACACACATACCAAATAAAGGCACTTACGTAAGTGTGTTCGTATCTTATTTCTGTTTCTATAGTTTACTGTGAAACGTATATATATATATATATATATATATATACATATAAATAAAAAAAAGAAATATCTTGATAGACAGCGAGAGAAAATGAGAGAGATGACTCTCTTTTTTCTTCTCCTGATACCGAGCAACAGTTTTAAATAACGTTTTATGTAATAACTTTCTGTGCTATGTGTCTTGCATTATTTTTGACTCCAGTAAAAAATAAAAAAAATCAAAAAAAAATTTAAATTTTCAAAACCACTTATCTCCCTCCATCAAAGAGTGATTACGAAAGAAGTCAGTAATGAGCAAATTAACATGAGACAACTAAAGAGAATTTTACTAAGAATTATGTATCAATTCGTTTATTTATAAATATTGGAAAGTTCAATAAGAAACATTGTATTTTAAATATAGTTGAATAATTTGATTTGTTCTATGGATTTATTACTTTTTCAGTTTTTGTTCTGCTGTCTGTTTGCGAAGTCTCATGGAAATACTTAATGAAAGCAAATCGCTCACCACTAACATCACTACTTTGAATCGACAGTGCACTCGTCTTTCCAGTATAAACCAGAAAATGCGCGACAAGTACGTATTACCAATTTATATTATTTACTACCTTCACATCCCGGCAAGACCAGGTCAAAAAAAATAATTTAGCCCGCTATTGTATACTATGTAATCAAAGTTTCAGGTGAATCACAATTCTCTAAATAATGATTAAATTATATTTAATAATTTAATTATTGATTCTTTATACTTTACAGTATAATACATACTACTAAATAAAAAGCTATTTATTAATTTACGTTTATTAGTATCAGTTTAGAAGAGAGTAATTTTCAACAATTACTATTAATCCAGTAATATGGCTTTCCCATGTCTAAAATGGGTCCCAAATAATAAATGAGCCAATCTTTCCACCCTTAGAACAGTGCAAAAGGTGAAAGACTTTTAGTTTGGAGTTCAAACATTTTACTTTCAGTAACTACACCAATTCAAAGAGTGCAAGCGTTTGTTGCACGACATTTTATTATTACAACTACCCTTACAGTGGTAGCAAGTAATGCTGATATGTGAACATTATAAGAAAACGAGTGGAGAAGTTATCCTTTAGAAACTATCCATTTGGAGTAGTACTCTACGGTTTAAATACAATTTTTTGATTGGCTACGTGTTTTCATGTTTCCTTTAAAAACTTTACATATGTAAACATTGGCATGAATTGGCATTCACATGGAATTATTCAAAATGTAATTAACGTTACTACTTTGGTTTCTTTTTAGGAAGCATACAGCATACCTAAAATGTCATAAGCAGTTTTTTAAATTATATATAAATTATTTTATTTTCAAATTTCTTCCGTATTTTAAATATTAGTATAGTGAAATATTGAAATATAATTAATTAAAAAAAATCTAATAGTAATTATCTTCTTAAGTATTGCTTATGCAAGATGAAATTAAATCATACGAATAATGCAGTCTCTGTCTGGAAGACAAACCTTTGATTACATTCTACCTGAATGTGAGGCAATCGACCAGTAGAGAATAAAGATTTTTGGGAAACTATAGCTGTAAGAAATAGAAGTAAGACATGATCCTTTAAGAGCAATTTTCAAATTCAATAAAGAAATTAAACTCAAAAATTTTACAGACCTTCGAATACAGTAAATCAGAACTAATATATAAATATTTTAGTCTAAGAACTATGGAATAGATTATAGTAATCTAACGCAAGAATAATTAATGTAAGTATATGATCTACCACGACTGTTATTGTGTCCACTAGAGCAGTGTTCCGCAAAGTGTGGGTTGCGACCCCAAATGGGTCGCAAATTTTTTCATTGGGGTCGTGAAAAAAATAAGTTTATTCATATCATAATTAACATTAAACAAATGAAAGTAGTCATTGAACCTCTTAACTTTTTGCAAAACCTCACATGCGTCTCATCCATGCCTATATATAGAAAATAAACTTGGTTTATTGCCTCAGAAAACAGTAAAATACGATACAAATTTAATACTGAATTATCGTTTTTTCGTTCATATTAAATTTGTTGCACTATTTAGAAATCAATATAAAATAAAAACAAAAACAGATACATATATGCAACTAAAATAGGAGTACATACATATTATATTTTTGAAAATCAAAACTTTAAATTTTGTATATATGTACGTATTGTATCAAACTTATGTAAAACAAAGTCAAAGCAAAATATAATTTCCCCTAGTTTTGAAGAAAAAACAGCTGATTTGGCTTCAGTTAAAACCTTGTACTAATTTCTTTCCCTTATTAGTTAGTTGTTATTATATTCTCTTTGAATGAAGTGCTAATTATTTGTGGTTTAAGTGTTGTTTAATCGTATTAGTAATTTGATTTTTTTATGAGTAAATTAATAGTTCGTACTTAAATTTATTTTGCATTATTTTCCTTATTTTGGAAAAAAAACCCTAACTATGGATAAATGGGTTGTGAAAACAAGTCGTTCAAAAACTAACGAAAATGATTGCAATGTAGATTCTGCTATTGCAATATCCAGTAAAGTTCGAAAAATATCGTCAAAGAGTTTAAATAATGTCCCTTCAAAGGACAGAAGGTCTACAGAAGTGTCAGCATCTTCTAATGTGAAAGCAATGGAAAGATTATTTGATATTATGGCCTTACCAGCAAATATCAACAGGATTATATCAAATATGGATTCACTTACACTGTTATCAATGATGAACATCGTCCATTAGGCGTAATATGTTTTTTTTTAAATTTTTATTTATTAAATATGACTGTGAAATAATGTTAATTTTGATCTTTTTTAATTTTTCAATTTTAAGTTAATATTTTTAATTTTTATTTATTAAATATGACTGTGAATTAATATTAATTTTTGTTTTCTTTTTTAAAATTTCAAGTTTAAATTAATATTGTTTTTTTATTTTTTATAAATATATTTGTTAATTAATATAATCGTTAGTTTTCTTTTAATTATATATTATATTACTTAAACCTATAGCTAAAATATGTTTTTGATTTTTAACTTTTTTCAAAAAATGCTAATGGGGTCGCATAATTTATTCAAGTTAAAAATGGGGTCGTGATCGAAAAAAGTTTGCGGAACCCTGCACTAGAGGGTGCCCTCAGGAAGGGCTTCTTTCACACCCTCTTGTGGATAACCTTCTGGATACCCTAACAATCAAGGGTTTCATTAAGGAAGGATGTGCTTTTGGCTTTGTTATTATTAGAGGAGGAACGCTTGATGGTACTGCCTTTGAGCTGATGAGAGTTGATAAGAGATGGGTAAAAAAGAAAATGCTGGATATAAATCCAGCTAAGGAGACCTTACTCCTTTCTCAAGAAGAAAGCAAGTAAGTCTCAAAGAAATTATGTAATGCGGCCTCCAGTTGAAAAAAAGGTTGCCCATGCTCTCGGTTTAATAAATACTAAAATATGAGATTTTTCTGTGTCAATATTCCAACATTTTTATTACTGATGGAATGATATAGCCATATTAAAATTAATGAAGAAATTAAAATGATTATAAGTTTGATAATACTTTACCAGAGAGTTTGGTTTTACACCTACTCAATTAATTATCAGTGAGTTTTACATTTACTTAGAGTAAAGTCGAGTGTAGGCCACTCCAGATTTTTAAAATTAGTATTTTACAAAAAATGGTTATTTATATTTTGAAATTAAATTATGTTTCAGGATCGCATATTTAGTGAATGAACATTCAACACCAAGGATGAATGGTGAAAACTAGCATCAAGTGACCTGTATTTAGCCGTGGATATGTTTTATGACGTTCATGCACTTCAATAATAAGCACTACAAGTATATATAAACTTGAGAAATAAACAATTACAGTCTCTAATTAGAGATACACAATTAAACATACTGAATACACTCTCTAATTTTTGGGTCATCAAGGAGAAGGAGGAACTAAGAAGACTAAGCCACTGTTAGTACAACCACATTCGTATACATTGGATAGAGAAAAATTAAAAAAAAATAGGGAAAAAAGAAGAAAAAAAAAGTAATAATACATAAGAAAACAATAGATTACTAATAGGAAAGAATAATAGTGGAAAATTTGTTACTAAATGAAGAAACTCATAATACCCATAATTTTATATTATTGTTTAATATTATTTATACAAATGAATAATATCTCATTATAGGTATTTTAATAATGATAACTCACCTTTATGATAACACTTTGACTGTGCTCACCTTATTACTTTTTGCAAGTGACTTATTGTTTATCCATTACTTTTCCCCCTCTCTTCCTCACAATAAGGTTTCTCCTCGACTGAACCTTATTCTCTTTTCTAGCCGGGTATGCTAGTGGCAGCAGCCCCCCCACCCCTCCCCCTGGTTCCTCTCTCCTGATTATGTTGAACCGAACATTAGAGACTGTATGTGTGGTCTTTCAATTTTTTTTTTGCTTCAGTTTATTTCTAAACTTAAGTTTATACATACGAATTTGTTCTGAATAAACCTATTTAATATTTAGATCAAATATTAAATATATATGAAATGTTACTTTTTTAAAATTTATTAATACAATTTTTAGATTATGTTAGTTCTTAAACTAAATCTATATATTATATATATATGCATGTTTTAATGTCAATCAATTCAAAGTCTGGTATCAGTGGACGTTGAATGATTCATCTTTCGATTCCCTTTTATTTATCATAAAAGATAAACTGGTTAGTTTTATGTTATTTAATGTAAATATTCAAAGAAAATATGTCTTGCCTTTAATTCTATAATATTGCATAGACTACCGATAGATTTTTATCATGCAATACTGGATACTGGAATTTAAACAAAATTGTCATCTATCAACCCCTAGCGATCATATTAGGATTTCTTTAAAAATCTTATGAAATTTTATTTAATTTGCAAGAGATTGTTTCATATGTAATTGGTTTTTTCCTCTTCTTATTACAAATAATAAATATATTTATAAACAATTTAATAGTATCTAATTTATTTTACCTATATACATAAAAAGATTTCACATAAACACGTGAAATAACAATCAATGATCAAACCCTAATAAGAAATGGGAAAACAAGACTAAGATCATTCAACCGAAAAGTTGTCTTCGTCAGAGTTGAAAAACCAACTGAAACACTAGATGCAGAAAACATCTTATAACCTTATAACAGATTACAGCACGCAAGAAAAAGATAACACTGCTCAGAGTAAATTGGTAAATATGATTTTTTACAAAGGGAAAGAAAAGTGATTTTATATAAAACACTAGCATTCCAATAAAATTCCCAGTATAATAATTCTTTAAAAGACCAAAAATGTAAAACACAATTCAAAATTGAAAACATACTTTGAAGAATAATAAATGAAATTATCCTACATCTTAAATTAAAAATTATCTTAAAACAACATTTTTTCTATGATGTTTCTTTTTCAGACAAAATAGGAATATTTTCAAGTTTTAAATGGAAAAATTTGTCTTTAATATTCAATGTAGAAGGAGGTCAGATAAACTATGTAAGAGTCCACTGACTGCAGGAACAAGAACAATGTTCTCCTGTAACAGATTATTTCGTAACAGGAAATCTACACTTTCGCTTTTCAAAAATGCTAATACTGCTGTAGTTATACTCATGATATTATATGCATCAGTGGTGTGATATACAAAAATAAGCGTATATATTGATAAGGAATATTCTACCTCCAGGAATGAAAGACTGGTAAAGATCTCCCATTTAGACATTTATATTTTACCTAAATGGAACATTATATATTGTATACCCAAAAGTATGATATTGTGTTTACTTATACTAAAGTTGAATGTAGGCCATTCCAAATTTTTTTATTCAGATTTTAAAGTTAATTTCGAAGATCTGATTAATAAAGCAATGGGCATATAAAACTATTATATGAAACAAATCTAAGAATATTAATGCAAAAACTGTACTGTACTTATATTCATAATTTCATATATCACTGACTGTTTAATAAAAGTTCGTATTAACAGGTTAGTATTTTTACAAACATATTTTCACCAAAACGAGTAGTATTGAAGCAGAAAAGTGACCTATGTGTTTTATTATATTTTCAATGTTTTTGTTTGTAAATTAACAATATTGTAAAGGCTTTTCATTTCAAATTAAACCGGTTTTCAAACGAATCTTTTAAAAATTTAACTGAAAAAATGTATAAATGTAAATAATTCATTTTATTGAAGGTATAAGCAAATAATAGCATACATAATAATATTCCTTTGGCAATAGTAACGAGTAAGTAATTAAAATTACATGTTCTTAAATGTTTGTTGTAAGTATAATATGTAACTGTAGTTACCAACTCATTAATATTGTACTATTTGTACTGCTTACAATACAAACATCAATTACAGTACTTGCCAGTAGAAATATGAAAGAAAATAGATTATCTGTCTAAGGGATAAGGATTACAAGAAAAATGACAGTTCTAACCAAACAATGTAAAATGTCACCATACATTTACCCTGAATCAGAGCTCATTTGAGTGTAAAGTAAAACATTTTATGCGGCATAAAATTGTTTGTTTGTTTTCCAAAGCACACTTATATAGCTTTCACCTTTTAGTGGTGTTCTATGGACGGAAATTTATTTGGCACCCATTTTAGTGATGAGCGAGCCGAACCACATTAACCACCTCGTACATTGGGAGTCCTAAATTTGGCCTAACTCAAATGTATTTAGAGTACGAGTACCTGACATCGTACAGCCTCGGGACCGACGGTTTAACTTCTATTAGGGAGGACACGCTCAGATTTATTCACCTCCCACGTGAATAAATCTAGGGCTAGGTGAGGATAGAACCCCGGACCTACCAGTTCAGAGGCGAGTACATTAACCACTGAGCTAACCTGGCCCTATCTGATACAATAACAACAATGTTTAATTTCAAATGAAATGCAAATTCAAGTATATTCAAGTATATACTATATTCAACTCTTGCGATTGTCATAACATCCATACCCATTGGATCGAAGCAATATTATCAATTAATTAAATTCACTGTTAATGTGTTTGATAATAAATTTTGTCAAAGTTGAGAGTAGACCACTCCAAATTATTTTTATTAAATAAACATTTAGGTAATAGAAAATTCATAAAGTTTACAAAGAAATATTATATAAGCTTAAATTGTAAACTACATATTTTTTACAATTCCCAGATCAATAGGGTACATAAAGTCAAAAGAAAAGAAAAAAATCAGTTTAATGTTTCTATTTTTATTATTGGTGTACAAAGCAGAAACAGTACAATAACCTAAAATCATATCAGTATTTTGTAAATTATATGCAAATTTTAGTTGCATTGGTCTAAAGTACACAAAGGGATAGCATACTCCTATTGGCCTTAATAGTAATTCTTATTAAAGTTTCTTACTCCAAATATAACTGCTGAGGCAAAACTCGCAACCGCCAAACCAGACGATCAAAGTGCCATGTCATGTAATAATATTTCAAACATTACATTTAACGACTCCGTGCTACATAGAGTATGATATATTTCTTAATAGAACTTACAAAAAAAAAAACAAATGCCTAAACATTAACAATAAATATAGGAAAAATACAAAGAAGAGTGAGATAAAAGTTTTGAAAACATTTCCAGCACTTTTCTAGTGCAGTTTGTGAGCTTAAATCATACGAGTTACACGTTGTTTATAACAAATCACAGCAGAGGACAGAGATTTAAGTCTCACACAAGGATTGTGATACTTCTATAAACATAAAAGCAATAAATAAAGAAAGTCGTACTTTTTTTTCGTACAAATATCAACGTACAATAAGGAAACAAGAAATTACCTTACCATACAATTTCAATATATAAAAAAATTAACTGAAATTAAATTTAAAAATTGTAAACTTTTAGCAAGCAACAAAATCGTAAAAATTTTAAATAACTGTACAAAATGCATTGCAGGACATCAATAACTAAACAATCTGAGCTTCTTTTGAGATTTCAGTTTTTTTAAAATCTATATTCAAATGTAAAATGTCGACCACTTTTAAAAAGGTTAAATTAAAATTTCACTTCATTACTTATCAAACAAGTGAGTGGTATTCTTATTAAGATCATCTATTTGTAACAGGGAAAATTGTAAAAGCTCAGTAAAGTCAGAACAAAATAGAACATTCTCCATGGATAAAAAAGAACTTTTTCTTCGCTTTATTTTACTGATCTTTGGGTTTTTCTGCCTCTTTCTTTCCAATTGGAATCGCAGCTTTGATTCTGAAACATAAAGAAATATAGAGAACAACTGTATATGTTTAAGGGTATGATGCAGTAATTGGAAGCATATATTCAATATTATTTAAGTTATAAACCATGATTTACTTTAATGGAACAAGCAGACGCAGGTCCCATAAGAAAAATAAGTTTATAGTCAATATAATTCTTAAAAATTAACCCAAGTTAACAATTTAAAATAGATGTGTTCAAACATTTTTCACTGATGGCCCTACAAAATATACCGTTGTCCTAGAGTATTAAAATGAAGGCTCAATCCTTTCTTAAAGATTTAAGATGCTCTTGACTGAACAAGTTTATATGCAAACAAATATACTCTAATACTAAAAAAGTCAATACATAAAGAGATAAATACACGTTACTGTTTATCGTTAATTAAAAGTTAACTTAACATTCATTAATCCTCTGATGCATTTCCAAAGGGTAGATTGTCCCTTTATGCAGTTCTATTCAAAGGGCAATATAAGGAGAAAGAGACTTATTTAAAAAACTTGCACTGATTTTTAAGTTTTTTTAATCAGTCAATTAAAGTTAATAAGTCAACATTACATCATCGTATAAACTCGAGATCTTCAAATTCCCCTAAGGTTGGTTTCAATCTTCCTTAAATTTGAAAAAAAAAGTAGTGATATTTCCTAGTTAACTAGGAATTTCAACAATATCACTATATTTTTTCAAATTGAAAGAAAATTTCAAACCAACCTTAGGGGAATTAGTAAATCAGAAGATATCGAGTTTATACAATTTCAGATTCGAAGTTAAAAATACTGTCCTAATCAACAAGACTTAATTAATTTAATTGACTTTAAGTTTAAGTTTAAATACTACAGTATTTAAGTTTTTTTAAATACTGTAAAATTAAATACGATAGACCCTAATCAGTCATAAGGTCAAATGACGGAGTGAGTTTTTATTAATGGTTTGAAACACGACGAAATACAAATCCTACATTCCAATTCCGTCTCCAAAAAAGGGTGTATACACTGTTTCAAAAGTCATTAAAATTTCTTTTCCGAAACAGTAAGTCAATCTGGTGATTGAAGTAAGTAGTGCAATACAACTAAAAACAGATTTCACGTTTAGACAATATTTATAGGATTCATAGAGGGCCAGTTAATGGGACTAAGGTCTTTCAACCAAGACATTGGTCTTCGTCAGAGTTACAAGATGAATTGAAGTTATTAAGAGATAAGTATCTGAAGTTGATATTGAGATAATGAGAGGGAGAGAGGAAGGGGTAAAAGAGATATTTTAAAGGTTCTTTTTCTTTTCTTGTACAATACTTCTCTTCTCTCATATCCATCTCAAATCCAAACCATATATGGTAAGTGGTATGAGAGAGGAGGGGATTAGGTAAGAGGAGTATTTTCAAAGGCATTCTTTTTCCATCTATTTTAAAATACCTCTTTTACATCCTTCCTCCAATGATGTCACACCACATGTCTCTTTCTACATACACTTCATACTCACTACATACACTTCAAGTCATACTGTGATTCTGATGTCGATTAGTTACTTGCTCAGCAGATTTTAGTTCAATTTCTAAATTTCTTATGATTTGGCAATGGTATGTATATGTATAAATAAAATAATATACTATTATTTCAATATATTTAAAATAATATAATAAATATACATAAACGTTGTTTATAACAAATCACAGCAGAGGACAGATATTTCAGTCTCACACAAGGATTGTGATACTTCTATAAACATAAAAGAGATAAATAAAGAAAGCCATCCTTTTTTTTCGACAGTAAGTAATTTTATGACAATAAAACAAGTGATACAATATGAAGAGAAAACTATGATGATCGAAGAAAAAATAAATAAAGCTCTGAGATTTTTCACTTTATATTATCAGAGAGTAACTATTGTTAAATAGAATAAGATAACTAAACTGTTACTTAATACAGAAGAAAAGGGAAGATAATGAACAAAGAGCTGTAAAAGGTAGGTGACAGCGGAACAACGAAACTTAAAAAGATTAATAATACAGTTAAATTAAACACAATCAGATCATAAGATTTCTCGTGATTTTCTCTTCATGTATATGTATATAAAAACTTATAAGCCTTAAGAGATCCTTTGCCAAAGATTACCGTCCGATGTTTCACTTTTATGATGAGCGTTACATTAGTTTCCCTTTAAATGCTCAGACGTTTCTAAATTTATCATTAAAATTTCTAAATTCTCAACTTATTTTGGTATGTACAAGGCTTTAATAAAATAGAGACTCAGTATTAATGGATCAAGTTATTCTTTGTTTCCGTTAACCCCCTCTCACACTTCTCTTGTCATTTCATTCATAGTCATTTAAACAAAATCTATAAGATTCAACATAAATCAAACAACAAAAAAAATCAAATTTTTGTTATTCGAAATTAATTTAATAGAATTTCGGTTATTTGTATGTAAATTAGTTGAGCTACCTGTTCAATGTAATTTATTTATGCTAAAATATACTGAAATTAAAGTAAAAATCTTGGTTTACTCTCTTATTGCCTTTGATCTCAGTAGTTGTGCAATCAATTACAAAATCCAACTGTATTTGGTTTTGTGTAAGTAGAAAATTTAAAAAGACATGTAAGATGTCAAAAAAAAATTACAATAATATTCAAGAATTTGAATAATCTTATTTTCTTACATCATTCGAAATGAAATGGCAAAATAAATAATATAATTTAATTTTTTAGTAACTTAAGAATTATTTTAGATCAGTTGTGATTGTTAGTATAGCGTTTGCGCCAGCACCGAACTAGGAATTTCAACAATGTCACTACATTTTTTCATATTGAACGAAAATTTCAAACCAACCTTAGGGGAATTAGTAAATCAGAAGATCTCGAGTTTATACAATTTCAGATTCGAAGTTAAAAATACTGTTCTAATCAACATGAGTAAGGTAAAAATATATTACACTTTAAGGAGAACAACTCCAATCGGTCTTATGGTATATGCACGTTTCTCCGTGGGAACAGATCTTATAACTTCTTTGAGTAGACTCTTATTTTATATTTTTCAAAGAATAAAAATTAATAAACAAACAATAGTAACTAATTTTTTTTAATATATAACTATCGTAATTTTATGGAATTCATTCCATTTCATTCTAGTATTTGACCTGATGAAATGAACCTTCAAAACATTGTCTTAAGTTTAAGTGCTTTTTGAAATGTACCTTGGACAACAACTCTAGAATCTACCATCAAAATACACAGATTTGACATTTCAAAGTCATTAATGCAAACCGTCAGTGTATGCATAAAAAATAATCATAATAACACCAAATACAAACAGCGAGGACACGTTCTGAGACATATTTCCTTTGTAAATTTTTGCTTCACACACACAAAACAACAATTTCACAGCAAACACATGAAAGTAAAATCAACGTCTTAATATCACAGTAAAAAATTCAGTAATAGGACTAAAATCTTTCAATCAAAACAACTGGTCTTTATGAGAGTCACACTCCAACTCAAGTCCGAAAACAAAGACCATTTATTTTGATTGAAAGATCTTAGTCACATTCATGAATTTTTAACTGCCATTTAGATTTTTAATATATATATTCACTTGATAAACGGAAAGACGATCCAAACTGGACACAATAACAGTTCAAAATTGAAGATAGGTAGCACAGAAAGTAAAAAAACACACTTACAGACTCAAATTTTCAGGCAATCCGTCTTCAGGAGAAAAGAGGGAGACCAAGCACGTTGTAGGCGCAACGACTAGTAACCCATATATATATATATATATATATATAATATATATATATATATCAAACCACAAAATAAAATGGAGAAAAAGACTAAGATCTTTCAAACGTAACACGCGGTCTTCGTCAGAGTCAAAAACCCAACTGATTGTTGTTAAAAAAACTCATGGATTGTTGTTTCACGTGTTTATATGAAATCTTGTTATTATTTGATTATATGAAAACCATGTGATTTTGATGAAATAAAAATAGTAGCCAAAGAAATGGATGAACAGAGAAGGAAAACTCTGGAAATGTTATATATTAGAAAGGACCAGTCATCTATTAATTATAGAAGTGACATTTCAAATTTAAATAGTATTTATTCGGGTGTGTTAAGTTAAACATTGTTGATAGATGAAAAATTGTGTTAGTGTCTTTTTGGTTGTCTGGTCAAATTTTGTTACCTTGCTTGGTTCAGTTACCTTTTCAGTTCAGTGTCACGTGTTCATTCACTACAGTTGTTGTTAAAATCCATATATTATTTTTCTTTGTAAAATAATTTGTAATGTAAACTTAGTTTTTCTGTTTCAAAATTCATACTTCTGTAAGTTTTCTCACTAACCTATAGCCAAATTTTCATTGTAATTTCTTAATTGTAACTAATTGCACTTTTATATATGTTTGATTTTTGAATGATTGTATTATTTCTTATATTTCCTCTGTTTTTGTAGGCCTATGAAAAAGGTTTTAAATAAAGACCGAAACGTTGGCAATGAGAGTTTAATTTGAACCTGAAGAACTGACCGAGTTCCGATAAACTTTAGTTTTCTTTCTATTCCACGGTCGATACTTGATCATCAAGACAACAATCAAAAAAGGACAAGACATTTCAGGGTAAACAGTAAATAGATGACATACACTTACAGTCTCTAATTTTCGATTTAACTGTCATCACGAGAGAAGTGATACTCTAACCTGATAGCGTTGATATTTAAAAATGATGAAAAGTAGGTAAGTTTAGTGTTAATTAAATTTTGAATAAAAATAACTGTATTTTACAAGCTAATCGGATTTTTTTTTTAATAAAACTACTTTTCTGGGTTTATATTCTTTAGAAGTGAATCAAGAGGTTTTTGAAAATACTCTAAGCCACAACTTGAAGCAGGACAGACATCTCTTACTTTCATAAATGAAAGACACCACAACAAGTATCTTAAGAAAAAAAAAAATTACAGACATTCCCACTTAGAAATCTTCCAGATAGCACAAATCACTTCCAATATTAGTAATTTCAGCTACCTGCTCTGAAATCAAACCATTCTTAACTTACTACAATGGTTTCAACAAACTACTAACAAAATCCTGAGCCACCAAAAATAACATTTCTGCAATGAATTGCAACTTATTTATTTGTTTGCATAAAAGGTTTCTCTAATTGGATATTAGATCACTACCTAACGTTCTAATACATCAACAACACACAAGTTGACCATGAAGTGTTAATTTAAGAAATTATAAAAATCTATTCCAACAATATCAAGAAACATTAATAATATAATTTTAAATCATTTGTTTTGTAATTTATAAAAAAAATCGTTCCTTTATTCAAATTAAACACGACTTTATTTTGAATTGATTTCCATATTACAATTTCAATTTCAATCTATTTACCTCAAACATTGGTTTTAATAAATATAAAGAATGCCCTTCTAACCTCAAACTACTATTAATAATCTCCAAAAAAAAAAAACCTTTAAAACAAGTGAACAAGAACATATTAAAATAGACAATGACTGAGTAAAATATCAACTTCAAAGCATTTTCAACTTTGAATAGTTTTTTATTAACACAGAGTTTGTTTTTGTATCACACAGAAATGGGATTACCTAGGGTCCTCCCTTTCTCATAGTAAAGAAATAAAGATTGCAAATCCATCACCCTGTGTTTCACACACAGTGATTTCGCCGCCGACCAAGCAATTATATTCTGTGTGTTTATTTATTTTGTATACATCTCTAGTTTATTTTAAAACTAATATACATTTTGTATATTTTGCTAGCAATTTTTCACTTAATCAAGTTTAGTTATAACTTATGCCTGCAATTCATATATGTAAAGGAGGAAAACTTGTGCTTCTCAATGTGTACAATGCTTTGAAAATCAAAGCATTCAAGGTATTTGCTAAAAGAGGAGAAACAAATTTAAAAGGGAAAAGTTAAAGTTGGAATGATTGAGAAAGTTAACGCAGCGAATTATAATTGAGTTAACCTAAGTTGGATTCCTTGGATACCTAAACTAATGCTAATTAAATTATCAAAGTTTCGCTTAGTCAATGCTTATTTCAGTTCATGAAATAATCTAACTTACTAGTATGTAAATTAATTCAATATATTTTTCTGATAACGTTGAATTTCTTGTCTTTTATCTTACAACCTTTTATCCATACAACTGATCGAATGGTATAAGAATACTATATCAAAGTTTATCATAGTGGTGATATCTCAGATACATCGCGACCCATTTTTGACGCCAAAATTTATTCGTGACCCTTTAGTGAGAACAAAAATAAAATTAAAAACAAATAAAAAAGGGAAAATTAAAATAAATTTGATCTGTAGTAAGTAAAATGAGATTGCTGTGCCGTATTAATAATAAATAAATCATTTATTTAATTTAGCCCTTTATTTTCTATTTAAAAATAAACAATTTCAAACATTTCGCGACTCCCGTTTAACCCACCGGTTGAAGACCCTTGTCTTAGATTATACAGTCACTTGTGCTTATGGTGAAATTTCTGTATACATAACAAGATTTCGCAATAAACGTCTAAACCGCAGTAAGAAATCCAGAAATGAGTCTCAGATCTTTTATTCAAAATAACAGGTCTTCAAGAGAATGTGGTCATGTGGTTTGGTACTGAGAGGGTAGGGAGGTACGAGAGGAAAGGGGATTCAGAGAGAAATGTAATTATTAATTCCAGTTGATTTTCAAAATAGTTTTTACCTTTATATTAAAAGAACTGTTTAATCTATACAAGCATTGCACCTTATCATTGTTATTACTTTTTAAAGTGTTTCGATTTTTTCGTGATATTATCATTATAATGGTTAACTATTCTCTATCTATATTATAATCCTGTTAATTAAATTAGTGTGGCTGATTGTCATTTTTAATTTGAAAATAACTTCTACAAACAAAAATTTGGTCTTGCGATGAGAAATTGCTTATTCTTCTCCCTGAATAACTAAATAGTACTTTTTGGAAACTGAAAGGTCAAGTTCAATTTTACTTAAGTTAAATAGTTCCGATATACCCTTGGCCTGAAATTATGAATAAAGTTGGCTTTATAACAAAATTAAATCCATTATCAATCCCATAACAATTATTAATAGCAATCCAATTCAAAATAAAAGAAGAAATGAATTGAAAAGCCATCTTCGCTTTCCTTATCTATTCTCTAAAGCGTTTCTAAAGAAACTCACCAATACACTTCCTTAAGACCAGTTTTATTTTCTCTTCCCATAAGTTTTAATATACCAAATTTTAGACACATGTCTAAAGGCGTTTAGGCAATTAAATTAAGGAATTTAGTTACTCAACTGAATTCTTTAATGATGCAATTAACATTATTACTATTGCTCATTAAAGTACCGTCCACCTCTCGACAAAGATTTAAAAAGTGCTAAAAAAAGTTCTCAAATGCAGCAACAGAAATTTGTTTAATGCAAAATGCCGCAGTTTTACCAAATCATAAGTCGTTGGACACATCCTAGGTTTGCAGGTAATCTTCACTTTTAACATATTTTTTTTTCCTCTAATGGTAATAACATAGATGATTTGTTAATTAAAACTCTTCTACAGAACTGAAGTATGGTGCTATTGTCCAAAATTCCGTTAAATGTTGTCATAAAACACATACGTCAGACTACTCAATAATTACATTTCCTGGTCAAGCCACATCATTACTCAGGTGTTAATGACCAAAAAAATACCTCATTTAGGCATTTAAACAATGGCAATCATGATATAAATAAAATAGAAGCTAAAATGATCTCGATGTTGGGAAATATTATGAGTCTACATTAATTAAATTGAGATACTTCTTTAAGAACAAAGGTTTAATAGGATTAACCAAAGATAAGAAGTCCGAGCTCTAGGCGTAGTGAAAAGAATATACGATTATATATGGATTAAAAGTTGTAATTTAAACAAGGCTTGTTCTCCAGGCTTTTTATAGTGAAGGTTTTATATTAATTTTTATATATACTATTAACTACTTTTTAATATTAATGGGAAGTTTGATTCCAATAAAGAACCAATTTCTTGATAATTTTAAATAGGGGTTTAGAGAACAATGGGTTACTGATTATAAAACCAAACTAAATAATAAACAGCTGAAATAAAGAACAACGTCTAAACCACAGTAAGGAATTCAGAAATAGCTTCAGAAAGATCTTTCGACCAAGTAGCCGTCCACACAACGTGTCACCAGATGTAAAACTTCATTGTGTGACTTTGAAGAGCACCGATACTTGGTTGAAGCACATTTATAGCAATGCAATCTAAAATAGTAGACAGTACCACCAAATCGAAGGAAACAAATGTTACGACCTGTCGATGTGACTAGTTGCCAAAACAACTTTCTTCGACAATGAGCTAACACGAAAGACCTTAGAGTTTTATATTTCTTTAATTTTGTGGTGATTTTAATTATAGAGACTTGATTTTTTTTATTAAACAATTACTGTATACGTGTCACAATAACAAAAAACTGTTTCTATAATCAAAGAAATTATTAAAAATCAAAGGGAAAAAGACATATTCCAAAGTCATTGAAGCTACCTTTTCAAGAAATACTGTCAGATTTCTAACAAGTGATCCTCTCGAAAAGCACAACACTTTTTCTACGTTACACTGATTTTGTGGCGATTTGTTTGATGAATATAACAACCATTTTATGTAAACGTGTGAAATAAAATCAACGTATAAACCATAATATGAAACTCTAAAGTGACCCTCCGAGAGGACTGAATCGATCCCAAAAGATTACTTCACATTTCACCCAAGTATTTCACATTACCATGTAAAATAGATTAGTTATTTATTTAAACCATTGATATTATAAGAAAATCATTCAGGAATTCAGGTGTTTTTCAAGGAACTTGAGGATACAGGACAGAACAAAAATCAGGTTATGACTTGCTAATTCAGGACGTTTGGTATTATATCAATCTATCATTTAATGAATAAAAATACTTTTCGTCAAGCCATACCTTCTGTATAATCCGACTACTATATATATATATATATATATATATATATATATATTTACCAGTTGAAATTCATGGGAAGCGACTATATGCGTTGATATATTCTATCAATATGTTCATATTAAATAAAAGCTCAATGAAATAATTAACTAGACTCACTTGTTATTAATCTCTGATATTTTTCCTGTGGCCACTTGAATGTACGCGTCAATCTGCGACTTGTTGTTTTCATAGACCTTGGGAACGGTGAACAAGGCAATAACACCTGCAACAAAATCAGCAATGATCATATTTGAATCTAGAAATGGAACTAAACAAGATAAAATCAGTGATTACAAAAATAACAACGGTAAAGTAAGAATCCCATATCAAAAAGTCTTTACTTTTTTTTTTAAATAAGTTTACTTTCATATCTTCCAACATGATGAACGCTTTAAATGGCTCATACAGTGTTATGTATATACATTAACATGTATAGACATAGAGTTATAATAAAAATGAAGAAGGAAAAGGATCGGAGAAGAAGACTCTTCTCTCATTTCTTTCTTAATTTTTTTTTCTCTCTTTGTATATATATATATATATTTTTTTTTTTATTTATTTATTTACTCTTCTTTATATAATCTAGGAGGTGTCAGAGCTTATTTTTCTTCATTCTGATTCTTCCTACGACATTTTGTCTCATATACATATCTTAGGTGTTGCTGGTCTGAATACTGGGCGGTGACTGAGTGTCGGCTTGGCGAGTAGCTGGTGGTTGGTCACCTAGTAGCTGCAGTGTGCGTGAAACCCCCGTGTGTTGACGATTAATTAATGGGTTGTGCTTCATGATTTTCATGGCTTCATATATTTGCAGTCTGGCTGGATCATTAATTTCTTTAAAATGATGGTGTTTTGAACAAGGTCCTGGCGGGTGAGTTTTCTTCCATGTTCCTCGGAGGTGTGTCTAGCGATGGCTCCTGCTTGCAAGTGCATTGTCAGTCATCGTGAGAGTGTGGTCGATGTCATACCGATATATTTTGAATTGTCTAGGAGCTCACAATCTCCGATATTGCAGTTATATCGGAGATATAAAAAAATAACAATTACAAAAGGCCAATGTCATATACGAATGGGGGTTTCACGCACACTGCAGCTACTAGGTGACCAACCACCAGCTACTCGCCAAGCCGACACTCAGTCACCGCCCAGTATTCAGACCAGCAACACCTAAGATATGTATATGAGACAAAATGTCGTAGGAAGAATCAGAATGAAGAAAAATAAGCTCTGACACCTCCTAGATTATATATATATATATATATATATATATAAACGGCGCCTATCGAACTCAGGTTTCTCCTAGGGCTTAGGACCGAGTGACTCATGTGCAACAGTGTTCACAAGAAACCTTCTCCAGCGAGGCTCTGGAGGACTGATGTGCAGAAACGGTTTCTTGTAAAAAACTGTTGCACAAGAGTCAGTCGGTCCTAAACCCTAGGAGAAATCCCAGGTCGATAGGCGTTAATAAATATCTATACATGATACATAAACACAGTTACGTTCTTATATTCACCACTTTTAAGCTGTAACAGCCTAGTCTCCTGACTACTTTTAATTAGGTATGGAGAAATTTCAAGCAAATTTGTCCTAAGAGCATTGAAAATACAGTCTTACAGAACGGTAGGTTTAAAGTCCAGTCTAATACACAGTGTAGTGATATAAGATGTTTCCATTTAACATCAATCATGATCAAGGAAGATATAAGAAAACATGGATTAGACTATAACGAATGTAAATAAAAAAATCATTCTTTTCAATTTTATGATGCAGAGTAAGTAATCCTTGTTTCTTTATAATATTATTTCTCATTATGATTTGTGACAAACTGAAAGCTTATGACATCAATACACTCCACGTTAGACTGGACATAAACCTATTGTTCTTGAAGACTGTTTTTCAATATCCTTGGGGACAATTTCTCCAGGAACTTTACCCGACCCAAATGTAAATTACTCAGGAGATTAGATTATATCAGATAAAAAGATAGTGAATGTGTAGATTGTTTTGAGCTTTAAGTAAGTATGACTACAATAAAATCTTGTGACAATTTAACCAATTTATATCTTATTAGAAGAGAGGCAAGATAACAACTGAAAACTCAGGAAAATACTTATTACTTAGTATAAATTACAATTTTCAACTGGGTCCAAATATTATTTCATGAAAAAAAAAAACTGAAAAGATCTAATTACATTTAAAAGTCATTCTTTGTGTGAAGATTCATTTTTATTATTAATAAATATATGTTTATTCATTATTACAATAATTAGTTAAAATAATAAAGAAATTTAAATAAAATATTACATAAGATTTTATGAATTAAAGATTTTAACATTATTTATGAATCCATATTATTGTGGATATGTATAAGGATATTAATTCATAATACCTGCCTATTGTTCCACCTCTCGACTACTGTAATTCAGAATGACCAATATTTTGTTTTAACTCATTTTGAGGACCCTTGAGTCCTTGTTTGATGTAAATAGGTGAATGGATGGGTATGTATCCAAAATTTTGTGGACATGCTCAAACTAACATGGCTCGGTGCGTATATTGTATTCCCAGATAATACCCTTACAGTGTAGAAGTGAAGCATAGATTTGGGCAATATTCATAATGGGCAAACCAGTTTATTGCCTAATAAGTGAATATCGATCCTATTTTTTGGTCTCCTGAACTCGCTATAATTCCAATGAATTAAAATTTGGCAACTATAAAACTGAATAGGATAGTAGCATTAACAGAACAAAATCATTATTTTACGATAGCAGAACATTTTGTTCTATAAATTACATACTAAGAATATGAAAATTTTGCAAAAAGCGTCTCCACAAAATCAGTATGCTGTTATAAAGATTTCAAGCAGTTTGGACAAATGAAAGAGTAAAAATGGCCTTGAAAACTTATCTTTGGATGTTCAAAGCAAGTACTCAGACGCTCAAGATCTCCACTATAATAAATTTGAGCCCATAAAAATTTAGGGTCCAGATTTAGTATCAACTCTGCTCATTGCCTCAAAATTGGTCCACTGGTGCCAATTATTTTGTTTAACAGAACAAAATCATTATTTTATGATAACAGAACATTTTGTTCTCTAAATTACAAACTAAGTATGTTAAAATTTTGAAATAAGCGTCTACATAAAATTAGTGTGCTATTATAAAAATTTCAAGCATTTTGGACAACTGAAAGAGTCAATATGACCTTGAAAACTTATGTTTGGCTTACAACAACTTAGAGCGGTAGGTTCAAAGCAAGCACTCAGACACTTAAGATCTCTACTATAATAAATTAGAGCCAGCAAAACTTTAGGATCTAGATTTAGTATCAAATCTGGTCATTTCCTGAAAATTAGTCCCCTAGTGTCCACTGGCTAGCCAATGACGTCACCACGTCCTGCTGCCCTCAATAACTACGTGATTAGAGTAAAGTGCGAGCACAAGGGAGGGGTGTTCGCTGCATACCTAATATGACTAAGGTTAGACCGTTGAATAAGGCGCCGACGTAGGTGAGGGCCCACAAGCAGATTCCAAACTTGATAGAGTCAACCAGATCGACGACGAGGAAGAGTCTGCGCAGTTCCACAAGCCAGGCGTTGAGGTGCTTGACGGACATTTCAGCTGCCTCCTTCACTCTTGCTTCCGACACTTCTATGTCTGCCTCTAGCATGTCTCTGAACAAATAACGTCACATTAGAACATTCAAAGGAACAAGACTTCATTGAATAAATTATTATTAGGAGTAGTGAACCATGAAACCTCGTAAATCTCTTATCTGACCTTTTGAAATCATGCCCAGCATCGGGAATCCACTGAAAATGATCTCAACAGAGCAACCCCCGAAGATGGGTATGATCCGAAACCGGTTTGATAAGGCGATGTATGAAATATGATGGAAATAATGCACTTTGATAATACAGACATCTGCGATTGACATAACATTTAAATATTCTTTTTTTCTTTAACCATTTTTAAAATACATTTATACAAGTTGTTACAAAATAAGTATCCGTTATTGCAAAAGTTTATTAAAACTCTCACCATACAAATTAATGAATTTTATTTAGATATATGTTAAGTTATAAAGCAATATTAAAAAGTCAATGTTTTTTTTATAATTCCATCTAAACCAAAAAATGAATAAATAGAAAACCCCTTGCGAGATAGAAACAGAAATTTAATGTCACTAACTGTTTTCCAGACACTTTAGTAGTAGTAGTAGTAGTAATGTAGAGGGAAACATTAAATTTAAACTTGTCAAACGCTTAAACTCTTTAAGAATAAAAAAATAATAAAAGAAAGGCTAAAGTCGCACAAGGACACTGGTTTGAATTCTTTAATCCTTGTTATTTGAGTTCTCCTGAGAAAAGGAAACTTTAATAACTTTAGCAGTATGGCGTCTATCAACAAAATATATATACGCCGACATACACAGTGACAAAACTCACTTCGATATTTCGACATCTGTCACCTTCAATATAAAAGTCTCCGTTCATAGAACTTTTGATGAGTTCCACTCAAGTATAGCATTTATTCTCCTGAGGGCGATCGATACATGTCGAAATATCGAAGTTGTGTCTCTAACTGACTCTGCTCTTTGCTTTATGTTATGTGCCCATTGTTCAGTTAGAAATAATATATATAAACCGAACAGTTTATACAACTAAGTGGATCTTATTTATGGATAGGTAAGAACTGATTTACTTTTGAAGAATTGTTTTGGGCAGTTTCATCATTTATAGCAGAGGGTTGAAAACAATAAACCTTTTTTAAGATTGGCCAATTTTTTCGCACATTTAATTATTTGCATCCACATTAGACCAATGTGGTGCATTCTCTTTCACCTTTTTGTCCACAACATTCGTTTAATTCCCGAAAGCCAAAAATGTGTACAACCTGTCACACCCATTCAAAATTAATAATTAACTGAAGCATAAAAATTGTGAATTAACTCAATCTGAACAAAAAGTAATGAGTGAAAAAACTAAATCTATTGCCAACAATATTAGTCAGATAATGAAGGTAAAAATATGAGGTGTTGTCCTTGACAATGCAAATGACTAAATATGAAATAATCTTTAACCTTAACACTCGTACACTGTAGAAAGCTACACCAACCCAAAGGACACTGTGGTAACCACAGGTTGAGGAACACCACCCAAAGCTGTATTTAATTATTTATTTACAACCAATTTTTTAAATAAATAATTATTGTATAGTATCTATGTATGTCAAACTCCTACCTACTATTTCAGTTAAGTACATTTATATCTTAACTTTCCAAACAAATCTGAATATTAAAACAATTGTAAATTTATTACAAAAAAAAAAAAACTGACAACATTAGAAATATTTTGACAAACATCTAACAAAGATATTCGAATTTTTTCAATAATCTACAGGAAAGTTGAATATGTCCATTTTTCATCACCTAATATTTAATTTTTTTTTTAAGAGTAAAGTTATTAAACACTCTTGGGAGGTACATTTCAAACAAAAGATGTTGACAATTTGTCAGTCAAATCATCTGGATTTAGAATAACAAGTATCCTTCATGTAAGGGATCAAGTTACCTGTGACAGAGTGTGACACAGTTAAAACTAGCATAGCATTTATATATTTTTGTCAAGAGCATGAATTAATTCAAATAGTGTAAAAAACACAAACAAGAAATATCCATTAAACTACCAGATGTCACCAATTTTTTGTATTATTGCATTTCCAACCCTACATTTTCACCTAACTATAAGTAAAGGTTAGTCATTATAATTATGAAAAAAACACGATTATGAATAATTTACAGTTATCTGATAGTTTGTAGGTCCTCCACAATTAACATAGATTTTGAGGTCCCCCTCAGTACATTTTCGACATTTTTTACGACAGTAATATCTGGATATGGGTTGGTACGGAACTAAAATTCTGTAACCACTCACCAAATCATAATGTTTGACAAATTTTAAATGAAATTTATATGATGTACCGTCATTATGTCTGAGAGTGTGAACCAGGGTTGCCAGATTGGCCTTTTGGAGGCCAAATAACTCAAATTTGGCTCTATTCGAAGCAGTTTGGCCTTTAAAAATTTAATTTGGCCTTAAATTTGGCTCTCTACATTTTACGCATGGAATGGACATTGATTCTTATTGTTTAGAACAGAAACTGAAATATTAAATTACTTTTAAACTTATAATTCACAATACCGTCAATTTGTTCATTATTTTATTAAATTTGATGGTAATAGAGCTATAATTGAGCTTTTCTTCTATTGTTTTAAACATTCGTATGTTTCTCGTTCAGTTTGTGTTTTGTTTCGTTTCATTTTCCGTTATTTACTTTTGAGTAACCACTAACGGTTACGTTTTCAATGTGTCAGTGTAACAGTTCACGTGATGGTTTAGGTTGAGTGTGGAGCAGTATAACGAAGTGTATTTTAGTTTACTTGAAATAAGTACTATAATTTAACTTAAAGATATTTTGTTACTTATTGCTGATCACCCTTCATAATGTCCAAGTGGAAAACTAATTATAGATAAATAAAATAGACTAGATTTATGTCTTTTTTTTTCAAAATTCTTTATTGTTGAACTAATAATGGAAGGTTTTTATATAAATTAGATGTTAAAAAGTTAAATCTAGACTAGGATTGTGTTCATTTTTTCGTAACTTTCAGAATTCTTTATTTTTGAACTAATAATGTAATTTTTTGATGTTAATATTATGTTTCGTGTATGTTGGAATGTTAAAACTACCCTAGGATTGCTAGTCAGTTTTTTTTACATCAAGTGGCATTCCTATGGATACTTTGAAATTCTAATACTTTGCTAGTATAGATGCTTTAGTTAGGATTCGCACGTACCTCATAGATAATAAAATTTGCTGCAAAGACTTCATATGTACGTCACGAATGATAGAACTGCACAACAGTCATAATTTGTATGAAAAAAAAGATGCCAAATCTGATGACGAAATCAACTACATGAATGTTCTTTTTGGTGATGATGAATAAAGTGTAAGTACTTATTGTACAATTTCTTTAAATTTTATTAAAATAAGAGGTGATATTAGTTGTTATGCATTTGGCTCTTTTTTGGCTTTATTAATTTCAAAATTTGGCTTTAAATGTTTCTCATAGTCTGGCAACCCTGGTGTGAACTGTTGTTTTTATGCAATAGTATATCAAGGAGCAGGTGCTTTATATCAAAACAATTACTAATTTTTTCCTATTCTTCTCGTCAAAAGTTTACAGTTAGTATTTCTTTATATGCATAGTCTATGATAAAAATGTCATAAATTTCATTTAATTGCAAAGGCAATATAAATAATATAACTCTACAAAGACCAACTATTAATTTCTACCGCTAGCCTAGCATTTTTAACCACTTTAAATTATTTATCATTTTTTAATTATACAATAATTTCGGAGTTCAATATAAGAATCAATTTAATAGAAGTAAATTATCCATAAAATGAAAATAAAAATCTATAGTTCATAATCAATTGAAACAATTGATATTTTATTAATTAAAACGACTAAGATCATTCAACCGTAACAAGCAGTCACTTCGTCAGAGTCAAAAACTAAGATTTTAATTCAACCACTCTCACACCACTTAAAATAAAGTAACCAAGGCAAAATTGAAAATCAAATATTTGTTTTATTATATTTTTACTACCTCTCACAACTGATAATCGGTAAGATGAGATCCGTTACATTTCCCATTATATAATGATTTGAATAATAATACACTTCAATGAGTGTTACAAATCTAATTTATTAGTCATAGTTCTTTGTTCAACCTTATCATTAGCAATTTGTTTGCTAACTCTTTGCATTTAAATTAATGGTAATTAAAGTATCTGCTTTTTTTTTTCAATTATTCTAAACAAGCATGCCAATTACATGTTCATGATGATTGGCAAAATGCAAAACTACCATAAACGATTTCAATTAGTTATTGATTGTTAATTATTTCAAGTAATAATTTGCAAGAAAGATGAGTCTAAACCATTTTAGATTATTTTAAAGCGTCATCCAACTCAGAGGTTACTCGACTTTTAAAACTACTTGATTACCGTTTTGTTGTTTGCTACAGAGCAGTAAATGAAACTGACTTGAAAGGATGTCCGTCAGAAGTCTTCTGGACAGCCTGCATGATGTTCTTGTATATCCTGAAGGACGTTGTGGCGAGGAGGACGGCGAGACATAGGTAGGAGACGACGCTAATGAGGGAGCAGTAGATGAGAGACAGCAAGGTGACCATAAGCACCCCAAACACCACGCCTGACTTTTTCACATCTCTCCAGTAGATCAGCGACTCCACTGTAATCATAAGCAACAAAATCACTTACAATCCCCACATACCTACTATCAACTACATAGTAAAAAAAAAATCATTACACTGATACATTTGAGTATCAGAATTAATTTTCCAAAATTACAACACTTACTGAAATAATTTCATTTTTGTAGATTTGAGTGGTTTATACATTTATAGATTGATATTAGATTTATACATTTATCAACTAGATTCATAAAAAGAACACACATAAAAGAAATCACAGAAACTCACTATTATATTTCGATTGCCTCGTCATTAGGAAGATAGATGTGAGGCGCTCTGAAGACAGGTGACAACTCATATACATTTACATATACAAATATTATTAAAAACCAGAGCGGCTTGCTTCTGCATTTGGGATTTTTTTAAGTAAGTGTTCTTTTTTCCTAAACATTGTACGATGTTGTACTGTTATCTGATAGAGTAACTCACCCAGCGACATATCTAACATTTGAATGATCAAACTACAATATGAAATGGAAAAAAAAGACTAAGATCTTTCAACCGTAACAAAGCGGAGTCAAAGGACTCTAACGAAGACCGCTTGTTACAGTTGAAAGATTTTAGTCTTTTTTTCCCATTTCATATTCTGGTTTCATCATTGATTGTTATTTCACGTGTTTATGTGAAATCTTGTATCTATTAACAATTCAAATTTTATAAACACATTCATTAATCTAAATCACGCTTTTCACCTTACTGGCCATATTCAGGATTATAAAGTAAATACAATACGAAGAATAAAATAAAACATTAAGAAAAGAATGTAAGTATTGAAAACAAGGCTAAAACTATGCACTGATAACAGGTGATATAGGAAAGGGATACCACTCATTAGCGCCACTAGCGCTTAGTAGTTGAACTAACAGTATCACTTTATAAATTTAAATCTGGGGTTAACAATTTAGTGAATTTTTCGTTTTTTAGTGAATAATTTAGTGAGAATTTTTCTTTAATAAACAATGGCTCCAATATTTGCAAATGAAGTTACTGTTAAATGCGATATCAAGTTTAGGCAAAAAGAACACTTGTTTAAAAGGATCGTCAATGAAGAAGCCGCTATATGGTTTTCAATGATGTTTTTACTGCCTCCTGCATATATACAACCAGAAAATTATTGAATAAAAACTTTTTAAGTTGTATTGCTTCTTAAATAATCTTCATATTGTCATATTTTTATATTTTCATACAGAAGTAAGTCTATAAACAAAATATAAACCTTTCTTACATTAACTTAAGAACTTTCATTTAAAAAAATAAAAATGAATTAATCCATTTCACAAAATTCAAATGAATGTTTGTTTTTGAGATTAGGGAAAATGAAGATCTGAAATGATGTAGAATTACCAGAGTTCAATGAGCAAATTGATATCATGAATTGATAACGAGGCACTCTACATGAGTCAGGTCCACAAGTCGAACTAATGAACTAATTATCAGTAATACGTCTAGATAATTAGCTTAATTAAAAATCTTTCAACTTCCAACTTGTTTTGATCTAATCACTTAAAACCTATTGCCTAAATCTCTCCGAAATAATCAATAACACAAATCAAACTGAACTTATATCATTCTTAAAGTCATTAATCACAATATTGGAAACTTTTAGTCGTTTAATAGGTTTTTAATTATATCAAAACTGTAATCGAATACCATTAATCAGTTGAGAAACATCAAAAACGAATAGCAAATTCCCTTTTGCTTATAAACCTTAAAAAAAACTAAGCTGTTAGTGTTTTACATAGAGGGAGAGCTTTGGTATATTAATGCTACTTAAATAAGAGTAGAAGAAAGTTGTGTTTGTTTGAGAGCCACTGTCCCTACTCCCTTTTCATCTTCGGCAAGCGCCTGCCTTTAAGACTTTCTCGCCCTTATATAGCGAGTTGGCTGCCAAACACCACAGCTTTTATTGGCCATCAGGTCTAAGGTTCATTGCTTGCCTGGGGCCGTTTATGACGGACTTTCGTTTGCTTGGCCAGTCTTTCATAGTAAGTGTTTGTATTCTTCCCTTCCTTCTCTTAACAGTTTTTTCCTCCCTCTTACTTACTTCTTCTTTTCTCTCTTTCTCAACTCCCTATCGACTGGTAACCTTCCCTTTTCCTTTCAATTTCTCACCTGTTAAGCTAGATTACCACTTTCGCCACATAACCATCAGTCTTATAAAGACTAAAAGGCTTACGTTTATAGGTCTTGTTGCTTTAGGTTGTGGAGTCCACCTCCGCGAGGTCCACCTTGGTTGGTCACGAGGACCTGTCTCATTTTTCACATCAGTGAATTCTTTCAAATGCAACCGTTATTCCTCGATTTCTTTTCCTTCCCAATGAATTTAAAAATGCTCACTAAAAAGGTTGATAACATTACTAATATTTCATTTATTAAAAATAAAGTTTTAATTATAATAACGTTACGAGTCAATAGGATCACTTCGTCCGTTAACAAAAGATACTTAGATATATTTAATATTATTTGATAACACAACCTTACACGAAATAACTCTATCCTTGTGATCTGAGCTCAGCTTCAAGTATACTGGTGAAAGAGCTAAACGTCAACCTGGTTTGTTTTATCTTGGTATGATCGAAAGGCCGAAAACAGATAAAAACATGAAATTGAGAACCACTGTCCTAGCACATCTCTTGGAAATAAGCTCAATTTAGTTCTGTGCATTCGCAAATATCCATGATACCCTTTTGTGGTTCGATATCACTCGTAGTAAGTATTTAGTTCTGTTGTCTGTAATTTTACTTTTATTATGCCCGGTTGACCACCGTTTCCTAAATTTGAAATACAATTACCATATATATTTTACGCGCTTGTCTGGATGAGTGTATTTGCCAAATATTAAGATGCTACAAGTAAGTGAATGACCTGAAAAGAAAGTAAAATACTAGTATGAGTCAGCACAATGAGCAAGTAGTTATGATAAAGACGATAAGACTGCTCAAGGATACCTAATAGCTTTTAACCCTCGCTCCTTGATAAGGCAGCGATTTTGAAGGTAGAGACACATGCACGTCACTAGGAAAGTAAGAAAGAGGACAATACAAAGTCTCATACTTGAAAAAACTAAAACTCTTAAAACATATATCTTTGAAATCATTAGTTGTGCAATCAGTAATTGTGTTGTATTTACTCATTCTGAGGTAAAATGGATAAACAAACAAAAGTCTCCACACAAATGAAGTTTTATTCAACAGCAACAACGCGTTTTGAACACTTTGTGTTCATCATCAGGAAGACACTATAATACAAATTATATATAATCAGTTACAAAATTAGAGTGAAATAATAAAATTCGAGTAAGAATTTATGTCTTGAATTCTCTTAATCGAATTTTATTGTGTCACTCTAATTTTGTAACTGATTAGATATAATTTATATTATAGTGTCTTCCTGATGATGAACACAAAGTGTTCGAAACGCGTTGTTGCTGTTGAATAAAACTTCATTTGTGTGGAGATTTTTGTTTGTTTATCCATTTTACCTCAGAATGAATATATCTTTGATTTTCATTAAAACTGTAAAATGAATAATCAGTTCATTTTATGAAATAATACCGTTGAAATATTAATAAAGATTAACATAACGTTAATTAAAACTCTTATTAAAGGAATCATAAATATCAAAAGGATTAGCCAATTGGCTTGGACTGCACAGTAGGAACGCAGTTATATTTTAAAATAAACAAACAAATCGTTGTGGAATTTGAAGAAGTTTTCTAAAATATAATCAAAATAATCTGTTGTTATTCTGTCATATTCCATCCATGAAGAATGTAATACAAAATTATCAAGTTTTTGAAATATGAATAAAAAAGGTTAAAACACAATTTGGATGGTTGTAATACAAAGTAGGAATCACAACTGGTAAATAAAAACATACTTTTTAATATAAGCATTAGCGACCATGGTTATTAATAATATGTGCAGGCATCTAAACAAAATAAACCTAAGTTAGGTTAGGTTGCAGTTGCAGTTCCACAAGGGAACACACATAGGTCGAACATTGGTATATAATGGACACTCTACTATGAGAGTCCTACATTTTGCCTAAGTCAATATTAGGGATTTTTAACGAGTACCTGACAGCGTACAGGCTCGGAACCGACGGCTTACCAACCTCTTTGAGGGACGACTTACCCCGTTTTTTTCACCTTCTACTTGAGTAAATCGAGGGCCAAAGAGGGTATTGAACCGCGCATTTGCCAGTCCAAAAGTGAGCACGTTGCCACTAGGCTATCCTAGACCCTAGAATAAACTTAAGAAATAAATAAGATTCCTTGAAAAAAATATATTTTGGGACATATTTCAAAGATCATTCTGATCAACACCAGACTACAAACTTAATTGTAAGGTAAAAAGTAATTAACACAATAAGTCCCTTGAAGCTGAGTGCAGATCACAAGGATGGAGTTATTTCTTGTAGGGTTGTGTTATCAAATAATATGAAATACATCTAAACATTCTTTATTAAAGGAATAAGTTATCATATTGACTCATAACGTTATTATAATTATGACTGTATTTTTAATAAACCTAATATTATCAACTTTTTTAAATTCATTGGGAAAGAAAAGCAATAAAGGAATAACGATAATATTTGAAAGCATTCACTAATATAAGAATAAAATACTTAGGCTTATTAAAGAAGAATGAAAGATATTACCTCGTAATTGTCTTCCTCACTAGACTGGATTCAAATCTTGTCTATATTCCAAACCAAAACTGGAAGATGGACAAGATTTAAAAAACAGTGAGCAAAAAAGATAACTTACGGGGTGTTTCATTCTTCTTCACTTTGCCACTAACAATATTATTCCTCTTAAATTTTTCCCTTGTTCGTTTTACGATGTATCCCTGAAAATATATAATATATAGAGTTCATGCATTTCGTCATTACCACAGAGGTTAGTATTATTAATATTAAACAAATAATATACCGTCTTACCTCGTACACTGCTGCCGTAGTTCACGGGCCGGTTTAGGGTGTCACCCATCTTCAATAAGAACAGTTCTTATTGAGGATGGGTGACACCCGAAACCGGTCCGAGAGCTATGGCAGCAGTGTACGAGGTAAGACGGTATATTATTTGTTTAATATTAATAATATATAGAGTGCTGGAGTCTTAAAGGAGAGCATCAGCTGAACTTTACTACTGGTATGAATCATGAGGTATGTAAGCAGTTCTTGTGTGATACTCATGATTAGTGAAGAAAAATAACATTAAGTCTTCACCATAAGGATTCAATTATACAAGGCGTTTCGACCACTATGGTGAACACTAAGTATAATTAAATCCCTATGGTGAAGGCATACTGTATTTATCCTCACTAGTCACTGGTATGTTTTGTTAAAAGCCCATGCCCTTATCTGATACTGACTCACCGCACTGCGTAATAGAGCTGGAGCTCTGTTCACTAGGAGAGTCTTCCATTGCGCTGGCGAACAAATAACTGAGAACTCTATGAAAGTGACTGACGCTTTTATCTTATGATAAAAGCGCACTCGAAGATGTCTGTTCCGATAAGACTCTTCAGCAAGCATAACTATCTACAGCCTTGTTATACGAAGGTGAGTCAAGAGTATCTACAGCTCATAATCAAGTGGTTTGCACCGACTTCTACTTTCCTTAATCATTGATTGATATGTCCCTCTGCTGTAAGCAGACCTTGTATTAAACGTGAACAATTGTTTGTAAATAAATTTTGGCTGACCCACGCTTATGATAGACCGTCATCATTCATACAATCATGGGGTCTTTGTTCTATTTAATTTTGTAACCTAAATACCAAAAGTCATAAAAGACTGATTCTACAAACTCTTAAATGTAGTATTGCAAATATTATTTATTTTTACATAATACTAGATAATATAAAAATGTACTATTTCTTCAATCCTAAATTCGTGTACAGTTATATAATATTCGCATATCAGGAATAAATAAAACCAAACAAATTTTTTTGAAGGAAGTTAGTACAAATTAGTTCGTAACCATTGAAATACCCACTGTTCATATCCATTCACACCAACAAGGTTCATACTCACTGAAATACCCACTGTTCATACCCATTCATACCCACAAGGTTCATACTCACTGAAATACCCACTGTCCATACCCATTCATACCCACAAGGTTCATACTCACTGAAATACCCACTGTTCATACCCATTCATACCCACAAGGTTCATACTCACTGAAATACCCACTGTACATACCCATTCATACCCACAAGGTTCATACTCACTGAAATACCCACTGTCCATACCCATTCATACCCACAAGGTTCATACTCACTGAAATACCCACTGTTCATACCCATTCATACCAACAAGGTTCATACTCACTGTCATCTGGAAACCTTGACAATACCAAGCACAAATACAATTTTATCCTTCATTCAAAGAAATAGTTGACATTTAGCGACAATTTGAACACCAAATTAAACATTGTCAATAAAGTTTATATAATATAAAGGATATATATATATATATATTAACTATGAATAATATATTATATTAGACAGCAATAATTTCAGTTATTTTAATTTATAGCTTTATCAGCCTTATTGATTGATATTAACATCTCCTAAATCAATGAATACTAATAACAGATAAGTATTAAAAACAATAACCTAAGTGATTGGAACTGGAAAACCACTTAAGTAATAAAAATAGATATCACAGAAGTACTCAAAATTTGTCTTATCCTTTATATAACAGGAATCAGTCACTTTTCCTGGTTCATATAATCCTTTAAAGTCAACGTTTCGGTTTGATTTAAAACCTTTTACATAGGACAACAAAAGAAAACGAAACCTAAGAAATCATAAAACAATCAACTTGTACAGAGATAACAATAGATGCGCAGTTACAACATATTGAATGTACAAATGAAAATATTCTGGACTAAACAGTGAGAAAACCTACAGTATAATATTTCGAAAATAAAAAAACAATGAGCTTATAGGTTATAGATTTAAAATGGTTAACTTAGGAGACGATAACATTTAAAAGTTTCTTCTAGAAAAACAAACTAATTCTTAAAAGAACGTTTGTATCAACTTTCATACTTCATAAGGACAAAAATCGGTATCATTGAATGTATTTAAAATAACTTCAATGGTACTAATATTATGCATGTTCGCATATATACAAAAAGATTTATAAACACATGAAATAACAATCAATGATCAAACCACAATCAAAATTAAGATCTTTCAACCGTAATGTCTCACCAGATGTCTTTTGTATCTAGTGTTTCAGTTGGGTGTTTGTCTCTGACGAAGACCGCTTGTTACAGATGAAAGATCTTAGTCTTGTTTTCCCATTTCATATTGTGGTTTGATTATATACGTATAAATGTTTTGTTAAATGAACTTCTTATTATACTATGAATATATTCTTCTTTGACGATCTTTCTAGTTACCATATATACATTTTAAATCCTTCAGGTACTAAAAGTACCAGTACTTCAAACGTTTGATTTCTATATACTAACATGTTCCAGTCACCTTGACCATCTTAAGAGTATATTAAACTATCTGCACTAAACTAAGTCTACTTAATTTAATATCTATAACATTATACACATTTTTATTACTAAATAAACAATCTATATGCATATATGACATTTTGCCTAAGGCGGAAGGCAACAGAACTAATGATTCTTGGTTTGAATTCCTATATTTTCAGGGCTTCATGCTATCTGTAGTCTATTATGATCAAATTCTTGGTACAAAATTGTATTTTTTACCAGTATTTCATGATACCAGACTTTCATTTACCAGTATTTCATTACCGGTATACTCTGAAGATAGTCAACGTGACTGAAACATGTCAGTAAATAAAAACAAAACGTTTGAAGGACTGCTATTTTTAGTATTGAGGGATTTAAAATGTATATAAGGAAACTAGAAAGATGGTCAAAGAAATATATTCATACGATGATAAGCAGGTAATTTAAGAAAATATGTTCCAATGAAGAGTTGCTCGCCAAATATATATAAATATAATTTTCTTGAAGTATACGGCAGCTTCCGCATTCAAACTTTCTTATAAGCAACGAAAAATAGTCAGGAGACTAGAGAACACTATAATCAAGGTCGTGAATGCGGAATCTGCCGTAAGCTTCAATAAAATATGTTTAAAAGAAAATCTGCTGCCAATTTATACTAATATAAATATAAATATATATTTAAAAACTTTGACACATAGGAAAGAACACAGAAAGTCACTACAGAAACTCACTTCGATATTTCGACATCCGTCGTCATCGGGAAGAAGTGCGAAGTACTCGCGTTGAGAAGCAAACAGCTACTGTTAAATAATACTACTTAAATATATATATCTGATAAAAAAGAGCAACACAAAAAGAACGAAAACACTTACTAGAATCAATATTTCGAACTGCAGTTTGTCTTCAGGAAGAGACTAGAAAACGAAATGCGGTTCGAAAAAGTGATTCTACTATGTGTTATCGTTCTTTTTGTGTTGCTCTTTTTTATCAGTTACTTATTTGTCCGGTTTGAACGATGCAATCATACATGTTATATATGTATATATATATACAAAAGCACAGATGTTAGTTGATACCACATTCGTAAATGATACCGTCCCTCCTCGTTCATTGGAAAGGAGTTGTTCGACGGGTTCAGGCGTTGTTTATCTCCCAGTAGAATTGATCGGTGTCACTGCGTCATGCCTTTATGTAACTTCAAAACAAGTGGCAGCAAGATTTATTCCAAATAATTACATAATACGTATTACATTTCATCTTTTTTTTTTATTATTCACCTAATTGTATCTTATTATTATTGAATTTGTAATTATTAAGCTCATCCAGTCACATTTTCATATTTATTCGTAGTTTAATTAAATAAAATATCTCTTTGGCATTTTGAATACATAAAAAATGGGACATTATCACGCATTATATGTAATAATATTAAATAAATCTAGGCATTAAAGATACATGTGCCACTTTTTTTTTTTTTGAAGTCTTAAAATAAACCCATGCAGTGACTCAGATCAGTCCTACTTGAGAATGAATAACGTACAAAAACCGCACGAACAACTACTCCAATATACGAGGCAAGAAAAGAAACAGAAACTTAGATATAATGGTCACGATATTTCGACATCTGTTGTCTTATTGTAGGGTAGATCAAGTGCTTACCTTAGTACCTCTTTCCGACTATCCTTGGAGTAACCTATCCGAAAGGTATTTCGGATAGGTTCCTCCATTTTTTCTTCAAAAGAGAGAGTAAAAAAACAATAATCAAACAAGAATTTCTAAATAATTGCTTAATTAACTATTTTATTAAATTGTTAGCATGTTTCTGTCCACACTAACCATCATCAGAAAATATTTCCAAACTACCATAAATTATAGCAGTAAAACAAATATCACTAAATCTAATATAGAGGGACCAGGTTAGCTCAGTGGCTAACGTACTCGCCTCTAGGCTGGTAGTCCAGGGTTAGATACACACCTAACCCTCGATTTATTCACGTGGGAGGTGAATAAATCTGAGTAAGTCGCCCTTCGGAGAGGAAGTTAAGCCGTCGGTCCCAAACCTGTACGATGTTAGGTACTTGTTAAAGATCCCTACTGTACATACATTTGAGTTAGGCAAAATTTAGGACTCTCCCAATGTAGAATCACCGATCAAAGAAGAAGCCGGTAAACAGTTGATGTTATCACCCACTAGGGGATCGGTATAAAAAATAATAAAAAAATTAATATAACTAACATGACAACTTTCAAAACAGTCTAAATTCAATCATAATGCACAGCGCTGGTGGTTAAAGATAGTTCATATTTCCCTAATACGAACTTAAGCATTACGAGTAAATACAACTAAATATACAATAAAGTAATAAATCACAGTTCTCTTATCTGGATAAGAAGAGATAAGAGATCTTTGATTTATACCATGGAGTTAGAACATACTGATGAAGTAGTGAACGTCAATACAAGATTCAATGTGGTCGAAATAGTGAAAAATAAATAAATGCTCAAAGTAAGTGCTATGGTGGTTTCAACCATACCTTGTAGAACTAAAAATTACACAGAATACAAAATAAGATAAACACATACTGCCAAATAAATACTCGTGATCAGGAGAAAAAAAACGGGGAGAAAAGATTTTATTAATTCAACTTGTCTTTAATGTATGTAAACAGAATGGATATATATATATATATATATATATAACAAGATTTTACAATAAACACATAAATAACAATCAATCAACTGATGAAGATTTTTGACTCTGAAGGTGTCCAGTTTGAATCATCTTTCCGTTTATTAAGTGAATATATACATATATACACTTTTTCGATGGAAATACGATCCGAAATGGACAAATACAGTTCAATGTACATAAAGAAACATAGAGAAATTAAAAACACAAACTTACAGTCTCTAATTTTCGGTTGAACCCTCTTCAGGAGTTGTCTCCAACCGTCTCTATACCAGTGCGCTTGGTTTCCCTCTCTTATCTCTTCTGAAGACGGTTCAACCGAAAATTAGAGACTGTAAGTTTGTGTTTTAATTTCTCTATGTTTCTTTGTGTACATTGAACTATATATATATATATGTATATATATATATGTATATATATATATATGTATATATATATATATATATATAACCGTGATAAACGAAAAACGGTCCGGCAGGACAAATAACAATTAAAATAAGCAGTGACACATAAACAGAAACACAACAAAGACTCACTTTTCAATATTTCGACCGTAATGGCGGTCGAAATATTGAAAAGTGAGTCTTTGTTGTGTTTCTGTTTATGTGTCACTGCGTATATATATATATATATATACGAGTTAACTGTTCCAGAAAAATGTTTATCAGAAATTGGTCAGTTCAGCGGAGTCAAACTTGGATAAATACGTATAATTGAGTCATTACTACCTCTTAATGTCAGGCAATTGTGTTTTGGATTGTGTAGTAGGTTTAAAGACTTTCTAAGTTAAGACGTATTGATGAGAGAGAGAGAGAGAGAGAGAGAGAGAGAGAGAGAGAGAGAGAGAGAGAGAGAGAGAGAGAGCGAGAGAGTGCAGTGGGAGATAAAGCAAGGTGAAGAATTGGCCGCCGAGACGGGAGCCGCGAGGTCAGTGGACTTTGGGAAAGAGCAGCTTGTCTTCACCTGCACACCTTACCAGGCCAATACACCCATTTCAGTTCAACATCGCCACTTTCACTTCCATCCAACAACTCTGCATTTTTAATTGCTTTCTTTAAAATGGAAAACAAAAGAAACAATTGTAGAAATTGTATAAAAAAATGAGGTTTCGTTCGTCCCAAAGGAAGACTAAATAACACAGTAGATGACAAATAGCAGTGAAATTACAAGGAGTACGCTTTACAATAGAACTGTCATCAAATCAACACATATTCAGGTGGAACGTTGAAATCTAATGTTTCAACATGTTTTGAAAGTATATATATATATATATATATATATATATATATATTGTTAAAAATCTGACCAAATCTTGCTGAAACTTGCTTCTTATTAAGTTTTTCAAGTTTTCTAAATAGAGTTCTTGTCACTATATCTACAGTATACAATATTCTTCCGATAGTCGACATGTTACATGAGTCCATGTTTCTGCTGTCCTCAGCCATTATCAAGACATGTCGACTATCGGAAGAATATTGTATACTGTAGATATAGTGACAAGAACTCTATTTAGAAAACTTGAAAAACTTAATAAGAAGCAAGTTTCAGCAAGATATGGTCAGATTTTTAACAATGTATGTTTACAGGAGGGACTGCTACAAAAAAAAAATTACAAATATATATATATATATATGAAATAAATGAAATATACCTCATTTTACACAAAATAAAAAATTGTTGCAAGAAAGTTACATTTGTAGAACTATTTTAAAGGATTTATGATGATTCTGATTAAGTGTAAAACTCTAGTATATCTGTTAAAGTAACTCTCGGATATATAAGTTGGAGAGTCCAGTACTATAGTACATTTGATAACGTACACTATAAAAATACTTAGTAAATTCCATAGTAAATTTATTAAAAAAACAACACATTCGACTAACTATTTTAAAGCAAATTCTAGTAATAAACGACATCCTTCTTCATTAAGTATGAGTCTTGATAAAGAACTTAAATAGACTACTTACTTTTGTTTCAACAAAGCGAAATAAACGATTAATCCTTATGGTTTTTTTTTAATGAGTTTTGCGATAGCGCAAAGCATTAGACAGTCTTAGATAGCACAGGAACATTAAAGTAATACGTTTGTTTCAATGTCAACCAAAGCAGGCTGCAGTTAGTGAAATTAGCAGAAAGTTACTTTCACAATACCTGGACATTTCACTTCTAAAGTCTGTTTTTCTTCATTCACTTTTGTTTCATATCTGCTCAGGTCAGGTTGTTTTGTTTCACCTTTTATCTGGATAATCTGTTCTTATTACACTTTCTAAGAGAATTTGTCTTAAACAAGATTTCTAAGCAGACCTTTGTTTTTTCCTATAACTCCTTAGTTCTAATCTTTATGACAACAGCAGATATCGTGTTGTAACGGTATGAGATTTAAGATACTCACTTTTCTCTAAGAGTAGCGCACTGCAGTAATCAAACTCAAGAAGAATTTAAGGACAGTTGAACTGGTACGCCAAAATCAACAAAACTAACCGTAATATGTCAAAAGATCTAGACAGACGACTTCTACTGTTGCCGCTAAGATGCGACAAAGACGAAAAAGTCAGTTTTGCATCAATATCTGCGTTACAATCTTGTTAGTCTAGTGCAATCGTTTCAAAAAGAGTTGATTCTGCATAGTTTCGATTGTAAGTTGTGTCCGATGGTTTATAGGTTCAAAGGTTTATAGGAGAAAGGATTTCAAGGCGAAATAGGATATTCTAGGAGGTTGCTGTCTGTACTGATTGTTACCAAGTTTACCAAGGTCTTTAATTCGAAATAATGCTGAATACAAATATATCTATATATAAAGAGCACAAACTAAAAGACAAGCTTATTTGTTCTGCAAGTACGGAAATTATTTTTTTTTCGATAAACGCTGACCAAAACCAGATAGAACCTGCAAAAGTCGCTTTATTGACCTGCTTCTAACCTTGGAACTTTTTCCAAGGTGCCGAAAACTAGATCAATCATGCCTTTAAGATACCTTCATCATATATTTCATGCCATTCAAGCTTCAAGTGTATGCAAACCCACTATTGATACGTTTAATAGACATAAAGGTTATATATTTGTGTGAAAATATATTTCAGTAGATTTGTGACTTCAGTTTAGGGTTTTCTGCAAAATTTCTTTTTTTCAATAGTGGTGACTACATCGCAAAGCTATCAATCTGCAAGTATGAACTATAGTCTTATGTGGGTACATGCTTATGTGTGGGTATAGTCTTATGTGTGGGTACATGCTTGGGCGCATGCGTGTGTATCTGTTTAGAATATTAACAGTTTGCCTAAAATGTTTCGATTAATGAAAGGAGGAGACATAATCTATGATTACATATGTTGCTGCAAATTATTTTCACAATTTCATTAACTGGTACACTGGTAAAGAGATATTGACGTCTAGAGAGACTAGAATTCCTTCAGGCCTTGTGGTTCTCAGAGCATCTACGAGTAGAAAGTTACCTATAGACCGCAGCATATACTTTCTTGGGAGATAGGGGGTTACAAGATCATTAAGCTTTTTAACTAACTCAAATGTTGGACTAGTCACTTGTAACATAATCGGTTTACAGTTTTATCCGTTTTATTTAATGGTTTAAATCCGTTTTATTTTATATTCAAATATTTAATGAATAGTAAAAACTAGTAATATGTAAATTCTAATATTACTTCATGTCCCCTTAAGAGTTTTATATTAAATTTAATATCTGATGGTGATATGTATATTACACTGAAACAAGTCACTAATGTGGAATAAATGCTATTCTATGGAACTGTATTTATCCCATACAACATTATATATTCATCTTATTTATTTCATTTATGCTATTTATTCATCCAATTACATTTCTACTACTTTTTCATCCCATTTTTTTATCCTATTCATAATATTTATTCATCCCATTTATTTTTTTTATCCTATTCATACTATTTATTCATCCCATTTATTTTTTTTATCCTATTCATAATATTTATTCATCCCATTTATTTTTTTTATCCTATTCATACTATTTATTCATCCCATTTATTTTTTTTATCCTATTCATACTATTTATTCATCCCATTTATTTTTTTATCCTATTCATACTATTTATTCATCCCATTTATTTTTTTATCCTATTCATACTATTTATTCGTCCATAGCCACAAAATTTCTATAAATTCTGTCACAGCCGACAATTATATAATTGTCGATAATGGAAAAACAATGAAAAAGGTTTCAATTGATTCCTGTTTCACAGACTTAACTGATATATCATTAAGCTCTGTAAGTAACTCTGTAAGTAACGTTACCGATAACTTTGAATTAGTTTATATTTATAAACGGAAATTACCTTCGTATGATACAATTTTGTAATGAATCAGATTCTGTTTAGTTGTTTATTTATAAATCAATAAATAAATATATAATTATGAAAATATATAATTTATTCTTTTTAGAAGTAGAATTTACTGGATATATAATGTAATAAGGCAATAGGGGATTATCTATAATAATTTTTTTAAGGCATTAATTGAAGCAGCTTTCTCAATTATATTCTATTACCCCATTCCCATATCTAAGAATAATACACTCTCCCCTTTGTACTACTACATAATAAATACATTTTTCAATAAAATTATTGTATTGCTTCTCCGCATAACAGTATATTCTTATTGAAAATAAATATGAGGAAAAACTAAATGGAAATCAACCTAAATCAAATAACAATTTACTTAACATAGTCTTTTAATGTGTAGCAGAAATGATTTGACATGCATAAATGTTATTGAAATTAAATCCTAGTTTTATAGAAAGAACTGACACAATTCACTTCTATATTTCGACTTTGGTCGTCATCAAGAGTAGAAATGACTCACTCAGCCGTCAGGCATAGCCTCAGCACTAGTAACAGTTCTAGGCATATTCTGGAAAGCCTTCTTGTTTATTATCTAATAAATCAAAGTTATTGAATTTCATGAGCCCAAGCTAATCTTCGTGCTAATAAAGTAGAGGTTAAAATGACTAAGTTGATTGATTTAATTACATGCGTGATAATTAATTATTCTGCTTTTGATATTGATTATTAATGATAATTTCCCTAAATAGGTAAAGTATTGATTTTAGTTTGAAATGCCAAGTGGAAAGAAGGAAGTAAAAGTCAAACAAGATGATATTTAGGGAATATGAACAAGTGCCAACTCCAGATGAAACCAACTGGAAGCCTGCTAGCTAGCTATGACCCTCTCGGCTTAGTGGTAATCACGAAACGAAGAAAACGCATTTATATAGCATCTTAACTGATCATTAAGAAGTAAGGCGGCTACAAATATAACCATTCAGGAGATGATATCAGTTTATAAATGACTAAAAGGAAAACGACTGGTCCTTGAGAGTAACTCTAAAAATGGAATGATGAAAATGTTTTGAAAACTTTATTGTTACTATTCATTCTTCTATAAATACTGAGTAGGTGTTTTAATTTATATGATACTCTTACCATGTCTGTCAGCAAATCGTTCTTATTACTTGGATAGGAAAGTGTTTCGACGCATGATTAACGCTTTCGACAGATTAGAATGCTTGCCTTTGACACTGAAGATTGGAGGCTCGAATCTTGGTCATGACCCTAGATATTTCACTATCTTGAAGAAAATGACGTAAAATTGTCTGTTTGAAGCCTGTACTATGACAGGTACTCGTTCGAAATGTTCCTGCTCTAATAATCTGGCGAAAAACAGACTTTAAGACTCCTGATGTAGCAACAACCGGGTAACGTGACTTACCCATTCAGAAAATGGTTTCAAACAACAAATGAGGCATTCTTTTCACTCGTAAAACAGCGCTTAAAGCTATAGTCTGTTGGGATGGTTGTTGGAAACAAACACCTATGTGAAATACGAAGACATTTCATACCTTCCTTCACATCGAAGTACACACCCAAGTATTTACTTTTGGATGGTCTTAAATACAATGCCTTAGACCAAAACATGTCATCAGCAAAACATAGAAACCTAACGGATCAAGTTTGACAATAAATGAAACTATACTTTTCGAGTTCTACAAATAAGTTTAGAAACGCTGGTTTAAATCATATTGAATTGTTGGCAGCACATTTATTAGTACAATAATCAGTTTATGATTAGTAAATCACTTAAAAGGAGGCACCCTTAAGTAGATTTAATTGGAACATGAATAATATTGTTTAAACACGTACAAGACGAATGGGAAAGTAAGTCTGGGTGTTTACAGCTGAAGGAGCAGGGATATGCATTACCTGTCTTGAAGGCCAACTCGCCTTCTTCTCTCATTACATCTAATCTAGCATGGTTTGCAGTGTATTTAGGAGCAGATATCAACAGCAAGATATAATCAGTCATATTCTAATACACTTGGGAGCAGATATGAAGCGTATTTCTGATTATACCTAATCTAGGCAGATTTCTAAATGTATTTAAGAGCAGATTCAACAGCTATATCACTGTAGCCATACTAAAACACACTTCTTAACAAGAGATCTTAGCCACATTTCTGACTACACTTACTTTAGCAAGATTTTGAAGCATATTGCTAAAGAAATACAAAACCAGGTCCTACGCCAGTCAGACACATCTTCATCCCTTAATAACGATGACACTTTGATTCTTTCATGTACTATATATGAAATATAAAGAAATGAAAGTGCTGCATTCCAATCAAAATTTTAATTCTAGTTTTAAACATAAACACACATTTTGAGGTCTTCTCTATACCCAAAAAGATATTTCAAAACACAAGAAAAGGAGTCATATCCACCAAACTTTATATTTGGCTTCTGCTGTAGGGTAACTTACTAACTCTAGGAATGGAATACCAAGATAGCGCTAAAACTACACTTTTTTTTTTTGATAGATAGAATATTTTTTTTATTTATTAAAAAATCTGTCTATACGATTTTGATTAAACCACTTTTATTCTGGATTTTAAGTTTAAGAAAGTAAGTCCTAGAGATTTAATATGCGTACAGAAATTGTCTTCAAAGGTCAAAAGTTCAAAAAAACTGTTCTCTAATGGTGATAAACGAACTATTAAAAGCCACTATAGGTAGTAAAATATATCCAAATCGATTAAACTGAGAGAGAGGGAAAGAGAGAGAGAGTATGTGAAAGAGATAGAGGGAGAGTGCGAGAGAGAGAGAGAGAGGGAGATAGGGAAAGTATGTGTGTGAGAGAGAGAGAGGGAGCACAGAAAGAACACTTGTTTGAGAATAATAAGCAGCAAAAGCATCAACAGCATTGCCCTGATACAATTAGCGCTACCCTAACAAATCCTCTGCCGTTTATAATTAGGCAAATAAAAGTTGCGGGCAACTCAACACAAATTTTTTTTTTGTTTCCCTTTCAGAACACGTTATCCTTTGAAATTACCTCTAGTGTTTTAGTACAACAATTGTTTTTGATCCAGAAAAGTTAATGTTTCACTGTTTTCCTTATAATATAAAGTCCAATGTACATGTAGTATGTATGAGGTATTTTAAAGGTGAATATATAGAGTTTAGACAATAAAATACCAGTAATTCCTACAGTGTACCCCTTTGCATAAAAAAATTCTCTTAGGTATCAAGGACTTAATCCTACTGCGCCCCTGTTAAAAGGAATATAAGTCTTCAGGCTTTACGTTCAGAATAACAGTTAAAAATATATTTACTTGTTACGTTTTTCCTGCCTCAAATTGATCTAAAAAAAAAAAATTTTTTTTTAATATTCAACTGAACGTAGAGCTCTATAAATATTGCTCTTACTAGTGAGATACAATGAGGTCCAGAATCCTATAAATATCCAGAATTGACAAAGTGCTTGCCAATACTTGACTCTCCCACCAATCTTAGTCACATTCTAAACATAACATTCCTTTTGTTTTTTTTTTTTAATAGTTCAATGTTTCCATCAAACTTTAAACACAGCTGATATTATTTATTATTGTAAATACGTAAGCCTATAAATAGGTATCCTAACAATCACAGTATGAACAGATATGTATCAAAGTTTATATAAAGGCTGGGTAAAGTTCCATCCTAAACAATTATCGTAGAATCCAGGAACAGACTTTACAATTTTTTTAAAGCAATCCCATCGTTGTCATGAACGGACTTAACAATAACGATTTAAATTATAAAAGAATAAAGTTAGATAATAACTAAATGGAAAATTTAGGCATTAAATAATAGGTATTTATAACCAGATTCTTCCAGTGTTATCAGTCCCACTTGAAGATGCCCAACGGTCGGGAGTCTAGAACAACGCTTTACGAAATATGACGGATTTTTATAATAATACCATATGTTGTTACAGTTAACACCAATCAAGAGACAAGAAGGAGTATTCATTTATAACTACCAGTCGAAATTATTTTAACAATTGTAGACACTAGACCTTTATCAAGTCATAACAGACAAAGAAAAAAGTCTTGATCCTTAATTTTTTTTTTATTGTTTAAACCAATATCCTAGAGGGTGATAACGTCAGTCGTTTACCGGCTTTTTGTTTGATTGGTGATTCTACAGATTCTACATTGGGAGTCCTAAATTCTGCCTAACTCAAGTGCATTTCGAGTAGGGATCTTTAACGAGTGCCTGACGGCTTTGATTTACTTAATTAAAAAGCGTAGAAGGTTCGTTAGGGTATGGTTAGTTGATGCAGTAGAGCTGTTGATGCTTTATTTATTTATTTTCAAAATAAATTTTCTTTTGATTTCACTTTCTCTCAGTTTAATCTAATTTAGTTTCAATTTTTATATTTCACCATCTTTTGTTTATAACTATATCTATTCAAACAAGAGTCTTTTAAAAGTTTACAGAACAGTTTTTTTGAACAATTGGTCCAAAAAGGACAAATTTCATGCAAATCGCCTCATATTCATACGAGGTGTGTAAATAAAGTAGTGAGACTGATTTTTTTTTTAAATTTTCTATTCAAATATAATTACAATGTGATATTGTCACCTTCAAAATAGTTCCCTTCGGAAGCCACACAGCGCTGGAGACGGTCCTTCCAATCATTGTAGCATTGCTGGAACTCGGATTCTGGAATTGCCTTCAGCTGGTCGGTTACAGCAGTTTGTATGTTTTGTAGTGTCCCGAAATGAGTTCCCTTGAGGTGATTTTTCAATCTCGGGAAGAGGAAAAAGTCACAAGGACTCAAGTCTGGTGAATAAGGAGGCTGAGGAGCTACAGGAATGTTTTTACTGGCCAAAAACTCGTTTATTGAGATGGAACCATTTTCGCACAAATTTTTCTCATCTCCAATTCATTGGTCAAAATGTGATGAACGGAGGTGTGATTCAAATTCAACTGTTCCCCGATCATTCTGACTGTCAAGCGTCGATCTGAACGCACAAGGTTCCGTACTCTGTTGACATTTTCATCGGTGTTTGCACTTGAAGGCCTTCCGCTTCGTGGTTCATCTTCAGTCGACTCTCTTCCTTCTGAAAATTCCTTAAACCACCGAAAAACCTGTGCCCTTGATAAAACACGTTCTCCATAGGCCTCCTGAAGTTTTTCAAAAGTTTCTATGTCCAATTCTGAAGCAAAATTTGATTGCACACCGCTGCTCAACTTTGAGGTCACTCATTTTTAAAACGCTCAAGAAAAAACCATTTCACGAAAACCAACGCTACGGACAAACAAATGACTGTGGCGAGTTCAGATTCATACTGGAGGCGCATCACACGTGCACCTGACGCTACTCAAGGCCACGCGTCTCCAGCGTTGCCAGATCGAAAGCGACGTTGCCAGTCTCACTACTTTATTTACACACCTCGTACGTATTAAATTTCAACTGAAGAGCTAAAATCACAGGGATTTTAATCAAAATTGTGTAGACAAACTTTAGCAAAAACGAACAAAAAAACGTTTTTTTTTTTTGGAGACTCAGGCTCAATCACAAATGAGTGGTTGACAGAAACTATGGGGATGAATGCGTAGAGCAGAGTAAAGCCTGAGTTATGAGCTACGAGCCTCAACTCAGGAAACACAACTTTGGCCTCTATCAACTTCCTTCCTATTCACGTCATCCCCCTTTCATAGTCCAGACACTACAACCCCTACGACAGGCACTGCTGCAGTAAATTGCAGCAAAATGTCACAGAGTCTCCAGTAACAAGAAGCAATATGAAAAAAGATTCCGTAACTATGGAGAAAACTTTGAATCACCACTATATAGTCTATATATGTATTATATTAATATGGTTATATATATATATTAACCTTAACCAAAATTATATTTTACATTTTCTTTTTTTAAATAAAAAGTAATATAAAACGATAATATAATCGAAAAAAGTGTATACTAAGTATATAAATACATATAGTATGTATGTTTCAAAACAAGTACATTATAGCATAAAATTTTTACTTTTTTTGGTGATAATAAATAATATTTACACAACTATATAAAAAACTTTTACAACAACATATGAAATAACAATCAACTTTTAAATGACAGTAAGAAATTCAGAAAAGGTAATATATCGAGGACAAACTTAACTATACTCGAGGATAATAATATGATGGAGGACTTCTTACTATGCTTTAGACTTACTATCTCTTATTCACATATCTATTACTTTCTGAAACTAATAAAGCAATTTCACAAATAAGCAGTTTAAAAAATCAATGTATTCAATAATATCCTTAGAACTTTTCATGGTGTTCCTGGCAGAAAGGTGTCAGTCCCTGTTGAATTTAGGCAAGTTTTTGTCTTAAATTCCCACATTTTATAGTAAAAATGAACTTGAATGTATATATTCAAATTACTCACCACAAAAGGTAACGTATTAAAGCTCCGAAGCCTTTCGTGTTTCACGTCGTCAGAGCGTTAAGCCCCTGCCTTTATGGTGAGTTCCTTGAATATTTATATTACATATTATTGTGATAATTTATATATATATATATATATGTATATAGGTGTGTTCTCTAATCGGGATTAGGTCAATTTTCTAGGAAAAAAAATCAAACTCTCGTTGCCAACGTTTCCGTTTTATTTAAACCTTTTTCATAGGCAGAAGTAAGATTTTTTTAACTAAGAAACTGAAATTTACATTATTTAAAGGAACAACAATGTTAACCGGACAAAACCTTCGACTAGACTGTCCCAAATCCGATTAGAGAACACACCTATGTACATATATATATATAATAAAAAGATTTCACATAAACACGTGAAACAACAATCAATGATCAAACCACAATATTGTGGTTTGATTGTGGTCTATGGCTTATTGTGGTTTGATCATTTATATATATATATTAATCAATAAGTTACAATTAGAAAACACAAAAAAGAAACTAACACTGACGATTCTCGATTATTTCGGCTTTCCTGCCATCTCCAGGAGAGGAGAAAAAGAAGAGGAAACACGGGGAGTGGAGACGTGAAAGCGTACACCGACCGACACACTGTGTATCGCGTTAATATATATATTAACACGATATAACAGAATACAAGCGGATTAACACCTCTTCTATCCTTCTTTTATATATTATACTACAGACAGTGTAGTACCGAACTATGGAGTTATTCCGAAACCTGAGTAATTGTATTTTTTATATTACTACGTTGTAACTATGTATACAATTTGTATAATATAATTATATATACATATATATATATATATATATATATATATTCCAGATTTTTTTCAGTTCGTCCTCTCTTCTAGTCCACTCCTGAAGACGAACAACAGTTCGAAATATTGAGAATTTATAAGTAAGTGTGCCTTTTACTCTTTTTTCTGTGTCGTGTTTTGTGGCATTCAAAGTTTATATATATATATATATATAATCAATGATCAAACCACAATAAGAAATGGGAAAACAAGACTATGATCTTTCAACCGTAACAAGCGGTCTTCATCAGAGTCAAAAACCCAACTGACTCAGTTGGGTTTTTGACTCTGACGAAGACCGCTTGTTACGGTTGAAAGATCTTAGTCTTGTTTTCCCATTTCTTATTGTGGTTTGATCATATATATATATATATATATATAGAACACACTAAAAATTCGAAAAAACAGGATATAAAATGCACTACTACGCCATAAAAGTGTACAGAGTAGTAGATTAAGATGATTATAATTGTTAATTGCATTAAAAGAGGAGGTGGCGGAGTATATGAAGAGTATTTCGGAGTTGTTCACGATGATTTAAAGATGTCAAAGCAGCTTTCAGTCACCAGCTGGAACAAGACCCAGTATTTCTCTTTCTCAATACACTAATTAACAAGCTTACAATCTGAGCTGTTTTTCAAACTGTAACCCTGTCACTTGCATCGTCAAATTAATTTAACATTTTTTAAGCTTATATACCCTTGACTGGGTGAATTAATAGCAATGTTGTTCTATTAGAAGTTCTTTTATTATTTCTGTTTACATTTGTTATAAGACATTTACCATGTTTTGTTATTTACTTAATACTTATCATATATATAAATTACTTATTCAGAACCATTAGTTCCACTAATCAAGCAATTATTTATACTACACCATTTATGTAACATGAAAATCGAGCATGTAAAAAATTGCAATAAACTCGCTCCAAGTAGGGGCACTACTTTAGAGAGAATATCAAAAAGTTGATTAAGTCTGTCAAAACTCTGAAATGGTGTCAAGGATTTTTTCCTTACAAATATTAATTATAATAAAACGAAATATAAAAATACTAATGTCACTTTTTAAAAAAAAAAACAAAAAAATTATTGAAATTATTTATTATATTGTATTTATTATATTAGTGAAAAAAACATGAGATATTTCTTAAATTAAACTGTGTTGCACTCGTATGACTGTCGAAACTGAATTGATTTAATTTAATTTAGATTTAATTTAGTTAATTCAAACACGCAACTAACGGTTTTGCTTGAAGTAAATTACTGCAGATGCAAAATTATTTTTCATTTTGTGTTAGTTAATCAAACATGGTTTTAATTTGAATATAAGTATTATTTATCATCATTTAGCATCAAAATTGTAAATATAAAACACTACATTATCTTTTAAAAAAAATGATTTCTTAGTTTTAAAAATTGTACAGATCAATTAAATTGTTTGTACATGGGATAATAATTTATGTAATATTTAATTATTTAATCAATTGGTTTAAAATCATCCAAAAATTGAGGAATTTATAACATGATTATATAAAATTGCAGCCCTTTATGACGCAGCATTGGTATATTATAAGAATAACAGAATAATTTTTATTATACTTTTATTAAAAGTCAACTGTGAGCAAATTTAAATTTTGGTAATGGGTACAAGTAGTCAAATATCAGTTTTAAATGTTTATGCAGGCTGATAGACAGCTGTTGTTTTTTTTTTTAAAAGATTGAACTAAAAAAGGCTGAAGATGTCTGTGTTAACTAAAATGATTACGGTTTAAATTGATAAGAAAGATTTTTTTTAAGGAAGGATGGTGGGAGACGTGATTTTGGGCGACGTGAATACAGTACACGAAGGAGAGACGTGTCTGGGAAAGACAGATCAGCTGATACCGAGCACCTACCCACCGGTTACAAAACTGCCACGTGCTTACTAGTCTGCCACCTCGTCACGGACTAGGCCTGGCCTGTCTCTTTTACACATGCTAGCCAAAGTCAAACAGGTACTTTATATACATAAAATCGAAACGGTAGACAAAACAGAATAAAGTACCAGGATTAGAAGAAAACTCCCATGTGTTGGTTAATATCTTTTAAAATTTAATAGTAAATTAGTAGATATCAAACTCGTTCTTCTTATTTAAGTATACAACAAAACTGGCAATATAGTATAAAGTATTCATTCAACAATATGAAGAATAAAAGACAAGGACCCAGCTTAGGAAGAAATATCTTTAAGAAATTAATCGTGAAAGTTCCAGCGTAATAGGAAATCACGTAAAATGATTTAACAGAAGATGTTAAAGTAGAAAAGTAACAGATTTCGCATAATGTTTATTTCTTTACGTAAATTTGTCTATGCAGGTTTTGAGTAAGAGCTATTGTAAAAGTGATGATGAGAGATACCTGGTCCGCGAGGCGGAAGTGGTACGGACTGGTAGCCGTTCTGCCTGTACTTCTTGTTCACCATGACGAAGACTTACACCGAACTGACGACTACCCACTGGAGGCGTTCCCCCTCCAGAGGTCTAGTCAAGGTCTTTGACGCCCACCGCCCTCCCAATCCTCTTTCACTAGACATCTGTCACGGTGCAGCAAACATCGCTTGGGTACTCAACATCATATCGATGAAAAGTCAAACGAAACAGAAAGCCAGTATGTATACGAGATTAAATCCTACTAACAGACTCATAAACAAAATTCAGAAAAATATTCACCGGAAATTCTGTTATTTTCCACAATACCTTAAAAACATGGCATGTCTAATGTATTCCAAACATCATAGTAAATATAATGTTCGACTCCAAAATGACGTTGGTTGCTACAAACCTCTTGTTTTCCATGTACAACTCAATATTTGGAAGTTAATTCATAACAAAATAATCAACAAATTAAAGACCTACATCTCTAAATAAGAGGAATATTCTTTAAAAACATTCTTACGCCAATACGCGAATAACGGTCGGGTTCGTATAAATTTTCGATAAACCTGAGGTTTCTATTATCAGCAATTCTGCCACAATTTCCTTTGACTTGAGTCATTTAATAGATAAATTTTTATTCAGCAACAAATAATTAAAGAACTCAGTAATTTTATTAAAAGTATTTGATAAAACACGTCAAAAAGGAGATCTCATTAATTCAGCCACACTCCAGACTGATGGCAGAAGTCTGGTGCTCACTGCAATAGGTTGTAACTCAGAAACCTCTCGATTATCGCCTCTTCTTTGTACCGTAATATAGTTAGCATATATTAAGACTAAAATATATCATCATATCGACTGAAATAATATCCAGGTTAGACTTTCCAGTATTTTTCCTTCATTAAAAAAATAATTGAATTATTTGCTGCCATCGTTATGTCAAAGCTCAATCTGGTATAAAAAATATTTGAATAACACAAAAGAAGCGAATGACATCAAAGAAGAAGTAACCAGATATCTTATTAAACTGGAGAAATAACAGGTAAGATTATCATGAAATCTTCAATGTTGTCACAAATAATCACCTCCAGAGAAAATATCTTCAATAACATATTTGTAACAAACAAATCATTTTCACAACTTTTTTGTTATTGTATATTTGGTTACTTCGACTACAATTAATGTATTAAAAAGTAATACATCTTGAGACAGAATAATGAAACGCTAACTGCTCAATATAAAATGCGGAGAAGTTCGATAACTACTTCGCAGAAGTAGATACAGCATAGTTGAACTCTTTCTATAAGAGCACAGGAGGAAATCAATTAGGTATATTTTTAAAGGGAGGAGTTCAAGGTTTGTCCTTTAACTGTTTGATTTTGTACCGAAAACTGGTGGCACTCCGTAAGTATATTTAACCTTTATGACGACAAAAGGTCACGTGGGCATTGCCGTTTTAGCCGTCTTTGGTGATTTTTAGGGATTACTAGTAAGGAAAGATTTTGAGCAAGTGGGTTTGGATGAGTTGAGAGTTTACTGTGGAATCTTTTGTAGCGGTCTTATCCATAGTCGCGAACGAAAGGGACTTTAAGATCTCGGTGAAACATAATTTCACAACTTTATAAAATAAACAATGATTAACAACGCTTCATTTTAAAAGTAACGCCGAAGAAGATTAAAAACTAAATGTTAACTTACTCAACAAGGAAATGTTAATTTAATAAACACAAGGAAATTCATATTCCATAACAAGGAGATATTAAAAACAAAAAATGGGAAAGCGGAGCAGAAGTAAAACTGTACACATGTTAGTTACTCGTATGTTGAATCCTTTAGGAAGGAAGGCACTCAACCGTGAGCGATTCATCCTCTGGTGGCGAAATCTTGTTTCAGAGAGACAGAATAATAAAACCTTAACTGCTCAATATACAATGCGGAATAGTTCGACAACTGCTTTACAAAAGCAGATTACAGCATAGTTGAAATATTTTAAATAAGGAGCAAAACAATTAGCTATATTTTCACAGGGAGGAGTTCAAATCACGTTCAGTGCCATCAAACCTGATATTAAACATTACAAAAAATAAAAATAATAATGGTACTCATTGTCATTGTAATTTCAGATTTACATATGTTTTAAAACTAACTCCTTGTGAATTAGAAAGTTAGTAGTTAGTTAAAAGAAAACTGTTTTTCTTTTTAGCTATTATTCATTGTTAATAAATTACTTAATAAATTGATTTATTATTACATTAATTACTTAATTAACGAAAACAGTCACTAAAATTTATTTTCAACTGATTACAACATTCAACCACATTCCTTAATTTTACTATCAATAGAAACAATTATTTATCTATTGTTTAATAAAGCATCATTTTATTACAAACAAACAAAGTTAAACTTCGAACAATTTTACACAAAAAATCGTTCAGCGTTTGTCAAAATTACAATGAAAGAGTGATTAAAATAATACTGGTGTGATTGTAATACAAAATTTTACGACTAATATTACTTTTGATTAATAAGTTACATCTTATATTTTAAAATTTTACTAATTTAAGATTTCAAATTAAGAGCCACCATAATTCATATAATTCTATGATAATATGACATTAACGAAGTCAGAGTTTAATTTATGCTTCTGTCAATATAGAAAGGATAGGTTAGGTTAGGTTAGGTTGCAGTGGCAGTCCCACAAGGGAACACACTTAGGCCGAGCATTGGCCCTTTGTGATACCACACAATGAAGATTGATTCTACAGTGGGAGTCCTAAATTTTGCCTAACTCAAGTGTATTTAGAGTAGGGATCTTTAACGAGTACCTGACATCGTACAGGCTCGGGACCGACAGTTTAACGTCCTTCTCCGAAGGACGACGTGTTCAGATTTATTCACCTCCCGCATGAATAAATCGAGGGCCAGGTGGGGATGGAACCCCGGTCCTATCAGTTCAGATAGAAAGGATAGAAAAACACCAAATCGTGATTTCATCAACTTCATTAGATTAATTAATCGATAATGTGGAAAAAATGTTTCTCGTTTAAGTTATTACTTTAATGATTCCGAGAAAAATGTCTAACATCAAATAGCTTTTACTTAAATTAAATCACTCTTTGGATATAAAGTTAGAAGGTTTATTAAATAAACCTTCTTTTATAGACTGTTTATTAAATTAATTGATAAATTGCTAACTTTTTGAGTATCAGTTATTCATGCATGTAATCTTTTTGCTAGATTTTTTTTTTTTTTTTTTATTGAAGCACACGTATAATAGAAATCGTAATTGGTACTCGTATGCACAAATTTTTTAAGAACACTTAATTTCGAGAAAATTAAGTGGGATCAAATTTATAATGAAACGATGGGCTGAACAAAGCTGAGAATCAGTGTTTTTGTGGGTCTGGAACTGACAAAAACGGCGGGTGCGCTCTGGTTTAATACCCAATTTGTATTTCTTATTTAAGCATATTTCATTTATTTGGTTGGTTTATCTCGAGGATTCATTATCTACACTAATCAAGAAATTAGTGGGACAGTAATGAATCATCATGGGCTTTAAAGATGAGATTTGTGGAACAAACTTCATAAAATAATTACAAACTGTACCATTCAAAACTTTCAAGTATATAGTTTTTATAAAACATCATTTCTGATTCTTAAGAGTTCATTTTGATTTGAATGAGACTGATAGCACGCGCTACTTAACGGTATTATTCTATATGAATGAAAAAAAAAAAATCTACGCCAATTTAAAACAATTCAGGTTAATTGGTATGGAGAATGTATTGGATGATAATGTTGCTGGTCCTAAAGCGTGAACTCTACGGACTATTAACTAAACAAAAGAACAAAAGCATCTAACGGATTTGCTTTCAATTTAACTGACCGTAGTAATAATTACTTAACAGTCACCCTCAAGGCTCAGCCGATCAGAGTCTTAGAGATATTCGACCTTCAAATAATCAGAGAGTCCTATTACATCAGTTGGTCAAGTTTCTCCAGTTAAACACCACCAAAAGACATGTAGTTTTATCGAGACCAAGTTTTAGGCTGGCAATCAAATAATTTCAAATCACAATCTTTTAAAAATATGCCGCTGTCCCAAGAAATTAGTAGTGCACCTAAACATACCCTAAGAGCTTTAGTCAAACAACTTAGGGGACCAGGTTAGCCCAGTGGCAACGTGTTACCTCTAGACTGGTAGGTGCGGTGTTCAATACCCACTCTGTCTTTCAATTTATTCACGTGGGAGGTAAACAAATCTGAGCACGTCGTCCCTGAGAGAGGACGTTAAGCCGTCGATCCCGAGCCTGTATGATGTCAAGTATTCGTTAAAGATCCCTACTCTAAATACACTTCAGTTAGGCAAAATTTAGGACTTCCAATGTAGAGTCAATCATTATTTTATGGTATCACAGAGAGCTATTGTTCAACCTAAGGTGTTCCCTTATGGGACAGCTATTGCAACCTCACCTAGTCAAACAACTTGAAAGAATTTCGTAATCAATGAAATCTCATTATTTCCAATCCATATAATCAAATTTTAGTCTCTGTAATAAAAAAATAATTTAACTTATTCTTTAAGGTATTATTACGTAAAAAAAAGAATCAATCCAACAAAAATAGAAAATTAAGACATTTGAATTGGATGTATAATGGAAAACAGAATAAAAAAAAATATCATACATAATTTAAACCACAAAAAAATTATATTTGATAGCATGATAGATAAGTTGATACCATCGTTAATGCTAAACAACATGAAATGTGCAATTCTCAAACATTTGCTAAACACCAATAATGATAAACTGCCTCAGCTTTGATCGAGTGAAAAGTAAAAATAATAAACATTAATTTATCAATTTTTCTGTGTAGGTAGTTTGTCGTTCCCGTATTTATAGTACCTAAGCAAGAGTTCAGGTGAATAGAAATTTGTTAAAAAAAAGAGTATAATTCATAAAGGTTATTTAAAAATTTATTGTCATATATATAAATTTAGAAAACACTAATTTTCAACTACTATTAATCTGATAATGTGGCTTACTCATAACTAAATTGGATGCCAAAACACAATTGAGCCAAGTTTTCCGCCTCTAGAGCACTGAAGATGTTTCAATTAAGTAATGATTTCAATAATTAATACGCTGTAAATAATTAATTATAGTTTTAAATTTCACCAATTGAATAAATCAGTTGCAAAGATTAAAGTGCTAAAATTAAAGCAAATAGTGAACGCCAATTGAACACTCGTACAGTTTTCTATTATTTCGATGACTTAGGTGATGTCACTGAGAAAATTGCTTGGAATCAAAGTTGTGGAGGGTAAAATTTATAAACCAGATTTTTTTTAATTTTTCCCCTAAAGCAGTTTAGTTTTCATATAAAACATCTTCTACTTCACAATTAGTTTCTCTTTTATGTCACATTGTTTTATTTTCTCCTTCCTCCCGGTTCACGATTCAGTTTTTTTTTTCGTTTTTATTTTACATAAAGTGCTAACGCATAAAACGCATAAAAAGCATAACTTACATAAAAAATTAAACTTTGAACGAACAGAAGACATCTGAGACGACAGTTTAATATTGAGTAAAGATACACAAATAAGGAAAGACTAGAATTTACAGTTACCAATTTTCTGTTTCAACCGTGATTCACCCAGTCTTGAATGCACTTTCCTCTTCTTCTTCCCTTCTACTTTTTTCCGATGACGAACTTCGGTTCGAAATATTGATTAAGTATGTGTTCTCGTTCTTTATGTGTTGTTTTTTTCAGTTTTATATATATATAATTATATATGTAAAGCTAAATTATATATATATAAGATTATAAAATATATAATTTTATATATATATATAATATTGCATATATTATGAACATTATATATATATATATATATATTTTCGGGACCACAAGGATCACTACAAACAGCTGAGGCATTGAGGATTGGTGTACACAACAAATACTTCTCTTAGACGTATTTCACTAACGTTTCACTATATTTGTGCAGCATCATCAGGGCTCTACAAATATATCGAAACGTTGGCCTAGACATTCTTGTGGTCGCGAAAATAAATGTAAATATTCATTAAATTATTATTCATTAAATATATTATTTATTATTGCTCTAACAAATTTCTTGAATGTTGTTCCAATATATGTATACAAGTTTTCCACCTTTCTGGGACTAAATATCAATAAAGGCATTATTCCTTTATTCCTTGCTAAACCAATAATAAGTAAGATATTTACTGAGACCTGCGTTAACGAGAAGCTATATATATCAAACCACAATAAGAAATGGGAAAACAAGACTAAGACCTTTCAACCGTAACAAGCGGTCTTCGTCAGAGTCAAAAACCCAACTGCTGGGGTTTTTGACAAAGACCGCTTGTTACGGTTGAAAGATCTTAGTCTTGTTGACTAAGTCAACAAAGTTTTCAATCTGATGTTTTTTAGTACTGATAATAGATTACTTATTTTCTTGTAGCCTTGATAATGAAAATATAAATTTTCAAAACTTTGAAAGACAGACTTGAGTTTATCTTATCTCTTTTCCCATTTCTTATTATTGTTTGATCATTGATTGTTATTTCACGTGTTTATGTGAAATCTTTTTTATATATATATATATATATATAAAACGAGAGAGAGAGAGAGAGAGAGATCCCATCATTCGATTAGGTTCATCAAGAGGTCTGAGTTGGACGCACCGATATTAATTCTTTCTCAGTTAAACACAAATACGATTTTATGACTTGGATCAAGAGAAAGCCGCAGTAAATAAATCCTTCATTTTGAGGAAGGTGCTTTTTGAAGGGATTTCTCCCCCACAATTTGATTTGCCTTTCTTTCTAAAAGGCGACTCATTAATCCCACAAATCACCCGAATTCCTTCACTATTCTGTCTCCCTCTGTCTGGCTTAACTCCAAAAGACCACCACATCGTGGTTAATTTATCTCTAAACCTTTTTAAAACTATTTTTTTCTTTTATTAACATGACCTTTGAGACATTTTACAAAAACCTTAAACTGAATGAGAAAATTCACAAGATTTAAGTTAAACTAAAAATTAAGCAATACCTTACATATTAAAGGTGTACACATTGTTTGAGTAATTTGGCTTTATTGTTTGCCTTATTATTATTACTAATAATTAAATTAGTAAAGTACAGTTTTATTTAAACAGTACAGTTTTTATAAAAATAACAGTCTCTTAAGAGTGAACCATTTAATTTTATTGAATACTTTAAAATGAGTAAAAAGTAGTTGTTGGTAACTATATAAAACCTGTGGAGTGTGAATGGTGTGTTTTTGTCAATTTAAATCACAAGGAAAAAGGAAAACATAGAAATAAATACTCTGAGACCTTTCAATTTATGTCATCAGAGAGCAAACAAAGTAAAAACTTAGAAGGAACAAGTAAAAACTCCTTCTTAGTTTTTACTTTGTTTATTTTCTGATGACATAAATTGAAAGGCCTCAGAGCATTTTCTATTGATTTCCTTTTTTTCCTTGTGGTTTAAATTCATTGATTGCATCATGTGTTTATTTATTGTGATTTTTCTGCATATATATATATAACAAAATTTCACATAAACACATGAAATAACAAACAATGATCAAAGTGATCATTTATGCCATATTCTATCACAATCCATTTCATATTGCGGTTTGATCATATATATATATAAAATGATTGACTCGAGACAGTTCAGTGTCACGTGTTCATTCAGACTACATTTGTTGTTAAAATCCACAGACTCTTTTTCTTTGTAAAATCATTTCTAACGTAATACTTAGTTTTTCTGTTTCAAAATTTATACTTCTGCCTATGAAAAAGGTTTTAAATAAACACCGAAACGTTGGCAATGAGAGTTTAATTTGAATCTGAAGAACTGACCGAGTCCCGATAAATTTTAGTTTTGTTTTGTATATATATATATATATATATATATATATATATATATATATATATACTTGATATGACTGTGTATCGGTCGGTGGACACTTTCACGTGGAAAATATCCTACCTCTAGTGTGATTAATTCAACAAAGTTATAGAGTATATCTGTTTGTTTGCTTAAATATCTTTAAAACAGATAAGTTTTCAATCTGATGTTTTTTAGTACTAATAATAGATTACGTATTTTCTTGTAACCTTGATAATGAAAATATAAATTTTTAAAACTTTGAAAGACAGACTTGAGTTTTTTGACCAGATAACCCTCAAATAATCACAACAACATTGGTTATGTAGTGAATTTAAACTTTTACTGGTCCACAACAGGAGATGAACGTACAAAGAATTTGATAGAGGATAATGAATAGTAATAGAGGATAATATTGTGCAAATTAAATCAAGAGTTAATTTGCACAATACTTTCAAGCTTTGAAATAACACTTTCAAAAAGAAACCGAACACCTTGTATTTTCATAATATTAATTATTAATAACTTAATAAACAATTATGAACAACGCTAAGAGTGTACTTATTCATAGTGCTACAAGAAACTGTTTAAAAGGTTAATTTCTCTAAGATCCAACTGACGTGAGTCACACAATGGCATCATGTCATAGGAAACAATAGTTCATTTAGTTTTGAGATTGCATTATTAGTTCTAACTGTAAGAACCACACACCTTTGACAGAGCATCATGGCAAACACTTCGTATCAACAGGCAAACTGCAATCTCAACTTATGTGCTCACAGCACAACTGGAATGAATCCAATGTTTACTTATTATAAAAAGTATTACTGAAATTGATTTAATTTTAATTTTTAATTTTTTTTATTTTAAACTTTTAAGTTTATATTTTTCGGGAACTAATATTTACAATATACTATACGTATACGACGTATATTACAATATAATATACTCATATTGGACGATTTCAAAAAATACACCTCCATACAAAAAAAGTTTAATACGGACACTAACAACACGTTTCGAACACTTAGTGTTCTTCTTCAGGTATACATCTAAAAAAATATACATATCTGTAAGCTTTAAGAACATCCGAGTGAGTTATTTGAAATTTATAAAAGAGGACTAACACTCACGATTTTCAATCATTTCGGCTGTCTTGCCGTCTTCAGGAGAGGAGAAAAAGAAAAAGGAGAAGAAACGAAGGAGCGGAGACGTGATATAAATATATACGAGTTAGTGCTCTCTCTTTATTATATATATATATATAGGTCAACCTAGAAAATTGACCGAATCCCGATTAGAGAACACACCTATTCTATCAAACGGTCGATATATATATATATAATTGAATCTGTATATATATATATATATATATATATATATGGAGTCTAGTCGAAGGTTTTGTCCGGTTAACATTGTTGTTCCTTTAAATAATGTAAATTTCATTTTCTTAGTTAAAAAATTCTTACTTCTGCCTATGAAAAAGGTTTTAAATAAAACCGAAAAGTTAGCAACGAGAGTTTGATTTTTTATCCTAGAAAATTGACCGAATCCCGATTATAGAACACACCTACTCTATCAAACGGTCGAAATATTATTGAATCTGTTAAATATATATATATATTATATATATATCACATAAAGGATGAGTAATTATTTATTGGTATATAATATATAAAAAAAATATAATATATAAGAATGAAAAAGGGATATTATTGTAAATGACGTGGAAAATCTGTAGAAAAGAGAGCAGCGAGTGTCGTTTTGTAAGGAGAAGATTAGAGAATTGCGGACTAAGCAGGCACCGATGACCCCGATAGTGAGGGCCTTGATAAATACATGACCGAGGGGAACTGCACAGGAATCACTACTCTTAGTTTAAATAAACAGGCACCGGGCTATTTATCGACCTGTAGACTGTTAAAAACACAAGTCAATAAGACTATGGTTGAGAGATTGATTGAGAGACTGTTAAAAACACAAGTTTTAATATAATACAACTACTTACAGGTCCTCAGTTAAAGAAGATAAACCAATACAGTTAAAAAAAAAATACAAAGCCAATAAAGAATATAACTTTAGGAATATTAAGTCCATTTGTTTTGGTTGAAAGAGCCAAGTAATATTTCTCATTTCTAACCATAATTTAGACGTTGATAAGTGCATATGTATCGATAAACACGTAAAATGTAAATCATTCTATAAACCGTAGTAATGAATTTATAGACAAAAAATATTTCACGACAGTCCATGTTATTCAACTAGTGTCTAAAGGAGACTACTACTTGACTGAAAGATCTTGGTTAAATTTAAACATCTCTTACTATAGTTCATAGTTCATCTATATTTCAGTTGTTTAATGTCAAATTATTGTTGTGTATTTCGTCCGAAATGCTCCGACAGGACATAAACATTATATCAAAGAGAAAAAAAATTGCAGAACATCATCAATAAGACTATGGTTGAGAGATTGATTGAGAGACTGTTAAAAACACAAGTTTTAATATAATACAACTACTTACAGGTCCTCAGTTAAAAAAGATAAACCAATACAGTTAAAAAAAAAAAAAATACAAAGCCAATAAAGAATATAACTTTAGGAATAATGTAATTTATTATGAAAGTACTTCCTTCTTACTTTTCAGATAAGTAAAGTTAAGAGAAAAACCTTTGCTTGAACACTCATAAGGTTATGAAGAGGAAGGTAAAATAATTTGCCATGCACCGGTCACTGTATAAAACATATGAATTAACCATTGTAGGGTAAAAAGCTAATGAAATGATCTCCATATATCAAAATTTCATGGTATAAACAACGCGTTTCGAACACGTAGTATTCTTCCTCAGGCATTAACTAAAAAATACAATGTAATTTTTTATTACATGCCTGTATAATTTTATTACATACCTGAGGAAGAACACTACGTGTTCTAAACGCGTTGTTGATATTATTAAATTTTGATATGTGGAGACCATTTCATTAGCTTTTTACCCTACAATGAGTAAATGCCACATAGTAATAGTAACTGATAGCACTACGTTAGAACATGAATGAACCCTTCAACTCCCTTTCATTCATGCTTCCATCAAGAGTTAAATATCTGGTAATAATCTTTTTTTACATAGTCTTTTGCTTAACATTAATATTACAAGAATGCAATAAAATTGTTCTTAATTTTGATGTAAGTAATAATAATACTTTTATTTTATCAAATTTATTATTATATAATAAATAGAAAATATATTAATACTTTTCAACAAGTGTGATTTCTTTCTTATAAAACAAATAAAAATAAAATTTAAAAAATATATTTATAAAAAGTAAAAAAATAAAATTATATAAGTATCGCTTTGCTGAAGGGACACTGTTAAAAAAAATAAAACTCTAGTTTAATAAATCGCTTACAGGAGTTATTAATTTAATGTGGAGTTGTTTCAAAATTTTATGACAGTACTTTATGAACAGAAAAGTGTATAGATGCAAGTGGCGATTGTGGCAATGACAAGTAATAAAAGTGTTAATGCACTGGGATACGCATCCATGAAAAGACAGACGTTTGAACAATGCTGAACATGTGCACCAGTCCTTTTATGTGCATTTCCCAATTTAATCATCTTTCGTAGATTTGTAAACAAAAATCTTAGAATTTTCGAATGGTAATAATAAATGTAGTAATATTGTAAAATCTTATAATAATAATGATAATAACCAATGAATAAAAATTACATAACGAAGAAATTAAGAATATTTTATTTTGTCTTTTTAAGCATGTCTTTGGTAACTTGTATTCATTTTTAAATGCATTCTAAACTTGATAATATTTAACAGAAAAATTTTAATTGAATTAAAGTTCTAAACAAAGATAATCAGATAATAACTGAAGGGAGTTAAAATCTCATATCTTCTAAAAAGAAATTCTAACTTTAGTTTTTTCGCTAAGGTTGCTTTTATAATAACATTGCATTTTATAAAAGTACTTGTGAAATAATTAAATTAAAAGAAATCACAGAGATCCCTTTTCTTTGTAAAAAAGGGTAGAGTTTTTTTAGTTGACAAAATAGTCGCAGTGTAGCGCTGTGTTAAGATCAAAGGAAGTTTTTGTCAACTTTATTTATTACATCTATAACATGATGACTTAAGCTATAAAAATGCTTCAAACAACAAATAAATTCCAACAAAAAAGAAAAATATTTTCATCTCACACACCACACACATAGTCATCAAATAGTTTCACAATATTGACAAAGTTCTGATATTTTTGACAACACATTTCAAAAATGGCTCGATTATTAAAAAATAATTTACATCCTTTTAGCTAATATTTTATTGCTATTTTTTATTAGTACATTTCAACAGTTATAGTTGACATTTACACAATTTTAAACAGTTTCCAGATTTAAATATTATATTCATAACAATGGTGGAAGTTTATATTTTCCTCTTAATCTAAACCACGATTTAAAGTACGACATTATTCCGACATTATATATTAATATTATATTCATAACAATGGTGAAAGTTTATAGTTTCTTCTTAATCCAAACCACGATTTAAAGTACGACAGTACATTTCCGAATTTTATATTAATATTATATTCATAACAATGGTGAAAGTTTATATTTTCCTCTGAATCTAAACCACGATTTAAAGTACGACAGTACATTTCCGAATTATATATTAATATTATATTCATAACAATGGTGAAAGTTTATATTTTCCTCTTAATCTAAACCACGATTTAAAGTACGACAGTACATTTCTGAATTATATATTAATATTATATTCATAACAATGGTGGAAGTTTATATTTTCCTCTTAATCTAAACCACGATTTAAAGTACAACAGTACATTTCCGAATTATATATTAATATTATATTCATAACAATGGTGGAAGTTTATATTTTCTTCTTAATCTAAACCACGATTTAAAGTACGACAGTACATTTCCGAATTATATATTAATATTATATTCATAACAATGGTGAAAGTTTATATTTTCTTCTTAATCTAAACCACGATTTAAAGTACGACAGTACATTTCCGAATTATATATTAATATTATATTCATAATAATGGTGGAAGTTTATATTTTCTTCTTAATCTAAACCACGATTTAAAGTACGACAGTACATTTCCGAATTATATATTAATATTATATTCATAACAATGGTGAAAGTTTATATTTTCTTCTTAATCTAAACCACGATTTAAAGTACGACAGTACATTTCCGAATTATATATTAATATTATATTCATAATAATGGTGGAAGTTTATATTTTCTTCTTAATCTAAACCACGATTTAAAGTACGACAGTACATTTCCGAATTATATATTGATATTATATTCATAACAATGGTCAAAGTTTATATTTTCTTCTTAATCTAAACCACGATTTAAAGTACGACATTATTCCGACAAACAAGGATTAATATATTAATATAATATATTAATATTATATTCATAATAATGGTGGAAGTTTATATTTTCTTCTTAATCTAAACCACGATTTGAAGTACGACAGTATATTTCCGAATTATAAATTTTTAAATGAATGATTAGTCCACGAAAAGCAACAGGATATTTAATGGTATACCAACATTTGACATTGTAAGTAACAGATTTCTTATAATGGTCACCCAAAAAGGGATTCCCTTTCATCAGCCCTTCCCGTATTGATTTATAATACTTTCTATAAATATTAATTTCAATAAAAAAAAATCAAATGATAGCATATAAAATATTTTTTTTTTCAATTTTTAAACCTTATTTCAAAAAGTCAATCTCTTTGTGGACAAATCCTAAGGAAAACTTTCAAAAGGACAGTCAAACACTTTCCTAAACAATTTAATTGAACCTTATTGCTTTAAATATTTAAAGTAGCAAAAAGAAAAATTCCAATAACACTCTGATATTAATGTCGAAGTTTTAATTAAGAAGTATTCAAAATTTTCATTTATTCAGGATTTATTCTAGACAATTAAAAAAGTGTTTAAACGAAATGTACTTGAAGCTACCCTACCATTCTAATATAAAAGTAAAATCATTATTTGCTAAGTTAAGGAAAAATCCCATAAGAGTGTATTTTTTTTGCCGCTCTTAGATGTCATAATATTAGCACCCCTCCCAAGACCGTTGATAATCCGTTAAACTTCAAAATTTGAAAAACGCAACAAAATATTAATTTTTATGGAATTACAATCAAGGATCTAATTTTAAACAGCTGTCACTGGTCCCTGACTTACATATTATTACAATACTCGTTTACATATACAGTCGTCATCAAAGAAAACCAAAGATTTTTTAAAACAAAAACGTATAATTCAAATTATAAAAAAAAATGTTGAATTAAATTAACTGGCTTCGCAAATAAATATAATAAATTTTCAATCTTTTTAAAAAAACAGTTTTGAAAAATTTAAAATACATTTATATTTAATTTTGCAAATATTACAGTTGAAAGTCAGTATTTACACACATAAAATATAAAAGCAATTTATGACCTTAAATACTCATTTTGGTATAAAATTTCAGACTTTTTGTTCGCTTTTTATTATTTTGATTTTTTTTCTATTTTCTCTTTTTGCCCCATCAAAATACCGCCACTTGGCACGTGCCGCCATCCGGGCTGGACCAACCCTTCCTTGCTTCACTACTGGAGTGAGTTACATTATGCTATGATAATATTGTAATAAATCGTGCAATTATACCATTATTCTGGTGTAATCGAGAGATTATACCATTATTCTTATTAAATAAGACAAATAAAAGTAATGCAACAGCGCCTGCAACTCATGCATTAGCTGAAGGACGGCACATGTTTGCTTTTGATAATATGATAATTGAAATAAAAGAGAAAGACGAACATTGAAGAAACACAATGGATATTTTATATATTAAAAAGGGTCAGATGTCAAATAATTATAACAAATTCGAATAAGAATTATTCGGTTTACACACTACTATATTTTGAGATTGCACAAAGGAAACTCATTCCAATAAAAGTATGTGAGAATCAAATTTCCAATTGACTAGCTGTTTTCATATTCTAAGATATTTTGTTCTCAATTAATTATAATTTCTTGATTATATTCCGTTTTACACCCTTAGGGGTGACTTTAGAGAATGTCTTTTCTCACTGCTTGCTCTTTGAGATGAAAGTATCCGCTTTCATCTCAGTTGAAAAAGGGAAGAGTTGAGAAAGGGACGCCAAGCGCACTTGTGAAGCGACGGTTGGAGACTCTGATGACGGTTCAACCGAAAATTAGAGACAGTAAGTGTGTTTGTTCCTTTGTTCTGTGTCTGTGATTTACCGTGAAACGTTCGTTGTCCTTTTGGATCGTTTTCCAGTTTACAATATATATATATATATATATATATACTCATATAATATATATATATATATATATATATATATATATATATATATATATATATATATATATATTAGTTCACACAGGAAAGAGAAAACACAAATAAAAGACACACACAAAAGACTCACAACGATATTTCGACAGTCGTCGTCATCGGGTAGAAGTAGTCCCTTTGAGTAGCTGAAGCTAACTGAGTGGTAGGCCAAATGCAACAAACACGCGCGCACTCTGCCTGCCGCCCTAGGTAAGCTACTAACTACAGAGAGAATAATAACTAAAAAGAACAAATAAAAGCAAATAAAAATAACAGAAGGAGAAGACTAGTAAATGAAGCAATAAACAATTAAAAAATTAAAAAATAAAAATAAATAAAAAAAATAAAAATTAAAATTAAAAAATAATAAATAAATAAATTCTTAAAAAAAAAAAAAAATTAAAATAAATAAATAAATAAATAAAAAAAAAAATAAATAAATAAATAAATACTTAAATTAACGGTACAAGTTAAGGCCAGGAGGAGAGCGAGCTTTGAGAAGACAGATAATTGCCTCCTCTGAAGCTCTTAAAGTAACCCGAGAAGACTGAACAGGGATATGATTAAGGACTTGGACCCGGAAGCAGTGATTAAAATCCAGTCCATGGGAATTAGAGTGGATAGCAATAGGAAGGTTTTTGCGTTGACCAACGGAAGCCCTGTGACCATTCATACGTAAGTTGAGCTGCGTAGAGGCCATACCAACGTAGAATGCATCACACTGGGTGCAGTCCAAACGGTAAACGCAATTAACCGAGGTGCATGAGGTGTGGGGAGGACAAGGGTAGTTAATATTGCTATGGGGGGAAGTAAAAAAGGGATTAGGGTTTATGATAAGACAGGTTTGGCATCTGCTCCGTCCGCACTCCAACATTCCCCTCCCAAGTGTAGGGTTCAAGGGAGAGTGATGGGAGAAAATGCCTCTGAGGTTCGGTGGTTTGCGATATGATAAGGAGGGGGCTTCAGGAAAAATAGATGAGGTAGAAGGAGAAGAGGAGAGCAATGGGAAAAACTCCTTAATAACCGAGCCAATCCTATGAGCGCCAGGGAAAAAAGTGGATATCAGGAAAACACTATCAGTGTGGTCTTTTCTGGGTACGTGCCGGTGAACTATTTCAGCCGGCACGACACGACTATCAATGACATTGGAAGGGTAGCCACGATCAATTAATTTTTCTTTCAAACAGTTAATGTGGGAACTACGGTTTTTAAAATTATTACAAATCCTGTGGATGCGGATGGAAAGGGATCTGGGGATTGCTTTTTTGATGTGGGTGGGATGGCAACTACTGTAGTGGAGGTACTGCTGTGCATTAGTAGGTTTTATATGTACAGAGGTGGAGAAACTGCTATTGTTGAGGGTGACATCAACATCAAGGAAAGTAATTTTATTGCTGGACACTTGGTGGGTGAAGGAGATGGAGGACGAAAAGTTTTGGAAGGAAAGTAGGAAGAGGTTTAACTCATGGGTACCATGTGGCCAAATGAAGAAGATATCGTCAATGTAGCGAGTATAAAGAAGGGGAAGGAATTGACGATCAGACAGAAAAGATTGCTCTAATTTGGCCAAGAACAAATTAGCAAAAGAAGGAGCCATAATAGTGCCCATCGCAGTACCCTTGGTTTGAAGGTAAAAGGCACCATCAAACTGGAAGGCATTATGCTTCAGGACAAATTCGGCTAAGGAAACTAGAAAATTGGTAGAAGGAGTGAGGGGGGGAGTTCTGAGTTCAAGAAAGTAACGAAGGGAATTCAGTCCCTCACTGTGTTCAATATTAGTATACAGAGAGGTGACGTCCATAGTAACCATGAGGAGGGGATGGGTGAGGTGGGGTGGGATCGAGAAGTTATTGAGGAGATTGAGGAAGTGGAAACTGTCTTTACAGTAGGAAGGCTGACTGCGGACTAGGGGTTGGAGGAAGTAATCAACAAAAGCAGACAGTCGCTCTGTGAGGGAACCATAACTGGAGACTATGGGTCTTCCAGGAGGAGGTGAATCAGGCATTGAGAAAGGCTTATGAATTTTGGGAATATATAATATATATATTATATATTCCCAAAATTATTATTATATATATTATATAATATATAATAATATATATATATTAGTGTATATTGGCAGCAGATTCTCTTGTAAACATATTTTATTAAAGTAGACGGCAGCTTCCGCATTCAAGACCTTTTTGCTTTTTTAGTTTCCTAACTAGTTTTCTTTGGTAGGAAGTTACCAAACACTCCCTACCAAAGAAAACTAGTTAAGAAACTAGAAAACACCAGCAAAAAGGTCGTGAATGCGGAAGCTGCCGTCTACTTTAATAATATATATATAATATATATATATATATATATATATATATAGTATAGTCGAAGGTTTTGTCCGGTTAATATCGTTGTTCCTTTAAATAATGTAAATTTCATTTTTCTTAGTTAAAAAAATTCTTACTTCTGACTATGAAAAAGGTTTTAAATAAAACCGAAACGTTGGCAACGAGAGTTTGATTTTTTATCCTAGAAAATTGACCGAATCCCGATTAGAGAACACCTATATATATATAAACGTCTGAACCACAGTAAGAAATCAAAAACTTATGATTATTATATGAGTCGACTCATATTGACGAGACCACTTGTTTTGGTTGAAATATCTTAGCCATTTTTCTGATTCCTTGCTGTGATTTAGACGCTGATTTCTATTTCACGTGTTTATTGTGAAATTTTGTTATACATATCAATGATCAAACCACAATAAGAAATGGGAAAACAAGACTGAGATCTTTCAACCGTAACAAGCGGTCTTCGTCAGAGTCAAAAACCCAACTGAACACTAGATGCAGAAAACATATGGTGAGGAGCTGAGAATAGTGGGAGAGAAGAGTGGTATTTTAAAAGGGTAAAAGCACAGGAAAGGACTAATGTCCAGAAAGGGAGGTTTGGGGAAACAAAGGAGTACAGTAAGAAAAACTTACAGTTTGTTATACATATATACTATAATACCGGAAAGACGATCCAATTTGGACACAAAAAAGTTCTTTGATTTTGAATTAGTATGTACAAATATATAAGGTCAAATGAAGAATTCTGTTCTAGAATAGGGATAAACTAACTTTTAAAGGGATCTGATTAATTTGATAAGATATTAAACAAATGACACTAAAATATGATAAGAAATAATAAATTTGGCATTTGTTATGATTAATGGAATCTCTATATAATTAATATGATTATTAATTAATTAATACTTGCACTCCAAGTGCTGAAAGTCAAATATAAAAATGAAAACAAATATATATATATTAATTGTATATTTAATTTTCTGATATGGTTGTCCTTAAATCAGTGGTGCACAGTCTCATTTCAAATATTATTATATATATTTGGTATATACCACACAATTGTATGGTAGAGTATACTTGGATATCAGTTTATCAGACAGTAAATTAAATTCTGATTTTAAGAGCAGTTTAGTCTTCGCCAGAGGTTACGACAGGTTATCATATCCGCGATTATAGTTTTTAAGAGCACATGTTTCATGATATGTTTATCTAAATTAAAGTTATCGGGCATATTCGCTAAGAGAATTAATCTTTATCCAACATATTCAGTTGGATACATTCTTTATCCAACTCCTTTAATGTGTATAGAATCGAATATTCTTTCATTTTATAGTTTTTTTTTTATACTAAGTTTATATTGAATCTAACACTTTTAGTGATAAAATTTTGCAATATTGATGTTTTCTCGAATATAATTAGGGATAATCGAATAAAATTATTTAACAATCCGAAAAATATGAAATTCTAGATTTTGATTTTTTTTTTTAAACATATATACTGTAAGAGCAGAATTACATAATATAAATAAACATATAAAAAAACAATAGGTAAAATATGAGTTGTATACTTGTTTATAAGAAGCAAAGAAGAGGGTAGATCGAAGGAGAAGAGGAGTTGGTAGAAGTCCAACCACCGAGATAGAGCCGCTTTATATTTGAAAAATATCTCCACAATCGAGGACGAACTCAAGGTAAGCCAAAATAACTGCACCGACAGCGAATTTACCGACATTTGCGAACTGCCCCCCTCCTTGACTGTAAGTGACTCTCAGCTAATCATTGCAATAACCCAAGTCATTCCCAATTCAACAAACAAGAAAACTCAAAACCATAGAAACAAACAAAATTTTCATTAAATTCAATTTTACAACGTTATTATTTTTTTTTTAATATTTGATTTACTCTTCGAAAAATTCTTTTATTTTATTTATTTAGAAAAATAATGTGTCACCTATAACCTGTATGCACCTTATCGCTCGGAAGTATTTATATAGAGTCATGCTCTCTTCCATTAAATTACCGTAAAAATAAAAAAAAAATATAATATCTACCAAATAAATATTGTGTTTGGAGAATGAAATAAGGAGAATATACAAGAGAAAAACGTTCTTTCAAAGTAAGCCTGAGCTGCCTTTAATGCTGAATGCCTTATGAATTATTCAATCAAAACCTTTTCCTGTAATATAATCCCTTTGCCTTTAACTTTAGTCTGCAGAGTAACAACGATCGATCGATACCCTTTAAACCAAAGGAAAAGAAAAAAAAATGCGATATGCACTGCTCTGTCACAATGAACGCCTTTTTCAATGGTTATGAGTCTTTACAAGCAAACCTTGTTCTACAGGATGATTAAAGCAATGTTTTGGAAGAGATACTCCAAAGAAAAAAAAAACAATAAGCCTTCGCAATTTATATTCTTTACTAAATATAAAATCCATTAAACAGTACAAATAGTTTACGTATATGGTAACCTAGTATACGATCTGTGTGTTACTTTCCGTCTTTACTACTCTTCCCTCTCTGAACGGAAGAGCAGCGGAAATATAGAAATCGAGTGTTTTTCTTATATGATTCCAAGTTTTAACATATATATACATATAAACTAAAGTTTATCGGGACTCGGTCAGTTCTTCAGGCTCAAATTAAACCCCCCTTGCCAACGTTTCGGTCTTAAGTTCAAACCTTTTTCATAGGCCTACAAAAACAGAGGAAATATAAGAAATAATACAATCATTCAAAAATCAAACATACATAAAAGTGCAATTAGTTACAAATAAGGATTTACAATAAAAATTTTGTCAATAGGTTAGTGAGAAAACTTACAGAAGTATCAATTTTGAAACAGAAAAACTAATTATTACATTAAAAATTATTTTACAAAGAAAAATAGTATGTGGATTTTAACAACAACAACTGCAGTCTGAATGAACACGTGACACTAAACTGAAATAACCAAGCAAGGTAACCAAATTTTACCAGACAACCAAAAAGACACTAACACAATTTTTCATCTATCAACAATGTTTAACTTAACACACCCGAATTTTGTATTATTTCTTATATTCCTATGTTTTTGTAGGCCTATGAAAATGGTTTGAAATAAAGACCGAAACGTTGGCAATGAGAGTTTAATTTGAACCTGAAGAACTGACCGAGTCCCGATAAACCTTAGTTTTGTTTCTATTCCACGGTCGATACTTTTATCAATATATATATATATATAAGTTCAAAATTCAAGAAGAGAATTTTTGAACTCGTATTGTGGCCAGTTTGGATCGTATTTCGGTTTATTAAGTGAAATATATATATATATATATATATATATATATATGCAATTTTACGATGGAAAAAAATCTGAAACGAACAAATGAAGTTCAATAGAGATAAAAAAAACAGCTGGATTAAAAACAAACACTTTTATAGTCTCTAATTTTCGGTTTCAACCATAATCAGGAGAGATAAGAAGGGAAACCAAGCGCACTGGTGCGGAGACGGTAGAAAATCCAATCTCTGCACCAGTGCAATTTGCTTCCCTCTCTTATCTCTCCTGGTGACGGTTTAAACTGAAAATTAGAGACTGTAAGATTGTGTTATAAATTTATCTATGTCTCTTAATTTATATTGAACTATATCCATATATGTGGTGAGTAGTTTTTGTACATATGTATTTAAAAATTTAAACATCTGATTTGCTTCATTAGATTCTTTTTAATTTTTTTTAGTCTCCAAAATCTTATTCTTAAACATGTAAGTAACACAAATAGAGGATTTTCACATTTCCGGTTGATAAATCCATGTTAAGTTTGAACCGTCAAGTTTCGGTGCCACTGTCATCGTTATCAGGATATTTTTAGCAATTCAAGTTTAATAATTTTTGTTACATCAATATAATTTCAAAAAAAAAAATTAGGTAATTATTAAAGTAAATCAAACAACACAAGTTGTTTCAAGAAATGAGGTTGAAGTTCAATGGTTGTTAACTGTTGTCAGTGTTTTGACTAACTCTTTACTGCATGGAAGCCTGTCTTTTAATTAATTTTCTGTGTATTTTCTTTGCTATAACTGAATTTTAACTGCTGTAAAGTTTGAATTTGAATTATTGCTCCGTTCCCTTTTCAGTTGTGTGAACTCCCAAACAACCTTAATAAATTACTGATATAATTTATTCATTTCTCTTTTTAGAAAGAGAAACAAAAAGACAAGATAAATTACAAACTATGTAAATAAAAATATTTGTTCAAATATTTGAATACATATTATTCATTCCCTACATTTACTGAAAACGACTGAAAATTGCTAACATTAAAAAAAAAAGTTAAACAGCCGACATTTTCTTTGTTTAACAATACCAAACATTGAAAGTTCATAATATCTCAGAAATAAAGAAGGTTTTCCAATTTACCTCTTTCCCTATAAGATATATACATGTATATAGACTACACTTCTGCTCGTTTTCACGATGTTCACTATGCTATTACCCTTCCTTGCTTTGACAAATGAGTTTAGTCTTAAAGCTTACCTAACGTTCAATTAATATTTTTCTAAATTCCTGTCCCGCAATATTTCGTATATATATATATATATATATATATATATAAATCAATGATCAAACCACAATAAGAAATGGGAAAACAAGACTAAGATCTTTCAACCGTAACAAGCGGTCTTCAGAAACCTTGAAAAACTAGTGAAGAAAATGACATCAGCGAAATACGGTCAGCTGTTCAACGAAATATATATATATATATATATATATATATACGTATATTATATTGTTAAATAAGGCCTCATATTTGGTTCATCTCTGTTTTTACATTATTTCTCCAATTTCGAAATGTTTTTTATCGTCTTTTCATTAAAAAACTTTTAACTCTTAATTTGGCAAGCCAAATATGGGGCGTTATTTAACAATATATGATTCAATGAAGAACTGCTACCAACTTTTACAAATATATATATATCAACAACAAACCACAATATGAAATGGGAAAAAAAGACTAAGCTCTTTCAACCGTAACAAGCGGTCTTCGCCAGAGTCATATATATATATATATTATATATATATATATATATATATATATATATATATGTCTACGACTAGGTTTCCTATAAACTGGCAAAATAAAAATCAACGTCTAAACCACAATAAAAAAACAGAAAAATGACTAAAACCTTTTAACCAAAACAAGCGATCTTCGACAGAATGTATCAATTTGACGAAGATAAGATTGTTTTAGTTGAAAGATTTTAGTTATTTATTTGATTTCTTACTGTGGTTAGACATTGATATAAATACATACTAATGCATTCCGGCAGCAAGTCCTATTTTCTGCATATTGTGTTGAAATTAATAGCAGATTCTGCATTCACACCTTTTTGACTAATCGCTTCTATTTTCCTCACGATCTTCCTTTGTGAAGGTGATAATTGCCAAAGCAAGTTAGGAAACGATATTCAGCAATGCACGTACCAGTAGGGCGTTGTGGTTAAAACACTAAAAACACTTGACCGTGAATATTTATTTCTCATTAACTATTAAACTAAACTAATATAATAACCTTTCGGCCCCCTGGGTCATCATAAGGTTCTTATATTAACTAAACGCCAACGTAGTATATAATCTGTACATTTAGTTAATATAAGTATTTTAAGAACGTGATGATAACCTATGGGGCCGAAAGGTTGTTATTTTAGTTTAGTTTAATAGTTAATTAGATATAGATATTCACGGTCAACTGTTTTTAGTGTTTTAGTGTTATGTGCCTTGTTGAATGTCGTTTGCTAACTTGCTTTGGCAATCATCATCTTCACAAAGGAAAATCATGAGGAAAACAGAAGCGATTAGTAAAAAAGTCGCGATTGCAGAATCTGTTATTAATTTCAACACAATAAATATATACAGAGGTCTCAAACTGGTACTGAGTATCAGTATGACTCTGTAGAGTCTCATCTGATAGGACCGGGGTTCGATCCCCACCTGGCCCTCGATTTATTCATGCGGGAGGTGAATAAATCCGAGCACGTCGTCCCTCGGAGGACGTTAAACTGTCGGTCCCCAGCCTGTACGATGTCAGGTACTCGTTAAAGATCCCTACTCTAAATACACTTGAGTTAGGCAAAATTTAGGACTACCACTGTAGAATCAATCTTCATTGTGTGGTATCACAAAGGGCCGATGCTCGGCCTAAGTGAGTTCCCTTGTGGAACTGCCACTGCAACCTAACCTAACTAGCTAGAGTCTCAGTAACTCTGTATGCCAACATTTCGATTTTATTTAAACTTTTTACCGTAGGCCTACAAAGTAGAGAAAAATACGAAATGATAATAAAATCAACTAATAGCCATACCATAAGAATAAAGATAATGACATGGTCTTTAAATAAATAACAATATTTATATCAGTAAAAGGAAAAAAGTGTTGCAATAGATAGGTTAATAACCTCACTACTTCTTGGTTTGTTGCGATAATTATCCAGCAATAATTTTCTTAAAAATTAAATTTTTAGAGGAAGTAATTTACTTTGTGTGATATGTCTGCGTATTTTATTAATAACCCTTCGTAAAAAAGCTTTCTTTACCACAGTTGGCATGAAATGTCAAGATATAATATGGAACCAGGAAAAGATGTTTTATATTTGGATAATGAATCACAACATTATTTATTCTGCCATCTCAGAATATGTGCAATCACAGTTAGTCTAATGTTAAAATGTAAATAATAACTTAATCAACATTAGAGCAATAGAACGAATTTACTTTTCCGTCTTTCAATTTTTGATCCAATTACTCAAATTTTTCCCTTAATTTATCAAGATAATCAAGCTTTGTATGAGAAATATAACAAATTATGGGATATCACCTGATACTATTCATACGGAAATGAATAACATATAAACTTCATAAAAAATATGTTGCAAAAGAATACTCAGTTATACTATTGTTTTGGCATTATCACACATCCTTATAAGGATGAAAATACTGGATAGTAGACAAGTTGACATTTGCCTTGTCAATCTCTTTTTTACTACGGGATTCATTAACGTTGACGAGACTGTCAACGTTATAGCTGCAATGTTATAACGTTATAACATAACTGTCGTCATGACGAGAATTTTGAAAGAGGAAGAAGAGAACTGCAATAACGTTTTAATTTTGTGTTAGTTATTTATCTGTTTGGTCAATCGTTTAGAGATTATGTGACTGTATAGCAGAACTGTGATGATGTATAATTCTCATCCATGAATGCAATTGACATAATACTACATTGCCTTTAACATTCCATTAGTGAGTTGAACAAGCCAGTTGATTTTTCAATGAACACAGAAGATAGTACTGTAAGTAAAAGATTACACAAAATAAAACCGCCAGACACTCATAAAGTTAAAATATATTAGGTTATAACATTTAAAATAAAACAAACCAACATAAATACAACATTAACTAATATAAAGGATATATTTCATGATTAAACCTACCAATAACAGATTACTCTGTTTGCAAACGGTTTCAGGTAAATCTAACAGGTAGCGAGCTTACTTTTAGTAAGCGAGATTGCAGGTTCAAATCCCGTCCATCGCCTAGATTTTTTATGAAGGAGATGAAAAATGTTGTTTACGCCGTTCCTCTAAGAGGTTATAAAGCTCTCTGGCCCTAGCTTGTATGTCTGCTACACTTGAAAGATACGTAGTCTAAATTGAGTGGAGTAAAATTTAGGACTCTTGGGTGTAAAATCAAGCCCGTTAGGTGACCTATCCTTGCTAAATGAGTACCAAATAACAAATGAGCCTTACTTTCTGCCTCTAAACACTAAAAAGGGTTTAATGTTTACCCCTTTTAAGCACTCATTAAAAGGAGGGTTAATATCGTGAAGAGTTATGACAACCCTTTATTGCCCTTTTAACGAAGAAGTATGATTTCATCATTAAAGTGAAGAAACCTTTAGTAGCACTAAAGGTGAAATTCTCAAGTATGAGCATACATTACGTATTATCATGAGTGATTTATTACTTATTAATTAATTTTAGGAAAACCAAAATTGATTGAGTTAAGAATCTTATGAGAGAGTCAATGTCATAGGAAACTATTCTATGTCTTTATATAATTGATTGTTCATAATTAATAAGAAGATAAGCTTAGGGATATTAAGAAACATGGTCGATTATTACATAACCAAAGACAACATAGCCAACATTATGTTCTATTCTGTTATCCATATATACAATGCAACATTACAACACAGAAAGACTATAAACATAGTACTATGAAGACGAGTGCATGTTAAAGCCAAGAGAAGTTCATTGAATAATAATGATTATGTTGAATACGCTTTTTCTTATGATAAAATATATATAAAAAATTAAATTAAAATTTAAATTATTTGCTGCCAAATAATAACTTAAACAGCATTTTCTTAATTAAAATTCATTCAGTGAACCTTTTTAATAGCATTCTGATGATATAGATATATCCAGGCAATCGTTTTGCTGAATAAACGTTACGGTTTGGTGAAAATATGATATAATGTACTTCGTTTTGGTTAACTTGCTTTGAAAAAAGAATAGTGTTTTGTTAATTATTTAAATTACAACAAACTTTACAAATATATAAAATACAACCTTCAGAACATATTAAAAAAATACCTTGACCTAATGCCCAATTAGGTCAAGGTATTATCTAAATAAGGTAGGTCTTATTTAATCTTCGAGTACTTGGCTTACATGCCTTTCTTAAAGTACACAAAAAGATATTTTTTTTTTCTAATTCTAAAGTAGTGTAATCAGTTATTATGTGGTATTTACTCATTGAAGAGGGAAAAAGTTAATGGACTAGTCTTCACATATAGTAATTCAATAATATAAACAACGCGTTTCGAACAAGAAGAAGAACACTACGTGTTCGAAAAGCGTTATTCATATTATTGAATTATTCTATGTGGAGGCTATTACATTAACTACCCTACATTACATTACCCTATTACATTTACCCTACAATGAGACATTTTTTTTTTTGTTTTTATACTCGTACATCAACTCCATTATATAAGAAAGTGTGACAAACACCCAGAAATCTTATTAGATTAAGGAGAGACAGTACTGATAAATAAATTTCAATTAAATGAAAAAACAAATAAAAATAAAAATGGATCTGTTACATTTTCATGAAATAAAAGTAGTTAACACTTTTTGACTCACTGTATAGTCGGTTGTAAGTCAAAGATGTATGACAATAGCGAGAAAATTTAAAAATGTTTCTGTGTTATTACCGAATTAAGTAATAAGGAGTTTAAATGACTGTATTCTATAGTTGTTGCATTTTAATGATTAAAAAAAAAAACCAGAATATTTATGGTGTCTCCAAAAGCAAAGGGCAGAGTATCTCATATCCCAGTAAAGGATAATGAGAGATTTGTGTTACAACCTGATGTTGAGGATATTTGTTACAGAGTAGATCGAAAAGTGATTCGAGTGAATTGACTGGAATTCAAGTCAGAACTACTGTTGGAATGCCTCAGAGACAGAAGATGGAAAGGAGAGAGTAGAGTTCATCTAGTGAAAAGGGTAAAGCAAAGCATATCTGCTATCAAAACTAGTAAATAATTTCACTAATCAAATACCATCTAACTGTGTAACTATCCAAATATCGTGTACAGTTAACAATAACGGTTGATCATAATAATTCTTCTTCATAAATGTTTTTATAACAGAACAAACACACAACATCTGTCAACTTCTTTTTTAAAATTCATTTTACTATAAATAATTCCTAATTTGGTCCAATCATTAAAACTAGAATTTCCTGATTGTATTGACTCTATTAAATAAAGTCAATATACAGTTAAAACATATGTTTGCTATTATTGGTATCATTTATATGATCTGGAAAGAGATTAATTAAAAAAAATTGCAAAGACTGCTTTCATATCAAGAATTTCTAATACGAAAGGAAAAAGCGAAAAAAAGGTTTGGACTAGGCGATACACTTTCATTGCTCTTGTAATATATGTGTCACAGATTTCACAATAAATACGTGAAATAAAAATCACTGTCTAAAAAACCACAGTAAGAAATCAGAAAAATGACTAAAATTTTTTAACCAAAATAAGTGATCTTCATCACAGCCCACATGATACTGATACTGATATAATATGAATTGGACTCTGACGAAGTCCATTTGTTTTGGTTGAAAGATCCAAGTAATATTTCTCATTTCTAACCATAATTTAGACGTTGATAAGTGCATATGTATCGATAAACACGTAAAATGTAAATCATTCTATAAACCGTAGTAATGAATTTATAGACAAAAAATATTTCACGACAGTCCATGTTATTCAACTAGTATCTAAAGGAGACTATTACTTGACTGAAAGATCTTGGTTAAATTTAAACATCTCTTACTATAGTTCATAGTTCATCTATATTTCAGTTGTTTAATGTCAAATTATTGTTATGTATTTCGTCCGAAATGCTCCGATAGGATAATAAACATTATATCAAAGAGAAAAAAAATTGCAGAACATCATCAATAAGACTATGGTTGAGAGATGACATCCATTCTAGCCTTCTTCTGATGACGAATTACAGGTCAAAATTCGACAATGAATGTGTCCTCTTTATTATTCCTTAATTTTGACAACCTAATTATTCCATACTAAGAAATACACACTGAAGGATACAGCAATGTAAAATATATAACTTATTTTCTAAGAACGAAGATTTCATAAAAGTATAAGAATTGCCTCATAAATATGATTCCTCTTCACTTTAAATGATCAGTAATTCAGGTTTTTGTATGGTAAAATAGTTATTTATTGTATTATTAGACTAATTTAATATCGAAATGAAAATTTTTGCTTTTTATAGGAAATAAATGAAACGGACTAAAGGAGGGTAGAGTATTGGTCCGCAGCTCGAGAACGCCAAGTATTTTTATCTGCCGCTTGTCTCCACATTTTGGCAGAGGATTTTCTTCTGTGACGTAGCTACTAAACTCAGTCATGCTACCAGACAACTGAGAACAAACACCACTAATTCATCTATTGCCTTCCTTCATTTACTTGGTGATTTAGTATAGAAGGCGACCTTGGTGGAGGACAACAAACAAATTTCTTTATTTAACGATTAGCATTATGGGAATAAAATAAGATTTTTGAAACGCTTCAAAAGAAAAACAGATAATGAACATCATATATGAATTTTTCAGTTCTTCAAATATCAAATAATTGATATATCTTTATTAAAACTGTAAATAAATGAGGTCGAAAGTGTCTAAATTTTGGACCCTAGATCTAAAAAGAAAGTCCATTCATCTTCTCAATGGTATTATCTAACTGTTAACAGAGGGAGCAACGTTTCAAAGTAAATTTAATTCAACAAACAAAACAGAACTACATATATTTATATGCATAAATTCTGCATATTAGTTTTTAAATCGTACTCAAATGTCTGCAGTAGTATATTCAACTTGTTTGCTATAAGTAAACAAACTTCTCGACTGTCGACCAATCCACAAAAGTAGTCCAGCTACTTCTTCCGACTGGGGTTGTACTCAAGTTACATCCAGGTAATTGAAAAACACTAGTATCTGCATAAGCAATTTGATAAAACGATTCCAAATAAACTAAAATCATGGACAGAACACACATAAGAGATCATAAAAAATCACTACTATACTATATATAGTATAACTAGTATCCTATATACAGTATACTAGTGAGTTTTTGTAATCTCTTGTATGTGCTCTATCCTATAATATACTATACTTCTAACTGTTGACGTAGTCAAAATATAGTACAGTAGATGAGTTTTTGTGATCCGTTGTATATGTTCGTTCTATGAATTTCGTTTATACAGTGGTACTTAGAGATACGAGCCACTTAGATTTTTTTAGATTTTAGAATTTTTCGGAATCCGATCTGAATTTTTTCTTGAACTCCGAGTTAAATTTTGAAACAGGAGCTTGGCTTGCGCGGCGGTTAGTGTAAAGACGGGGGGCTTTTAGTTCAGAATTTTCCCGCTAGTTAGCGGTATTCATTATTACAGTATCCATTTTTGATTGCATTTATAACTTACTTACTTACTTTTATTTAAGATTTTTAGTTATAAAGGTGTTTCACATTCAAATATACTGTACTGTCTAGTACACATATTAGTTAAGGCAGTAGTTATTGGGTAGGTTAGAGCGTTTTAAAGGATTGGAACAGATGAAATCTATTTCTTTTGATTTAAATGAGAAATAATTGTTTGGAGTCCGAGCTCGGATCTGGAACGGATTAAACTCGTATATCAAGATACCATTGTATCTATCTGTATATATATAAATATATTTTCTGATTTCTTTCCATTATAACAGTTTATCATCCCCCCGAATCAAAAATCTTATTTTCTAATATCGTATTCCTCTAATGAAATAGTGCGACCATAACAGCGTTATGATAAACAGTACTACAGTCTTAAAAAATATTGGCATATAAGGGCATAATCAAAAACAGTTTCTAACGCTATAGACTTTCCACCATGTAGTGTCATGAAAGATGGAAATGTAAAGAACTAGCAAATGTTTGAGTACTAGCAAAGAAACTAGAGGAGAAATATAATGAAAACAAAAGCTCAATACAAAACCCCACTCGGGACCTCTATAGTTCTATAGATCAAAACTTTGAGATATTTTAATAATTAAAAGCAACAAATAGACTACATGAGAGGTAAAGACTTCAACAAGATAGCGAAGAGTATTCAAATATGAACATCATATCACGTTGTAGGTGATTTAAGTAGGACTACGTATACATTTTTATGGTTATGCTTGAGTGTCGGAGGACTTGAAGGAGTGAGAGGAAGACAGAAAGGATCAATGTGAATGAGTGAGAGAGAGCTAGAGAGCGACTGATTACTCTCGAGGTAGTAGCCCACATCTTGTACAGTTCTAAAATTATTTAATCCCTTAGGAAAACATATAAAATAAAAATAAATCAATGCAAGCTGAAAGAACACAACAGGATAACTAATGAATCTTGTTTAGCAATACACATATACAAGTAAAAATATGGAATAAGAAAAAAAAAGTACATTCTAAGCAAACAACTGATTACGAATCTATTGCTTTAATTACAAGACAATATAAATTACTGTCATTTGATACAATATTTCGCACTATTTGTTTAATGAATTCATTGATTGGTACAAAAAAATATTTTTATTGGTCTATTTTCACATATAAACAAAATATTTCAGTTTTTTACAACACAAATGTAATTGACATACACACACATATGAATATATATATACATATATTAAAAACAGGCCTCAGAGCTTGTTTTCTTCATTTCGATTCTTCCCTACGACATTTTTTCTCTTATACATATCTTAGGTGTTGCTGGTCTCAATACTGGGCTGTGTATTTAATTATGTCTTTCAGTGGCGTAGAAAGGGTGGGTGGGATACGCCACGTCCCACAAAGCGACATTTTTAAAGAGTAAAAAAGAAAAAAAATTAAAATAATAAATAAATAAGAAATCTAAAATTGTATACGAAAATGAGTTTTTAAGGTCGTAGTTGTTTTTATGATTTATTTTATTGTTGTTAAATGAATTTTCAACTGTATATTTGCAAATTAAAAATAAATTTATTTTTAATTTTTCGGAACACCGCTCAGTATTCAGACCAGAAACACCTAAGATATGTATATGAGACAAAATATAGTAGGGAAGAATCAAAATGAAGAAAAACAAGCTCTAAGACCTTCTAGACTATCTCGTCAGAGAGTTACGACAAATAATATATATATATATATATATATATATATATATAAAGCTTTCACATAAACACGTGAAATAACAATCAATGATCAAACCACAATAAGAAATGGGAAAACAAGACTAAGATCTTTCAACCGTAACAAGCGGTCTTCGTCAGAGTCAAAAACCCAACTGACTCTGACTCAGTTGGGTTTTGACTCTGACGAAGACCGCTTGTTACGGTTGAAAGATCTTAGTCTTGTTTTCCCATTTCTTATTGTGGTTTGATCATATATATATATATATATATATATATAAATGTGTGTTTCTTTAAAGTTAACCGCAGTCTCGGCATGCACGATCTTCTGACTGAGAGATTCGATGTTCCTAACCAAATTCCTTCTATCAGGGTTTAACCGAAATAGGAATTGGCCAGGTGATGAGTTTCACTATCCATCTGAACACTCAACACTGATAATAAATAAAAACTAAATCAAATAATAACAAAAGAAACAAAAACATAAAATACTGTTTCCTAATTAGCATATTTCATAGAAGAAATGTTTACTAATCACACATTTCAAACCTTATTTTATGATAAGTTTCAATCTACTTGTAAATATTTATTTAAAACAAAATCGAATGTCAAAGCTTAACTGTATATCTATTTAAATTTCGACATTCACCGTTTTACCGAGCAGTTTTATTTGTGCTTATCTTAAAATCTGATATTTCATTCCATTGGTGAAATTAAAAACTGTATATTAAATAAAAAATTGTTTAGATTAAAAGAAATTTATCTTTCCTAAGTTCAGCCCTTTATTTATTTGGTAAATAATCTTTGTTGATTTCTTTTCTTTGAAAATTTGTCAAAACATAAGTCGTTTAATCAAATAAACAAATATAAATTAAAGTTGAAAAATATTTCATTAATGTTTTTGTCACTGATGCATTCGTAATAAAGGATATTAATATTATCTTTTCTTTACTTGTGTAAATCTGGGAGGGCTGATAATTTATATATAAAACAAAATGAAATGTTTGGGCTATAAAAAGATATTAAGCATTACTGTAGCGTATTAGGTGTAGAAGACCTACATCGATAATGTCATGGTGTTGTGTATAAGTGAGTATGCACATTGAAAGAGAGAGCAGTGTGTGGGTGTTCATGATGACTAGTCAGAAGCAACGTGAAATTACTACCTTGCTTAGTCTACATCACGCTAAAACAAGGTGACGTCAGTCCCAGGAAAGCCCTCTGAGACTCATCAAACACAACCTTTGTAATTCACCATTACTCAAGTCTTTTTATGATCTGTATGGATTTAATCATGACTTGCAAATACTTGAAGACTTTGCAAAAGTCGTATGAGTGAGCAAATACAACTTCGTTTTAAAGATCTGAAATGTGTCGGTATCTTTGAAAGACTATATATATATATTCTTACATAACAAGATTTCGCATAAACAAGTAAAATTATGTATTTCCCACAATATGAAATGGGAAAAAAAAGACTAAGATCTTTCAACCACAAACAGATGTTTTCATCAGGGTCAAAAACCCAACTGGAGTGTTCAGTTGGGTTTTTGACTCTGAGGAAGACCGTTTATTGTGCTTGAAACATCGTAGTCTTTTTTCTCCATTTCATATTGTAGTTTGATCATTCATATTCATATGTGTTCTCTTTTATTACTTTAAGAGTTGGGTATAATTTATAACTGTAATTAAGTGTTAAACAAATTTTAACATAATATAAATGTGGATTTGTTTATGTACTACCTATAATTATAATTATTACCAGATGTTTATAGTTTTATATTTATATATTAGAAATTAATTAAACAAGATGTTAAAATACGAGTTAATATTAAGCTTGAAGCAAAGTCTTAGGTTGATTCTAAATTGGAAGAAACCACACCCCACGATTAGCCCAGTGGCAACGTGTTCACCTCTGGACTGGTAGGTCCAGGGTTCAATAACCACTCTGGCCTTTGATTTATTCATGTGGTAGGTGAATAAATCTGAGCACGTCGTATCTCGGAAAGGATGTTAAGCCGTTGGTCCCGAGTCTGTACGATGTCACGTATTTGTTAAAGATCACAACTCTAAAGACACTTGAGTTAGACAAAATTTAGGACTCTCAAAGCAGAATCAATGTTCCTTGTGTGGTATCACAAAAGGGCAATGTTCGACCTATGTGTCTTTCCCTGTGGGACTGCCACAGGGCAAGCTAACCATACCGCACAGCTTAATACTGCTACTTAGGGACATTTTTAGCCATCTGTTAGATCTGAACCCCACTATTAATGACAGAAAATTAATGTCGCCCACAGAAGACTCATGCCTAGGATTATTATACCTCTTAAATAATATTACACATCTGGATCGACCGTATCTTGACGTGTGGCTATCCAGCTCGGGGCAGACGGATATGCGGTCCCCGTCAATAATACCATCTCGACAGAGAGGCATATGCCATCGTCTGCCAGACCGAAGCTACGTAGGTGCGCTTATAGACAGCCGTGGACAGTCAGCATTCGGAAGTTAGCTACAGAGGATGTCCTGTCAGAGGTCATCGGCAGGGGCTACTGCTATGGTGCGATACCCACTGCTTCAATAATGTACAACTTCAATCATATATTCAAGGAGTAAAGGAAGTGATTGATGAATGAGAACATGTAAAGTCCAGTAAACCAGTACTATATGAGTCTCCAGGCCACTGATGACCTCGACTCAGGTCTGGAATCCGACTCAAAGTTTATGATTAAAAATATCACCACAAGACAGTAGGGTGACAATGGGTTTACATATATGAAGATGGAAGCAGCGAAATCCTTCATCCAGTAAATTCAAAGAGGATTGTAAGACAGGTTTAAACAAAAGTTCTATTATTAATTATGATGTAAAATTTTCATTACAAAACTATGTAATGAACTTTAAACACTTGAAAAAATGATGGTACTAGTTTAATGATATGACATCATTAGTAAGTGCAATTTTAAACCTAAATTCGTATTTCGAAATATCAAATTCGTATTTCACGTCATCTAATATCAAAACCAAAATCAACACAGACTGCGTAAAACAGCAAATAAATAAAAACATATTTTTTTTTTTAAACAGACGGCGCAACACTTTTTGTGGTTCAGGTTTTCTATGTGAGACACAAATTCAAAATTGGGACAGTCGAACTTAATGTGGGATGTCCTGAAACTAACTAGAAGTAAAATGGAAGTCAAAGAGAAGAGTCAGTTTTAAATTGTTATAAATATTTTTAACTTAAATGCGAAAAGATTTTGATAATTCCACGCTACGGTTTAGTTTCTATAAACTATAAGCGAATGAAGCAATTCCAGGAAATCATTTCACTTGTGGTATCTGCAAACAAAGGCATCAATTAAGAAATTTGTCTGCACAACAGTGCTGCATTACAGATGCTATCATAAATTTAACGCTCCGAGTAAGGCTCATGCGCTCCAGAGACACGCAAGAGCTGATTTCTTCTGTTGAATCAAGCGCTTACATTCCAACATGATTGAAATCGTACTTGAAGCGAATCAACTGCTTTAAAACACTCCACTATCTCTCATAATTCTAATTAAATTCATTTCTTTTTTTTTAACATATTTTTTTTCTAAATGAAATTAGATTATGCTATCCGGTCAAGTCATTTAACAGTTCATTAAACAAACTTAGCAACTGGAACAGAAATATTTTTTACGGTTCAAGGGAATTTGATTCCTAGCTTTTAACTACAGTCAATTTGGCAGCCAATATTAAGGAAAAATAATGAAACAATAAAATTGATCATTTTCATCGCTAGTTACGAGTATTAGTTAAAACATAAACCTAAAACTCTATAATTTGTAAATGTAGACTAACTATACTAAACATTTCAGCTAGAATAAATCGTACTATTAACTAATTCATTTCTGTCAACTTCCTTTGGGTTGAGATATGTCTGCTTAATTAAACTTTTTTGTTTTTAAGCATGCTCCAATGCTGTAAATTTTAAGCATGTAATGTAAATTACATGCTGTATTTTACATTAAACAAATATTCTCGAATATATAAAGTTTTCATATAATATTTTCAATATTACACTAAATGAACAATTCTTTTGTTACAAGTAAAGTTCTGTAAATAACAAGTTGCTATGAATTGAAGAGTTTGTAAGTCAAACGGATCTAAGTACCAATTATTTTTTTGAGCTAGTTGTTTCAATAGGACCTACAAAGCACCACCTAGTAACAATCAAAAGGGTCTATGTTAATAATTATTTGAGTTTCGTTGCTTTTGCGGATTAAGCATTGCATAGGGAATAGGAGTAACTGTGTTAATTGTTGGGGTCTAAGTGCCATGCGCCTAGTTATGATACACGCCCACACGCCTAATTGACACATTGGCTGATGCAATCGATCTGTCTGGAGCTATGATCTAGATATCTAAATTAATCGAAATATTGTAAACTGTCTGATTTGATTTTTAAACATCATTATTTGTCATATACACCTTGGGTGGGCTCTCATGTTAGTTGTACCGTTTTTAGTATCTCAGCCCTCAGTACTTAGACCTTCTGCAATCCTTCAAGTTCATAACAGCATAATTAATCAAACAGTGTTTCTTAGACAAAAAAAATTACGCTGAAAATAATAGCTTGGCCTAGTAAAAATTAAAACAAGAAACTATTCTGACTATTTGATGCAAAGATTGTCAGTTCTTAAAAACAAAACTTTTGGTCTTTACTCTCTTGATTTTCAAATCTCTAATTAAAAGATTTTTGAGTTAATTGAATAAGCCTGTAACGCAAAAGGTTAGGGGACAGGTTAGCTCTGTTGTTAACGTACTCGCCTCTGGACTGGTAGACCGGGGTTCGATCCCCACCTGGCCCTCGATTTATTCACACGGGAGGTGAATAAATCTCAGTTCGTCTACCCTCGGAGAGGATGTTAAGTCGTCGGTCCCGAGCCTGCACGATGTCAGGTACTCGTTAAAGATCCCTACTCAAAATGTTCTTCAGTTAGGCAAAATTTAGGACTTCCAATGTAGAATCTCTATAATCACCGATCAAACTAAAAGCCGGTAAAAAGGCTGACGTTATCACTCGCTAGGGGATCAGTTTAAAACAATAAAAAAAAAACCAAAAAGTCAAGCCTGTAACCCATAAGATCAAGTCTGTAAACCAACTGGTCAAATCCGTTACCCATAAGGTCAAGTCTGTAACCCATAAGGTCAAATCTGTTATCCATAAGGTCAAGTCTATAATCCATAGGTCAAGAACCACGATAATCATATCACTGTTCCTATAGCAAATTTTACAATCGATAACTTGTTTTACTAATTGTAAATGATTTCAAACATCGGCATATTCACTTCCAGGGTATTTAAACCAAAGGTTAAATTACCGACCACATGTTTTTATACTTCACAAGGTTTAAAGAAATTGAATAAAAGTGAAATACATATTTCTAAAGAAACACAGTACACATTAAATAAATTATTAATTTAATGACGACACAAGTACTCTTATCAAAGGTTGAAGTGTGACCTTTAACCTATACTGAAATATAATATAAATATCTATATGAACTGAATTTCTATTGAAGTTTAATTCTCACTAAGTTTGAATTCATCATTCTGACTGAAACTCAGACGAAAATAATCGTTTTCAGACGACAAACATAGAATTTTTTCACTATATATTTTAATAATGTAAAATATAAAATATCAACAAATACAAATATGTATTTCTTGATGATAATACAAAATATGTATTTTCATCAACAAATTGAGAGGTTTCAAAAGTTACATCTCCACACACAAAAAAAGTTTAATATGAAAACTAACAACGCCTTTCGAACACTTAGTGTTCTTCTTCATGTTTACTTCTCAAGAGTGCAGATGTAAAACAGAAGAAGAACACTTAGTTTTCGAAACGCGTTTGCTCACCCAAGAGTGCAAAAGTAAATTTACATTACATTGCTATTGTTAGATAATATGGTCATACCTCGAATACGGAATATGAGTTTCAGACATTGTTCATACAACGTATGTATGTATGTATGAAACAAGTAGAACAACTCCTGCTTCTACTAATGTGTTTGAACTAATCCATGTGGTACAAACAATGATGTAACCCATGTACGTTACATTAAGATTAAGTAACTTATGTAATTTGACATTACACTTCACATCTTTAATAGAATAGAAAACAAATCAGCCCAATGCCACATATCAACAAAATCTAAAGAATACTCGAGGCTTTTTGAAAATTAACGATCTTCATAAAATGGTTATTATTTAAACTCTGATAAAGATTTTATTAGTAGTAAGATCTTAGTTTCTCAAATGTAATT